>JAPDOI010000032.1:2012500-2612500 GCA_029168955.1 Aplectana chamaeleonis | reverse complement strand
TGTAGGAATTGGTGTATGAGCACACCGTCGTTCGGCCCTCCACCCCTCGCATGCCAGGCGATTCTCTACGCCAAGTCGCTCTACCAACCCACAGCCCATCCAGGCCGATTATCGATCACATTTGTCAGGGGCTGAAATCCTAACCAGTATGAAACCTCATAAAATTAAGTATCATATTCAGTTAGTGCATTACTTTCCGAAAACATTTGTAGAATTGTTTCAGAAACATGGAATTCATGAGAATTTTGGATAAGTTTTCCAAAAAAAAAATAAGGTCAAATTTTCATCAATACCACAAATCCTGAATTTCTTTCCAGATTTCAATTCGATTTTCATGCATTTTCTGCTCCTCTCCACGGATTTGTACCGAAAATGTGGAAATCGTATGAATTTCAGGTTTCCTCCACAAAAATGATAATTTAAAATTGAATTTCTGGTGAAAAGACCGGATTCAGAGCTCATTCCAGAACCCTTCTAGATCTCCATAGTATCTCGAATTCACTAATTGTATTAAATAAATACAATTGTAGGAATTGGTGTATGAGCACACCGTCGTTCGGCCCTCCACCCCTCGCATGCCAGGCAATTTTCTACGCCAAGTCGCTCTACCAACCCACAGCCCATCCAGGCCGATTATCGATCACATTTGTCAGGGGCTGAAATCCTAACTAGTATGAAACCTCATAAAATTAAGTATCATATTCAGTTAGTGCATTACTTTCCGAAAACATTTGTAGAATTGTTTCAGAAACATGGAATTCATGAGAATTTTGGGTAAGTTTTCCAAAAAAAAAAAAAAGGAAAAAAATAAGGTCAAATTTTCATCAATACCAGAAATCCTGAATTTCTTTCCAGATTTCAATTCGATTTTCATGCATTTTCTGCTCCTCTCCACGGATTTGTACCGAAAATGTGGAAATCGTATGAATTTCAGGTTTCCTCCACAAAAATGATAAATTAAAATTGAATTTCTGGTGAAAAGACCGGATTCAGAGCTCATTCCAGAACCCTTCTAGAACTCCATAATATCTCGAATTCACTAATTGTATTAAATAAATACAATTGTAGGAATTGGTGTATGAGCACACCGTCGTTCGGCCCTCCACCCTCGCATGCCAGGCACTTCTCTCCGCCAATTCGCTCTCCCAACCCACAGCCCATCCAGGCCGATTATCGATCACATTTGTCAGGGGCTGAAATCCTAACCAGTATGAAACCTCATAAAATTAAGTATCATATTCAGTTAGTGCATTACTTTCCGAAAACATTTGTAGAATTGTTTCAGAAACATGGAATTCATGAGAATTTTGGGTAAGTTTTCCAAAAAAAAAGAAAGGTCAAATTTTCATCAATACCACAAATCCTGAATTTCTTTCCAGATTTCAATTCGATTTTCATGCATTTTCTGCTCCTCTCCACGGAATTGTACCGAAAATGTGGAAATCGTATGAATTTCAGGTTTCCTCCACAAAAATGATAATTTAAAATTGAATTTCTGGTGAAAAGACCGGATTCAGAGCTCATTCCAGAACCCTTCTAGAACTCCATAATATCTCGAATTCACTAATTATATTGAATAAATACAATTGTAGGAATTGGTGTATGAGCACACCGTCGTTCGGCCCTCCACCCCTCGCATGCCAGGCAATTCTCTACGCCAAGTCGCTCTACCAACCCACAGCCCATCCAGGCCGATTATCGATCACATTTGTCAGGGGCTGAAATCCTAACCAGTATGAAACCTCATAAAATTAAGTATCATATTCAGTTAGTGCATTACTTTCCGAAAACATTTGTAGAATTGTTTCAGAAACATGGAATTCATGAGAATTTTGGGTAAGTTTTCCAAAAAAAAAAAAAAATTAAGGTCAAATTTTCATCAATACCAGAAATCCTGAATTTCTTTCCAGATTTCAATTCGATTTTCATGCATTTTCTGCTCCTCTCCACGGAATTGTACCGAAAATGTGGAAATCGTATGAATTTCAGGTTTCCTCCACAAAAATGATAATTTAAAATTGAATTTCTGGTGAAAAGACCGGATTCAGAGCTCATTCCAGAACCCTTCTAGAACTCCATAATATCTCGAATTCACTAATTATATTGAATAAATACAATTGTAGGAATTGGTGTATGAGCACACCGTCGTTCGGCCCTCCACCCCTCGCATGCCAGGCAATTCTCTACGCCAAGTCGCTCTACCAACCCACAGCCCATCCAGGCCGATTATCGATCACATTTGTCAGGGGCTGAAATCCTAACCAGTATGAAACCTCATAAAATTAAGTATCATATTCAGTTAGTGCATTACTTTCCGAAAACATTTGTAGAATTGTTTCAGAAACATGGAATTCATGAGAATTTTGGGTAAGTTTTCCAAAAAAAAAGGAAAAAAATAAGGTCAAATTTTCATCAATACCACAAATCCTGAATTTCTTTCCAGATTTCAATTCGATTTTCATGCATTTTCTGCTCCTCTCCACGGAATTGTACCGAAAATGTGGAAATCGTATGAATTTCAGGTTTCCTCCACAAAAATGATAATTTAAAATTGAATTTCTGGTGAAAAGACCGGATTCAGAGCTCATTCCAGAACCCTTCTAGATCTCCATAGTATCTCGAATTCACTAATTATATTAAATAAATACAATTGTAGGAATTGGTGTATGAGCACACCGTCGTTCGGCCCTCCACCCCTCGCATGCCAGGCAATTCTCTACGCCAAGTCGCTCTACCAACCCACAGCCCATCCAGGCCGATTATCGATCACATTTGTCAGGGGCTGAAATCCTAACCAGTATGAAACCTCATAAAATTAAGTATCATATTCAGTTAGTGCATTACTTTCCGAAAACATTTGTAGAATTGTTTCAGAAACATGGAATTCATGAGAATTTTGGATAAGTTTTCCAAAAAAAAATAAGGTCAAATTTTCATCAATACCACAAATCCTGAATTTCTTTCCAGATTTCAATTCGATTTTCATGCATTTTCTGCTCCTCTCCACGGAATTGTACCGAAAATGTGGAAATCGTATGAATTTCAGGTTTCCTCCACAAAAATGATAATTTAAAATTGAATTTCTGGTGAAAAGACCGGATTCAGAGCTCATTCCAGAACCCTTCTAGAACTCCATAATATCTCGAATTCACTAATTATATTGAATAAATACAATTGTAGGAATTGGTGTATGAGCACACCGTCGTTCGGCCCTCAACCCCTCGCATGCCAGGCAATTCTCTACGCCAAGTCGCTCTACCAACCCACAGCCCATCCAGGCCGATTATCGATCACATTTGTCAGGGGCTGAAATCCTAACCAGTATGAAACCTCATAAAATTAAGTATCATATTCAGTTAGTGCATTACTTTCCGAAAACATTTGTAGAATTGTTTCAGAAACATGGAATTCATGAGAATTTTGGGTAAGTTTTCCAAAAAAAATAAGGTCAAATTTTCATCAATACCACAAATCCTGAATTTCTTTCCAGATTTCAATCCGATTTTCATGCATTTTCTGCTCCTCTCCACGGAATTGTACCGAAAATGTGGAAATCGTATGAATTTCAGGTTTCCTCCACAAAAATGATAATTTAAAATTGAATTTCTGGTGAAAAGACCGGATTCAGAGCTCATTCCAGAACCCTTCTAGAACTCCATAATATCTCGAATTCACTAATTATATTGAATAAATACAATTGTAGGAATTGGTGTATGAGCACACCGTCGTTCGGCCCTCCACCCCTCGCATGCCAGGCAATTCTCTACGCCAAGTCGCTCTACCAACCCACAGCCCATCCAGGCCGATTATCGATCACATTTGTCAGGGGCTGAAATCCTAACCAGTATGAAACCTCATAAAATTAAGTATCATATTCAGTTAGTGCATTACTTTCCGAAAACATTTGTAGAATTGTTTCAGAAACATGGAATTCATGAGAATTTTGGGTAAGTTTTCCAAAAAAATAAGGTCAAATTTTCATCAATACCACAAATCCTGAATTTCTTTCCAGATTTCAATTCGATTTTCATGCATTTTCTGCTCCTCTCCACGGAATTGTACCGAAAATGTGGAAATCGTATGAATTTCAGGTTTCCTCCACAAAAATGATAATTTAAAATTGAATTTCTGGTGAAAAGACCGGATTCAGAGCTCATTCCAGAACCCTTCTAGAACTCCATAATATCTCGAATTCACTAATTATATTGAATAAATACAATTGTAGGAATTGGTGTATGAGCACACCGTCGTTCGGCCCTCCACCCCTCGCATGCCAGGCAATTCTCTACGCCAAGTCGCTCTACCAACCCACAGCCCATCCAGGCCGATTATCGATCACATTTGTCAGGGGCTGAAATCCTAACCAGTATGAAACCTCATAAAATTAAGTACCATATTCAGTTAGTGCATTACTTTCCGAAAACATTTGTAGAATTGTTTCAGAAACATGGAATTCATGAGAATTTTGGGTAAGTTTTCCAAAAAAGGAAAAAAATAAGGTCAAATTTTCATCAATACCACAAATCCTGAATTTCTTTCCAGATTTCAATTCGATTTTCATGCATTTTCTGCTCCTCTCCACGGAATTGTACCGAAAATGTGGAAATCGTATGAATTTCAGGTTTCCTCCACAAAAATGATAATTTAAAATTGAATTTCTGGTGAAAAGACCGGATTCAGAGCTCATTCCAGAACCCTTCTAGAACTCCATAATATCTCGAATTCACTAATTATATTGAATAAATACAATTGTAGGAATTGGTGTATGAGCACACCGTCGTTCGGCCCTCCACCCTCGCATGCCAGGCAATTCTCTACGCCAAGTCGCTCTACCAACCCACAGCCCATCCAGGCCGATTATCGATCACATTTGTCAGGGGCTGAAATCCTAACCAGTATGAAACCTCATAAAATTAAGTATCATATTCAGTTAGTGCATTACTTTCCGAAAACATTTGTAGAATTGTTTCAGAAACATGGAATTCATGAGAATTTTGGGTAAGTTTTCCAAAAATAAGGTCAAATTTTCATCAATACCACAAATCCTGAATTTCTTTCCAGATTTCAATTCGATTTTCATGCATTTTCTGCTCCTCTCCACGGAATTGTACCGAAAATGTGGAAATCGTATGAATTTCAGGTTTCCTCCACAAAAATGATAATTTAAAATTGAATTTCTGGTGAAAAGACCGGATTCAGAGCTCATTCCAGAACCCTTCTAGAACTCCATAATATCTCGAATTCACTAATTATATTGAATAAATACAATTGTAGGAATTGGTGTATGAGCACACCGTCGTTCGGCCCTCCACCCCTCGCATGCCAGGCAATTCTCTACGCCAAGTCGCTCTACCAACCCACAGCCCATCCAGGCCGATTATCGATCACATTTGTCAGGGGCTGAAATCCTAACCAGTATGAAACCTCATAAAATTAAGTATCATATTCAGTTAGTGCATTACTTTCCGAAAACATTTGTAGAATTGTTTCAGAAACATGGAATTCATGAGAATTTTGGGTAAGTTTTCCAAAAAAGGAAAAAAATAAGGTCAAATTTTCATCAATACCACAAATCCTGAATTTCTTTCCAGATTTCAATTCGATTTTCATGCATTTTCTGCTCCTCTCCACGGAATTGTACCGAAAATGTGGAAATCGTATGAATTTCAGGTTTCCTCCACAAAAATGATAATTTAAAAGTGAATTTCTGGTGAAAAGACCGGATTCAGAGCTCATTCCAGAACCCTTCTAGAACTCCATAATATCTCGAATTCACTAATTATATTGAATAAATACAATTGTAGGAATTGGTGTATGAGCACACCGTCGTTCGGCCCTCCACCCCTCGCATGCCAGGCAATTCTCTACGCCAAGTCGCTCTACCAACCCACAGCCCATCCAGGCCGATTATCGATCACATTTGTCAGGGGCTGAAATCCTAACCAGTATGAAACCTCATAAAATTAAGTATCATATTCAGTTAGTGCATTACTTTCCGAAAACATTTGTAGAATTGTTTCAGAAACATGGAATTCATGAGAATTTTGGGTAAGTTTTCCAAAAAAAGGAAAAAAAAATAAGGTCAAATTTTCATCAATACCAGAAATCCTGAATTTCTTTCCAGATTTCAATTCGATTTTCATGCATTTTCTGCTCCTCTCCACGGAATTGTACCGAAAATGTGGAAATCGTATGAATTTCAGGTTTCCTCCACAAAAATGATAATTTAAAATTGAATTTCTGGTGAAAAGACCGGATTCAGAGCTCATTCCAGAACCCTTCTAGAACTCCATAATATCTCGAATTCACTAATTATATTGAATAAATACAATTGTAGGAATTGGTGTATGAGCACACCGTCGTTCGGCCCTCCACCCCTCGCATGCCAGGCAATTCTCTACGCCAAGTCGCTCTACCAACCCACAGCCCATCCAGGCCGATTATCGATCACATTTGTCAGGGGCTGAAATCCTAACCAGTATGAAACCTCATAAAATTAAGTATCATATTCAGTTAGTGCATTACTTTCCGAAAACATTTGTAGAATTGTTTCAGAAACATGGAATTCATGAAAATTTTGGGTAAGTTTTCCAAAAAGAAGGAGAAAAAATAAGGTCAAATTTTCATCAATACCACAAATCCTGAATTTCTTTCCAGATTTCAATTCGATTTTCATGCATTTTCTGCTCCTCTCCACGGAATTGTACCGAAAATGTGGAAATCGTATGAATTTCAGGTTTCCTCCACAAAAATGATAATTTAAAATTGAATTTCTGGTGAAAAGACCGGATTCAGAGCTCATTCCAGAACCCTTCTAGAACTCCATAATATCTCGAATTCACTAATTATATTGAATAAATACAATTGTAGGAATTGGTGTATGAGCACACCGTCGTTTGGCCCTCCACCCCTCGCATGCCAGGCAATTCTCTACGCCAAGTCGCTCTACCAACCCACAGCCCATCCAGGCCGATTATCGATCACATTTGTCAGGGGCTGAAATCCTAACCAGTATGAAACCTCATAAAATTAAGTATCATATTCAGTTAGTGCATTACTTTCCGAAAACATTTGTAGAATTGTTTCAGAAACATGGAATTTGTGAGAATTTTGGGTAAGTTTTCCAAAAAAAAAAGGAAAAAAAATAAGGTCAAATTTTCATCAGTACCACAAATCCTAAATTTCTTTCCAGATTTCAATTCGATTTTCATGCATTTTCTGCTCCTCTCCACGGAATTGTACCGAAAATGTGGAAATCGTATGAAATTCAGGTTTCCTCCACAAAAATGATAATTTAAAATTGAATTTCTGGTGAAAATACCGGATTCAGAGCTCATTCCAGAACCCTTCTAAAACTCCATAATATCTCGAATTCACTAATTATATTGAATAAATACAATTGTAGGAATTGGTGTATGAGCACACCGTCGTTCGGCCCTCCACCCCTCGCATGCCAGGCAATTCTCTACGCCAAGTCGCTCTACCAACCCACAGCCCATCCAGGCCGATTATCGATCACATTTGTCAGGGGCTGAAATCCTAACCAGTATGAAACCTCATAAAATTAAGTATCATATTCAGTTAGTGCATTACTTTCCGAAAACATTTGTAGAATTGTTTCAAAAACATGGAATTCATGAGAATTTTGGGTAAGTTTTCAAAAAAAAAAAGAAATAAAATAAGGTCAAATTTTCAGCAATATCACAAATCCTGAATTTCTTTCCAGATTTCAATTCGATTTTCATGTATTTTCTGCTCCTCTCCACGGAATTGTACCGAAAATGTGGAAATCGTATGAATTTCAGGTTTCCTCCACAAAAATGATAAATTAAAATTGAATTTCTGGTGAAAATACCGGATTCAGAGCTCATTCCAGAACCCTTCTAGATCTCCATAATATCTTGAATTCACTAATTATATTGAATAAATACAATTGTAGGAATTGGTGTATGAGCACACCGTCGTTCGGCCCTCCACCCCTCGCATGCCAGGCAATTCTCTACGCCAATTCGCTCTACCAACCCACAGCCCATCCAGGCCGATTATCGATCACATTTGTCAGGGGCTGAAATCCTAACCAGTATGAAACCTCATAAAATTAAGTATCATATTCAGTTAGTGCATTACTTTCCGAAAACATTTGTAGAATTGTTTCAGAAACATGGAATTCATGAGAATTTTGGGTAAGTTTTCCAAAAAAAAAAGGAAAAAAATAAGGTCAAATTTTCATCAATACCACAAATCCTGAATTTCTTTCCAGATTTCAATTCGATTTTCATGCATTTTCTGCTCCTCTCCACGGAATTGTACCGAAAATGTGGAAATCGTATGAATTTCAGGTTTCCTCCACAAAAATGATAATTTAAAATTGAATTTCTGGTGAAAAGACCGGATTCAGAGCTCATTCCAGAACCCTTCTAGAACTCCATAATATCTCGAATTCACTAATTATATTGAATAAATACAATTGTAGGAATTGGTGTATGAGCACACCGTCGTTCGGCCCTCCACCCCTCGCATGCCAGGCAATTCTCTACGCCAAGTCGCTCTACCAACCCACAGCCCATCCAGGCCGATTATCGATCACATTTGTCAGGGGCTGAAATCCTAACCAGTATGAAACCTCATAAAATTAAGTATCATATTCAGTTAGTGCATTACTTTCCGAAAACATTTGTAGAATTGTTTCAGAAACATGGAATTCATGAGAATTTTGGGTAAGTATACCAAAAATAAGGTCAAATTTTCATCAATACCACAAACCCTGAATTTCTTTCCAGATTTCAATTCGATTTTCATGCATTTTCTGCTCCTCTCCACGGAATTGTACCGAAAATGTGGAAATCGTATGAATTTCAGGTTTCCTCCACAAAAATGATAATTTAAAATTGAATTTCTGGTGAAAAGACCGGATTCAGAGCTCATTCCAGAACCCTTCTAGAACTCCATAATATCTCGAATTCACTAATTATATTGAATAAATACAATTGTAGGAATTGGTGTATGAGCACACCGTCGTTCGGCCCTCCACCCCTCGCATGCCAGGCAATTCTCTACGCCAAGTCGCTCTACCAACCCACAGCCCATCCAGGCCGATTATCGATCACATTTGTCAGGGGCTGAAATCCTAACCAGTATGAAACCTCATAAAATTAAGTATCATATTCAGTTAGTGCATTACTTTCCGAAAACATTTGTAGAATTGTTTCAGAAACATGGAATTCATGAGAATTTTGGGTAAGTTTTCCAAAAATGAGGTCAAATTTTCATCAATACCACAAATCCCGAATTTCTTTCCAGATTTCAATTCGATTTTCATGCATTTTCTGCTCCTCTCCACGGAATTGTACCGAAAATGTGGAAATCGTATGAATTTCAGGTTTCCTCCACAAAAATGATAATTTAAAATTGAATTTCTGGTGAAAAGACCGGATTCAGAGCTCATTCCAGAACCCTTCTAGAACTCCATAATATCTCGAATTCACTAATTATATTGAATAAATACATTTGTAGGAATTGGTGTATGAGCACACCGTCGTTCGGCCCTCCACCCCTCGCATGCCAGGCAATTCTCTACGCCAAGTCGCTCTACCAACCCACAGCCCATCCAGGCCGATTATCGATCACATTTGTCAGGGGCTGAAATCCTAACCAGTATGAAACCTCATAAAATTAAGTATCATATTCAGTTAGTGCATTACTTTCCGAAAACATTTGTAGAATTGTTTCAGAAACATGGAATTCATGAGAATTTTGGGTAAGTTTTCCAAAAAATAAGGTCAAATTTTCATCAATACCACAAATCCTGAATTTCTTTCCAGATTTCAATTCGATTTTCATGCATTTTCTGCTCCTCTCCACGGAATTGTACCGAAAATGTGGAAATCGTATGAATTTCAGGTTTCCTCCACAAAAATGATAAATTAAAATTGAATTTCTGGTGAAAAGACCGGATTCAGAGCTCATTCCAGAACCCTTCTAGAACTCCATAATATCTCGAATTCACTAATTATATTGAATAAATACAATTGTAGGAATTGGTGTATGAGCACACCGTCGTTCGGCCCTCCACCCCTCGCATGCCAGGCAATTTTCTACGCCAAGTCGCTCTACCAACCCACAGCCCATCCAGGCCGATTATCGATCACATTTGTCAGGGGCTGAAATCCTAACCAGTATGAAACCTCATAAAATTAAGTATCATATTCAGTTAGTGCATTACTTTCCGAAAACATTTGTAGAATTGTTTCAGAAACATGGAATTCATGAGAATTTTGGATAAGTTTTCCAAAAAAAAAATAAGGTCAAATTTTCATCAATACCACAAATCCTGAATTTCTTTCCAGATTTCAATTCGATTTTCATGCATTTTCTGCTCCTCTCCACGGAATTGTACCGAAAATGTGGAAATCGTATGAATTTCAGGTTTCCTCCACAAAAATGATAATTTAAAATTGAATTTCTGGTGAAAAGACCGGATTCAGAGCTCATTCCAGAACCCTTCTAGAACTCCATAATATCTCGAATTCACTAATTATATTGAATAAATACAATTGTAGGAATTGGTGTATGAGCACACCGTCGTTCGGCCCTCCACCCCTCGCATGCCAGGCAATTCTCTACGCCAAGTCGCTCTACCAACCCACAGCCCATCCAGGCCGATTATCGATCACATTTGTCAGGGGCTGAAATCCTAACCAGTATGAAACCTCATAAAATTAAGTATCATATTCAGTTAGTGCATTACTTTCCGAAAACATTTGTAGAATTGTTTCAGAAACATGGAATTCATGAGAATTTTGGGTAAGTTTTCCAAAAAATAAGATCAAATTTTCATCAATACCACAAATCCTGAATTTCTTTCCAGATTTCAATTCGATTTTCATGCATTTTCTGCTCCTCTCCACGGAATTGTACCGAAAATGTGGAAATCGTATGAATTTCAGGTTTCCTCCACAAAAATGATAATTTAAAATTGAATTTCTGGTGAAAAGACCGGATTCAGAGCTCATTCCAGAACCCTTCTAGAACTCCATAATATCTCGAATTCACTAATTATATTGAATAAATACATTTGTAGGAATTGGTGTATGAGCACACCGTCGTTCGGCCCTCCACCCCTCGCATGCCAGGCGATTCTCTACGCCAAGTCGCTCTACCAACCCACAGCCCATCCAGGCCGATTATCGATCACATTTGTCAGGGGCTGAAATCCTAACCAGTATGAAACCTCATAAAATTAAGTATCATATTCAGTTAGTGCATTACTTTCCGAAAACATTTGTAGAATTGTTTCAGAAACATGGAATTCATGAGAATTTTGGGTAAGTTTTCCAAAAAAAAATAAGGTCAAATTTTCATCAATACCACAAATCCTGAATTTCTTTCCAGATTTCAATCCGATTTTCATGCATTTTCTGCTCCTCTCCACGGAATTGTACCGAAAATGTGGAAATCGTATGAATTTCAGGTTTCCTCCACAAAAATGATAATTTAAAATTGAATTTCTGGTGAAAAGACCGGATTCAGAGCTCATTCCAGAACCCTTCTAGAACTCCATAATATCTCGAATTCACTAATTATATTGAATAAATACATTTGTAGGAATTGGTGTATGAGCACACCGTCGTTCGGCCCTCCACCCCTCGCATGCCAGGCGATTCTCTACGCCAAGTCGCTCTACCAACCCACAGCCCATCCAGGCCGATTATCGATCACATTTGTCAGGGGCTGAAATCCTAACCAGTATGAAACCTCATAAAATTAAGTATCATATTCAGTTAGTGCATTACTTTCCGAAAACATTTGTAGAATTGTTTCAGAAACATGGAATTCATGAGAATTTTGGGTAAGTTTTCCAAAAAAAAAAGGAAAAAAATAAGGTCAAATTTTCATCAATACCACAAATCCTGAATTTCTTTTCAGATTTCAATTCGATTTTCATGCATTTTCTGCTCCTCTCCACGGAATTGTACCGAAAATGTGGAAATCGTATGAATTTCAGGTTTCCTCCACAAAAATGATAATTTAAATTTGAATTTCTGGTGGAATGACCGGATTCAGAGCTCATTCCAGAACCCTTCTAGAACTCCATAATATCTCGAATTCACTAATTATATTGAATAAATACAATTGTAGGAATTGGTGTATGAGCACCAGGGGTGTGCGGCAAAGGAATTTCAAATTTCGGCAAACGGCAACGGCAACGGCAAACCCCAAAAATGACCGGAAACGGCAAACGGCAAAACGGCAAACGGCAAAATCTGTTTTGTGCTACAATACACCAACATATGCGTACAAGGGAGGGTTGCCAACGACAGATGGAGTTTCGGGATGTAATTTTGATATGTTCTAGGGGGAGGACAGTGTTCCAGTATCCCATGCTCAGAATCTGCTAAATGCTTCAAGCAGTCCTTAAAAGATGAAGATCTGATCAAGGCCAGAACGGTTCGGCCGAAGCGAGTAGAGCCGATTTAACGATTGAGTTACCTTTAAATGTGTTCAGAATAGATGTAGAAAATTTTGGTGCATTGATTCTGTTCAGATCAGAAGCTATGTACTGTTGCCCAAATTCTGATCTATTCTGATCATACAGAAAGGTATTCCCTTCGTTAAATCAGCTCTACTCACTTCGGCTGAGCCGTTCTGGCCTTGTTCAAATTTGGACCTTTTTAGGGACTGTCTGAGGCATTTAGCAGATTCTGAGCGTGGGATATTGAGACACTCTCTTATCCCCTAGAACATATTAAAAGTGCATCCCGAAACTCCATCTGATGTATACAACCCTTCCTTGTTAGTCATGCAATATCTGCCAGTTACTATGGGCCTGACGTTTCAATAGCCTATACAGGAGGAAAAATTGTGGTGAGCGCGAAGCGCGCACCTGATTTGGAAAAGGATTGCTTCTGCGCACACCCCTCATTCCAGAATCTTGGTTCGGGAGAAATCTTGAAACAAGGGACTTTCACAAAAGGTAGAGCAGTAAGGGCTCTCAACAGTACCCAAATTTAAGAAAAATTCCCGCAGTGGGTCTCGAGATATCAAAATAATTGCGAACTTTAAAACGTGTGTGTGTGTGTGTGTGTGTGTGTGTGTGTGTGTGTGTGTGTGTGTGTGTGTGTGTGTGTGTATGTGTGTGTGTGTGTGGTGTGTGTGTGTGTGTCTGTGTGTGTTTGTGTGTGTGTGTGTGTGTGTGTGTGTGTGTGTGTGTGTGTGTGTGTGTGTGTGTGTGTGTGTGTGTGTGTGTGTGTGTCTGAAGGAATTTAGTGATAAGAAGTTTGGTCGGTCTTTCAATAAAAATGGAGTGATAACGTGATAAGACTCAATAGAGCTCGAGAGACGTTGTGCCTCAGGTCCATCAGGGATCATATGCTCCGTGTGCGGAACACAAATTGAAGTGCGCCAAGCGCTGCATAAAGTGGTCGGGACCCAACTAGGAGTCCACAGAGCGCTGAGAACTGTGGACGGGACCCCAGTGGGAGTGCACAGCGCGCCGGGAAAAGTGGTTGGTGCCCAACTGGGAGTGCGTAGGGGGCCGGAAAAATGGTCGGGACCCAAGTTGGAGTGCACAGCGCGCCGGTAAAAGTGGGCGGGACCCAACTGGAAGTCCACAGAGCGCCGGGAACTGTGGACGGGACCCAAGTGGGAGTGCACAGCGCGCCGGGAAAAGTGGTTGGTGCCCAACTGGGAGTGCGTAGGGGGCCGGAAAAATGGTCGGGACCCAAGTTGGAGTGCACAGCGCGCCGGTAAAAGTGGGCGGGACCCAACTGGAAGTCCACAGAGCGCCGCGAACTGTGGACGGAACCCAAGTGGGAGTGCACAGCGCGCCGGTAAAAGTGAGCGGGACCCAGCTGGAAGTCCACAGAGCGCCGGGAACTGTGGACAGGACCCAAGTAGGAGTGCACAGCGCGCCGGTAAAAGTGGTCGGGGCCCAACTGGGAGTCCACAGAGCGCAGGGCACTGTGGACGGGACCCAACTGAGAGAGCGCAGGGCGCCGGGGAAAGTAACGGGTGTCCTACAATGCCGAGCTGGTGCGATGGGCAGAAAGGCCATGAACGTCCTGTTTTCGGGTCTATCCTAGACGGGGGGGGGCGGCACCCAAGACCTATTGATAGAAATGAAGAGAAACTCTGTTGACAAATGCCTGATAGGGCTATCAATCATCATTAATCATTGTTTTTATAAAAGCTCTACAGAAATACTTCCTTAATTCCCTTTCACACTTGCCCGACCGACGTCGGACGACTCGCTATCGAATATGTACCATCTGTCTACCCTTTTTCTATCCATCTTATCTATACTGACTTATCAAAATCGATAACGAGTCGTCCGACCTCGGCCGGCAAACTTTGAAAGGGTCTTTACCAATCGGGGTTCATTTAAATTGCCTTGAATCGTGGGTGGCCCCCCTCCCCGTCTAGGATAATGCCCTGTTTTCTTCTTCCTATCTTTTAAGGAAACCTTCGTTAAAATGGAATGAAGTTATCTAACTGTTTTGCTCCGCTACGAGATGTTCATGATTTGGCATAACAATATTTATGAGAAACTCGTTAAAAGAAGTGAAATACTTGGTGCATTTGATTTGTCATGAAATTTAACTCGGAAGAAACACTAAAAGCTCGATGAAATGATATACCGTAGATTCGGATGTGCACTTTCTTACCAAAAAATTAAAAATTGGGGTTGGTTTTGACAGGCCAAATCACGCGCGTCTTACTGAGCCTACACAAACATATATTCGTCTTACTGAGCCTTCACAAACATATATAAAATGAAAGTTATGGTGGGAGCCACAACATAATTTTTCAAGGAGCTCAGACTAGCAAACCTCGACAGTGAGCACTCAATAGTTTTCAGAGAGCGCGTGATTTGGCCTTTCAAAACGACACTCAATTTTCAATTTTTGGTAAGAAAGCGCACATCCGAATCTACGGTATATCATTTGATCGAGCTTTCAGTGTTTCTTCTGAGTTAAATCCCATGACAAATCAAATGCACCAAGTATTTCACTTCTTTTACCGAGTTTCTCATGAATATTGTTATGCCAAATCATGAACCTCTCGTAGCGGAGCAAAACAGTTAGATAATCCTATATATTAAAAGCTACTCGAAAGCCTCAGGTGATCAGGAGTTACCACCAAGATCAACAAGGCTATAAGCTTCTCCATCGCCTGCGATAATCCTGTTGATTCTTCTCCATTTGAAGTTTCCGTGCAAATCAATGCTAGAGATTCAAAAGATGGGGTTCTTCTTGAACAGTGCAAAGTGTGACATCCCGTGAGAGAGAGAGAGTTATCGAAAGGCCTTTTGCGGAAGCTCCCGAGAAAGTCAATATACAAAGATGGACGGACTCCCAACTGGATCGTCTGCGTCTTTTACGTGCGGAGTTCGTTAGGGATCACTTGAGTAGGATGGCCGCCAACCTCATATTGGGGTCGTCCCCCCTGGAGTCAGCAACACCGAGATGGAACTCGGTAGGCGGGCTAGAAGTACCCTTGCCTCGTTACGCTGCGCACATTCCCCTATGCTGATGTCATACTTGCATAAGGTCGATCGCAGTAAGCCTGACGAGTGCCCGGACTGTGGTAGCCGTGGCCACACAACTGAGCACCTAATCGATTGTCCAAAGAGGCCTACCACCTTGACAACAATGGATTTATGGACGAATCCGGTTTCAGTCGCCCGTTTCTTGAACCTCCGACAAAAACCTTTCTGCGGCTGCAAAGAAGAAGAAAGTGTGACAGGTCTGCGAAGGATTTTCTGAAAGGAGCCTGCGGCCAGCGCGTCCCAGCCTAGGCGATCCGGGGACGATCAGCAAACCGTAAACAAGCTTGGTGCGATGGGGGTGTGGGCCGACCCAAAGACGGTGGACGATACTGGTACCACAATCAGGTGCGAATAGGAGGGTGAATACGCGATGATTGGTCGGAATTCATGGCGCAAGACAGTTCACACCGCGATCAGCAGTGCACCGTTTAGGTTATAACCGGAGTCACAATCTTTACTGTTAGTAGCAAGCAGTAGACTCAAGGATTTCAAATTCGCTCACTTGAAACTACGATTGAATAGCTACCCTTGTGAGGCTACAAGAATGGAGTGAGACTAGTCTAGTTGAAAGCAGTACTCACGGTTAAAGCAGCCCACGAATTCTCAAATCAAGAGCTCAGAGGGGCATGTTGATCGAATGCACAGAAGGAGGGGCGTTTGACTGGTACATGCGACGCGCGCGACGGAAGTCCGCTGCGCTCACTGGAGCGCCGCGTGCAGTGCGCTAGACAAGAGACACGCTATAAATCGCCTTATACGGTCCCAAAACTTGAATGTGGTTTACCCGCCCCACTCCCCTCACCTGTGGCTACCAAGGAAGTGGGTGGAGCGACTACACCACGTTCAAGTTTCGGGCCGTATATTGCTATTGGTTGCTCGTTTTGAGCCGGTTCCCCACACTGTTTTTGCAATGGGCCTCGAACCCTTGGATTTCTGGTGAAAAGTTGAATGCGGTTTTAATCGTTGCCTTCAAAAACTTCATTTTTTCATCTTTACACTATTTCTGTTGTTTCAATGAATTTTTGCCGAAAATTTGCCGTTTTGAACGAAAATTTCGGCAAACGGCAACGGCAACGGCAAACCCAAAAAATGGCCGGCAAACGGCAAACGGCAATCGGCAAACGGCAATTGCCGCACACCCCTGATGAGCACACCGTCGTTCGGCCCTCCACCCCTCGCATGCCAGGCAATTCTCTACGCCAAGTCGCTCTACCAACCCACAGCCCATCCAGGCCGATTATCGATCACATTTGTCAGGGGCTGAAATCCTAACCAGTATGAAACCTCATAAAATTAAGTACCATATTCAGTTAGTGCATTACTTTCCGAAAACATTTGTAGAATTGTTTCAGAAACATGGAATTCATGAGAATTTTGGGTAAGTTTTCCAAAAAAAAATAAGGTCAAATTTTCATCAATACCACAAATCCTGAATTTCTTTTCAGATTTCAATTCGATTTTCATGCATTTTCTGCTCCTCTCCACGGAATTGTACCGAAAATGTGGAAATCGTATGAATTTCAGGTTTCCTCCACAAAAATGATAATTTAAAATTGAATTTCTGGTGGAATGACCGGATTCAGAGCTCATTCCAGAACCCTTCTAGAACTCCATAATATCTCGAATTCACTAATTATATTGAATAAATACAATTGTAGGAATTGGTGTATGAGCACACCGTCGTTCGGCCCTCCACCCCTCGCATGCCAGGCAATTCTCTACGCCAAGTCGCTCTACCAACCCACAGCCCATCCAGGCCGATTATCGATCACATTTGTCAGGGGCTGAAATCCTAACCAGTATGAAACCTCATAAAATTAAGTATCATATTCAGTTAGTGCATTACTTTCCGAAAACATTTGTAGAATTGTTTCAGAAACATGGAATTCATGAGAATTTTGGGTAAGTTTTCCAAAAAAATAAGGTCAAATTTTCATCAATACCACAAATCCTGAATTTCTTTCCAGATTTCAATCCGATTTTCATGCATTTTCTGCTCCTCTCCACGGAATTGTACCGAAAATGTGGAAATCGTATGAATTTCAGGTTTCCTCCACAAAAATGATAATTTAAAATTGAATTTCTGGTGAAAAGACCGGATTCAGAGCTCATTCCAGAACCCTTCTAGAACTCCATAATATCTCGAATTCACTAATTATATTGAATAAATACAATTGTAGGAATTGGTGTATGAGCACACCGTCGTTCGGCCCTCCACCCCTCGCATGCCAGGCAATTCTCTACGCCAAGTCGCTCTACCAACCCACAGCCCATCCAGGCCGATTATCGATCACATTTGTCAGGGGCTGAAATCCTAACCAGTATGAAACCTCATAAAATTAAGTATCATATTCAGTTAGTGCATTACTTTCCGAAAACATTTGTAGAATTGTTTCAGAAACATGGAATTCATGAGAATTTTGGGTATGTTTTCCAAAAAAAAAACAAGGTCAAATTTTCATCAATACCACAAATCCTGAATTTCTTTCCAGATTTCAATCCGATTTTCATGCATTTTGTGCTCCTCTCCACGGAATTGTACCGAAAATGTGGAAATCGTATGAATTTCAGGTTTCCTCCACAAAAATGATAATTTAAAATTGAATTTCTGGTGAAAAGACCGGATTCAGAGCTCATTCCAGAACCCTTCTAGAACTACATAATATCTCGAATTCACTAATTATATTGAATAAATACAATTGTAGGAATTGGTGTATGAGCACACCGTCGTTCGGCCCTCCACCCCTCGCATGCCAGGCGATTCTCTACGCCAAGTCGCTCTACCAACCCACAGCCCATCCAGGCCAATTATCGATCACATTTGTCAGGGGCTGAAATCCTAACCAGTATGAAACCTCATAAAATTAAGTATCATATTCAGTTAGTGCATTCCTTTCAGAAAACATTTGTAGAATTGTTTCAGAAACATGGAATTCATGAGAATTTTGGGTAAGTTTTCCAAAAAAAAAAAGGTCAAATTTTCATCAATACCACAAATCCTGAATTTCTTTTCAGATTTCAATTCGATTTTCATGCATTTTCTGCTCCTCTCCACGGAATTGTACCGAAAATGTGGAAATCGTATGAATTTCAGGTTTCCTCCACAAAAATGATAATTTAAAATTGAATTTCTGGTGAAAAGACCGGATTCAGAGCTCATTCCAGAACCCTTCTAGAACTCCATAATATCTCGAATTCACTAATTATATTGAATAAATACAATTGTAGGAATTGGTGTATGAGCACACCGTCGTTCGGCCCTCCACCCTCGCATGCCAGGCGATTCTCTACGCCAAGTCGCTCTACCAACCCACAGCCCATCCAGGCCGAGTATCGATCACATTTGTCAGGGACTGAAACCCTAACCAGTATGAAACCTCATAAAATTTAGTATCATATTCAGTCGGTGCATTACTTTCTGAAAACATTTGTAGAATTTATCAGAAACACGGAATTCATAAGAATTTTGGGTAAGTTTTCCAAAAATAAGGTCAAATTTTCATCAATACCACAAACCCTGAATTTCTTTCCAGATTTCAATTCGATTTTCATGCATTTTCTGCTCCTCTCCACGGAATTGTACCGAAAATGTGGAAATCGTATGAATTTCAGGTTTCCTCCACAAAAATGATAATTTAAAATTGAATTTCTGGTGAAAAGACCGGATTCAGAGCTCATTCCAGAACCCTTCTAGAACTCCATAATATCTCGAATTCACTAATTATATTGAATAAATACAATTGTAGGAATTGGTGTATGAGCACACCGTCGTTCGGCCCTCCACCCCTCGCATGCCAGGCAATTCTCTACGCCAAGTCGCTCTACCAACCCACAGCCCATCCAGGCCGATTATCGATCACATTTGTCAGGGGCTGAAATCCTAACCAGTATGAAACCTCATAAAATTAAGTATCATATTCACTTAGTGCATTACTTTCGGAAAACATTTGTAGAATTGTTTCAGAAACATGGAATTCATGAGAATTTTGGGTAAGTTTTCCAAAAAAATAAGGTCAAATTTTCATCAATACCACAAATCCTGAATTTCTTTCCAGATTTCAATTCGATTTTCATGCATTTTCTGCTCCTCTCCACGGAATTGTACCGAAAATGTGGAAATCGTATGAATTTCAGGTTTCCTCCACAAAAATGATAATTTAAAATTGAATTTCTGGTGAAAAGACCGGATTCAGAGCTCATTCCAGAACCCTTCTAGAACTCCATAATATCTCGAATTCACTAATTATATTGAATAAATACAATTGTAGGAATTGGTGTATGAGCACACCGTCGTTCGGCCCTCCACCCCTCGCATGCCAGGCGATTCTCTACGCCAAGTCGCTCTACCAACCCACAGCCCATCCAGGCCGATTATCGATCACATTTGTCAGGGGCTGAAATCCTAACCAGTATGAAACCTCATAAAATTAAGTACCATATTCAGTTAGTGCATTACTTTCCGAAAACATTTGTAGAATTGTTTCAGAAACATGGAATTCATGAGAATTTTGGGTAAGTTTTCCAAAAAAAATAAGGTCAAATTTTCATCAATACCACAAATCCTGAATTTCTTTCCAGATTTCAATTCGATTTTCATGCATTTTCTGCTCCTCTCCACGGAATTGTACCGAAAATGTGGAAATCGTATGAATTTCAGGTTTCCTCCACAAAAATGATTATTTAAAATTGAATTTCTGGTGAAAAGACCGGATTCAGAGCTCATTCCAGAACCCTTCTAGAACTCCATAATATCTCGAATTCACTAATTATATTGAATAAATACATTTGTAGGAATTGGTGTATGAGCACACCGTCGTTCGGCCCTCCACCCCTCGCATGCCAGGCGATTCTCTACGCCAAGTCGCTCTACCAACCCACAGCCCATCCAGGCCGATTATCGATCACATTTGTCAGGGGCTGAAATCCTAACCAGTATGAAACCTCATAAAATTAAGTATCATATTCAGTTAGTGCATTCCTTTCAGAAAACATTTGTAGAATTGTTTCAGAAACATGGAATTCATGAGAATTTTGGGTAAGTTTTCCAAAAAAAAAAGGTCAAATTTTCATCAATACCACAAATCCTGAATTTCTTTTCAGATTTCAATTCGATTTTCATGCATTTTCTGCTCCTCTCCACGGAATTGTACCGAAAATGTGGAAATCGTATGAATTTCAGGTTTCCTCCACAAAAATGATTATTTAAAATTGAATTTCTGGTGAAAAGACCGGATTCAGAGCTCATTCCAGAACCCTTCTAGAACTCCATAATATCTCGAATTCACTAATTATATTGAATAAATACATTTGTAGGAATTGGTGTATGAGCACACCGTCGTTCGGCCCTCCACCCCTCGCATGCCAGGCGATTCTCTACGCCAAGTCGCTCTACCAACCCACAGCCCATCCAGGCCGATAATCGATCACATTTGTCAGGGGCTGAAATCCTAACCAGTATGAAACCTCATAAAATTAAGTATCATATTCAGTTAGTGCATTCCTTTCAGAAAACATTTGTAGAATTGTTTCAGAAACATGGAATTCATGAGAATTTTGGGTAAGTTTTCCAAAAAAAAAATAAGGTCAAATTTTCATCAATACCACAAATCCTGAATTTCTTTTCAGATTTCAATTCGATTTTCATGCATTTTCTGCTCCTCTCCACGGAATTGTACCGAAAATGTGGAAATCGTATGAATTTCAGGTTTCCTCCACAAAAATGATTATTTAAAATTGAATTTCTGGTGAAAAGACCGGATTCAGAGCTCATTCCAGAACCCTTCTAGAACTCCATAATATCTCGAATTCACTAATTATATTGAATAAATACATTTGTAGGAATTGGTGTATGAGCACACCGTCGTTCGGCCCTCCACCCCTCGCATGCCAGGCGATTCTCTACGCCAAGTCGCTCTACCAACCCACAGCCCATCCAGGCCGATAATCGATCACATTTGTCAGGGCTGAAATCCTAACCAGTATGAAACCTCATAAAATTAAGTACCATATTCAGTTAGTGCATTACTTTCCGAAAACATTTGTAGAATTGTTTCAGGAACATGGAATTCATGAGAATTTTGGGTAAGTTTTCCAAAAAAAAAAATAAGGTCAAATTTTCATCAATACCACAAATCCTGAATTTCTTTTCAGATTTCAATTCGATTTTCATGCATTTTCTGCTCCTCTCCACGGAATTGTACCGAAAATGTGGAAATCGTATGAATTTCAGGTTTCCTCCACAAAAATGATTATTTAAAATTGAATTTCTGGTGAAAAGACCGGATTCAGAGCTCATTCCAGAACCCTTCTAGAACTCCATAATATCTCGAATTCACTAATTATATTGAATAAATACATTTGTAGGAATTGGTGTATGAGCACACCGTCGTTCGGCCCTCCACCCTCGCATGCCAGGCGATTCTCTACGCCAAGTCGCTCTACCAACCCACAGCCCATCCAGGCCGATTATCGATCACATTTGTCAGGGGCTGAAATCCTAACCAGTATGAAACCTCATAAAATTAAGTACCATATTCAGTTAGTGCATTACTTTCTGAAAACATTTGTAGAATTGTTTCAGAAACATGGAATTCATGAGAATTTCGGGTAAGTTTTCCAAAAAAAAAATAAGGTCAAATTTTCATCAATACCACAAATCCTGAATTTCTTTTCAGATTTCAATTCGATTTTCATGCATTTTCTGCTCCTCTCCACGGAATTGTACCGAAAATGTGGAAATCGTATGAATTTCAGGTTTCCTCCACAAAAATGATTATTTAAAATTGAATTTCTGGTGAAAAGACCGGATTCAGAGCTCATTCCAGAACCCTTCTAGAACTCCATAATATCTCGAATTCACTAATTATATTGAATAAATACATTTGTAGGAATTGGTGTATGAGCACACCGTCGTTCGGCCCTCCACCCCTCGCATGCCAGGCGATTCTCTACGCCAAGTCGCTCTACCAACCCACAGCCCATCCAGGCCGATTATCGATCACATTTGTCAGGGGCTGAAATCCTAACCAGTATGAAACCTCATAAAATTAAGTACCATATTCAGTTAGTGCATTACTTTCTGAAAACATTTGTAGAATTGTTTCAGAAACATGGAATTCATGAGAATTTTGGGTAAGTTTTCCAAAAAAAATAAGGTCAAATTTTCATCAATACCACAAATCCTGAATTTCTTTTCAGATTTCAATTCGATTTTCATGCATTTTCTGCTCCTCTCCACGGAATTGTACCGAAAATGTGGAAATCGTATGAATTTCAGGTTTCCTCCACAAAAATGATAATTTAAAATTGAATTTCTGGTGAAAAGACCGGATTCAGAGCTCATTCCAGAACCCTTCTAGAACTCCATAATATCTCGAATTCACTAATTATATTGAATAAATACATTTGTAGGAATTGGTGTATGAGCACACCGTCGTTCGGCCCTCCACCCCTCGCATGCCAGGCGATTCTCTACGCCAAGTCGCTCTACCAACCCACAGCCCATCCAGGCCGATAATCGATCACATTTGTCAGGGGCTGAAATCCTAACCAGTATGAAACCTCATAAAATTAAGTACCATATTCAGTTAGTGCATTACTTTCTGAAAACATTTGTAGAATTGTTTCAGAAACATGGAATTCATGAGAATTTTGGGTAAGTTTTCCAAAAAAATAAGGTCAAATTTTCATCAATACCACAAATCCTGAATTTCTTTTCAGATTTCAATTCGATTTTCATGCATTTTCTGCTCCTCTCCACGGAATTGTACCGAAAATGTGGAAATCGTATGAATTTCAGGTTTCCTCCACAAAAATGATTATTTAAAATTGAATTTCTGGTGAAAAGACCGGATTCAGAGCTCATTCCAGAACCCTTCTAGAACTCCATAATATCTCGAATTCACTAATTATATTGAATAAATACATTTGTAGGAATTGGTGTATGAGCACACCGTCGTTCGGCCCTCCACCCCTCGCATGCCAGGCGATTCTCTACGCCAAGTCGCTCTCCCAACCCACAGCCCATCCAGGCCGATTATCGATCACATTTTTCAGGGGCTGAAATCCTAACCAGTATGAAACCTCATAAAATTAAGTACCATATTCAGTTAGTGCATTACTTTCCGAAAACATTTGTAGAATTGTTTCAGAAACATGGAATTCATGAGAATTTTGGGTAAGTTTTCCAAAAAAAAAATAAGGTCAAATTTTCATCAATACCACAAATCCTGAATTTCTTTTCAGATTTCAATTCGATTTTCATGCATTTTCTGCTCCTCTCCACGGAATTGTACCGAAAATGTGGAAATCGTATGAATTTCAGGTTTCCTCCACAAAAATGATTATTTAAAATTGAATTTCTGGTGAAAAGACCGGATTCAGAGCTCATTCCAGAACCCTTCTAGAACTCCATAATATCTCGAATTCACTAATTATATTGAATAAATACAATTGTAGGAATTGGTGTATGAGCACACCGTCGTTCGGCCCTCCACCCCTCGCATGCCAGGCGATTCTCTACGCCAAGTCGCTCTACCAACCCACAGCCCATCCAGGCCGATTATCGATCACATTTGTCAGGGGCTGAAATCCTAACCAGTATGAAACCTCATAAAATTAAGTACCATATTCAGTTAGTGCATTACTTTCCGAAAACATTTGTAGAATTGTTTCAGAAACATGGAATTCATGAGAATTTTGGGTAAGTTTTCCAAAAAAATAAGGTCAAATTTTCATCAATACCACAAATCCTGAATTTCTTTTCAGATTTCAATTCGATTTTCATGCATTTTCTGCTCCTCTCCACGGAATTGTACCGAAAATGTGGAAATCGTATGAATTTCAGGTTTCCTCCACAAAAATGATAATTTAAAATTGAATTTCTGGTGAAAATACCGGATTCAGAGCTCATTCCAGAACCCTTCTAGAACTCCATAATATCTCGAATTCACTAATTATATTGAATAAATACATTTGTAGGAATTGGTGTATGAGCACACCGTCGTTCGGCCCTCCACCCCTCGCATGCCAGGCGATTCTCTACGCCAAGTCGCTCTACCAACCCACAGCCCATCCAGGCCGATAATCGATCACATTTGTCAGGGGCTGAAATCTAACCAGAATGAAACCTCATAAAATTAAGTACCATATTCAGTTAGTGCATTACTTTCTGAAAACATTTGTAGAATTGTTTCAGAAACATGGAATTCATGAGAATTTTGGATAAGTTTTCCAAAAAAAATAAGGTCAAATTTTCATCAATACCACAAATCCTGAATTTCTTTTCAGATTTCAATTCGATTTTCATGCATTTTCTGCTCCTCTCCACGGAATTGTACCGAAAATGTGGAAATCGTATGAATTTCAGGTTTCCTCCACAAAAATGATAATTTAAAATTGAATTTCTGGTGAAAATACCGGATTCAGAGCTCATTCCAGAACCCTTCTAGAACTCCATAATATCTCGAATTCACTAATTATATTGAATAAATACATTTGTAGGAATTGGTGTATGAGCACACCGTCGTTCGGCCCTCCACCCCTCGCATGCCAGGCGATTCTCTACGCCAAGTCGCTCTACCAACCCACAGCCCATCCAGGCCGATAATCGATCACATTTGTCAGGGGCTGAAATCCTAACCAGTATGAAACCTCATAAAATTAAGTACCATATTCAGTTAGTGCATTACTTTCCGAAAACATTTGTAGAATTGTTTCAGAAACATGGAATTCATGAGAATTTTGGGTAAGTTTTCCAAAAAAAATAAGGTCAAATTTTCATCAATACCACAAATCCTGAATTTCTTTTCAGATTTCAATTCGATTTTCATGCATTTTCTGCTCCTCTCCACGGAATTGTACCGAAAATGTGGAAATCGTATGAATTTCAGGTTTCCTCCACAAAAATGATTATTTAAAATTGAATTTCTGGTGAAAAGACCGGATTCAGAGCTCATTCCAGAACCCTTCTAGAACTCCATAATATCTCGAATTCACTAATTATATTGAATAAATACATTTGTAGGAATTGGTGTATGAGCACACCGTCGTTCGGCCCTCCACCCCTCGCATGCCAGGCGATTCTCTACGCCAAGTCGCTCTACCAACCCACAGCCCATCCAGGCCGATTATCGATCACATTTGTCAGGGGCTGAAATCCTAACCAGTATGAAACCTCATAAAATTAAGTACCATATTCAGTTAGTGCATTACTTTCTGAAAACATTTGTAGAATTGTTTCAGAAACATGGAATTCATGAGAATTTTGGATAAGTTTTCCAAAAAAATAAGGTCAAATTTTCATCAATACCACAAATCCTGAATTTCTTTTCAGATTTCAATTCGATTTTCATGCATTTTCTGCTCCTCTCCACGGAATTGTACCGAAAATGTGGAAATCGTATGAATTTCAGGTTTCCTCCACAAAAATGATAATTTAAAATTGAATTTCTGGTGAAAATACCGGATTCAGAGCTCATTCCAGAACCCTTCTAGAACTCCATAATATCTCGAATTCACTAATTATATTGAATAAATACATTTGTAGGAATTGGTGTATGAGCACACCGTCGTTCGGCCCTCCACCCCTCGCATGCCAGGCGATTCTCTACGCCAAGTCGCTCTACCAACCCACAGCCCATCCAGGCCGATTATCGATCACATTTGTCAGGGGCTGAAATCCTAACCAGTATGAAACCTCATAAAATTAAGTACCATATTCAGTTAGTGCATTACTTTCTGAAAACATTTGTAGAATTGTTTCAGAAACATGGAATTCATGAGAATTTTGGGTAAGTTTTCCAAAAAAATAAGGTCAAATTTTCATCAATACCACAAATCCTGAATTTCTTTTCAGATTTCAATTCGATTTTCATGCATTTTCTGCTCCTCTCCACGGAATTGTACCGAAAATGTGGAAATCGTATGAATTTCAGGTTTCCTCCACAAAAATGATAATTTAAAATTGAATTTCTGGTGAAAAGACCGGATTCAGAGCTCATTCCAGAACCCTTCTAGAACTCCATAATATCTCGAATTCACTAATTATATTGAATAAATACATTTGTAGGAATTGGTGTATGAGCACACCGTCGTTCGGCCCTCCACCCCTCGCATGCCAGGCGATTCTCTACGCCAAGTCGCTCTACCAACCCACAGCCCATCCAGGCCGATAATCGATCACATTTGTCAGGGGCTGAAATCCTAACCAGTATGAAACCTCATAAAATTAAGTACCATATTCAGTTAGTGCATTACTTTCCGAAAACATTTGTAGAATTGTTTCAGAAACATGGAATTCATGAGAATTTTGGATAAGTTTTCCAAAAAAATAAGGTCAAATTTTCATCAATACCACAAATCCTGAATTTCTTTTCAGATTTCAATTCGATTTTCATGCATTTTCTGCTCCTCTCCACGGAATTGTACCGAAAATGTGGAAATCGTATGAATTTCAGGTTTCCTCCACAAAAATGATTATTTAAAATTGAATTTCTGGTGAAAATACCGGATTCAGAGCTCATTCCAGAACCCTTCTAGAACTCCATAATATCTCGAATTCACTAATTATATTGAATAAATACATTTGTAGGAATTGGTGTATGAGCACACCGTCGTTCGGCCCTCCACCCTCGCATGCCAGGCGATTCTCTACGCCAAGTCGCTCTACCAACCCACAGCCCATCCAGGCCGATTATCGATCACATTTGTCAGGGGCTGAAATCCTAACCAGTATGAAACCTCATAAAATTAAGTACCATATTCAGTTAGTGCATTACTTTCTGAAAACATTTGTAGAATTGTTTCAGAAACATGGAATTCATGAGAATTTTGGATAAGTTTTCCAAAAAAAATAAGGTCAAATTTTCATCAATACCACAAATCCTGAATTTCTTTTCAGATTTCAATTCGATTTTCATGCATTTTCTGCTCCTCTCCACGGAATTGTACCGAAAATGTGGAAATCGTATGAATTTCAGGTTTCCTCCACAAAAATGATAATTTAAAATTGAATTTCTGGTGAAAATACCGGATTCAGAGCTCATTCCAGAACCCTTCTAGAACTCCATAATATCTCGAATTCACTAATTATATTGAATAAATACATTTGTAGGAATTGGTGTATGAGCACACCGTCGTTCGGCCCTCCACCCCTCGCATGCCAGGCGATTCTCTACGCCAAGTCGCTCTACCAACCCACAGCCCATCCAGGCCGATAATCGATCACATTTGTCAGGGGCTGAAATCCTAACCAGTATGAAACCTCATAAAATTAAGTACCATATTCAGTTAGTGCATTACTTTCCGAAAACATTTGTAGAATTGTTTCAGAAACATGGAATTCATGAGAATTTTGGGTAAGTTTTCCAAAAAAATAAGGTCAAATTTTCATCAATACCACAAATCCTGAATTTCTTTTCAGATTTCAATTCGATTTTCATGCATTTTCTGCTCCTCTCCACGGAATTGTACCGAAAATGTGGAAATCGTATGAATTTCAGGTTTCCTCCACAAAAATGATTATTTAAAATTGAATTTCTGGTGAAAAGACCGGATTCAGAGCTCATTCCAGAACCCTTCTAGAACTCCATAATATCTCGAATTCACTAATTATATTGAATAAATACATTTGTAGGAATTGGTGTATGAGCACACCGTCGTTCGGCCCTCCACCCTCGCATGCCAGGCGATTCTCTACGCCAAGTCGCTCTACCAACCCACAGCCCATCCAGGCCGATAATCGATCACATTTGTCAGGGGCTGAAATCCTAACCAGTATGAAACCTCATAAAATTAAGTACCATATTCAGTTAGTGCATTACTTTCTGAAAACATTTGTAGAATTGTTTCAGAAACATGGAATTCATGAGAATTTTGGATAAGTTTTCCAAAAAAATAAGGTCAAATTTTCATCAATACCACAAATCCTGAATTTCTTTTCAGATTTCAATTCGATTTTCATGCATTTTCTGCTCCTCTCCACGGAATTGTACCGAAAATGTGGAAATCGTATGAATTTCAGGTTTCCTCCACAAAAATGATAATTTAAAATTGAATTTCTGGTGAAAAGACCGGATTCAGAGCTCATTCCAGAACCCTTCTAGAACTCCATAATATCTCGAATTCACTAATTATATTGAATAAATACATTTGTAGGAATTGGTGTATGAGCACACCGTCGTTCGGCCCTCCACCCCTCGCATGCCAGGCGATTCTCTACGCCAAGTCGCTCTACCAACCCACAGCCCATCCAGGCCGATAATCGATCACATTTGTCAGGGCTGAAATCCTAACCAGTATGAAACCTCATAAAATTAAGTACCATATTCAGTTAGTGCATTACTTTCTGAAAACATTTGTAGAATTGTTTCAGAAACATGGAATTCATGAGAATTTTGGATAAGTTTTCCAAAAAATAAGGTCAAATTTTCATCAATACCACAAATCCTGAATTTCTTTTCAGATTTCAATTCGATTTTCATGCATTTTCTGCTCCTCTCCACGGAATTGTACCGAAAATGTGGAAATCGTATGAATTTCAGGTTTCCTCCACAAAAATGATAATTTAAAATTGAATTTCTGGTGAAAATACCGGATTCAGAGCTCATTCCAGAACCCTTCTAGAACTCCATAATATCTCGAATTCACTAATTATATTGAATAAATACATTTGTAGGAATTGGTGTATGAGCACACCGTCGTTCGGCCCTCCACCCCTCGCATGCCAGGCGATTCTCTACGCCAAGTCGCTCTACCAACCCACAGCCCATCCAGGCCGATTATCGATCACATTTGTCAGGGGCTGAAATCCTAACCAGTATGAAACCTCATAAAATTAAGTACCATATTCAGTTAGTGCATTACTTTCTGAAAACATTTGTAGAATTGTTTCAGAAACATGGAATTCATGAGAATTTTGGATAAGTTTTCCAAAAAAAATAAGGTCAAATTTTCATCAATACCACAAATCCTGAATTTCTTTTCAGATTTCAATTCGATTTTCATGCATTTTCTGCTCCTCTCCACGGAATTGTACCGAAAATGTGGAAATCGTATGAATTTCAGGTTTCCTCCACAAAAATGATAATTTAAAATTGAATTTCTGGTGAAAATACCGGATTCAGAGCTCATTCCAGAACCCTTCTAGAACTCCATAATATCTCGAATTCACTAATTATATTGAATAAATACATTTGTAGGAATTGGTGTATGAGCACACCGTCGTTCGGCCCTCCACCCCTCGCATGCCAGGCGATTCTCTACGCCAAGTCGCTCTACCAACCCACAGCCCATCCAGGCCGATTATCGATCACATTTGTCAGGGGCTGAAATCTAACCAGTATGAAACCTCATAAAATTAAGTACCATATTCAGTTAGTGCATTACTTTCCGAAAACATTTGTAGAATTGTTTCAGAAACATGGAATTCATGAGAATTTTGGGTAAGTTTTCCAAAAAAATAAGGTCAAATTTTCATCAATACCACAAATCCTGAATTTCTTTTCAGATTTCAATTCGATTTTCATGCATTTTCTGCTCCTCTCCACGGAATTGTACCGAAAATGTGGAAATCGTATGAATTTCAGGTTTCCTCCACAAAAATGATAATTTAAAATTGAATTTCTGGTGAAAAGACCGGATTCAGAGCTCATTCCAGAACCCTTCTAGAACTCCATAATATCTCGAATTCACTAATTATATTGAATAAATACATTTGTAGGAATTGGTGTATGAGCACACCGTCGTTCGGCCCTCCACCCCTCGCATGCCAGGCGATTCTCTACGCCAAGTCGCTCTACCAACCCACAGCCCATCCAGGCCGATAATCGATCACATTTGTCAGGGGCTGAAATCCTAACCAGTATGAAACCTCATAAAATTAAGTACCATATTCAGTTAGTGCATTACTTTCTGAAAACATTTGTAGAATTGTTTCAGAAACATGGAATTCATGAGAATTTTGGATAAGTTTTCCAAAAAAAAATAAGGTCAAATTTTCATCAATACCACAAATCCTGAATTTCTTTTCAGATTTCAATTCGATTTTCATGCATTTTCTGCTCCTCTCCACGGAATTGTACCGAAAATGTGGAAATCGTATGAATTTCAGGTTTCCTCCACAAAAATGATAATTTAAAATTGAATTTCTGGTGAAAAGACCGGATTCAGAGCTCATTCCAGAACCCTTCTAGAACTCCATAATATCTCGAATTCACTAATTATATTGAATAAATACATTTGTAGGAGTTGGTGTATGAGCACACCGTCGTTCGGCCCTCCACCCTCGCATGCCAGGCGATTCTCTACGCCAAGTCGCTCTACCAACCCACAGCCCATCCAGGCCGATTATCGATCACATTTGTCAGGGGCTGAAATCCTAACCAGTATGAAACCTCATAAAATTAAGTACCATATTCAGTTAGTGCATTACTTTCTGAAAACATTTGTAGAATTGTTTCAGAAACATGGAATTCATGAGAATTTTGGATAAGTTTTCCAAAAAAAAATAAGGTCAAATTTTCATCAATACCACAAATCCTGAATTTCTTTTCAGATTTCAATTCGATTTTCATGCATTTTCTGCTCCTCTCCACGGAATTGTACCGAAAATGTGGAAATCGTATGAATTTCAGGTTTCCTCCACAAAAATGATAATTTAAAATTGAATTTCTGGTGAAAAGACCGGATTCAGAGCTCATTCCAGAACCCTTCTAGAACTCCATAATATCTCGAATTCACTAATTATATTGAATAAATACATTTGTAGGAATTGGTGTATGAGCACACCGTCGTTCGGCCCTCCACCCCTCGCATGCCAGGCGATTCTCTACGCCAAGTCGCTCTACCAACCCACAGCCCATCCAGGCCGATTATCGATCACATTTGTCAGGGGCTGAAATCCTAACCAGTATGAAACCTCATAAAATTAAGTACCATATTCAGTTAGTGCATTACTTTCTGAAAACATTTGTAGAATTGTTTCAGAAACATGGAATTCATGAGAATTTTGGATAAGTTTTCCAAAAAAAATAAGGTCAAATTTTCATCAATACCACAAATCCTGAATTTCTTTCCAGATTTCAATTCGATTTTCATGCATTTTCTGCTCCTCTCCACGGAATTGTACCGAAAATGTGGAAATCGTATGAATTTCAGGTTTCCTCCACAAAAATGATAATTTAAAATTGAATTTCTTGTGAAAAGACCGGATTCAGAGCTCATTCCAGAACCCTTCTAGAACTCCATAATATCTCGAATTCACTAATTATATTGAATAAATACATTTGTAGGAATTGGTGTATGAGCACACCGTCGTTCGGCCCTCCACCCCTCGCATGCCAGGCGATTCTCTACGCCAAGTCGCTCTACCAACCCACAGCCCATCCAGGCCGATTATCGATCACATTTGTCAGGGGCTGAAATCCTAACCAGTATGAAACCTCATAAAATTAAGTACCATATTCAGTTAGTGCATTACTTTCTGAAAACATTTGTAGAATTGTTTCAGAAACATGGAATTCATGAGAATTTTGGGTAAGTTTTCCAAAAAAATAAGGTCAAATTTTCATCAATACCACAAATCCTGAATTTCTTTTCAGATTTCAATTCGATTTTCATGCATTTTCTGCTCCTCTCCACGGAATTGTACCGAAAATGTGGAAATCGTATGAATTTCAGGTTTCCTCCACAAAAATGATAATTTAAAATTGAATTTCTTCTGAAAAGACCGGATTCAGAGCTCATTCCAGAACCCTTCTAGAACTCCATAATATCTCGAATTCACTAATTATATTGAATAAATACATTTGTAGGAATTGGTGTATGAGCACACCGTCGTTCGGCCCTCCACCCCTCGCATGCCAGGCGATTCTCTACGCCAAGTCGCTCTACCAACCCACAGCCCATCCAGGCCGATTATCGATCACATTTGTCAGGGGCTGAAATCTAACCAGTATGAAACCTCATAAAATTAAGTACCATATTCAGTTAGTGCATTACTTTCTGAAAACATTTGTAGAATTGTTTCAGAAACATGGAATTCATGAGAATTTTGGATAAGTTTTCCAAAAAAAATAAGGTCAAATTTTCATCAATACCACAAATCCTGAATTTCTTTTCAGATTTCAATTCGATTTTCATGCATTTTCTGCTCCTCTCCACGGAATTGTACCGAAAATGTGGAAATCGTATGAATTTCAGGTTTCCTCCACAAAAATGATTATTTAAAATTGAATTTCTGGTGAAAAGACCGGATTCAGAGCTCATTCCAGAACCCTTCTAGAACTCCATAATATCTCGAATTCACTAATTATATTGAATAAATACATTTGTAGGAATTGGTGTATGAGCACACCGTCGTTCGGCCCTCCACCCCTCGCATGCCAGGCGATTCTCTACGCCAAGTCGCTCTACCAACCCACAGCCCATCCAGGCCGATTATCGATCACATTTGTCAGGGGCTGAAATCCTAACCAGTATGAAACCTCATAAAATTAAGTACCATATTCAGTTAGTGCATTACTTTCTGAAAACATTTGTAGAATTGTTTCAGAAACATGGAATTCATGAGAATTTTGGGTAAGTTTTCCAAAAAAAAAAGGTCAAATTTTCATCAATACCACAAATCCTGAATTTCTTTTCAGATTTCAATTCGATTTTCATGCATTTTCTGCTCCTCTCCACGGAATTGTACCGAAAATGTGGAAATCGTATGAATTTCAGGTTTCCTCCACAAAAATGATTATTTAAAATTGAATTTCTGGTGAAAAGACCGGATTCAGAGCTCATTCCAGAACCCTTCTAGAACTCCATAATATCTCGAATTCACTAATTATATTGAATAAATACATTTGTAGGAATTGGTGTATGAGCACACCGTCGTTCGGCCCTCCACCCTCGCATGCCAGGCGATTCTCTACGCCAAGTCGCTCTACCAACCCACAGCCCATCCAGGCCGATAATCGATCACATTTGTCAGGGGCTGAAATCCTAACCAGTATGAAACCTCATAAAATTAAGTACCATATTCAGTTAGTGCATTACTTTCTGAAAACATTTGTAGAATTGTTTCAGAAACATGGAATTCATGAGAATTTTGGATAAGTTTTCCAAAAAATAAGGTCAAATTTTCATCAATACCACAAATCCTGAATTTCTTTTCAGATTTCAATTCGATTTTCATGCATTTTCTGCTCCTCTCCACGGAATTGTACCGAAAATGTGGAAATCGTATGAATTTCAGGTTTCCTCCACAAAAATGATAATTTAAAATTGAATTTCTGGTGAAAATACCGGATTCAGAGCTCATTCCAGAACCCTTCTAGAACTCCATAATATCTCGAATTCACTAATTATATTGAATAAATACATTTGTAGGAATTGGTGTATGAGCACACCGTCGTTCGGCCCTCCACCCCTCGCATGCCAGGCGATTCTCTACGCCAAGTCGCTCTACCAACCCACAGCCCATCCAGGCCGATTATCGATCACATTTGTCAGGGGCTGAAATCCTAACCAGTATGAAACCTCATAAAATTAAGTACCATATTCAGTTAGTGCATTACTTTCTGAAAACATTTGTAGAATTGTTTCAGAAACATGGAATTCATGAGAATTTTGGATAAGTTTTCCAAAAAAATAAGGTCAAATTTTCATCAATACCACAAATCCTGAATTTCTTTCCAGATTTCAATTCGATTTTCATGCATTTTCTGCTCCTCTCCACGGAATTGTACCGAAAATGTGGAAATCGTATGAATTTCAGGTTTCCTCCACAAAAATGATAATTTAAAATTGAATTTCTGGTGAAAAGACCGGATTCAGAGCTCATTCCAGAACCCTTCTAGAACTCCATAATATCTCGAATTCACTAATTATATTGAATAAATACATTTGTAGGAATTGGTGTATGAGCACACCGTCGTTCGGCCCTCCACCCCTCGCATGCCAGGCGATTCTCTACGCCAAGTCGCTCTACCAACCCACAGCCCATCCAGGCCGATTATCGATCACATTTGTCAGGGGCTGAAATCCTAACCGGTATGAAACCTCATAAAATTAAGTACCATATTCAGTTAGTGCATTACTTTCTGAAAACATTTGTAGAATTGTTTCAGAAACATGGAATTCATGAGAATTTTGGGTAAGTTTTCCAAAAAAATAAGGTCAAATTTTCATCAATACCACAAATCCTGAATTTCTTTTCAGATTTTAATTCGATTTTCATGCATTTTCTGCTCCTCTCCACGGAATTGTACCGAAAATGTGGAAATCGTATGAATTTCAGGTTTCCTCCACAAAAATGATTATTTAAAATTGAATTTCTGGTGAAAAGACCGGATTCAGAGCTCATTCCAGAACCCTTCTAGAACTCCATAATATCTCGAATTCACTAATTATATTGAATAAATACATTTGTAGGAATTGGTGTATGAGCACACCGTCGTTCGGCCCTCCACCCTCGCATGCCAGGCGATTCTCTACCCCAAGTCGCTCTACCAACCCACAGCCCATCCAGGCCGATTATCGATCACATTTGTCAGGGGCTGAAATCCTAACCAGTATGAAACCTCATAAAATTAAGTACCATATTCAGTTAGTGCATTACTTTCTGAAAACATTTGTAGAATTGTTTCAGAAACATGGAATTCATGAGAATTTTGGATAAGTTTTCCAAAAAAAAAAGGTCAAATTTTCATCAATACCACAAATCCTGAATTTCTTTCCAGATTTCAATTCGATTTTCATGCATTTTCTGCTCCTCTCCACGGAATTGTACCGAAAATGTGGAAATCGTATGAATTTCAGGTTTCCTCCACAAAAATGATAATTTAAAATTGAATTTCTGGTGAAAATACCGGATTCAGAGCTCATTCCAGAACCCTTCTAGATCTCCATAATATCTCGAATTCACTAATTATATTGAATAAATACAATTGTAGGAATTGGTGTATGAGCACACCGTCGTTCGGCCCTCCACCCCTCGCATGCCAGGCGATTCTCTACGCCAAGTCGCTCTACCAACCCACAGCCCATCCAGGCCGATTATCGATCACATTTTTCAGGGGCTGAAATCCTAACCAGTATGAAACCTCATAAAATTAAGTACCATATTCAGTTAGTGCATTACTTTCCGAAAACATTTGTAGAATTGTTTCAGAAACATGGAATTCATGAGAATTTTGGGTAAGTTTTCCAAAAAAATAAGGTCAAATTTTCATCAATACCACAAATCCTGAATTTTTTTTCCAGATTTCAATTCGATTTTCATGCATTTTCTGCTCCTCTCCACGGAATTGTACCGAAAATGTGGAAATCGTATGAATTTCAGGTTTCCTCCACAAAAATGATAATTTAAAATTGAATTTCTGGTGAAAATACCGGATTCAGAGCTCATTCCAGAACCCTTCTAGATCTCCATAATATCTCGAATTCACTCATTATATTGAATAAATACAATTGTAGGAATTGGTGTATGAGCACACCGTCGTTCGGCCCTCCACCCCTCGCATGCCAGGCGATTCTCTACGCCAAGTCGCTCTACCAACCCACAGCCCATCCAGGCCGATTATCGATCACGTTTGTCAGGGGCTGAAATCCTAACCAGTATGAAACCTCATAAAATTAAGTACCATATTCAGTTAGTGCATTACTTTCTGAAAACATTTGTAGAATTGTTTCAGAAACATGGATATCATGAGAATTTTGGGTAAGTTTTCCAAAAAAAATAAGGTCAAATTTTCATCAATACCACAAATCCTGAATTTCTTTTCAGATTTCAATTCGATTTTCATGCATTTTCTGCTCCTCTCCACGGAATTGTACCGAAAATGTGGAAATCGTATGAATTTCAGGTTTCCTCCACAAAATGACTATTTAAAATTGAATTTCTGGTGAAAAGACCGGATTCAGAGCCCATTCCAGAACCCTTCTAGAACTCCATAATATCTCGAATTCACTAATTATATTGAATAAATACATTTGTAGGAATTGGTGTATGAGCACACCGTCGTTCGGCCCTCCACCCTCGCATGCCAGGCGATTCTCTACGCCAAGTCGCTCTACCAACCCACAGCCCATCCAGGCCGATTCTCGATCACATTTGTCAGGGGCTGAATTCCTAACCAGTATGAAACCTCATAAAATTAAGTACCATATTCAGTTAGTGCATTACTTTCTGAAAACATTTGTAGAATTGTTTCAGAAACATGGAATTCATGAGAATTTTGGATAAGTTTTCCAAAAAAAAATAAGGTCAAATTTTCATCAATACCACAAATCCTGAATTTCTTTTCAGATTTCAATTCGATTTTCATGCATTTTCTGCTCCTCTCCACGGAATTGTACCGAAAATGTGGAAATCGTATGAATTTCAGGTTTCCTCCACAAAAATGATAATTTAAAATTGAATTTCTGGTGAAAAGACCGGATTCAGAGCTCATTCCAGAACCCTTCTAGAACTCCATAATATCTCGAATTCACTAATTATATTGAATAAATACATTTGTAGGAATTGGTGTATGAGCACACCGTCGTTCGGCCCTCCACCCCTCGCATGCCAGGCGATTCTCTACGCCAAGTCGCTCTACCAACCCACAGCCCATCCAGGCCGATTATCGATCACATTTGTCAGGGGCTGAAATCCTAACCAGTATGAAACCTCATAAAATTAAGTACCATATTCAGTTAGTGCATTACTTTCTGAAAACATTTGTAGAATTGTTTCAGAAACATGGAATTCATGAGAATTTTGGATAAGTTTTCCAAAAAAAAATAAGGTCAAATTTTCGTCAATACCACAAATCCTGAATTTCTTTCCAGATTTCAATTCGATTTTCATGCATTTTCTGCTCCTCTCCACGGAATTGTACCGAAAATGTGGAAATCGTATGAATTTCAGGTTTCCTCCACAAAAATGATAATTTAAAATTGAATTTCTTGTGAAAAGACCGGATTCAGAGCTCATTCCAGAACCCTTCTAGAACTCCATAATATCTCGAATTCACTAATTATATTGAATAAATACATTTGTAGGAATTGGTGTATGAGCACACCGTCGTTCGGCCCTCCACCCCTCGCATGCCAGGCGATTCTCTACGCCAAGTCGCTCTACCAACCCACAGCCCATCCAGGCCGATTATCGATCACATTTGTCAGGGGCTGAAATCCTAACCGGTATGAAACCTCATAAAATTAAGTACCATATTCAGTTAGTGCATTACTTTCTGAAAACATTTGTAGAATTGTTTCAGAAACATGGAATTCATGAGAATTTTGGGTAAGTTTTCCAAAAAAATAAGGTCAAATTTTCATCAATACCACAAATCCTGAATTTCTTTTCAGATTTCAATTCGATTTTCATGCATTTTCTGCTCCTCTCCACGGAATTGTACCGAAAATGTGGAAATCGTATGAATTTCAGGTTTCCTCCACAAAAATGATAATTTGAAATTGAATTTCTGGTGAAAAGACCGGATTCAGAGCTCATTCCAGAACCCTTCTAGAACTCCATAATATCTCGAATTCACTAATTATATTGAATAAATACATTTGTAGGAATTGGTGTATGAGCACACCGTCGTTCGACCCTCCACCCCTCGCATGCCAGGCGATTCTCTACGCCAAGTCGCTCTACCAACCCACAGCCCATCCAGGCCAATTATCGATCACATTTGTCAGGGGCTGAAATCCTAACCAGTATGAAACCTCATAAAATTAAGTACCATATTCAGTTAGTGCATTACTTTCTGAAAACATTTGTAGAATTGTTTCAGAAACATGGAATTAATGAGAATTTTGGATAAGTTTTCCAAAAAATAAGGTCAAATTTTCATCAATACCAGAAATGCTGAATTTCTTTCCAGATTTCAATTCGATTTTCATGCATTTTCTGCTCCTCTACACGGAATCGTACCAAAATGTGGAAATCATATGAATTTCAGGTTTCCTCCACAAAATGAAAATTTAAACTTGAATTTCTTCTGAAAACACCAGCTTCAGAACTCATTCCTGAACCCTTCTAGAACTCCATAATATCTCGAATTCGCTAAGTATACTGAATAAATACATTTGTAGGAATTGGTGTATGAGCACACCGTCGTTCGGCCCTCCACCCTCGCATGCCAGGCGATTCTCTACGCCAAGTCGCTCTACCAACCCACAGCCCATCCAGGCCGATTATCGATCACATTTGTCAGGGGCTGAAATCCTAACCGGTATGAAACCTCATAAAATTAAGTACCATATTCAGTTAGTGCATTACTTTCTGAAAACATTTGTAGAATTGTTTCAGAAACATGGAATTCATGAGAATTTTGGATAAGTTTTCCAAAAAAATAAGGTCAAATTTTCATCAATACCACAAATCCTGAATTTCTTTCCAGATTTCAATTCGATTTTCATGCATTTTCTGCTCCTCTCCACGGAATTGTACCGAAAATGTGGAAATCGTATGAATTTCAGGTTTCCTCCACAAAAATGATAATTTAAAATTGAATTTCTGGTGAAAAGACCGGATTCAGAGCTCATTCCAGAACCCTTCTAGAACTCCATAATATCTCGAATTCACTAATTATATTGAATAAATACATTTGTAGGAATTGGTGTATGAGCACACCGTCGTTCGGCCCTCCACCCTCGCATGCCAGGCGATTCTCTACGCCAAGTCGCTCTACCAACCCACAGCCCATCCAGGCCGATTATCGATCACATTTGTCAGGGGCTGAAATCCTAACCAGTATGAAACCTCATAAAATTAAGTACCATATTCAGTTAGTGCATTACTTTCCGAAAACATTTGTAGAATTGTTTCAGAAACATGGAATTCATGAGAATTTTGGGTAAGTTTTCCAAAAAAAATAAGGTCAAATTTTCATCAATACCACAAATCCTGAATTTCTTTTCAGATTTCAATTCGATTTTCATGCATTTTCTGCTCCTCTCCACGGAATTGTACCGAAAATGTGGAAATCGTATGAATTTCAGGTTTCCTCCACAGAAATGATAATTTAAGATTGAATTTCTTGTGAAAAGACCGGATTCAGAGCTCATTCCAGAACCCTTCTAGAACTCCATAATATCTCGAATTCACTAATTATATTGAATAAATACAATTGTAGGAATTGGTGTATGAGCACACCGTCGTTCGGCCCTCCACCCCTCGCATGCCAGGCAATTCTCTACGCCAAGTCGCTCTACCAACCCACAGCCCATCCAGGCCGATTATCGATCACATTAGTCAGGGGCTGAAATCCTAACCAGTATGAAACCTCATAAAATTAAGTATCATATTCAGTTAGTGCATTCCTTTCCGGAAACATTTGTAGAATTGTTTCAGAAACATGGAATTCATGAGAATTTTGGGTAAGTTTTCCAAAAAAAAAGGTCAAATTTTCATCAATACAACAAATCCTGGATTTCTTTCCAGATTTCAATTCGATTTTCATGCATTTTCTGCTCCACTACATGGAATCGTCCCAAAAATGTGAAAATCATAAGAATTTTCAGTTTCCCCCACAAAAAAAAAGAAATTTCGAAATTGAATTTCTGGTGAAAAGACCGGATTCAGAGCTCATTCCAGAACCCTTCTAGAACTCCATAATATCTCGAATTCACTAATTATTTTGAATAAATACAATTGTAGGAATTGGTGTATGAGCACACCGTCGTTCGGCCCAGGGATGTGCGGCAACTGCCGTTTGCCGTTTGTCGTTTGCCGGCCATTTTTGGGACTTTTTTGCCGTTTGTCGTTTGCCGAAATTTCCGTTCCTTTTCCGGCAAAACTCGGCAAAACATTGAAAGAAAACGCCGCCCATGCTCGCGGCTATGTAGTCACTAGGGGTGAGCCCACTATCCAGTGTTCTAATAACCGTTATCCAAGGGTTTTGACTTTTCTGTTTTCCACTTCGCCGCTTGGCCATTTCTGAACAAGAGAAAAAAAATTTGTTCAAAATATAACTGTATGTATTCTGCTAAGTAAACTTGCGTGAATGTGTGGACGCGTGAGTGAAGCGTTCACGATGAATTCTGATTCCGAGTTCTCGCAGATACAAACTCTGGAGCAGATCTAGTGGGCTCTCAATTGCGATTATAACCGGCAGCGTAGCGGTGGGCCTTGGAGAAATATGTATAACATGCCATAAGGATGCTTTGATGAAAAAACGACCCCTCACTGCTGGTGGTGGTCAGAATCAAGTGCCCACTAAAAGTGCCCCAGGGTTCAAGGATTCTAGTAATTTCTAGAAAATCTCTAGTGAGCTGCCGATTTTGATTATCACCAGCAGCGGAGCGGTGGGCTTCGGTGAACTTATAACTGGTGATAAGGAGATTCCGAAAAAAAGCGTTCGCTTCTCACTGTGATAGTCGAAATCGAAGCTTTCTTGAAATGAACTAGATCCTAACTTGCATAACATAGACGCTGAGAAAGCCTTCCAAAGAAAGCGAAAACCAGATTTTCAGCCTATAATGGGCCCGCCTTTCCTTCTGAGATAGGATTTTATGACCGGTATAGGCGAAATAGACCTTTCAGTTTCAGTGGGGGGTATTGCATTTAGCGGTAGCCCTTTCGTTCCTGTTCCAGAGTTTTGACAGATTCTAGTGTAGCTAAAAGAAGCAGGAAGCATTCGTGTGACACACGTGTGCAGGGACTCGGAGAAAGCTCGCCGCGGCAGTGCCAGGTGTCGCGATAGTTCCACGATAGTACCGCAGGTGCTCCGTGATGATCACTGTGCCGTGGAGATTCTGTTGTAGTGTCTTGAGAGTCGACAATGCCGCGACAGTACCGCGGCAGTTCCGTGTTAGAACCGCACGTGCTCCGCGAAGATGCATCAGCGAACTCGCGTCGACTACGATGCCCTGTTCTGTGTGGTGGAACGAGAGTTTTACCAGTAAAATATCCCAATTTTGAGATGCGTCCCGCATCTCCTAGATCACAATAACGGGCTACCCTCTGTCCCTATCAGACAGAGGACGTAGGGACCTCAGGTGTGTATTTTTGTGCTTAGGCCCCACAGTTGTATCATGACTCACTTCATATGAGATACTCGCAGTTAGTCCTTTTTTGTTAAAACTCGGCCACCAATCGCGGAGCCGCAGCGGCACTACCGAGGAGCCGCAGCAGGGCCGCCACGAAATTGCCGCTGCGACTGCTCGTTAGTGTCGCTTCGGTGCCTGTAGAAACCGAGGCACCTTCCTCACAAAGCCGCAGCGGCGATTTCTTTGATTTCCATACAGTGCCACATGTCTTGTTTCTGTTCATCTGATGCCTTGCATTGGAACTATTCCCTTGAATTGGAATTATCAGAATGTTGGCATACGTATGTTAAAAAAGGAAAAAAGTAGAGCGGCACAAGTGAATAACTTTTGGGTCAACCTAGGGGATGAGGTTTTTTGCCGTTTGCCGGTTGCCGTTTGCCGGCCGTTTTGGGATTTTCTTGCCGATTGCCGTTTGCCGAAATCTCAAAATCATTTGCCGCACATCCCTGGTACGGCCCTCCACCCCTCGCATGCCAAGCAATTCTCTACGCCAGGTCGCTCTACCAACCCACAGCCCATCCAGGCCGATTATCGATCACATTTGTCAGTGGCTGAAATCCTAACCAGTATGAAACCTCATAAAATTCAGCATCATATTCAGTCGGCGCATTACTTTCCAGAAACATTTGCAGAATTTTTCAGAAACACGGAATTCATGAGAATTTTGGGTAAGTTTTCCAAGAAAGGAAAAAAATAAGGTCAAAATTTCATCAATACCACAAATCTTGAATTTCTTTCCAGATTTCAATTCGATTTTTATGCATTTTCTGCTCCACTACATGGAATCGTTCCAAAAATGTGAGAATCGTAAGAATTTTCAGTTTCCCCCCACAAAAAAATGAAATTTCGAAATTGAATTTCTGGTGAAAAGACCGGATTCAGAGTTCATTCCAGAACCCTTCTAGAACTCCATAATATCTCGAATTCACTAATTATATTGAACAAATACAATTGTAGGAATTGGTGTATGAGCACACCGTCGTTCGGCCCTCCACCCCTCGTGTCGCGAAGGCGAACTTCCGCTCCCAAGGTGGGTCTGCAGCGTGACCACCCCGTCGATCAGCGGCGACCACCCGGCCGGGTCGATGCTGTCAGGCGAGGGGGCGGGGGTCATTCGTGTCTCCACTCCGCCGTCGGCAGCCAGCCACCCTTTTGGCTGTTTTCCTTATTCCTTTCTATCACGTCGCTGTTCGAGGGGCTATTCATCCTTTAGAACTTTATACTACATTGTACTACAGCAACCTTCTAGCCGGACATCGGTCCGGCCCTCCTTCCAGCCGTAGGCCCGTAGGTTTGTTTATTAACTAACTCTTTTAGTACACACATGATTCGGTCTGTACTCACCCTTTTCTCACAACTAATATCTCATCTATTAACCTCTCACATATTAGCATCCCTATAATAAACAGTAATCATTCTGGTGTCGTGTTCGTGATTATCGGATCGCATCCGATCGTATTTATATTTTATTACCCTTGTGTTTGATGTTTCCCCTTTGTGGTTCCCCGGACTTAGAGCGTGGGAGGGTTAGGTTTTAAGTCCCCTGTGTTAGAGGCAGGTAATACATTATTAATACAGTTATAATACTGTAGGGTGAGCGGGTGAACCCGTCCCTCGCCGACCGGGGTCTAGCCGATTCGCGTCATGGTGCATCGGCCGTTGGCATTCTGACCCGCATCGATCATGATTGATCGAGTAAGGGTGCCCTGCCACTGGCACTTCGGTCGGCGGGGTACAAAGTTTAAACCCCCCCCCCCAAACCACTTCACCCCCACTTGGGGGTACGATAATACAGGGGGGTCACCAGCGGGGATAGGCAGCGCGCGATAATACAGGCCTAATTAAAGCCTTAATACAGAAACTAGGGTGCTAAGCGGAGACCAAAGCCTTGGAAGGGAAGTTGACTGGGATTGTGGCTAACCAGTCGACCGACCTTCCAAAGAGATCTGAGGCGGAGGTCGCTGCAATACCTAGGCAAGTTGGCCGCTTTAGGCTAATGGAGCTGGGTAGGGATAGAGTCGGCGCCTTAAATGGGTACATTCATCTACTAGTACCAGCCCCCTGGTTGGGAGTGTGTTCCAGGAAGGGTGGATCGCCGTGCCAAATGAAGGCAGAGCAAGGTGGAGGCATTTGCCGTTGCGCTAAAAAACCCTACGGGTTCACCTAGGGAGTCCGGACTCATCCTCACTACCATGTGGCTTGGCCAGCCAATAAGGTAGGTGAAGGTACGGTGTTTGCGTGAGCAGCCCTGCTTGCTCGATGGTGGCTAACGCCATTGGGAAGTCACCCTTCCCCCCTATCCAGTGAAGCGGTACACTGAGCGGCTGACCCACCTTTGTATTTTGCGCTTAATACAGTCTTACTACAATTTAATACAGCTGCCTAAATCTGCTGGCCCCTACGCGATGGATAATACAGCATGGTATGACCTGCGAGCGTTGGGGCAGACTCCCCTCCCCAGAACTAGGAAAGGGGTGGACACAGGGGAAGAAACATCCCGAAATTTCAAAAAAAAAATCACACGACACGAACGGAGACTTTACGCTAATCACATTTAGGACACCATTTCATCCATTTAGACCAAAATAAAAATTCATAAATAATATTAACACACAATTTTCACACTAATTTTACAATTTAACCTCACTATCTAACACATTTGCTCATTTAATCCTTTCTCACATTTGTATGTATATAGGTCGCGTCGTGTCGAGTATCGTGCCGAAGTTTTCGTTGTACCCACGACCTTGTCGTGGGAAACCATTCAATTTCAGGATCGAATCGATCTCGACTTGGATATTATAGCGCAAGCTATCAACCCGACCTGGTATTCTAAAGCGATGTCTGCGTCCGGCCTCAGAAAGGGCAATTTGACCAAAGCGGTCAATTCGCTCAAAGAGCAGCTAGCTAGCCGCATTTGACCCAGCCTTGCTGGAGAAGAAGGAGGCTGACGGTAAGTTTAGTGATCTTACGGTGCTGGATGAAAATAAATATTCCTTGTTAGATTTTACTTGTGTGTTTAAGCGTTTGCTTACTACAGCCCGTAACAAGTGGGCTGACGCGGAGCAATTCGCCCTGGCGTCGAAGGAGGACGGGACGTCCAGCTTGTTGGCCGAATTCCAAACCCATTGGGCAACCACTGGGGCGGAGGCGGTCATCAAACAGGCTGAGCAACTCGTCACAGGTTTGGAAGCAGCAGCCGCGCTGCTCACGACACCTCCTGCAGCACCACGAGACGCGGATAATACAGACGTCATTCCGACGTCATTTAATACAGCCTCTATAACAGCTTCTGGAGTTTCTGGCATACAAGCCAGAACTCCTATAGTACAGCAGTTCCCTGCTGTCGCTCAAGCCCCGCCCACTACGTTTGCGCCCGCTGGTGTATCATATACACCAAACATATGCCACGCAACAATTCAGCAGCCGACTAACGACCTTTTCGGTCGTCCGATAGTACAGAGTGGGCATATGATCGACAGCCAGACGAATCCGAACTATAATACAGCAGCCTTCCAAGGCTATAATACAGCTCGTAGCACAACGCAGGGTATTAAGCTTCCTAAGGTAGATCTCCCGGAGTTTGACGGAGATATGGCCGCATTCCCCGAGTTTTGGGAGCTGTTTTCGGCAGCCGTGCATAACAATGCATCGGTGCCAGCAGCTCTCAAGTTCCTTTATTTAAGGACAAAACTCAAGGGCATTGCTAAGGACCTTATCGGAACCGCCCAGCTCTCGGAGTACAACTACTATGAAGCGGTTAATACACTGCTTAATACATTTCAGCGCCCAGAAATACTCCGGAACAGGCTTTGGGAACAGCTCGAGGCCCTCCCCCCGTGCGACGAGGCTCCGCTAGCACAGCGCACTTGCCTGTGCGAAATCAGGAGCATCTGGTCGCAGCTTACGCGCTTAGGGGAGCATCCCGGAGCGACTGGGACCATGCGAGTTGTCCGATCGAAATTCCCTGCGCGCACAAGGGAAAAGGTCGGAGAACTCCGCAGAAGGGGTGATCGTTGGACGGTAGAGGAATTACTTTACGGACTGGACCGAGTAATCGACCAGTTCGAGGTGATGGAGGATACCGACGCTCGATATACCCTTCAGTCCAATACTACAGTAGTACAGAATACTACATATAATACAGATCGATACGACAACAGGAATCGTGTGAGGGGTCGCACCTCTTCCCAGTCTCCGCAGCGGATCGATGGCAGGTCTCACACAACGCGCTGTCCCTTCTGTCGCAGATCGGGACACGAAGCGTCGCGGTGTCGAGAGTTTGCGTCGGTCAACGAACGGAGAGGTCCGGCTGCCGAGCGACAGCTTTGCTGGAGATGTTTGAAGGAAGGGCATCGTAGCGCACAGTGCAACACACCTCCGTGCTACAAATGCGGACGTTATCATCACAGCGCTCTTTGTTATAAGGATCGCTCGTCCCGCAGCCCTGTTCGATCACCATCCCCTCAGCTGAGCCGCCGCCAAGGACGAGATTATGACACTAGAAGAACACCTAGCCCGCGCTCTGGGGCTGGATCTAGGGTCAGATCTCCGTCTCCACGCAGTCCAAGTCGAAGACAGAGCAGGTCGCCGACCCCCCCAAGACACTCCAGAGACCGACGGGACTCTTCACCCCACTCTGGTAGGGTGGGATTCCGGAACTCCACAGCCGGACAGTCCCGTCGAAGTTCTCATACTACATCAAATACTACATTAAGTGAGCACACCACTACACCGACTACTGTGCACACTTCTAATACATCACGATCTTCATGAAGACTTTGCCTACGATTGACAGCAGACTGATCCCTCGGTAATTTTTGCAGTCCCTGGCGTCGCCCTTCTTGTGGATGGGTACAATTATTGCACGTTTCCAAGTAGCGGGTATGTTCTCTGACTGCCAGATGAGAGTTATAAGACGATGAAGCTGAAGTAGCAACACGTTTCCACCCGCTTTGATGGCCTCAGCAGCAACATTGTCAACGCCTGATGCCCTGCCGTTCTTCAGCGATTTGATAGCAGTCTTCAGTTCCTCCACAGTGGGCTCTGAGCCGAGATCAGAATCTTCTGGCGCATCGATTGATGGTGGGTTGGGAAGCGGTCCCTGTGGCGCTTCATGACTGTAGAGTTCACCGAAGAACTGTTGCCAGCGACGAAGACGCTCTTCCACAGAGCGCACAAACAATCCATCTGCATTCCTAATGCTATCGCTAACGCGTTTCGTCTTCTTTCCAAGCCGCTTGAGTGTCCGATAGAGGGTGCGATAGTCATGCCTGTTAGCGGACTCCTCCAAATCAGCAGCCACCTTATTCCAATACAACTCCCTTTCCGCTTTCAGCCTGCAACGAAGTTCTCTGCTGAGTTGCCGGTATCGATCAAAATTAGTCAGTTTTGCTCGCTTCCTCTCTTCGATGAGTAGCAAGGATTCGTCTGTTATCCACGGCTGGATCCGCCTGCGAGTAACAGGGCAAAGTGGTTTTGCACATTCCAAGATGGCGTCTGCTACTTGCCGCTCCTGCTCGTCCACCGATGCATTGTCCGACAATGATGCGAAGCGGTTTGACAGTGCCACTTGGAACAACTCCTTCGTCTCGGGTACCATGAGGTGTGTCCAGTCGAGTTTATGTTTAGGAGGTTCCATTCGCGTAGTCCGTTGTAGGCGGAGCTGCACAACTGCACGAAGAAGGTAGTGATCTGTACCACAATCTGGACCTCTCATAGCACGGACGTCTTTCAGCGATGACCTAAAACGTGAACTCATCAGAACATAGTCCAACGTAGCTACGTCTCGTCCAGAGGGATTTCTCCAAGTCAGTTGGTGCTTCCTGCGGTGCTGGAAGTGACTGTTCCCGACAATGAGTCCATTAAACGCTGCAAATGAGAGCAGACGCAGACCATTTTCATTCATCTCGCCAACGCCGAATCTGCCCAATACTCCTTCCCAGCCAATTCTGTCATTTCCGACGCGTGCATTGAAGTCACCTGCGACAAGGATTAGGCCAGTCTTTGGGATCGCATTCAGTACGTCTTGCAGTTGAGCGTAGAACGCGTCCTTATCGGAATCAGAGCTAGGCTCCGTCGGAGCGTAGGTAGCCACGACATGCGTCTTAATAGTTCCTTTTAACGTCAGAACGGCAATCCTGCTCGAAATCGGCTCGAACGAGATGACGCTTCCAGACGCTTGCCAGTTCAACATAAATCCAACACCTTCGTGATGTCCTTCGCCACCGGAGTAGTACAATACCAACTTTTCTTCAGAATCGGGCACCTGGACAATCATTGTTCCACAACCGCTGATCCTCAATTCAGACAGTGCTGCTACCGATATCTTCGACCTCGACAGTTCCCTTGCGATGACTTCTTTTTGTCCAACGTAATGTCCTGATCGTACATTCCAAACGGCAAACCGCACCTCCTTCTTTGGCGTCACCAATCTTCCACCATTCTGGCCAGTCGCATACTTGTCACCAACACCCTGGGTCCCCAGTGCTGGCGCATCGGCTGCCCCGGATGCGGTAGCAGTATCGCGATATCCTATGAGACTCTCCATGGTTACCACCTCAGGTTTTCCAGCCCGTCGGTAGCATGGGGGGCCAACCCTGGTACCCTGGTAAGTGTACGATGTGTAAACGGCATCAAGGCCGCTTCTATTCGTACCCCAATATTCCAGAATTACCATAGGAAAGGGTTACTCGGAGTCGTCCATTCCAAAACATTGGTCTGGATTACTTCGGACCTCTCTTGGTCAGATCCGAACGAGGTCAGGACCGGAAGGTGTGGGTATGCCTTTTTACATGCATGGCAACTCGCGCTATACACTTGGAGATGGTGGTCGATAACTCGGCTGCACAATTTCTCCTAGCATTCCGCAGGTTTATGGCACGTCGTAGAGCTCCAGACGCAGTTTGGAGTGACAACGCGCCCACATTCAAACTCGGAATGGAGGTTCTGACTAATGACTTGGAGACCCTGAGAGTGAGCCCTTTAGTACAGAAATTTACTACAGAGGCAAGACTCAAGTGGAAGTTCATCACACCCCTATTCCCATGGAAGGGTGGGTTCTACGAGCGCCTAGTGGGGTCGGTGAAATCAGCCTTCAAGAAGGTGGTTCACCGACAAACTCTAGACTTGTGGAGCCTGGAAACACTTCTATTTGAGATCGAGGCCACACTTAATACACGTCCTATTACACAAGTGTAACCACTTCGACGGAAGAGGCGTTAGCATTAAGGCCAATTGACCTTATCAAGCTTCAATTCCGTCTTAGTAACCTCAATTTGCCTACTACATAATTGCAGACAGAAATTATGGTACTCCAGCGACTCATCAACAGCTCATGAGTTATTACGCGCTTCTCCAGGATTCTCTAGAGAAATTCTGGAAAATTCGGCAACGGGACTACTTGCAAGTGTTAGCCGAGAGTAATCAGTTTGAGGCCTCAAGGAAGCAAGCGGCAAGAAGTGGGCCCGCACCTGGAGAAATGGTTTTAATACAGCAAGATAATACACCTCGTACAAATTGGCCTCTAGGCCTAATTGTACAAGCTAATACATCCAGGGACGGAGAGCTCAGGTCCGTTAAGGTTCGGACAGGCCGTAATAAGATCCTCGACCAATAAATTAGTCAATTGATCCCTCTCGAAGTCTCGGCAATGGATGTGGACGCCCTTCAGAGGAAAAAGGTACCTGCAGCTATGCCTACGCGAGTCAAACCTATCAGGAAGGTCAAGCAGAGGCAAGCTCTAGAGGCTAGCCATTAACCAATCAGACCTCACACTAACCATCCCTTCGTTTTTTTCTTGTTACTGATTTTAATATTAACGCCTCCAGGTACGACCCTCCATGAACCTCGGCTTTGTAATCAGTAGTAGTTGTTTTGTTTAACTGGACCACGAGGTTGGTAGATGCTTTATTGGCTTACGCACGTTTCGGCGGGATCGCCGTCTTCAGAGCCTGAAAGGAACAAATCAGAAGTGTGCTTATTCGGCCAAATGTCGACTAAACCTTACTAAAATTCGAGAGAAGTTCTTTCAAAACGTGGTCAATAACAGAGAAACTAGGAAGTTACCGCACCTTGCCAGGAAACTCGCTAGAGGGCCAGCAGCATAGAACGGTTGGCGGATGGCGGAGCACAGATCGATACCGCTACCTCCCGACGTTAGAATGCGAGTCTGAGGTAGGGCTTGAGCTCTCCAGCTATATATAGGCACTCCCCCTTCCGATTGATTTTTGGGTCGCTCGCCTGGATCCAAAATGCCTCCAGGGTTTGTCAGGCAGGGGTATCGGTTTCCCGCGCAATTATCTCGACCTCGACATGGTAATTATCGCCGTTGTGGGCGTTAACCAAATAACCTCAAAAACCGTCTCATCCGGAACCGTCTATATGACCGCATTTGCACAACTCCCAATTGTGTGGTCTGCCCAACTGGTAGAGAAAGAGATTGCACTGCATGCGGTGTGGTCTACAGGATCTCGTGCCAGCTGTGCGGCGAGCAATATATTGGTGAGACTTCGCGGCCGCTCTGGGTTAGAATCAAAGAGCACTTAGACGGCAAGAATAAGCTGCGGGTATTAACAGTTCTGGGGTGTCACCGTCTCAGAAAACCACCGCATTCAATGCGTGTCGAATATGCATTCAACTCAAGTGACCACACCCATCGAAAGGCTTTTTCGCCGGCGCACGTGCTCCAGACAGCAGCACGTACTGCAAAATTTCCCCGTAGGAACACGTGCTGCAGGATAGCCCAGCGTTATCGTAGCAGCACACCGTCAGGCGACGCGGCTGGAACACCCACATGCGACGCGGCCAACTCGCTGAGCACCATCTGGGGCTGCCAGCGGTTGGACGAGGTCTCCAGCGGCTGGGTGTGCCAAGTATCGCAAGCTTGGGTAATCAAACCGGCAACGCTATCGGCATCTCAGAGGCGCCTCAAGAGCGCGTCGTATGCCCCCCTTTTTTGGAAAATCGCTTTGTCTCGGGGTTGAATGTGTATCATGCACGCATTTAACGTCTGATTTGATGGGGCACGTGCTGTAATCTGACACACAATAGGAGCACGTGCTCTTCTAGCAGCACGTCCCCTTACTGTGCTCGAAACCGCTTTATCTTCGAGTTAAATGCATATAAAACACGCATTGAATGCGGTGATTGTGTGAGGTGTTAATGCCCACAACGGCGATAATTACCATGTCGAGGTCGAGATAATTGCGCGGGAAACCGATACACCCGCCAGAAAAACCTTAGAAATTTTGGATCCAGGCGAGCGACCCAAAAATCAATCGGAAGGGGAGTGCCTATATATATATATATATATATATATATATATATATATATATATATATATATATATATATATATATATATATATATATATATATATATATATATATATATATATATATATATATATATATATATATATATATATATATATATATATATATATATATATATATATATATATATATATATATATATATATATATATATATATATATATATATATATATATATATATATATATATATATATATATATATATATATATATATATATATATATATATATATATATATATATATATATATATATATATATATATATATATATATATATATATATATATATATATATATATATATATATATATATATATATTTACACAAGTTTACACTCGTGTGGAAAAAAAGAGAAAGCAGGAAAACAAACAACCAACCTCAAAAGGAATATTCAAAGCAAAGATACTGTGAACGAATAAAAACGAGAACAAACCATAGATCAGTCCGAAGAATAGCACAGGGAAACGAGCAACCCAGCACTACGGAGGGTCATTCTGCCGCTCCCCGGAAGCCAGTTTCACATGCACTAAGTTCTTATAAGCGCCGAAGTTTATAGGAATAGTATCGTTCCTACTGAGATCTTCGAATACTGGAACAATTCTATTAGTGAAAAAGCATCGCCGACACTCAAGATTCGACACGGTACGGTGGAATTTAATCAAACCCCCCCCCCGGGTTACCGAATCTCTCGTTCTCACGAAATCCCCAGGCCTAAGACCAAACTTGCCATTGAAAAGGATATGATGGAACAGAAACAAATAGTTCTTTTTCCTTCTGAGAGCCAAACGCTCTAGGCCAAAGAGTGCATTTCTGTCAGCAGCGGAGGGCAATTGCCCATAAATGAAGCCATGCTGTCTAATAAGAACTCTTCTAGTAAAATTGTTCTGTATCTTTTCCAATCTATTAATGTTCTTGAGTTTGGCGGGGTTGAATACCGGGGTACCGTACTCGAGTAGAGGCCTTACATACGTGGTGTAAGCTCTAATAAGCACAGAGGGATTGCAAGTTGACAAACCCCTGAAAATATTATTCATAGCAAAAGTTGCTTTGTTCGAGATAGATTGACAGTGCTTATCAAAACTCAGACTTGTAGTAATAGTGAACCCTAAATCAGTTATTTGGTCAACTTCTTGGATCTGACAGCCACTGACAGAATATTTACTGTTAGCATTGCAATTACCCAAGTGGAGAACCTTCGTTTTTTCTTTTGCCAACGGGAGATTCCAATCGCAAGACCAAGTACTAATAATGTCAACAGACTGTTGTAGCAAGATACAGTTCTCCGGTTGGGAAACGTCCCGATAGATCTTGATATCATCCGCAAATGCACTGAAACCGGTGCCACAGGAAGTGACAAGACCGGCGATTTCGTGAGTGTATATGTTGAAAAGGATGGGCGACAATACCCCGCCTTGCGGTACACCACTCAGGACTGGCCTTGGAGTTGAGTGAGAAGAGTCAACACGGACCGAGAGCGTCCTGTCAGATAGGAACGAACGTATCCATGAAACTATTCGCGGATGGATACCAACCATTCCAAGTTTTTGTAACAGTTTATCATGAGGAACCTTATCAAAATCAAAATACACAACATCAACACTCTTCCCAACATCTAGGAAAGCCGTCCACTTGTTAAGCGCTTCTATGGTTGCCGTCACAGTGGACTTTCCTCCCTGGAAACCATGTTGGAAGGGAGAGATAACCTGATTTGATTCTAAGTGACAAACGATTCTCTTCTTCAGAATTTTTTCAAAAAGCCATGAGAAAATAGATGTTATACTGATTGGTCTGAAATTAGCAGGGTCTGTGAAAGGGGCTTTTTTGGAATGGGGGTAACAAATGATTGCCTCCATTTGATGGGGACTTCGCTAGACATGAAGCTCAGATTGAAAATATACTCCAGGGGACCTGCAATATCAAGAGCGATCTGCTTGACAACGCTGAGTGGTATGGCGTCGGGAGTGATAGAGTTGGATGAGGGCCAGGTAAGAAGTTCCTTGATAATTTCATCCTTGTAGAACCAACATGAATCAGCCATAACAGCGAAAGAATTAGACACAGGTAGACTGTCCATAGAAGAGACGTCAGAAAACGACTTTTGAAATACATCCGCCAACAACTCAGCTCTATCACTAGCATTCCTCACCAATGCCGACCGCTTTTTTCTCAGTATGGTTATTATACTTCTTCAATTTATTAGCAAAACGTTCATTAACTTTCTTGAACCGTTCCCAGAACTCAGCACAGTCCTGAGTTTTAGCCAAACGCCAAGCCTCAGATCTCAACCGCTCAAGGTTGGTTAAATGCGGTAGGAGTCTTCGTTTATTACGGTAACACGGTTCGAGGGGAACGAAAGTGTCAATGCAATGGTGGATGATAGAAAGGAAAAGCTCGTACTTTTCGTCCACACTGACAACAGTGCCCAAGGAACCGAACCAGTCTACATGAAGTAAATGGTTGCGAATAGCATGGAGATTTGCTTTCCTAAAATTCCTTCTATACACAACGGGAGCATTACACCTCGGAAGGTTAAGTGCAAAATGAACAGTAGAGTGATCACTGGACCCCAACGGCGGAGAAATGTTTACTGAATTGACCATACAGTTATCATTGCACAGAACTAGGTCAAGAACATGACCACCACGGGTCGACGCCCTAATAAATTGCTCAAGGCTATGACTCGAGCACACAGTTAAAAAACCTCTTGAGATGGAACTCACATTGGCAAAGGCAGATGGTTCATTCCAATTGATATCCGGGAGGTTAAAATCGCCTGTGATGATAGAAGGCCAGCTACAAGAAATAAGGTCGCCGATGGTACTGAACAGTTCAGTTGCTCAGACAAATTCGAAGTACAAGATGGTGTCCTGTACACAACCAGAAACCGTATGGGTTTCAAGTCGATTTCCAAATCCGTGCAAAGGATTTCATATGCATCAGGGACAGAATCCTGGAACACAAGAACAGGACAAAAAGTTTCCTAGCCAGAAAAAGAACTCCTCCACCCTTTTTGCGAAGACGGTCCGACCTCAAAACTTCGTAATGCGAGCACCAGTCACCCAGTAGAGAAACCGACCCAACCCCACCGTTCAACCATGTTTCAGTTAAAGAGATAATGTCCGTGTCGAATTTTTGAAGTAAGAATTTCACCGCGTCAACGTTCTTTACTAGTGAGCGAATGTTAGTGGCAATACATGTAAGGCGGCACAAAGTTATCCGGGGAGAGTTTAGAAGTTTCCCGAGCTCGTAGGGACCGGGTCACACAGGGAAGATGCAGGAGGATCAGCTACAATGTTCGAGGTTCTGGTATAATTGACATTCACAGGAGCAACGATATTCACGAAACTAGAGTTCGTAAGCTGCGGTTGGGCCCTGACCCTGTCTCTCTCCTCCTTTGAGAGAGAGGGCCTTATAAAGACCCCTCTGGAGGAGAAAGATTTGAGCCAGTGGGCTCGACGACAGACTAGATTAGCGTGAAATGTTGTAGGTAAGACCAACCTAATCAAGCTCGACCTACCAGAACTCGGCTTACCCATCCGATAAATGGATGTGGGCCTGCACTCAACCTCTAAATGATCCAATATCTTAGCAATACAATTCTCATCATGTAATACCCTAACCGATGAAGTGACATCGGAAGATTCATCAATACCAGAGATCACTACCGATCGCTTCCTCTCACGTTCCTCAAACGTGCAATCACAGTTATTAATAGGCCTAACAGGAGAAGATGAGCGCACAGTTAAGTTGTGAGAAAGTTCAGACTTGAGAGCAACAATTTCAGCTTGTAATACGGCATTATCCTGAAGTAGCTGGGCATTCTTAGCGGCTAACGACCTATTCTCATCTACAAGTTCAAGATTCTTCGACATGATTAAATCAAACTTCTCCCTCATAGACGAAAATTCGCTTATCACAAGCTTCAAATGCGTTGGAAGTGTTGCATCCTTCATCAATTCCACAACAGCACTAGCGAAATCCAATGGTGCTTGTGATCCAACTTCTCCGCCGCGACTAGTTGATGCTCGCGTCTGAACAGGGGAGCGGCGAACACGGTTAGGCATACTTTCGAAACAGGTAAGTTGAAGCTAATAGACCTTTGATGGTGGCTTGTTGGAAAGTCGAGTATATGATTTCGCACCCCGCCACAGAGGTACTCGCAGTTAGTAGACGTTGACAATAGACAAAAAGCAGTATATATATATATATATAAAATATAAATATATATATATAAATATATATATATATATAAATATATATATATATAAATATATATATATATATAAAATATAAATATATATATATAAATATATATATATATAAATATATATATATAAATATATATATATATAAATATAAATATATATATAAATATATATATAAATATATATATATATATATATATATATATATATATATATATATATATATATATATATATATATATATATATATATATATATATATATATATATATATATATATATATATATATATATATATATATATATATATATATATATATATATATATATATATATATATATATATATATATATATATATATATATATATATATATATAAACGTCGGCTGCTTGACGAGATACGTGCGATTTAATAGTGCACTTGATATCCAACCATCAAGTATACGAGTGGTAGGCCGGAGAACAGCAAGGTACCTCAAACTTGGGTAATTAAACCTATAATTGAACATATATAGCTGGAGAGCTCAAGCCCTACCTCAGACTCGCATTCTAACGTCGAGAGGTAGCGGTTTCGATCTGTGCTCCGCCATCCGCCAACCGTTCTATGCTGCTGGTCCTCTAGCGAGTTTCCTGGCAAGGTGCGGTAACTTCCTAGTTTCTCTGTTATTGACCACGTTTTGAAAGAACTTCTCTCGAATTTTAGTAAGGTTTAGTCGACATTTGGCCGAATAAGCACATTTCTGATTTGTTCCTTTCAGGTTCTGAAGACGGCGATCCCGCCGAAACAAGCGTAAGCCAATAAAGCATCTACCAACCTCGTGGTCCAGTTAAACAAAACAACTACTACTGTTAAATATTAACATTCTACAACCACATTTTAATTTTAAACTACCTTAAACCCCCTAGCCTGACCCCTCTTGCGTCACATCTAACATCCCTGAGCCTCCCTACCTTAATACAGTTTAGTACAGACTACACCCCAGTAGTCATCACAAACATTTTTTGACATAATACAGGCCCATTTCCGCATCACATCATTTCTGTGTAAACTTGTATTACATGACGTTTCTGAATAATACAAAAGCATACTACAGGGCATAATTAGCCCCTCTACCTAAAATAAACGGGTAGGTTACACGTACCAACGACCACCATCCTCGTAAAGGGTAAAAACATGTGACTCGAGCAGCGTCAGCTGTTTCGAATGCGGTTCCATTGAAGGTGCGACTCGCCAACGGTTGAAATGGTCCCGCCGCGATTTGGTCGGCGTGGCTGACTCATCCCAACGGCGTTCGGGCCTTCATTCGAACAGCATTTGCCCGCCGCTCTGGCGGTTTTTTCTACTTTCTTTCGGTTATCATCATCCTCTCGTGAATTTTTGTAATTAATCATTACTAACTACCTTATTCCATAAATCTTCCTTGGATTCGTGCAATATTTGCTAAACAATGGATCCTGACCAGATCCAACGACAACGAGCCAGACGAGAAGATCAACCATCCAGAAGACGAGTTGGGAGGAACAGAGATGAAGATAGACGAACGCAAAGGGGAACCCAGAGCGGACCGCGAAGAGGAAGATCCACACGAGAGGAGACAGAGACAGGTAACGGGAGTGAGCCTCGTGCTCCTCCCTTCGGTAGTCCCGTAGTTGATGCTCTTCGTGGTGTTTATCGTTCACGTGTTCCGGGCGCGTCTAATACAGCGAACCGGCCCCCTTTTCAGGGGCGTGTTCGTTCTCGTGTTCCACCGGTTGTGTATAATACAGTGAACCGGTCCTCCCCTCGAAGTCATCCTCCTGCGGTCGGACTCACCACGAGGCCGATCATGGGCGGAGGAGAGGCCGAGCCGACCGGTATTAATACAGCAGCGCGTATTACAGTCCGTAGTACAGCTGCGTCGCAGACACAGTCGGGGCCAGTGGATCAGTCCCGACCCCCCGTGACAACCCATCAACCTCCCAGTCCAGTTGGTTATTCAGACCCGAGGCACAGCCAAATCTCACCGGGCGTAGCCGAGGTGTCAACAGGTATCACCACGGACGAAGAGGCCATGGACACGGAACAGTGTCTCGGCGCACCAGCGAAGCAGTCTTCCCCCGATCAGGCACATGGCGCCTCACAGTCGAGCAGTAGGCATACGGCTCTAGAACCTGACCTACAACCTGGCAGGTGCAGTCGTTGCACACGCTATGCGCATGGTCCGCGTACTCGAAGCCCACCGGATGGCACACATGTTGAGTCGCCGCAGGCTACGTGTCACCGAGAGGGAAGAACAGTACAGAATCGACTCTGCGCCTAGCATGGTAGAAGTGTGGAACGATAGTCCAGAATCCTATCTGGAGACTTCGCGTTGGTGGAGAGACAATTACTCGAATGCGCTCAGGTTCGACGTCACAGCCGACCATCTGCGCATTAGCTCGGTCGACAGGCTACAGCAGCAAAATGCCCGAGCCACTACTACAGCTCCACCAACAGCATTTGCTAGGGATAATACAGCAGGAGCAGCCAATACTACAGCTACTCATGTAGCACCTACTACAGCCCCATCGCCTCCTACAGCCCACCCGCTACCGCGATTTCGAGAACCGTCTCGCCCCCGGGAGGCTGGCCGACCCGGCCCGTCGTGGCAGTACCAGGCGTCGGGGTCGTCCACTGCCGGGTACCAGTCGCGAGGGGCGCAGGCAGCTAAGAGGAGATGCGATGGAGATAATACAAACCGCGGCGCTCCCCCACAGAAGACCGCGCATGCCGCTCGTTCCCATTCCAGGTCTGGATCGAATCGTCGAGAGGATCCTGCACCGAGGGAGCGGGTGAATGCTGTGAGGAAGCCAGAGATCCCCCCTCCAGGTCTGGACCCCTGTGTGTTCTGTGGGCAGCGTGATCATTATACGTCAGACTGTCCCCAGGTGAGATCATTGAGCGAACGGGCTCGGCTGGCAGACAAGTATGACGTTTGTTCCAATTGTGCCAAACGCCACCACAGTGCCTGCGCACGCCGAAACCCTTGTAGCCTCTGTCATATCTATGGCCACCACAGGGCATTCTGCGCGTATAATCCTCGGGCGGTAAACGATACTAATACAGCGCCAGCCGCGTTCTCTCAGAGACTGGCGGATATTACATTCCGCCCCACTCCCCACGGGGTCTGTCGCCCGTGCCCCCCATTAGAGGCCGGTGAGACCTGGGTCAACGATGAGGCCCTCGTCTTCATACAGAGGCAGTTCGGTCAGGGCCCCTAGTCAATCTCCGGCTCCACCCCATCAGAGGCGTGCCCGGGATGAGAGACCCTGGCCTCGTAACCCCCCTGACGATGAAGACGCGGACTCAGATGGCACGTGGTGAGGCGGATAATTTAATACATGATACTCAGCTGCATTCGCTACTCTTTAAAGCGCGTTTTAGTTTGCTTATGCGTATCGGACCTACCTTTTAGATACTGCGCGCGAAAACATGCGAGGTCCTAGTACAGACATTACTACAGACGTAATACAGCCGGATGGGCCCGCCTTGTCCATCCTTACTACTGAGGCGGACCCCATCCTAAATAATACAGTTGCCGCTGTCGTCACCTGTATGAGCGCACCGACGGATGGGTAAGTTTGGGTAACAAGGAGAGTTGTTAGACTATTGACGTCGGTGTGGTGTGTGTTGCGCTCCTTGTGAACCCTTAATCACCTGTCTATTACAGACGTGTGTGGTTGGGTGTGTGGGAGACAAGTTGGCGATGATTGATGAGTGACGATGCGGCGTTCCAGTCTTTTTCTAGACTACTGTATATATGTTTTGTTCTGTGTTCTGTTTAGTTTTATGTTAACCGTTTTATTGATCTACTGATTATGTACTCATTACTCAGAAGAGACTGCAGAATGCAGAAGAGAAAATTTGAATGATTACTGATCTGTTAAATTGCCCCCTATTATAATCCCTGGTACAGAAGGGATCATGTCTGCTATCACCATCCTCCCCCTTTCTATACATACTACACGGTTGCACGAAGGGTTGAACCTTTCATCTACTATAAGGAGTTAGCCGCAGTTAGGGGCACTAGGCCCAGTGGCGGTAGCAGCAGTGGTCACTACGCTCGTTAGGCTCCTCCCCGCCGCGAGCTTACGCTCACCCGGGCCCACCATTCTTTTGGGCCGGGAGTGTCGCGAAGGCGAACTTCCGCTCCCAAGGTGGGTCTGCAGCGTGACCACCCCGTCGATCAGCGGCGACCACCCGGCCGGGTCGATGCTGTCAGGCGAGAGGGCGGGGGTCATTCGTGTCTCCACTCCGCCGTCGGCAGCCAGCCACCCTTTTGGCTGTTTTCCTTATTCCTTTCTATCACGTCGCTGTTCGAGGGGCTACTCATCCCTTAGAACTTTATACTACATTGTACTACAGCAACCTTCTAGCCGGACATCGGTCCGGCTCTCCTTCCAGCCGTAGGCCCGTAGGTTTGTTTATTAACTAACTCTTTTAGTACAGACATGATTCGGTCTGTACTCACCCTTTTCTCACAACTAATATCTCATCTATTAACCTCTCACATATCAGCATCTCTATAATAAACAGTAATCATTCTGGTGTCGTGTTCGTGATTATCGGATCGCATCCGATCGTATTTATATTTTATTACCCTTGTGTTTGATGTTTCCCCTTTGTGGTTCCCCGGACTTAGAGCGTGGGAGGGTTAGGTCTTAAGTCCCCTGGGTTGGAGGTAGGTAATACATTATTAATACAGTTATAATACAGTAGGGTGAGCGGGTGAACCCGTCCCGCACCGACCGGGGTCTAGCCGATTCGCGTCACCTCGCATGCCAAGCAATTCTCTACGCCAAGTCGCTCTACCAACCCACAGCCCATCCAGGCCGATTATCGATCACATTTGTCAGGGGCTGAAATCCTAACCAGTATGAAACCTCATAAAATTCAGTATCATATTCAGTTAGTGCATTACTTTCCGAAAACATCTGTAGAATTGTTTCAGAAACATGGAATTCATGAGAATTTTGGGTGTTTTCCGAAAAAAGGAAAAAAATAAGGTCAAATTTTCATCAATACCACAAATCCTGAATTTTTTCCAGATTTCAATTCGATTTCCATGCATTTTCTGCTCCACTACATGGAATCGTCCCAAAAATGTGAAAACCGTAAGAATTTTCAGTTTCCCCCACAAAAAAAATAAAATTTCGAAGTTGAATTTCTGGTGAAAAGACCGGATTTAGAGCTCATTCCAGAACCCTTCTAGGACTCCATAATATCTCGAATTCACTAATTATATTGAACAAATACAATTGTAGGAACTGGTGTATGAGCGCCCCCTCCTTCGGCCCTCCACGGCTCGCATGCCAGGCAAGTCGCTACGCCAGGTCGCTCTACTAACCCACAGCCCATCCAGGCCGATTATCGATCACATTTGTCAGGAGCTAAAATCCTAACCAGTATGGAACCTCATAAAATTCAGTATCATATTCAGTTAGTGCATTACTTTCCGAAAACATTTGTAGAATTGTTTCAGAAACATGGAATTCAAGAGAATTTTGGGTAAGTTTTCCAAAAAAAAGGGATAAAAATAAGGTCAAATTTTCATCAATACCACAAATTCTGAATTTCTTTCCACATTTCAATTCGATTTTCATATAATTTCTGCACGGGGGGTAGACAACAGGCACTCTGCTGTGGGCGGAGCTAGAGGGGCGGGCCCGACTCCGCCCCTCGGCGCGGACGAGATTGCCTCCAGAGTGCCTCTTTCACGAGTGCTTCGATTTGATTGCGTCCTCACTGTATTTCTGCGCTATTCGTCTGTATTCCACTGAATCGTGAGCTACTATGCTGCTGATAAACAATTTTATTCAACCCCCACGACAACCCTTTCGATAAACGCTGATCCCAAATGCATTGGTTTGCTAACTCATGAGAGTTTTCATGTTTCCATGTCAACATGAAACCTTTCTTGATCAGCAATACGATGATATTAATGCGTTAACCCCATTTCTACTACGAACTACTGGATTTGAATGTGGGTCTGGCTTCCAATCATTTTTTATTTGTATTTAAAAAAATTTGTTTATAAGCAATGGGTAACTCATGCAAGGTGGTCGAGCTCAAATTTTGTAAAATGTAAATGCAATCTATTCTTCATTGTAGAGCAATTTAATTAGAAAAATTTCAAAGTTGGGTACAACCTTAATTTCAAGGTGTGAAAAAAATTGAGAATCAACCAAATCCACTGACACATTTTTTTTCTTGAACCATAATTGTCGGGAGAGTTCGATAAATTCACTTTTCAAGCACGCTTTTGCAGGTTATAAAGTGGAAAGCCGAAGCTGGATACAAATTCGTAATTTTTTCCACTTCCACTTAGCACAATTTTTTAAATTTTGTAGCACTACCTCGCACCCCTCGTATGTAAAGTAATTTATTGCAGTTTTTTTTAGTAATATTAGCGAGTACTTGCTGAAGCGGAATCAACATTTTCTCGTCATAGGATTACTCCCCAAATTGTTTAAGGGGAAAAGCAAATTCTTAACTAATTTTTCTGAAGAACCAGAGATTTATGTGAAAAATTTATTAAGGTTTCGAACGAAGTTAGAAAACTGTGACGAGATTTCAACTTTACTGTTCAATAAAATTGTCACATTACCAGATAGAATTTTTTTGAACATTAAATAGCATGTTTTCTACACCAGAAAATGCAAAAAATGCGTCAAAAAACAAACACCACTTCAGCAATGAGAATCTCGAATTTTTGTGCCGTCGCTGGTCTTTTTCATGTTTTTTTCATTGATGTCCATTTCAATTTTAGTTTTTAAGCGATTGAATTTTCCTTCAGCAAAAAAAAATCTCGTTACCTTCTATGACTGATTTCTGTCATTCGCTGAAAGAGAAATGACGTTTTTTTCTCAAACATGGTCTGAGCCTATGGGTTTAAACTAACAAATCCTCGTTGACATCAGCCGATACCTATCTCTCACTCCACCGACCCTGCCGTCCACATGGCCATTGGGACATGTTTACAATCCTGGGTCGCTTGTCTTCGGATCTGTTAGGTCCACTGGCTATGGAGGATCACGAGCGGTCTAGTGGAGGCGATATCGACCCATATGTGCCAAAATTATTAGATTGAATGGTGAAGGCTGAGAATATACACGGATTCAAAATAGGCATAACTGAAAACAGTGTAAATAGGAATAAAATTGTTAATAAATATCAAAACTTTCTCCTTCTCCTTTTTCAAGCTTTCGTCTCGTTGCAGAATAATTTTTTTATAGTGAAAACAAATATATAATACAAATTTAAAGAAATGAAATAAGGTAGAAACAAAAAAATGAAGTAAGGCAGAACTTCAAGAAATAAAAAAAATCATTTTATTTTGCCTGAAAATCAGATGCGCTTTTCATGATCGCGAAAATTCATAAAAAATGGGAGTAGACGTCAAATTTAGAACGAACTCCTCATTCTGATTTCCTGTGACTGTTCACCTACGCTTTTGCTTGAAAAAATCCGAATTCATAAACCACAGACAGATTTCATATTTCTATAGCAGCTTTATCAGACAGGCTAGGAATTGATCCGATCAAGCTGGAGTTTCAAAAATAGATCCGAGTTCTTATTTTGATCACTACCACTCACTAAATTCCTTCATACAAATTATATGTAAAGATCTATATAAAAGTTACTGCCTAATAAAACTAACACAGAATTAATTTTTAAAAACTCGTCCGACTTTTTTTCCATTGGTGAATAAAAATGCTAACGAGGAATCAGTAAACACTCGAATAATTTAGGAAATCCGTAATAAATATTTCACCAGCATAAGGCATATCTATGATTTTTTCAGTAACAGTTAATTTACTTGGGAATGAAAAGTTGTCAAGAGGCTTCAAAAATCTTTTCATAGGGGCAGGATAATTGGAATAGACGAAGTCAAATGTGAATCAAGGAATGGAGGAAACAAATAACACTTGACTTTTTTAAAAAATATTTTTCTCCGGAGCCGCGTGTTGGAAAGTGAAGTGATTTAAAGCGTAAGCAACATTTAGAGTTACTGCAATACGCGAATAGGGATCTTATCATGATTCATCAAGCATTTATATCTTTTAAATAAAAAAGAGAGAAGGAAATCCGAGTAAAGGACTCACCTTTTTAATAAAATTACCTTTGCGGAGAAAAAAGGAAACGTATAGCATCATATTGCTGGTCAAGAAAAGTTTCATGTTAACAATGAAACATGAAAACTCTCATGAGTTAGCAAATCAATGCATTTGGGATCAACGTTTATCGGGAGGATCGCTATTGGGGTTGAATACAACTGTCTATCAGCATCTAGTACCTTGCAGTTCAGTGGAATACAGGTGAATAGTGTAGAAATACAGTGAGGACGCAATCAAATCGAAGCACTCGTGAAACAGGCACTCTGGAGGCAATCTCGTCCGCGCCGAGGGGCGGAGTCGGGCCGCCCAGCTGGGACACGCCCACCCGAGAGTGCCTCTTCGGCCCAGGTATGAGCGGAATAAAAATATGAAATTTCGGAAATCGGTCTTCGGGTTTCGGAACAAAAATTTTTTCTCGGGTTTCGGAAATCTGGCGCGAAACGCCTGAAAATGCGCGGAAATGCGGTTTTCGGAACGCGAAACGCGGAAGAAGTCAGAAAGCATCTAGTGTTTTCTTACTTACCGGACGACCCGATATTTTCGCATTCCGCGGCGTTTTCTGCGGTTTTCGGAATGCGGAACGCGGAATGCCAAAAATGCGCGAAACTGCGGGTTTCGGAACGCGAAACGCGGAACTCCGATCATCCCTGCTTCGGGCGCTCCCCCACCCCTCGCATGCCAAGCAATTCTCTACGCCAGGTCGCTCTACTAACCCACAGCCCATCCAGGCCGATTATCGATCACATTTGTCAGGGGCTGAAATCCTAACCAGTATGAAACCTCATAAAATTCAGTATCATATTCAGTTACTGCACTACTTTCCGAAAACACTTGTAGAATTGTTTCAGAAACATGGAATTCAAGAGAATTTTGGGTAAGTTTTCCAAAAAAAAAAGGAAAAAAAAATAAGGTCAAATTTTCATCAATACCACAAATCCTGAATTTCTTTGAATCGTCCCAAAAATGTGAAAATCGTAAGAATTTTCAGTTTTCCCCACAAAAAGATGAAATTTCGAAATTGAATTTCTGGTGAAAAGACCGGATTCAGAGCTCATTCCAGAACCCTTCTAGAACTCCATAATATCTCGAATTCACTAATTATATTGCATAAATACAATTGTAGGAATTGGTGTATGAGCGCCCCGTCGTTCGGCCCTCCACCCCTCGCATGCCAAGCAATTCTCTACGCCAGGTCGCTCTACTAACCCACAGCCCATCCAGGCCGATTATCGATCACATTTGTCAGGGGCTGAAATCCTAACCAGTATGAAACCTCATAAAATTCAGTATCATATTCAGTTAGTGCATTACTTTCCGAAAACATTTGTAGAATTGTTTCAGAAACATGGAATTCATGAGAATTTTGGGTAAGTTTTCCAAAAAAAAAGGAAAAAAAATAAGGTCAAATTTTCATCAATACCACAAATCCTGAATTTCTTTGAATCGTCCCGAAAATGTGAAAATCGTAAGAATTTTCAGTTTTCCCCACAAAAAGATGAAATTTCGAAATTGAATTTCTGGTGAAAAGACCGGATTCAGAGCTCATTTCAGAACCCTTCTAGAACTCCATAATATCACCAACCCACAGCCCATCCAGGCCGATTATCGATCACATTTGTCAGGGGCTGAAATCCTAACCAGTATGAAACCTCATAAAATTAAGTATCATATTCAGTTAGTGCATTACTTTCCGAAAACATTTGTAGAATTGTTTCAGAAACATGGAATTCATGAGAATTTTGGGTAAGTTTTCCAAAAGAAGGAGAAAAAATAAGGTCAAATTTTCATCAATACCACAAATCCTGAATTTCTTTGAATCGTCCCAAAAATGTGAAAATCGCAAGAATTTTCAGTTTCCCCCCACAAAAAGATGAAATTTCGAAATTGAATTTCTGGTGAAAAGACCGGATTCAGAGCTCATTCCAGAACCCTTCTAGAACTTCATAGTATCTCGAATTCACTAATTATATTGAATAAATACAATTGTAGGAATTGGTGTATGAGCACACCGTCGTTCGGCCCTCCACCCCTCGCATGCCAGGCAATTCTCTACGCCAGGTCGCTCTACTAACCCACAGCCCATCCAGGCCGATTATCGATCACATTTGTCAGGGGCTGAAATCCTAACCAGTATGAAGCCTCATAAAATTCAGTATCATATTCAGTTAGTGCATTACCTTCCGAAAACATTTGTAGAATTGTTTCAGAAACATGGAATTCATGAGAATTTTGGGTAAGTTTTCCAAAAAAAGGAAAAAAAATAAGGTCAAATATTCATCAATACAACAAATCCACAATTTTTGTAGGAAAAATTCGTAGTTCTCAAAATTACCACAATGCGGACTGGATTCTGCGTAGCAAAGCTAGAGAAACCTTTTCTCACGACTGGAACTCCTATAGTAATAAAAACCAAAAGTGTTCAAGAAAGAAATTCAAAACTGGTAATTCTGTTGAGAATTCAGTTTTTAAATTTCTTTTTTTTTGAGCGAAAAATGGAAAATTTCCTTGATTATCGCATTCTTGAAACAATCTCTTGTGACGAGATTCATGGGATTCAAAGAAGGTCCTGGTATCGAAATTTAAAAATTGTTCTCTTAATGAAAATTCGACTTTAAAATGTTTAATTTTTTTTTTCGCGGAAAGAATTCTTTTTAATTCAGCATTTTCAAAATGAATGCTGATTAAATTTATGCGCTCTACATGAACAGTGAAACATTCCTAGAACGTTTTCACACTGAAAATGGAAATTAAGAGAAAATTCAAATTTCATTTGTTTCTTCCGGGAGAATGATTTAAGATTTTCACGATTCCCACACTTTCGAAATAAATTCATATAATGAAGATAGAAATACATAGAATTCAAAGAGAAATCTGGAAAGAAATTCAAAATTTGTGGTCTCAGTGAAAATTCACTTCCGATATTTTATTTATTTTTTGGGAAAGTAATCGGAAAGGGTTAGGAATTCTATATTTTCGAAACAATTTCTGAACAAAATCATGCTCTATACACGAAAAACAAAGGACCCGAGGAGTATTCCAGCATGAAAATTGAAATTGGTCACTTTTTAAAAATTTCAATTTTTTAAAAGACAATAATTAACCCAATTTCAAGACGCGATTTCCGTTTAACTTTCAATATCACAACACTTAAATGGCAGCCCCATTACCGCAACCCAAAATCTTCCACTGAGTTCCATTTTAGAACTTAATACATTCACTAGATCGATTTTTTGATGCTGATTCCGAAATGGGCTTCCATTTTTCGATTCGACCACGTTGAAGCGAGTTATTCAAAAACGACGCCAAACGGCGCGCTCCGGCGCTCTAGTGCGCCCAATGACCAAAAGATAGAGGCGGTATTGTATAATAATGGCATAATAATAAGAATAATATTGTTATAGAGGTAGTGCAACAATCTTGTAGTGATTCATGAACTACTGAAATAAACCATATACTCAGATGAAAACAGCCCACTTTCCGCCGGCCAAGTCGGGCTAGTCGACTTCGCGCGACCCCAATTTCGTGGGCGTGGCACAGCCCCCCACTTCCCGCGGAGAGAGAGGCTTTCCCTTCTTTCCGTGGAGTGTCGGCGGGAAGTCGGCTATTCCTGGGGGTCATCGAACACTCACTCATCGATTCCCACTTTGATATCATCATTGCACCAGCCACTAGAGTGGAGCCAATGAACGATTGCTGAGCAGAGAACGCTGTGTTGAGACTCTTTCCAAAACCCGCGCTGTGTGCGACGCTGGTCTTGCGCAGGTGAACCACTGTCCGTTAATGGCATCTGCGAATGGGAAGACTGCAAGATCCAGTTAGTGTAGGAAGCTTCCCCGTATAAGCTCACTCTTTACTTGTCAAGAGCAGTTCAAAAGGAATTTCCAGGAGCGGATTTTTGAAATTTTGTTTTAATAGACCTTTACCTTAAAGGCAGTGTTCACGATGATTTTCGCTCCAGAGTCTTCCACTCAAAACAATGCTTTGGCCACCAAGTGTTACCAAATTTACGAAAAAATGGCGAGAAACGCACTAAAACGTCTAATTTCAGTGACATTATTCCCTGGCCTAGACTAGTTGTCCGATTGGATAAAACATGTTACCGGTGGTTGTCACCGGTGAAGAATGGGGCTAATCAAAAATGGAAAAATACTTTAGGCATAACAGTATTAGTTAGGGTCGGAAGGAAAGAGCGGAGCAACAGAAAGTAGCGAATCGCGAAATACGGGTCCACAAAAGATTTCATGGTCACAACGAACAGTTCCAGTGAGAGTAAAAAGGTGAGGTGTGAAGAAGGGGTTTGGTGCCCTTCTTGCGCGTTTTTCCCGATTTTTTCGTCATTTCAGTTCTACTCGGAGGCCAAACAATCGATTTAAGGATTAATCTCGAAATCGAAAATTATCGTGAACACTGCCTTTAGGGTAATTTTTAAATGTGCTTTTTTTGTTTTAGGACTGTCTTCTGTCAGTCTTCAGATTGGCCGTAAGGCGGTGGCAGAAGGGCCGCAGAGTGGTTGTTCACCGCGTACGGGCAGTCCACGAAACGGCGCTGCCGAACCCGCGACCGATCTATTGGCCTTCCGCGGGAGGGGTTACGGGACGTCGGGTAGTGGTACCGCGGGAAGTGTGATGTCTCTATCTGAGTATATTAGTCCTGAATCAATGATGGCGAGGGATTGGTCTTCTTATGTGGTCCAGTCGTGTGCGGAGAGATCTAGCCTTCATCGCGGAGGACGCCTGTACAACTCGTCCGAGCCGCAGCCCTACCCTCCGCGGCGAGATCTTGGCTCTCTGGTGTCTCTCGCAGAGGCTCATGAAGAAGATTGCTGTTGGCAACTATGGCGAGGAGCGAGACGGCGTATAATTGCCCCATCCTATAATGATTTTATCCTAAAGACCCCCTTCCGCCCAGAGGTGAAGGTTGGTGGAGTACATGGCTTCACCCAACTAAGCTATGTCCTCCAGCGCGTCAACTCCAAGCGAAATGTTGTAAAAAGCAGTCAAGGAGAGTCTGTGCACGCTTTACAAAAAAAGCCGAACATTGGTTCTATTCGGGGATCAATTCAGAGAAAGACACATTCGCCAAACGCGAAATCCATGTGCTGCATATCTTATAGCAGAAAGTGGTCGTGAAAGATGAACAGCGGTCTGGGTCAAATATATTTTACCACGATTAAGGCGACAGATTTACGAAAAAATTCACAAACCCATACACCTAATAGAAATAAGCTTGCTATGCGCTGACTTTGAGCATGGAAGCTGTGAAATGTTAACACGGAATCAAATCAACCTCGAAACCGCTTCGCATTCTCGAATTCGATGAACCTCGAGATGAAGGTTGCCATCTTAGCAGGTCGAGCGTTCTGACAGCGTATAGTTAACAGCGTGTGGTCCTGCTGGAAGCATCAGAACGGGCAGCGTTAATCAGTGTCGTCAGTTGCGGGCTACGGCTTCTACTCGCTCTCTGGCATCTTGCCAACCGAGTCCACCCCAATGTGTCCTTGACGGGTGCTGTCTGAGTCAGAGCTGCCGGGCCACCCGCATCACACTCTACTGCGTCGCGGCGTTTCCGTTTGAACAGTGCGCGGAGTTTGCTGAGGCGCTTATCACTAAAATCGCCATTCATCAGCGAGTGGAATCGATAACCCTAGATTTGCCCCTGGAACCGTTTTCAGCCGTTTGTTTGCGTTCTTGATCGGATTCCGTCATTCTTCCAGCTGTCTGTCTCTCTAAACTCTAGAACAACCGTATTCAAAACTGTTCTATGCATGCACCAGCCTTTGATTGCCACACAGAGGCACCCACAATTCTCCCAGTGACATCTTGTATTTATCCCATATTTATGCATAACCTCATATCATCCGCTCGTGTCTCCCGATTAAGTTATCTTATTTCCTTCAAAAATCCGTAGGACCGCTCATGGGGCACTTTTTCTTCTCCACGAAAAAGACAAACAAAAGTCGGCAATCCAGATGAATGTCCTCAGATGTCTCCGCCCACCCTGTGTTAGGATAATCGCGCTTGAAATTTCTCTCACTTTCAATTCCCATTTTCTCTTCTGTTGACCTTCACAATGCTTTCATCTCTTTGGGTTGCATTTGGACAATGTCGTGATTCGCTTAGCTACTAGTAATTGCTTTGCGAATTCATGGATATGTTGTGTTCTGTTGAAGTGGCAATATTCTGGTCGACCCGCCTCACCTAATAAAGACGTGTTGCATCCGAAAATAATAGGTGAACAGTAAACATCAGCACATACAACATTCTCTAGGCTTTATTTATAAAACTGATTCTCTAATGTTTCTCTTTGTTTCGTGTTGGCTATTCTTGAAACTTTTTTGCCTTGGGTACGCTTTTTTAGATTCATTGAAGCGAATTTCAAGCTGCGGCTCTCTTAATCCAGCCGTAATTCAGTCCTTTGAGTCGACGGCATAAAGAACTACATGCTGAAAACCTCTTATTCCATAGTTTGACTTGCCTAGTGATTAAAAATGGCGAAAGAGTTCTATAAGAAAACTGGCGTTAAACGCATCTACAAAAACGGCTTGTATTGCTAGTATCCTTTGGACCTCCATAGTAAAACTGCTCAGTATCCCGCCCCGAGCTGCAGGTTCCAAGAAGTTACAAGCTTAAAAAGATAGTTCTTTGTACTTTTTGTACCTTCCAAAACGAGCTGTAATATTTCGCAAATCTGAAACCAGGCCTCATATTCGTGTTTAGCGCCTAAAAAAAGCCTCCCTAGACAAAGTCTGGCTGGAAGCACATTCTTCGAACGTTGTACAGAGTGGTTGTTTTGAAATTGAACGAATTGTTTGTGGACCATGTCATCTAGGAACTTGGGGGTTCTAAAAGCGTTTGAAGTTTTTTTCCAGATTTGGCTTAAAACTTCCTCATAGAGGTTTTTCGGTGTGCTCATAATGAATTTGAGGTCGATTTTCCAAAGTTTTCGGCTAAATCCGTTCAAAGCCTCCAATCCGGGAAAAATTGAGAGCAAAACGCGACATTTAACGACTTCCGGGACGCTACGATAGAAATGGCTCAAAATGTTTCTCTAGGGGTTATTTGGAGTGCTATATGCGAATCTGGAGTACGTTTATTGATTTTCGACAGCTCACTGTAGATTACGGTGGGTATACGGTAGTTTGGTCAAAGCCCCAGAATTGACTCAAAACTTCTATTTGGGGTTTTGTTCGGGGTGCTGAATACGAATTTAATGTCAAATTGTCAATTTTCGGAATGCTTAGGTAGGTGTTGTTCCCTAAATGACATTGTACCAACCGAAACCTACAGTAAACCTAAGAATTTAGGAAACTGGACCTCAAAATTGTTTTCAGCACCCTAATTGAACCCTACATATCTATAGTCTACAGCAATTGAAGTAGGACCTGGCGAGGTTGCGGACTCGTCCCAACATACGGTAGTTTGTTAGTGCTATCACTCATTTTTCCGAAACAGCTGTGATAGATCGGTAAGTCTACAGTTCAGTTCCGCAGTCGCGTTCAGTCCTCATTATCACAATTGTAGAAGCGAAGCGGTTGTTTTAAAAAATTCAACTATACTCATTCTCAAAACAACCGCTTCGCTTCTACGATTGTGATAATGAGACTTTGCGGACTGAACGCGATTGCGAACTAGATAATTAATTCACCGATATGACTACATCTGTGGAAGCAATGAAAACAGGTGGGAAATGTTGGAGTGGAAAGAAAAACTCACCAACCAATCTCAGTTATTCCGAGAAAATGAGTGATTACATAAGCAGACTACAGTATCGCCGATCACTGGTCGAGAGATAGCCGCGTCGCAGCGATCTAACGTGATATCACTTGATCGATGTTTATAACTACCACTACCTCCTCGATTGCGTGCGTGCCACGTGTGTTCGTCGCGGCGATCTCTCAACCAGTGATCGATCATATGTTAGGAAGAGTCCGCAACCTCACCAGGTCCTACTTCCACTGCTGTAGACTATACAAGTATTGAGCAAAATCCGAGAATTTTTTTCGAGACACTCAAAAAATGCCTGATGGGTTGGTACAAAACACGCGCTAAGTTTGGTAAAAACGGGGAGCATCTGGCAAACTTGGCAAAAGAACGGCATGTAACCTTTGTTGAACGGAAACTTTTTCGAATTATGAAAGCGCTATCATATTAGCTGATAAAATAGTTACCTAATTATGTGACTTGTGGACCGAAGATCCCTAAAAGCGCTTGGTTTTTGGAGAAAATTGTTTTTGCGATGGTCTATCAAAAACGGGAAACCGAAACTTTGAGCAGTATTTGTACTAGTAATGGAAGAGCTACCAGTATACTTTCTTCATAATTTAAAGACAGGTGAGAGAATCTCAAAATTTGTGTAGGTTGAATTTTTGGAATCCTTCATTTTGAAGTCCGGGGTTTTCGCAACAAAGGAACGACTTTTCAGCAAGTTCTCGGGCGTGTTTAATGAGGGATTTCGGCAGTTCAACATACGCATACCTTGAGATTTGCACACCTGTATTTAATTAATGGAGAAAGCATACTGGTTGCTCATCCATTACTTGTACAAATACTGCTCAAAGTTTCGCCGCACTTCGCCGCGCACAGCGTTTCTGATAAACGATCGCAAAAACGATTTTCTCCAAAAACCAAGCGCTTTTAGGGATCTTCGGTCCACAACTCACTTGATTAGGCAACTATTTTATCATTTAATATGATAGCGCTTTCATAGTTCGAAAAAGTTTCCGTTCAAAAAAGTTACATGCATCGGACGTTTTTTTTTGCCAAGTTTGCCATTTCTCATATTTCGGCTTCTCGGACATATGCGAAGAATTTGTCATGTTCACTATGTAACACGATTTTTGTTCCTGGCTTCTAAGTGTTACATTTGAATTGCTCATGTACAAAGTATGTGAAAAAATTACTTCATTGAGAACAAACTTTGCTCACACTACAACAGCACGAAGAAAACCCGTTTTTTGTGCAAATAGAAAGATTTTTATTCATTTTCGACATTATGAAGCGGAAAAACGAAAAATGCACAATGAATAAACAAACACAGTCGGAAAACACTCAGAAAGTTTCAGAAATGTGTAGATTTTCTAGATTTACGATTGTGCTGTGAATCACTCTCTCCAAGTTGCACCCAAATGTAGCCCCTCGTCATGTTTCGTTATATTGTCCTTAATAACGACTCTGTCCGAGGCTAAGGTCACGCTGGTATATTCGCCGGACCACAGATCAAGGGATCATAAAATGTGAGGATTTCGCAAAGCTCTTGAACAGGACGAAGAGAATGGCTTGGAGCAATTTCGTTGCAGTTGTTCACGGCTTCCTAGGTGATCACAAAGCAGAGAGCCATGTATGTGGAGTTGGTGCACTCTCATAAAGAATTACGCCAAAACAGGATGCAGAATGTCTTTGAAAGTCCATAGTACTCATTCGCATCTTGACAAATTTAACGAGCAACACAAGCCCTTTCATCAAGATATATTGGACTTTGAACGTCGTTACCAATGATAGTATAACGTAACCATGAGGGGGACCACATTTGGGTGCACCTACGAGGGTGTGATCCACAGTACAATCGTGAATCTAGAAAATCTACACATTCTTGAACCTTGATGAGTGGTTTCCGACTCTGTTCGTCTATTCCTTGTGCATTTTTTGTTTTTACCTGATCATAGTGCCACAAAGGAATAAAAATCTTTCTATTTTTACAAAAAAATGAGTTTTCTTCGTTCTGCCGTCGTGTAAGCAAAGTTTGTGCCAGATGAAGTCATTTTTTACATACATTAGACATGAACAATTAAAATATAACACTTAGAAACCAGGAACAAAAATAGTCTTACGTTAATACGCGATTTTCCAAATCTTATTGTCCTAGTCACAAAAGCGAAGTGTACCTGGAATTTCTGAAAGTTGGGCTCCGCAGAAAAGGTCAAGGATTTGGCATTGCTCTAAAATGTCATGAAATTGTTCCTCTAGATTTGGCTATCAGAGTGATTTCTTAAATGTAGTGAAATCGTTGAATCGATTTGGCTGTTGTTGGTATATGCAGACAACATGATCATTAAATGTAGTGAAATTGTTGCAAACGGATTTGGCAGGAGCTCTATAAATTATCACAGTCAAATCACGCGTCAGAAGGTCCTCTGGCGAGCGAATGAAGACAAAAAGAAAACAATAATCCTCAGCCAACAATGAACGAAACTTAGCCTTATCGACTAGAAATAAGGGTTTCGAATATTATTCTGCCTTTTCAGTGTAGCTCCTACTAAGGTACCAGACCTTCCTTCACCGATTAGATAAAAATCATGAAAACGAAATCTAACGCAATTTATTAGCTACTAATGCTATGTCTTCGTGTCCTCAACGCTTTCACGGTTCACATTGTATGAGAAGGTTTTTCTGCTAGAGTTATTCTTGTTCTCATTTGATTCAATATGCGCTCCAAGAAAAACCCCTTCTTACGCATGATTTGACTGTGATAATTCATAGAGCTCCTGCCAAATCCGTTTGCAACAATTTCACTACATTTAATGATTATGTTATCTGCATATAGTATCATCACAGCCAAATCAATTCGACAATTTCACTACATTTAGGAAATCACTTTGATAGCCAAATCCAATGGAACAATTCCACGACATTTTAGAGCAATGCCAAATCCTTGACCTTTTCTGCGGAGCCCAACTTTCAGAAATTTCACAACTTTTTCCAAGGGTTTCCCTTATACAACATCGTCAATCTCTAAAAGTCAAGTTGTTGTTTTTTTCTAAAACATAGTGGTAGAAATGAAGAAACAACCGCTCCGCTGATAAGACTGCAAGATAATAGTTGCAACGCAGCTTCCTACAAATAAGATTCAACTCTGAGAGTTTTGGCCGAGATATAGCCGCGAAATAGCCCACCAGGCTCCGCAGCGGCTCCTGGTGGGCTATTTCTCGGCTATTTCGCGGCTATTTCTCGGTTATTTCTCGGCTATTTCGCGGCCAATGCTCGGCCGCGACCACGTTGCCCGCAAAATAGCCGCTAAATAACCGAGAAATAGCCCACCAGGAGCCGCTGCGGAGCCTGGTGGGCTACTCCTCGGCAATTTCTCGGCTATTTCCCGACAACTGGTGCTCTTCACACAGCCACCAATCTGGAAATGAGGAGGCGAACTTCTGTTGCCGGTCTTACCTTCATTCACAGTTACGAACAATGATTCCGTCAACCATAAGTATTGTCATGTATTCCGTAAGAAGACGTCCAAAGACAATATTGAGGTCTCTTTGCGTCGGTTTCCCAAACTTACGAATAAAGTCAAACATCAGAAGGCATTTCTGGTTGAGCCGCAACGCAGGGCTTATATCCATCAAGGCTAGGGCTTTGCGGAAATCTTTTCACAATTTCCGAAAACGGAAAGAAAACGGTCAGAAAACGCAGGAAACGGATGTTCGAAAACCGAAGAGACCAGAAAGATTGTGGATTTTTTAATTTCCACGTTTCGTCGCTGCTCATGGCTTGCAGATCTCATTCGATACCCTACGGTTTTAATCTGATGTAAACAGATGTGAAAATGATAATTGTAAGAAGTAAGGTGCAAAACTAGATGGGGGGGGAGGGCGCTCAGGGTTTAATTGAAAAATAAATGATACCACTTTCAGAAATCGAAGCAGTCCAGGGAGTTCCCATGAAACAATGACTTATTACGCTATCAGGCATCTGATATCAGATTTTTTTTATTTTGATGCATAAATCATTTCATTTTTTCGAGTGGCCCCCCCTTAACTAGTTTTGCACCGGAAGTAATCGTAGGGAACAAGTCATTCCGTACCTTGTCCGAGAGCTGGATGTGAAACCATCAATATTGACAATGGCTTGAATCTTCACTATATGCATGCCAAATTCGACAGATAACTCCATGTTCCACTGAGAAGAAACATTCTGGTAGTAAGAGTGGAGGATAAAAGAAATATGAGGCGTGCATTCTGTAAAATACGCCGATATCCTGCTATCATCCGAGCTTATGAGCGTCCCATTGTGAATAGATCCATCATGCTTCAAAACCCATCAAATTGCGTAACGAAGAGCTATTTCGACTGACGCAATACGTCGCATGTGGCTGTAAAGTACCGTTCTGCAATTGTTGATCTTCGCCTGGTATGCCTACAGGAGTTTGCTCATGCAAGGAAATGCAGTAATAATGGGTGACCAAGAAACTCGCTTTGACCCGTATCATTCTGGAGTAGGGCACGGCTAGGAAGTTCGCCATCGTAGACCGAAGCATTAGGAAGTTCGCCATCGCATAGACCGCACATAAATCAGCTAAGCTCAACTAAGCTAAAGTGAACTGGATCCAAGCAGACCACATATTTGGCGGCTATTTCACGGCTATTTCGCGGCGAGAACTATTTGGCGGCTATTTTGCGGCCAGCATTATTAAGCGGCTATTTCGCGGCTAATTCGCGGTTATATCGCGGCCGGTTTTATTTGGCGGCTATTTCCCGGCTATTACGCGGCCAGCAGGCATTTTGCGGCTATTTCGCGGCTATTACTCGGCCAAAACTCTCAGAGAAGGCATATACTTTTTGAATTTAAAAGTCGAAAAAAGGTAATGAGTTTTAAAATGACCCAGTTGTACAGGTTCTAGGCACCATTCTAGACGGGGGGGGGGGCACCATTCAAGACAGAAATGAAATGAATGGCCATTTGGTAAGGCTACCAGTCGAAGTTATTCCATAGAGCTCTAATAAAATTATTGATTTATAGCGCAGTATCAGGCATCTTTTATCAGAGTTTTTCATCATTTCTATGAGCAAATCTTGGGTGGCCCCACCACGTCTAGGATAGACCCAGGATCAGTCGCTCTAGCCAAACTTCACCGGGTCATGCTGATGTGGCTCGTCTGCGCCGGCTCATATGTCTGATTCGGAACAAGAACGATAGTTAAGTGCGCCAGAAGAGGACTACCGTAATCTTAGGAATGATGTTATTCGGCTCTCGTAAACAAATTTGATAATACCCAATTGATCAAGGGTAAAGTATAAAAGAAGTGAAGAGCGGTGTGTCTTGATACACACACCGTCCTTCTCCAGAGGTCAGCAGTTGAGGATCTGCCTGGACTACAAAGTAGGAAAACAGCACCACCGGTGGTGAAGATGTAGCGAATTCGCAGTCAGAACTTAGAAAATTTTAGAGCCAACTCGAGTGAGATTACGATAGCCTTGTTCTGGCGCACTTACCTATCGCTCTTGTTGATTCGGAGGCATGACTTGCATACGGTGTCCTGGACATTAAACTGAGGTCCTGCGCACGTCCTTTGATGTTCTGCACACTCCTACTAAGGTCCTGCACACGTTCCAGGATGTCCTGCACTCTCCTACTGAGATCCTGCACACATTATACGACGTCCTGCACACCCCTACTGGGATGCTGCACAGGTCCCATAATGTCCTGCACACTTCTACTGAGGTCCTGCCCACATTCTACCACATCCTGCACACCCCTACTGGGGTCCTGCACACGTCCCATGATGTCCTGCCTACTCCTACTACGGTCCTGCACACGTTCAATGATGTCCTGCACACTCCTACTGACTCGGACAGAAAATAGGGCTGACCGCTCGCAACAATAGGACCGACCGCGGGATCGGTGACGTTCCGACCGCAACACTGCGAGCGTTCCGACCAGTACGCCGCCGCGGTCAGTACGAAAATGTGCGCGTTCCGAACGCAAATCTGCATCACGGCACTTTGCGTTCGGACCGCGGGCAAATATGATATAACGGCGCCCTTCCGATGGGAGGGGCTCAGAACAGCGCAATACGCCAGCAGGGGATCCTACAATCGTGGTGCCCTTTACTGGCTATTACTCTATGAAATAGCCACGTAGAGGAGATCACGATTGGGGACTAGATGCTAGCGTATTGCATAATAACATAAAACGGAAATGATAATATACGAATTTATTTCCAAATTAACCAGTTGATGGTACATCAATTAGCAATGAGGCGATAATTGTGAAACAAATTGTGTTTGTTCACAATAATGGCAAACGGTCACACACAAAAATATGCAACGAAATACAACACATGATCGAGTTCACAAGTTTCCAAAAAATGACTTCAAATTCTTAAAAAAAACGCATTGGAAGTATGGGCTAATTTCGATGTCAGAATCCGAAGATAGTGCATGTTGGTATGATTTTAAATGTCAAATATTCGAAAAAACTAGTGAAAGTAAATTTTAGTAACTGAAAAAATCATACACTCAAACTGCGAATTCCCTTTTTGTGTCACTACCAGTCAAGTTATTCATATTTTCAATGTTTTTACTGTAAAACTTCAATCCGCATTCATTTATTGTGCTTCCACGCTGTTACATGACAAATTATGTTTCGAACAACTGTTTCCATTTATTTCAAATCATCTTTTAAAATTTGTGAACCCAAAAATTGAAACTTTTACAGCACACAAAAAAGGAGTCATCAAAACAGAGAGCCCAAGTGGTAACGAATCATTGTTTTTCAAAGACAGATACCCAGATCGCGGTTAAAAGCAATAGAGCTAACTATGAGACTGACTGCACATTCCAGGTTCCCTACAGCAAAGAAGCGAGATCGATATCATTAAACGAAATAATGGTAGTAGGCTATGTTAAAAGGCTAGTAGAACTTACAAAAAGTTCCCCATGTAAAACTGATTGGGCATCTAGAATACCCGCACTAAGTTTTGTAAAAACGGGGAGCATCTGGCAAACTTGATGCATGCACCAGGTTGTTCAATAAGTTCTGTCGTCGGATAAGAGAGGGCGTTGCTACTAGCCCAAATTTTTTTTTGTTTTGTTGGTACACTCTTCATATGAACGTATGTGAAGTTTCATTTCAATCTGCTAATTCATTCTTTGTTTACAAGCCATTTAGTGTCGCCGTGTCACAGCAATGGAAAAATTGAGTATCGTGCAATGATACAATTCTTATTTTTGGAAGGTGTTGCACCAAAGGAAATTCACGAACGAATGTTCAAAGTGTATAATGATTGTTTACCTACAATTGGAACAGAAGAAAGATGGGTTGCTGAATTTAAACGTGGTCGTACAACCCTTGAAGACGATCCACGTGAAGGACGTCCAAAAAGCGCATCAACACCAGAAATCATAACCAAAATACAGGATGTGGTTTTGAAAGATCGTCGATTGACTGAGAGAGATTTAGTAGAGGCTCCACACATCTCACTAGGCAGTGTGAGCCATATTTTAAGTGAAATTTTGGGTTTCAGAAAGCTGTGTGCTCAATGTGTGCCGCATTCGCTAACAATGGAATAAAAACACATTCAAATGCTACTTTCTCAGCAATATTTTGAGCTTTCTAAAAGGATAAAGTAGATTTTGTGCGCCGATTCATTACTATGGATGAGACTTGGGTCTATCACCATGATCTTGAATGAAAACACGAGGCTTAAAGGCAGCGTTCACGATAACCATCCTCAGTGACCTACCGCAGTTAGGCCCGAGTTATACACAAGCGTTTCGCCGCCGCTGGCTTCCGCGGCATGTCTGCTATTGGTCAATTTCGAAATCTGACGAATCGCAGACGTCCCGCAAAAACCAGCGGCAATGAATCGTCGATGTATAACTAGGGCCCTAAATGGCAGGCGAGAAGGTTCCTAGGCTCCCGGTGTCGAAATAACGGTAGAAAACAAGCAAGGAATGACAAAATAGCGGCTTCAAACAGGCGTTTTGGTGTTCCAGAACCGCCCCGTGCTCCAGTTTCGCCCCCTCGACGTGAACAAACGATCTCTCGAGCTCTATAGTGGCAAGAAGAGCGATGGTTTCCGATCAAAAGCCCCGTTTTTCCTTCATTCTCAACTTCGCTCTTTACTCAGGTCAGCTCTCACACATCGGCTGCAAAAGATGGAAGTTACAAGCCTCGGACAACTCGTTCACAATGTTTCCCCAGCTCAAATTTTGAGGGTCCTTAACTCCGTTTCCAGGGGGTTCTGTACGATTCCAGAAACATCATGGGAATCAGCTTGGGACCGTTTTCAAGATAGGTGGAGAAACAGAAAAACGATTTTTTATCGTGAACACAGTCTTTAAAGGCAGTGTCCACGATAAAAACCATGTCTGATTTTTTGGTGGAGATCGGCAGCTGCGGGGCCTAGCGCAACCCTAACGTTGAAAAAACTAGGAAAATTGAGCTTGGAACGGTCCCCTACGGCCCCAAAGTTGGACACCCGTCAGCTCTTCACACCCAGATGCACTTTCCACGCCCACCGACGTGAACAAATGAATGCTCGAGATTGCGAGATGAGCGATGGTTTCCCAATAATAGCCCCGTTCTTCCCTTCATTCTCAACTTCTCTCTTTACTCAGGTCAGCTCGCATTCATCGGCTGCAAAAGACAGAAGTTACAAGCCTCGGGCAACTCGTCCACCATGTTTCCTTAGCTTAATATTTGAGGGACCATAACTCCGTTCCCAGAAGGTCTTGTACGATTCCAGAAACATCATTGGAATCAGCATGGGACCGTCTTCAAGATAGGCGGAAAAGCAGAAAAACGATTCCTATCGTGAACACTGCCTTTAAGTGTGGTGTGAACCTGGTTGTTCAGCTTGGAAACGACTTCGTGTCCGGAAATCGGCGAAGAAGTTTATGGCATCAGTTTTTTGGGATGCGAAAAGAATTTAGTTTATGAATTACTTGCAAACTGGTGAAAACACATAATTCTGAATATTATTGCAACCTTTTGGACCGGTTGAAGGAAAAAAATTGTGAAAAAGACCCGGTTTGCAGAAGAAAAAAATTATTTTTCATCAGGACAATGCACCGTGTCACAAGAGCATTTTGACATTGGCTAAAGTCCATGAATTGAAATTATTTGGTGGAACTAATAAATTCTGTTGAGTTTAGTTCTAACCGGACTAACTGTGCCTCCCTACGCTCTACATTGCACAACAGGCAGAACAACATGAGCTTGCTTCTCTATCAAAAAAATGGAAACGGACCTTATATCAAAGTTTGGCATAAATTTTGAGTGCTGAACATTTTAGTCCCGCCTGAAACCTACAACTGTCACAACAGAGTTCTGAAGGAAATCGTAGTCGTGGAAAATCTGAAGTTTGTCACGGAAAGTGTTACAGACCTAGCTCTGCTACGACGGCCTCTCCAAATTAAGTGCGCGGAAACTCGACAGGATTATCGTATTGTGGTGCAGAATTTTCTAGAACAATAATCTCACTTGATTCAACCGCTAAACTGTAACACAAAACGCATACCTCGCTTTGTAGTCTTCGATCTGTTCCATCTGGTGGTCCGCGTCTTCGCTTCGAGCCTTCCCTTGCGAAATCTCCCAAAATTTCTGGAAAATAGAAACTATTCAAGACGCAAACGTCGTGAACCTATGTTGCAAACGCAGATTAGTCAGTTGGCTGTTTTTAAACTGTAGCAACAAGTATGAGAGTAGCTTATTATTGAAAGAGCTGTTTTGTGAATTCCCTGTCAAGTGTACACACTATGCACATTATATACATACATTGAGATAGAAAAGCTACTTCTCAACTCAAAACAGCTTTTCGGATACAGCGAAAAACTCCCTTTTCGCTATTAGGTGAAGTACGCGCACTAGTCGGAGACGCAGTCAAAACAATATGATTTTGATCATTAACTTGGCCTAGGCAGTGCATTGCCTGGATCATTTTTAGTTCGATCTCCCAAGCTCTGCGCTCCTTTCTCTACACGGTTCATTTCGAATCGTACCCGAAATTCTGAAATTCTCCCATATGTCTCGCCAAAACCTTTTGCAACCTACGCTTTTTTTGCAACTGTGCGCAATACTCCTGGAGCCAAGTCCATTTTGATGAACATCGAAAATACGTCTTCAGAATTCGATTTCCCAAGCACTCTTTTCCCTTGCGCGCACCCCTTCTATAGCCCCGCCCACTTTTCCGAGCATCTAGAGCACGTCTTTGAAACTTTTGCACACCTACAACGCCTCTCCATTTTTTCTCGAATCCCAAAGCACTTTTTTGCTGTTGTGCGTACTCCTGCCTGAGCTCCGCCCACATTCCGGAACATTGAAAACTTGCCCTCGAAGCCCTCACAGACTTCCAGCCTGATTCCCCATACTTTTTGAAATACCAAAGCATTTTATTGCCGTTGTGTGCAGTCCTGACGAAGCCCCGCCCACTTTCCGGAACATTGAAAACTTTCCCTCGGAGCCCTCACAGACTTCCAGACTGATTCCCCATACTTTTCGAAATACCAAAGCATTTTATTGCCGTTGTGTGCAGTCCTGCCGGAGCCCCGCCCACTTTCCGGAACATTGAAAACTTGCCCTCGGAGCCCTCACAGACTTCCAGCCTGATTCCCCATACTTTTTCAAATACCAAAGCATTTTATTGCCGTTGTGCGCACTCCTGCCGAAGCCCCGCCCACTTTCCGGAACATTGAAAACTTGCCCTCGGAGCCCTCACGGACTTCCAGCCTGATTCCCCATACTTTTTGAAATACCAAAGTATTTTATTGCCGTTGTGCGCAGTCCTGCCGAAGCCCCGCCCACTTTGCGGAACATTGAAAACTTGCCCTCGGAGCCCTCACAGACTTCCAGCCTGATTCCCCATACTTTTTGAAATGCCAAAGCATTTTATTGCCGTTGTGCGCAGTCCTGCCGAAGCCTCGCCCACATTCCGGACATTGAAAACTTGCCCTCGGAGCCCTCACAGATTTCCAGCCTGATTCCCCATACTTTTTGAAATACCAAAGCATTTTATTGCCGTTGTGCGCAGTCCTGCCGAAGCCCCGCCCACTTTGCGGAACATTGAAAACTTGCCCTCGGAGCCCTCACAGACTTCCAGCCTGATTCCCCATACTTTTTGAAATACCAAAGCATTTTATTGCCGTTGTGCGCACTCCTGCCGAAGCCCCGCCCACTTTCCGGAACATTGAAAACTTGCCCTCGGAGCCCTCACAGACTTCCAGCCTGATTCCCCATACTTTTTGAAATACCAAAGCATTTTATTGCTGTTGTGCGCAGTCCTGCCGAAGCCCCGCCCACTTTGCGGAACATTGAAAACTTGCCCTCGGAGCCCTCACAGACTTCCAGCCTGATTCCCCATACTTTTTGAAATACCAAAGCATTTTATTGCCGTTGTGCGCACTCCTGCCGAAGCCCCGCCCACTTTCCGGAACATTGAAAACTTGCCCTCGGAGCCCTCACAGACCTCCAGCCTGATTCCCCATACCTTTTGAAATGCCAAAGCATTTTATTGCCGTTGTGCGCACTCCTGCCGAAGCCCCGCCCACTTTCCGGAACATTGAAAACTTGCCCTCGGAGCCCTCACAGACCTCCAGCCTGATTCCCCATACCTTTTGAAATGCCAAAGTATTTTATTGCCGTTGTGCGCACTCCTGCCGAAGCCCCGCCCACTTTCCGGAACATTGAAAACTTGCCCTCGGAGCCCTCACAGACTTCCAGCCTGATTCCCCATACTTTTTGAAATACCAAAGCATTTTATTGCCGTTGTGCGCACTCCTGCCGAAGCCCCTCCCACTTTCCGGAACATTCATTTATTAATATTTATTATTTATTATTAATACGTCCAAAGGACGCGCATCATAAAAATATATAATAATAAATAAATGTTCCGGAAAGTTCAACTTGCTTTCGAACCCTTGCATAACGACGGCATGGAGCTTGAAGAGACTTTGCGTTCACTGTTGAAGGTTGGCCCAAACTCGGTGCCATATTCTATAACATAGGTGCACCGAGTTTGCGTCAACCTTCAACAGTGAACGCAAAGTCTCTCCACGTTCCATGCCGATGTTACCTCTAGCGCTGATCCCCACACTTTTTCGAATTTCGAAGCACTTTTTTTGCCGCTGTGCGCACTCCTGTCGAAGCCCCGCCCACTTCCCATCCCATTCCGTTATTTCCTTCAAAGCTACTCACCCGACTGAATCCCTGCACACCTTACCCAACATTCCGCACATGCCTTCATGAACCGACGGTCAACACTCTTTTTCATCGATTATTATTGTTATTCTTGCTAATACCCTAGCGTAAACAACGCAGGCAATCATAAAAAGGGGTGTACACACAGGAGACACAAGGGGAACACAGAACAATAGAGTAAAAAGAAAGAAAAAGAAAGAAAATCAGCAAAAAAACGAGATAACACGGAAACTGCAGCAGAAATAATCGGTGACTCAGGCGTGAAGTTGAATGTGTCCTCGTCGCTACGCACCATACATTTTCTCTCACGTCTGCGCGTGGTCGGTCCTAAAGTTGCGCGGTTTCTGTCCGCTTTGCAAAGTTGCGCGCGGTCCGAACGGAAAGATATGAGAGCCGTGAAAAGGGCAAAAGCGGTGGGAACGCTCGCAACTTTTTAAGATCGTACCGACCGCGTTCTTTGCGCGCGGTCGGCCCTATTCTGTTTTTTTGCGCGCGGTCAAAACGGTCCCTGCGCGCGGTCTGTACCAAGGGCGAAAACTTGCGCGCGGTCAAGCCTATTTTCTGTCCGAGGAGGTCCTGCACAGGTCCCATGATGTCCTGCACACTCCTACTAAGGTCTTGCACACGTTCCATGATGTCCTGCACACTCCTACTGAGGTCCTGCACAGGTCCCATGATGTCCTGCACACTCCTACTAAGGTCTTGCACACGTTCCATGAGGTCCTGCACAGGTCCCATGATGTCCTGCACACTCCTACTAAGGTCTTGCACACGTTCCTTGATGTCCTGCACACTCCTACTGAGGTCCTGCACACATTCTACGACGTCCTGCACACCCCTACTGGGGTCCTGCACACGTCCCATGATGTCCTGCCCACTCCTACTACGGTCCTGCACACGTTCCATGATGTCCTGCACACTCCTACTGAGGTCCTGCACAGGTCCCATGATGTCCTGCACACTCCTACTAAGGTCTTGCACACGTTCCATGATGTCCTGCACACTCTTACTGAGGTCCTGCACACATTCTACGACGTCCTGCACACCCCTACTGGGATCCTGCACAGGTTCCATGATGTCCTGCACACTCCTACTAAGGTCTTGCACACTCACTCACTCACTCATCCCATTAGCTGGCGGCTGGCGGAGCGGGATGACCTCTCAACCAGTACACTGCTGTAGGTGCCATAGGAGCTCCAGTGGCCTGAACGATACGCTTCCATTCAGAACGATTAGCCGCAATCATTTTAGCGTTAACGACACTGCACCGTTGAGATTTCAGATCAGCTTCGACTTGCTTCACCCACGTCTTCTTCGGGGCAGTTCTCTCGACCTTCCATAGTTTTGGACGTTTTCTCCATAGCAAGCTGTGCGGTAGTCGACTGGCTTCCATTCTGCATACGTGTCCAAACCAGCGCAACCTTTTCGTTCGGATTTGTTCCTCGATTGTCGGTTGATGGTCGCAGCTGTCTCGTATAACGTCGTTGCGTATGCGATCTCTTAACGTTGTTCCGAGAATTCGCCGCAAACACCGCATTTGGAAGACCTCTAGCTTGCTGAGATCCGACTTGAGCAAGGTCCACGACTCTGAGCCGTACAATAGAATCGGCATTATAAGAGATCGGAAGATCCGCATCTTGGTCTTGATTGACACATTGCCCTTTTTCCACAGACACCAGCCTAGTGAAGCAAAAGCAGCACACGCCTGCCCGATCCTCCACTGTATCTCAGTTGTGGCCACTACCTTGCGCTGTTGCACCACCGATCCTAAGTACTTGAACTCCTCAACTTGCTGGAGCTCAGCTCCTTCGAAGAACACAGAAGCACGTGAACCGTCTGACGTCATGACTTTGGTCTTGTCCTTATTTATCCGTAGACCGTACGAATCCGCGATATCTGCTATATCCTTCATCAAATTCGTAGCTTCCATATCAGTATCGGTGAACACAGCGCTGTCGTCCGCAAACATCAAGTCTGTGAGGAACTCGTTATCGCCATATTGGACCCCTCTTCTATCTTTGAAAACCTTTCTCATAATGGCGTCGACCACAGTGTTGAATAGCAGTGGCGAAATCACATCTCCTTGTCGGACTCCTGCATTGACCGCAAATTCTTCGGACAGCTTGTCCCCGACGCGAATGCAGCTAGTTGAACCGCTGTATGTTCCCTGCAGGAGCTTCACAATTTTCTCCGGAACGTGTTCGCACTCCAATGTTCTCCACAAGGCAGGCCAGTGCACGCAGTCAAAGGCCGACTTGAAGTCGATGAAGGTAATAACAACCCGCTTTCCACAGCGGATCCTTTCCTCCAAAAGTTGACGAAGTGCGAATATTTGATCGCTGCAGCCTCGACCAGGACGAAATCCTGCCTGTTCCTCGCGACTGGTATGCTCTCGATGGCGTTGAAGTCTGGACTGGATTATCCTCGTGAAGACTTTACCAACGATTGATAACAGACTTATTCCGCGATAGTTTTTACATTCCCTGGCATCACCCTTTTTGTGAATGGGCACAACGATAGCCTTTTTCCAGGTAGATGGGACGTTTTCTGACTGCCATACGAGGAGGATCAGCTGATGTAACCGTCGTTGTAACACATCACCACCTGCCTTGATCGCTTCAGCAGTAACGTTGTCTACACCAGGCGCCTTTCGGTTTTTGAGACGCTGAATCGCGGCTCTCACTTCGTCCAGAGTGGGTTCAGAGTCAAGCATCGCCTCCTGTGACACTTCAAATGGTATCGGTTCGTCAAGCGGGCCTGGTGGTGCATCGTGACTGTAAAGCTCGCTGAAGAACTGCTTCCATCGTAACAGGCGCTCATCCACAGAACGCACAAAGGACCCGTCCGTATTCCTGATGCAATCGCTAGCCGGATTGGTCTTCTTTCTGAGACGGTTCAGTGTACCGTACAATGTGCGGTAGTTATTTCTTCCAGCCGCCTCCCCCAGTTCGTCGGCCATCTTGTTCCAGTACGACTCTCTCTCCTCTTTCAATTTACGACGAAGCTCTTGACATAGTTGCCGATAACGTGCGAAGTTGGTTAGCTTCACTCGTTTCCGCTCATCCACGAGACGGAGAGACTCGTCCGATATCCATGGCTGTGTTCGCCGGCGAATAACCGGGCAGAGAGGCTCTGCACATTGCAGAACGACATCAACTGTTTGCTCCTCATATTCGTCTACGGACAATGCATCTTGAAGCACTGCAAAGCGATTTGACAGCGCGATTTGAAACGCTTCTCTTGTTCCAGGTGTCAGCAAGTGGGACCAGTCCAGTTTCTTTTTAGGAGGCACCACACGCCTGGGTCGCCGTAAACGAAGCTTCATTACAGCGCGCAAGAGATAGTGGTCCGATCCACAGTCAGGTCCTCTCATGGCTCGTACGTCTTTGAGTGAAGACCTGAAACGAGAGTTCACCAGCACGTAATCTAAGGTGGCTATATCATGTCCGGTCGAACTCCTCCATGTTAACTGATGTTTCCGGGGATGTTGAAATAGACTGTTTCCAATCGTAAGCCCGTTGAACGCTGCAAACGAAAGCAGACGTAAACCGTTATCGTTCATTTCACCGACGCTGAACCTTCCCAGCACTCCTTCCCATCCGGTTCTAACAGTTCCGACTCTTGCGTTGAAATCGCCCGCTACAATGGTAACATCGGTTCTCGGGATCGAATTCAGAACGTCTTGGAGTTGTGCGTAGAACGCGTCTTTGTCGATGTCAGAACTCGGCTCCGTGGGCGCATAGACAGACACAAAATGGGTTTTTATCGTTCCGCTCAAGACTAGGACAGCAATCCTGCCAGAAATCGGCTCAAACGTTATCACGCTTCCAGCTGCGTCCCTGCTTAGCATGAATCCAACGCCTTGATGATGCCGCTCATCACCGGAGTAATACAGCACCATCTTTTCGTCCTTTCCTGGAACCTGGATGGTCACCGTTCCACAACCGCTCATTCTGAGCTCGGAAAGCGCAGCAATCGATACTTTGAACCTCGATAGCTCCCTGGCAATTACTTCTTTTTGTCCAACGCAATATCCCGTTCTCACGTTCCACGCTCCGATCCGCAACTCTTTTTTCGGCGTCACCAGTCGTCTTGCATTTTGGCCAGTAGCATTCTTCTCACCAACACCCTGGTTCCCTAGTTCTGGCGCATCGGCTGCCCCGTATGCGGTAGCTTCATCGTTATTTCCTAAGAGACTCTCCATGGTTACCACCTAAGTTTTCCAGCCCGTCGGTAGTACGGGGGGCCAACCCTCCTCCTTTCTCATCCGGGCTTGGGACCGGCAATGGCGGAGTTAAGGTCTTGCACACGTTCCATGATGTCCTGCACACTCCTACTAAGGTCTTGCACACGTTCCATGATGTCCTGCACACTCCTACTGAGGTCCTGCACAGGTCCCATGATGTCCTGCAGAGCAAGGTGTTTATATGGAGTCTAAGAAAACAATGAGTGATAACGAAAAACCCACCATTTTCATAAACTAATCTTGAGAGGCCGGTTTCCGAGTTTGAAACGCCCGTTAGGGGCCCAGAAGTCATTATGGTGAGTTCTGACAATTATTTTCGTCATTCCCGTGGCCGATTACCTCTAGTCACACATTTTCAAGCGATTTGGTCCACGCCTTCCAAAAAAAATGGTTTTCGACGGACGGAGGTGGAGGCGGAGGCGGTGGCGGAGGCGGTGGCGGAGGCGGAGGCGGAGGCGGAGGCGGAGGCGGAGGCGGAGGCGGAGGCGGAGGCGGTGGTGGAGAACGTTTTTTGCGTACTTTGAGAGGTCATAACTTTAGAAAGCGGGGACCAGTTGGGATGAAAAGTTGCACACATTTGCAATTTCTTGCAGCGCATCGAATGGTGTACAGCTCATACCTCTGGTGACGGTATGAATAGGTGATCTCATTGTAGGGCATCCGCGCGGGAAGAGATCAAAGCAAGCTCCTGGTGCGCGCGAAGCGCGCACCACAATAACGAAAAACCCACCATTTTCATAAACTAATTTTGAGAGGCCGCTTTCCGAGTTCGAAACGCCCATTAGGGGCCCAGAAGTCATTATGGTGAGTTCTGGGGCCGGATTCATCAATGTGCCAACCCACGGTTAGCGCCCCTAACCTACCAACCCAGCACGTTTTCAGCGATTCATCAACCTACCAACCCACGCGCAACTGGGTTGGTAACTGAGTCAGCGCTACCAGGCGAAGGAGGCTGGTAGGCGGCTAACCAACCCACTAGATGTTGTGTGCCAATGCTAATCGGCGCGCCTCATCGCGTGCGGCTGTGCGCAGCGGCGATTGGAGCATTGCCAAAATTAATATCGATTCACGAGGACTGTTATTTTAAACATATTGCTACTCTGCTACTCATTCTCTGGCTACTTCTCGACTGTTGGCATTATTCTACTATTACTGCTACTCCCACTACTCAACTTCAGGTATGGTAGCTACGATTACAACAATAATTTTTCACGTACGAGTTTCCGCGGTCGTGTCTCTGACCGGCGCGAAATTCAAACGGGGTTTCGCGCACTCTGTCTTCTGCGCCTGCCCGAGCCAGCTGATTCTCATCCGTTTCGACTCAGAAACATCGTCCATCGACTTTCTACACTATTTTCTACTATCATTCGGCTAGTGTACTTCATCTCAATTTCCATTCAAGTATTTCTCTGTTATTACCTAGCGTTTTAAGATAGGTGAGTGGAGTGGTAGCGTAGTTTTCCGGATAATTGCCAATTTTATTTCTGCCAAGTGTAGTTCAGCCTAAAATTATCGAAAAAATATTTCGTTTTCTACTTGAGGTTATTTTCGAAGAAGTTAGATTCCGAAATGGTTAGGTCTTCATTGAGCTACGCGTCAATTTAATAAATATTTGAATTTTTCGCTGATGGATACATACATATATGACGTTTCATCCGTTTTCATCATTCTACAATAAACTCAGCGTGCTATTTTGCGGAGAAAGCTTTGAAAACTAGTACTGGATTATCATCTCCACTCTCCTCCCGAAATTTTCCAGGTGAACGCTCAGGTCGGTAACCACAACTCTTGATTGTTCTCACTATAAATGTGGCTTAGTGGGACACTCACGATTTGTTGAATACAGACCACGTCTTCCTATGTCCTGCGGTGCTTCACCGCGTCCGATATCATTCCCATACCCGCTGACTTTCTACTGCTACCCGATTCGCCTGCACTACGAAAACCACACTACAAAAGGAATAAGGTAAGTGCTCTTTTCGCAAAGATTTTCACAATGTCGCGCACCTCTGTCTTCTCGAAAAATAAAAGTTCGGATAATGTCAGCGTCCAGGGTTCGGCGCGCTGTGTTGCAAGTGGCGATTTCGCTGCCATCTGCCCATAATTACGTTTCGATTGTACTTCCAGTATTTTGCTCACATCTCTTGAAAGATCGCCACACAGTAGCATGCTTGTTCTTGTGATCGCGAAGATCATCAGCTAAGATCTTTTTGCGCTCGAAAGATATGCACTGTGGAATAGCGGCATAGAGCTTCGGGGGCCCGATCGGCTCCTAACGCTAAAACATATCTGTCGATGTGACAAAACGTGTTTACCGGGAGTTACCTGTCCGAACACGTTTGATCGATACGAATGATTAGTTTAGAAGCAGAACGGCCCCCGAAGCTCCATACTCGCACTCTGCAATGTGAGGCACCCGTAAGAAGTGGTCGGTCTGGTGTGTCCCACCCGAACGATACGCAGCAAAAACGTGGCAGACGAGTGCAGAAAATGCACCTGACGAGTCGGTCTGCGTCCGTCCGCAGCCTCCCCTGTCGATTCTAATCGTTTGCAAGCGATCCCGGCTAACGAAAATACGCCTACTGCGAACCGGAGTCATATGTTATGACGGTTATCTGCAGGGTGGGAGTAGGCCGGAGTCAGATGGGCTGGTACGGTTTCTGGGCAAACAGTGACGGGAGCCTAAGACATCGCATTGTGACATCAATTCAAAAAAATGATCTTCAGACGGAACTGCGTCCCACTGACTTCCCCATCATTGAACGACGTTCACTTGAGGACAAGATTGAGCAGGGTTTCGACCTGGTGCAAGGGAGGGTCGTAGAAATTTTGGGAATTGTCGGAAACACTGAAAATTTGGGGGTGGGGCTCGTAAAATGTTTGGAGAAAAATGGGAACTTCTCGAATGCAATTGGAAAGGTAAAATGAGGTAGGAATATAAGGATTGTCTTTTATAACCACAAGTTTGAAATTTCCCCAAATTTGTCACTGAAAGGGGGCTAAGGCAATTTTTCTTCTCGAGGGGGGATCGTAAATTTTTGAAAATTTACTTCCGAATCTCGGTCAACAAAGGGGGGGGGGTCGTAGCTCTGACGAAAATTGGCGCAACGGCCTGCCCAACCCTGCTTGAGGATTGTGGATCGATGGTGAGGAATGTGATGTCCAGTTTATTCAGAAACTTTCTACGCGTTTGTCTTTCACTCAGAACCTGCATTTTCAGAACCCCGAGTCTCTATAGGTTCCAATTTCAGATCAACACCAAAGTTTGCTTCAGACCTGCACTGGGATCGTTCCAGATTACGTCCCGCTTGAAGCCCAGCCTGGCGAACAATAAGAAAATAACGCTCATGATAATACAAGTATCAAATCATAGAAATTGAACTCCGCATGCAACACCAATTTTTTTCCGACGACTTCATTGCAGGATGTTCTCCGAAATGGATTGGAAGAAGCTGTTGCCAATAACAAGGGAGCACAGCGTTCATTATCACTTATAAAAAACACGAATACGAATAAATATTTATACTATGAGAAAATCGCAATGCCTTCAGGCAGGGGCACAGCAGCAACGCATTAGGTTAGGCCCCGGTCAGAGTTGGTGCTATTTGCATCTGCAACTCACCGACTCCCCCCAACACCCCCCCGCCCGCGCCCCCAACACCCCCCAACACCCACCCGGTCGATACGTATGTTTAAAATGATGGAGTGAGGTTGAGAAAATCACTCGGTGTATCCAATTAGATATGACGATGATTACGTGGCCGACAGGATTGCACCTGTTCAGAGAAATAGTGAAGGAGAGTATGGTGAAGTAACGGAGGTAGCAGTAAGGTTAGCTTTTTAGTGATACGCAATGCTTTATCATCGACCCGCCCACCCGGTGATTTTCTCATCCGCCGTCATCCACGTATTGCATGGATATCGACCGCGTCGGATACACAGTGATTTTCTCAACCTCACTCCATCATTTTAAACATACGTATCGACCGGGTGGGTGTTGGGGGGGCCGGGGGGGGGTGTTGGGGGGATACATCGAGTGATTTTCTCAACCTCACTCCATCATTCCAATCATACGTATCGACCGGGTGGGTGTTGGGGGGTGTTGGGGGGTGCGGGGGGGATACACCGAGTGATTTTTGCATCCCATTTCCAATTCATTCTGTGTGTATCGACCGGGCTGGAGACGTCGGCTCATCCAACTATGACCGGGGCCTTAGGCTCGGAAAACGCTGGTGACGCATCCTGACTCCTGTCTTCGCTCTTTCTCCTAGAACATATGAAAAAATGAGAAAAATAGCATAAAACACCTTCAAACTACATGTTTGTCACTGATGAAGCCTAGCATAGTCCGTTTGTTGTCTCATTTTATAAATTGCACATCTACAAAAAATGGGAGTGTTCGACAAGAGATATACTTTCTTCTAATCGAGTCCGCATATGGAAAGCACAGAAAGGTAAGCTCTGTTTCATTCCAAGTGAACTCATGTTTTCGGTTATCACAGCGCGGAGCGGTGGCTTTTTCGTCGAAACCTCCTTATCACTAGTTATATTTCACCGAGTCCCACCGCTCCGCTGCTGTTGATAATCGCAATCAACAGGTCATTAATGTTGTACCAGAGCTTAGAGATTTTCTCTGCGTTTTTGAGCGCGCAATGGTGGATGACCGTATGCGGCGAAAACGTAAAGGGCAAGTTCTCACCTCCTAGGCCTCCGTCAACGGAGTCAATGGACAGCGTGATAATAGCTGCGTCGCGGCTTCCCGGAGATAGGATACACAAACCATAATAAGCGTGAAACTCATTGCAGCATGGAGCTATCTCTCAATGCGCTGGGGCCGTGATCAGGGTCAATCGGTTATGCTATCGTGAGAAAGATACCCTTCGTCCAAAAATAAAATGTTGTGAAGTGGATGGAAAAATGCCGACATAAAAATGAAAGGCTATCCACCATCAAATTTTTCGGCAAATTCAGATCATTATGGGGGTCATACGGTCGGTCATGTTGCCATGTTTCATACCCGTGACGTTTCAACCTACTATTTAAAAATACCCTCTATACAACATGTGACGAACTAGACGTTGAGTCAAAACTTCATTAGTGGAGGATCTAGTGACAGTTTATATTCAAAAAAGACGTACCTTTCGCAATGTCCAGCCAGGGTTCCAAGCATAGAAGCTGGGAAACGTATCTAGTGTTGCAGACGAAGAGGGTCAAAAGTAACAGTATGTAGAATGAATTTCCGAGTATGGGAATGATATCGGACGCGGTAAAGTACCGCAGGGCATAGGAAGACGTGGTCTGTATTCAACAAATCGTGAGTGTCCCACTAAGCCACATTTATAGTGAGAACAATCAAGAGCTGTGGTTACCGACCTGAGCGTTCACCTAGAAAATTTCGGGAGAGTGGAGATGATAATCCAGTACTAGTTTTCAAAGTTTTCTCCGCAAAATAGCACGCTGACTTTATTGTAGAATGATGAAAACGGATGAAACATCATATATATGTATCCATCAGCGAAAAATTCAAATATTTATTAAACTGACGTGTAGCTCAATGAATGCCTAACCATTTCGGAATCTAACCTCTTCGAAAATAACCTCAAGTAGAAAACGAAATATTTTTTCGATAAATTTAGGCTGAACTACACTTGGCAGAAATAAAATTGGCAATTATCCGGAAAACTACGCTACCTCTCCACTCACCTATCTTAAAACGCTAGGTAATAACAGAGAAATACTTGAATGGAAATTCAGATGAAGTACACTACCGAATGATAGTAGAAAATAGTGTAGAAAGTCGATGGACGATGTTTCTGAGTCGAAACGGATGAGAATCAGCTGGCTCGGGCAGGCGCAGACGACAGAGTGCGCGAAACCCGCGTTTGAATTTCGCGCCGGTCAGAGACGTGATCGCGGAAACTCGTACGTGAAAAATTATTGTTGTAATCGTAGCTACCATAAACTTCAGGCGTTATTGCTGTGCTATTACTATTCATTTAAGAATACCTAATGAAATAATAATAATTATAATCGTTTTTTTCTTGCGTGATTAGTTCTCGATTTGAATGATCATATTTCTTCCTTTCTCACATTCACTTTTATGCTGATTTTTTCTCATGTATTTTAAGCCATAGCGTAGTTAATGTTTGATTAAAAGAAGACTAAAAACTATGTTATTACAGCTCTAATAGTAAGCTAATTGAATATTGATTTCCTAGCAGCATATGCTTTTTGCTGGCTAGAATGCTGGGTTTTAGTGATTTTTCCGAAATTAATTTTTTTTCCTGCCCTATCTGGTATTGGGGAGTTTCATTTAAATTTCTCCGTAATCAAGATTTCTCATAAAACCTGTTTAAGCTCTGTAATATTTCCTTGGGTGAATCTCTTTCCCAGATTTTTTTCGTCAGTATAGTGAATAAGCAGGATTTGAAATTCGATGTAATAAGTGGAAAAGTGAAACATAAGTAATTTTAATAATTATTAGGAAATATGAATATTCATTGAAATTAACTTAAATGATATTTAATCTATCATAAGCCTGTTACTACTAATTTCAAGGCGAACTAGCTTAACAGTTCCTTCAGTTTTTCAGTCCTCTTGCTCAAACCCTTCCCATTTCCTTTACGATTTGTATCTGCTAGCCGTGTTTGCTCGTGTTACTGAACAAAATAATGAAGAGGCGGAATAATTTTAATCCGCTTCTTCATTATTTTGTTGAGTAACACGAGCATTTTTGCTTATTCGGAGTTTAGGCAACGAAGATCATCCATTCTCACTTGAAAAATATGAAATGTAAACCAGCTCCACTACAAGGAGTTGAGAGAAGACACCCATGCAGGAGAGTTCAATTGTGGAAAAAAAGAAGCCGTGCATCGTTGCTTCATGTGAAAAAATTATGCTGTGCTGTTTTTTAAAACGTTAGGCTCCGGTCATAGTCGGTGGATCTACTGAGTCCCACCGGGTCGATACGCATCGAATTCGTGGAAAACGGGTGCAAAAAAATCAACCCACTGAGTCCCACTGCGACCGTCTGATGCCCACCGCAATCCCCCGGTCGATACTGATAGTTCTCATGCGTACAAGGGCGGGGCCAATGCACCGACTGAGTCCGACTGAGTCCCACTGAGTACCACCGGAACCATCCTTACCCCACCCGGTCGATATAGGTGTTTTTCACGTGATTTGGGTGCATTTTTTTCGGCCGACTGCGATCTGCCGAGTCCCGCCGCATCTCGACTCTCGCCGTCTGCGCTCTGCCCCACGTACTGCTGATACGGAAATCAGATTCAGACATGTTGAAAACAAGAAAAATCAGCCACCAAACACGTTCCGATTCACAGCTGAGGTGATAATCGTCACTATCAATTGCGTGTTTCGCAGAGGAGTTGGTTGGCGCTGGGGGCAACCGGACTGAGTGGGACTCAGCAGGTTTTTCGACGAAGTCTGACTGGAGCCTTAGGAGCGTGTTTTATAAACTTCGTGCCCATAACATTTAGTACTTGTGAAGAAATGCGTCTGTTGTGATCCAAAGAAAAAAAAGAAGAAACAAATATTTGCAGTATTTTCACTGAATGGGAAGAATAGCAATGTTTTGCAATGAATAAAGTTCAGAAGCTGTAAGAAATCACTTGAAACTAGGGAAAACGCATCCTTTCTGCTAGAAAACTGCCGTTGTGACGGTGTTTTTCAAGAAAATCTATTGGTAATCCAGCTTCCTATCAATTTTTGTGATTTGGCGTTAAATATAATGTGTTGTGTGCAGTAAAGTTACCGCCGATGCCTAAAAAGTATCGGTCAGCGTAACCCACACTGATTTGCGCTTGGTGAATCAGGATTAGAGGTGCTGGGTAGGTGAGGCGCTCGGTCAGACTTACCGTCGGTCAACCCAAACCCAACATTCGGTTGATGAATCCGGTTCCAGACAAATATTTTCGTCAAATATTTTTGGCCGATTACCTCTAGTCACAAATTTTAGAGCGATTTGGTCCACGCCTTCCAAAAAAATGGTTTTCGACGGAAGGAGGTGGAGGCGGAGGCGGTGGCGGAGGCGGTGGTGGAGAACGTTTTTGCGTACTTTGAGAGGTCATAACTTTAAAAAGCGGGGACCAGTTGGGATGAAAAGTTGCACACATATGCAATTTCTTGCAGCGCATCGAATGGTGTACAGCTCATACCTCTGGTGACGGTATGAATAGGTGATCTCATTATAGGACATCCGCGCGGGAAGACATCAAAGCCAAACCACAATAACAGCGACTTTCTGTCTGTTCTAGACCTGGGAAAACACAATTTCAACCCAGGAACAGAAGAAAAGTTAAAATTTGATACATAGTGTAATCAGCCTGGATGGGCTGTGGGTTGGTAGAGCGACCTGGACGTTTTTTTTGCGTGTTTGCGTTTCTGGAATGAGTTCTGAACCCGGTCTTTCCACTAAAAATTCAATTTTGAAATTTAATTTTTTTTGTGGGAAAAACTCAAGGTTTTCAGAATTACCGCAATGCGGACGCAATTCCACGTAGCAAAGTCAGAAAAACCTATTCTCGCGACTGGAACTCCAATAGTAAGAAAATCCAGAAGTGTTCAAGAAAGAAATTCAAAACTGGTAATTCTACTGAAAATTCAGTTTTTACATTACTTTTTTTGGGAGAAAAATGGAAAATTTCCTTGAATATCGCGTTCTTGAAACAATCTCTTGTTGCTTTGTTACTTCTGTGCCTGACAGGTTTTTAGGGTGGAATTTTTATTGGCCTGACGTTTCGACAATCCGTCGTTTTCAAAGGCCCAAATTCCACCAGCTAGCTTCTCCCTGCTTCTTTGGCGCCAAGAGTAGAAAATTCTACTTTTGGCTCCAAAGAAGCAGGGAGAAGCTAGCTGGTGGAATTTGGGCCTTTGAAAACGACGGATTGTCGAAACGTCAGGCCAATAAAAATTCCACCCTAAAAACCTGTCAGGCACAGAAGTTACAAAGCAACGCTCACAACAAATGCCCAGGTTTCAAGAAGACCAAACATGGACAATCTCTTGTGACGAGATTCGTGAGATTCAAAGAAGGTTCTGGTCTCAAAATTTAAAAAATTTTTCTCCTAATAAAAATTCAACTTTGAAATTTCAAATTTTTTTTTTCGCGGAAAGAATTGGATTTTTTCGAATTCAGCATTTGTAAAACGAATGCTGATGAAATTTATGCGCTGTACACGAACAGCGAAACATTCCTAGAATGCTTTCACACTGAAAATGGAAATTAAGAGAAAATTCGAATTTCAAATTTTATTTGTTTTTTCGTTAAAAAAGATTTAAGATTTTCACGATTCCCGCACTTTCGAAATAAATTCATATAATGAAGATAGAAATACATAGAGAAATCTGGAAAGAAATTCAATATTTGTGGTCTCAGTGAAAATTCACTTCCGATATTTTATTTATTTTTTGGGAATGTAATTGGAAAAGGTTAGGAATTCTATATTTTCGAAACAATTTCTGAACAAAATCATGCGCTATACACGAAAAACAAAGAACTCGAGGAGTATTTCAGCATGAAAATTGAAATTGGTCACTCTTAAAAAATTTAAATTTTCAAAAAGCCTATAATTAACCCAATGTCAAGGCGCGATTTCCGTTTAACCTTCAATACCTGAATTCTCCTCGAAGTTTTGCAATTTATATCAGAATAAGTCGCTAATATAGAAGAACTTCGTGATTTTGCCACTTTAAAATCCATAAATTGTTAGGAAAAAAGACTTTTTCATGATTTTTCGTTAGTTTTTTTCGCTGTTAAAAAGTTTCAGAAGAAACACAGAGGATAACAAATGGCACATGAATGTGCTAAATACAAAAAAAACTTCGAGAAATCCACTTATCACAACACTTAAACGGCAGCCCCATTTGGACACGAGGGTCATTGGTTGGCTACCGCAACCCAAAATCTTCCACTGAGATCTATTTTAGAACTTAATACATTCACTAGATCGAATTTTTGATGCTGATTCCGAATTGGGCTTCCATTTTCCGATTCGACCACGTTGAAGCGAGTTATTCAAAAACGACGCCAAACGGCGCGCTCCGGCGCTCTAGCGCGCCCAATGACTAAAAGTTGGGTGCGCTATTGTATGTACGTATGTGTATAGAAAGCTTTCGAGGAAACTCTTCTCTTTAAACGCGTATTGACTAAGCTTCGGGCATAAGGCCTTCACAAGTTCAACTGAAATATTGCAATTCAGCCAATAACATGATACCACCAATAGCAACTGCCGACCTGTGGCGACATAGTCAATAAAGGTTTTAAAGGCAGTGTTCACGATGGTTCTCGTCCCCCAGTTGTTCACATTAAACAATGCGTTGGACGGCAAGAAACGCATTAAATTTCAATTTCGTATTTCAGTGATATTATTCTATAACATGGACTTGTTGCCGGTTGGATGAACATGCTCATGAAGGTTTTCACCGGTGGAAAATCGGGTCAATCGAAAATATAAGAATATTTCTAAAAGTTTAGCTTCCTGGCAAAAGTAATGATTTGGCAATGTTATAATTTCAAGAAATCAAGAAGCTGAAAAAAATAAAAAAAAACGTCTCGAAATATCTTTAAAAATGATTTGGCGCAAAATAACCACAAGTAATGAAAAAACTGGGAAAAGTAGTGAAATGATTAAAATCGGATTTGGCGGTCAGTCATAGGCCAACTTTTCATAAGTAGTGAGAGACGAGGTATAGGATTTTACAAGCTTCTCCGTTAAACTTATCAAAGCTAAATCAAGCCCGCATCGGATTTGAGCGTTACGTTTACATAGCTTACCCACCCTGATTTCCGTATTACAGCTTCGATGAAATGTTTTACGGTTTCCGTTGCGCGCTTGATTTAGCTTTGATAAGTTCGACGGAGAAGCTTGTAAAATCCTATCCCTCGTCTCTCACTCCTTATAAAAAGTTGGCCCATGACTGACCGCCAAATCCGATTTTAATCATTTCACTACATTTCCCAGTTTTTTTCATTACTTGTGGTTATTTTGCGCCAAATGATTTTTAAATATATTTCGAGACGTTTTTTTTATTTTTTTTCAGCTTCTTGCTTTCTTGAAATTATAACATTGCCAAATCATTACTTTTGCCAGGAAGCTAAACTTTTAGAAATTTCATATATTTTCCCAAAGGTTCCCTTTTTGACCTGATTTTTGTTAAGCGATTCCCATTTTGGAGAGGCGAAACCTCTTATGACAGCTTCTGCTTTCCGTAAATAATGAAATCGGTACCAATCGGTATTTTCTGAGAACCATATAGTCTACAGCAATGGAAGTAAGACCTGGTGAGGTTGCGGACTCATCCCAACATACGGTGGTTTGTTAGTGGTATTACCCATTTTTCCGAAATAGCGGTGATAGATCGGTGAGTCTGTGTTTCCACTGATATGACTACATCTGTGGAAACAATGAAAACAGAAGAACGTGTGAGAGTGGAAACAAAAACTCACCGACCAATCTCACTTATTTCGAAAAAATGAGTGATAGCACAATCAGACTACAGTATGTTACGAAGAGTCCGCAATCTCACCAGGTCCTACATCTCAGAGAAACTCACGGCCCGTCCGCGGCGCTTTCGCAGGGTCGTCCGCGGCCGACGACCGGACGATCCTTCACCGAAGCCGGTAAAGCGCCAGCAATGCGCCGCGGGCCACCCTACTAGCGCCGCGGGTCGTCCTGCAGGCGCCGCGGGTCGTCCTGCAGACGCCGCGGATGGTCCTGAGAGCCGATGCGGGCCGTCCTGACAGCAGCCGCGGACCGTCCTCCCCGACACAGTCATGACCAGTCCGTCTCTTCTCGAGAGGTGTCCAGGGCAGAGAAAGCCCCGCCTCGGTCCGGACAAGGGCTTAGCCTCCGCCGAAGTCTGCGGTGAGGAGCCACCCTCCCCGCGGACAGCCCCCCCCCTAGCTGTGAGGCACCCCTATCCCCCCAGCGACCAAAAATATGCTGGCCTCCGCAGAGTGACTCGAAGTCACCTCCCAGGGCCGGCATCAGAGTGCCGAATGAGGACTCGAGTGAGATGAGGCACCTTTTACACCGGCTGTGCATAAGATAAACATATTAGGACGTGATCGTTCGCTTTTCCATGTTTTTTTCATGTCTGCCACCGCAGCCGTGCCTGCGGTCAAGTGAGATCTGAGTGAGTGAGATGAGGAGGTGGAAGTCGTTCAACTGCCGGTGCACCTCGGAATCACCCCCATCAAAAACAACCAGCGCCGCGGAGGGGCCGTTAGACCAACCCGCTATCAATCGTGCCGCGGATCAGCCGTCAAGCGCCGCGGACCGTCCGGAGACCCGTACATTTTCTACGGAGTCCCGCGCATTACCATTGGGTTACCGCACACCTTCTACGGCGTCCTGCACACTCCCACTGGGGTCCCGTACATTTTCTACGGCGTCCTGCGCACTCCCACTGGGGTCCCGTACATTTTCTACGGAGTCCTGCGCACTCCCACTGGGTTACCGCACACCTTCTACGGCGTCCTGCACACTCCCACTGGGGTCCCGTACATTTTCTACGGCGTCCTGCGCACTCCCACTGGGGTCCCGTACATTTTCTACGGAGTCCTGCGCACTCTCACTGGGGTACCGCACGCTTTCTACGGCGCCCTGTGCACTCCCACTGGGTTACCGCACACCTTCTACGGCGTCCTGCACACTCCCACTGGGGTCCCGTACATTTTCTACGGAGTCCTGCGCACTCTCACTGGGGTACCGCACGCTTTCTACTACGTCCTGAGCACTCCCACTGGGTTACCGCACACCTTCTACGGCGTCCTGCACACCCCCACTGGGGTCCCGTACATTTTCTACGGCGTCCTGCGCACTCCCACTGGGGTTCCGTACATTTTCTACGGAGTCCTGCGCACTCTCACTGGGGTACCGCACGCTTTCTACGGCGTCCTGCGCACTCCCACTAGGTTACCGCACACCTTCTACGGCGTCCTGCACATTCCCACTGGGGTCCCGTACATTTTCTACGGAGTCCTGCGCACTCTCACTGGGGTACCGCACGCTTTCTACTACGTCCTGCGCACTCCCACTGGGTTACCGCACACCTTCTACGGCGTTCTGCACACTCCCACTGGGGTCCCGTACATTTTCTACGGCGTCCCGCGTATTACCATTGGGAGTCCGCACGCTTTCTACGGCGTCCTGCGCACTCCCACTGGGGTACCGCACACCTTCTACGGCGTCCTGCACACTCTCACTGGGGTCCCGTACATTTTCTACGGCGTCCCGCGCATTCCCATTGGGGGCCCGCACGCTTTCTACGACAACCTAAGCTTTCCCACTATTGTCCCACACACTTTCTACGACGTCCTGCGTATTCCCTCTGGGGGACCGCACATTTTCTGCGGCGTCCTGCGAACTTCTCAAATCCAATTTACACCAACCGTCTCAAAGAGAGAACAATCTTGGCCGGAAGCCTATCATTAGCTGTGTTGATTTTCATTAGTTAATTTTCAAAGCTCAGTGAACGCCGGATGGTTTACAACATGTTTACATGTTTTTGCCCGTCTTGACCCTCAATTTTGAGGGTCCGCCAAAATTGAGCTTTCAACTCCAAATTTGAATAGGAGCTAGCTGCATCCATTTCCAGCGTCCTGCCAAAAAATTTGCTTCCTAACTCAATTTTAGCTGGTAGCACAAGATCGTGAACGCCGTCTGAAAAAAAGGAGATTCACAGTTTTTCGACCAAAATCACGTGGTTTTCTCCATTTTTCTCGAGCGCCAAGAAACCGTCCCAAACCATTTTCTGGTATAGACACCAACTTCTTACGCTCTTTCCAATGGAGAAAAAAACCGCATCTCCACAGTTACTCTGCACGCTGATTTCGGAATTGCAGAGTTGCGCATGGGCGAGTTAAAGCCAAATATGGTGCGCGCTTCGCGCGCACCACAATTTTATGCAAAGCAGGATTAGTTGGGGTCCTAGGGAAAGAACGGAGCAATAGAGAGTTGAGAATTGCAAAGGACGGGTCCACAAAAGATTTTGTTGTCACAACGAACAGTTCCAGTGAGACTGAAGAGGCGGGGTGAGATTTGAGAATTTCGTGCCCTTCTGGTGCGTTCTTCTAGATTTCTTCGTCACTTCAGGTCTACCCGGGGGCCAAACAATCTAATTAACGATTAATTTCAATATGGAAGGTTATCGTGAACACTGCCTCCAACCGTAAGAGAGGAGCGTCTTCACGAATGCTTAAATTCCCCCGAAGTATGATAAAAACTGTGTGCTTCTTTTTTTTTCAAGAATTACCGGATATCATTCATGCTAACGACAATCTGTTCTGATAGACTCTGAGAAAATTGGTGCTGCTGGTTTCGCGATAGCCCCAAGATTCTCGCTGTTATCGTGATGGGGTATCGGCAGTTGATTGGCGGCTCCGAGATGGTGGAAATGTGGTGTGTGACGCAGTGGCCCCGCGATAGCGTTATGTCGGCTCCGCAATCCGATGAAGAGGCAGTGTCGACAACAAGGCTCCTCGGAAAAACCGCGTTGGCACCGCGATGAGTGTGCAGGCTTTCAGTTTCTCGTCGGCTGCGCGTTCCACACACCTCCAAACTGACGCTCATGAGTCATACTGCTGTATCGATCAAAGTTCCAACTACACTCGCCGATTTCTATTCCGGTGCTCTCCAAATTCTTTTTATGTGCCGATTTTTATGTTATCCATATTTTGACCCCAGCATACACCGCCTATGTAGTAATATTGCCTTTATATTGAGTTTCTATCCCACGCAATAAGCCTTTTTTCGTATTGTGACATTAACTAATATATCTTTTTTATATTATGACATTAACTGATATAATCTTGATCGCTTGTTTGTGTTCTTACGTCCCCGCGTACTACGCTTCCTGTATTCTTCAAGATTTCGATTTCAAAACTGCAGCAACCACGATCTGAGAATTAATGCCATTTGCTACATTTCTCCAAATTTCGGGTGTTTTTTATGGAGTCTACCTGAGTTTAGGAATTCATCCCTTAGGTACATAGAGGGCCGAGTAGACATGCTCATTCGACACTAATTTTCAAATAAACGAAAGAACATTGCATTTTCAAAAAAAATTGCATATTGTTCTGGAAAAAATTATGACCCAAATGGCAACTGTCAGAAAGTTTCAAATGAACGAATTTTCAAAATATTGCTTCTTTAAATTCTATGAAAGAGGGAGTGTAATTCAATCATCTCTTTCTGCCCGATTGAATGAGAATTTCGTATAAAAATATCGCTGGGCACTTTTCGAATTAACATCGAGTGCTTTTTTCTAGAATGGCACATGGCTTACTGTCAAACAAGGCATGTAGGCGTGACGATGGACACATTCACTCATCACTGCTTCAAGTTTGAAAGCGCCATTCACGTGTTGATTGTGTTAAAGGCAGTGTTCACGATAATCTTCGATTTTAAGATTAATCGCTAAATCGATTGTTTGGCCCTTGAGTAGAACTGAAATGGCGAGAAAATCGAGAAAAACGCACCAGAAGGGCACGAAATCCTCTACTCTCCTCCCACGTCTTCACTCTCACAGGAACTGTTTGTCGTATCAATGAAATTTTTTGTGGATCGGTCTTTTGCATTTCGCTACTCTCTGTTGCTCAATTCTCTCCTTCGGATCCAAGCTAATACTGTTTTGCCTAAAATATTCTTCCACTTCCGATTAGTCGCATTTTTTACCGGTGACAACCACCGTGAACATGTTCATCCAACCGGACAACTAGTCCAGGTCAGAGAATAATGCCACTGAAATAAGACGTCTAATCCAAGTACGTTTCTTGACGTTTCCTCGTAATTTCGGTAACATTCGGTTGCCAACGCATTGTTTTGAGTGGAAAACTCGGCAACGAAAATCATCGTGAACACTCCTAATAAAGGGTCTCGATGCTGATTTCAGATGTCTCTTTGGATCAAAGAACGGTCTATTTTGAGCAGGGTGTTGAAAAAGAAGCGTAAAACGCCTTTTTTGTGCCCGAAATGCAAATGATATCACAGGTATTGCACTTCATCCTGGCATCGCGCCCCTAAATGGCGAACACTTCTCTAAATGCTGACTGGTTTTGGAACAAACCGATTCAAGGACCCGAACTTTGACAGATCAGCGAAAACCATCACTGTCAAAATCTATGGTCATATGCTCAGCGTTCATGGTTCTCGTAAGATTCTGTCTGTTTTTCAACGCAGCTGTCATGAAGACTACTTAAACGTATTTATTGTCCGATTAACCTGGGTGAGGTTTTCATCGAGACTCCTACATTCAAGTATCGAAGCTAGATGTTGCAAATTGTGTTTAACCAGCATCGAATTTCATTTGGATTACGTTTTGGCGACTTCCGCATTTGTATGGGCTTGGAAAGCTAAAATACATAAAGAAACAAATCGTTGGAGTACTATTTCAAAGGATTCCGAAGAAAACGTGTAAAATGGGTGACTGGCGAAAACTGAAAAGCTGTATCATCAGCTGTATTGGTGTGTCGCTTAACAAACAACAAGCAACTATTCGATATTCCTTATTATGGTGAGGGCAATTATATTCGACTCGCTTCGGAGGCTTCGCAGCGAGGTCGCGTAGGTGTCTTGAAAAACACCTACACAGCGTCAACGCTCAGCCGAAGCCGCAATTGACTCTTCAGCGAGGTGCGATTGCGGAGCCTACTTCGCTATCGGCGCGCAGGCAGGGCGATTTGTAATGAAGGGTCCGCAATGCGACAGTGTAGGTGCGTATAAGGCACCTACACGGCCTCATTGCGGTGCCGTCACCGCAGATTTTCTCAGAGGAGTTGCTCGAATTGCGTTCTTCGCATGGGGATAAGTTGTTTGATCGGTTACAAATCACAGTTATGGTTTTGTCATCGAACGTCGCTGAATAGCCGGTCAAACTGGCGACAATGAATCACCATGGTGCTGAGCATAACGCAAACATAGTGATAGCCATTCTGTTCCATAACATTGACTTGGTTTTCTCTCCCCGATCATTAAAGGCGGCATACACGCTCACAAACATGCTACAGATAACAGCAAAGAAGGCCCGCACGGCCCTCACCATGTCGCTGAAGACGTTTGTAGGGCTGAAAATCATTGAGGATGACAGTATTCGAGCATTCTCGTCAAGCGCGCCTGTATCTTCCCACCAGAGCTGTGCGGAACTGTTCCGTTTCCGATGCCGTTTCCGTATTTCCGGTGTTTTTTGGGCCGTTCCGTTCCGCTTCCTTTTCCGACTTCTCAGGCCCGGAAACGGAAGAAAATAGTGCTACACGGGTAATGGTAGTGGGTACAGGCAAGGGTGCTTGGAGGCATCATGAGGGGCTGAAAAACACTTTCAACCTCTTGTGTTCAATCGAATACCTAAGCCTGGCTGAGATCCTCAGCAAAGTTCGGTTTTCTTAAAGGCAGTGTTCACGATAATCATCCTCGTTGACTTTCCACAGTGAAATGATAGGCGAGAGGGATCCTAGGCTTCCAGTGTCAAAAGAACGGTAGAAAACGAGCCAAGAGCGGCAATCTAGTACCACTAAACTAGTAATTAAATAATACATATATAAGTGAGGGAACTAACTGTAATACAATCTAGTACCACTAAACTAGTAATTAATACATATATAAGTGAGGGAACTAACTGTAATACCACAAATATCATTTATTGCATCACGTGTCAAACATGTAATCTACAATACGTAGGTTTAACTAAGAGAAAAGTTAAAGATAGAATAAGTGAACATGTATATCATATTAAGAAAGGAGATAGACTTAACTACTTTTATAATCACTTCAGAAATAAATGCATAGATAGAAATATTAGAGTAAGTATATTACACAGTATGGAAGAAAATGTTCACATGGATATACTATCCAATAAAGAACTTTTTTGGACAGCACTTTTGATGACAGCACACCCATTTGGTTTTAATGATAATATAAAAGGTTATGGAAACATATCTGATGTAGCTAATCCATTACTTCATAAACACAATCATCCATACTTTAACTTGAGTATTATTAAAGGCAGTGTTCACGATGAATTTTACTTCCGATATCTACTCGGTTTACGGAAGGTCGGGTGTCCTATATAGCGAGGCATGCTTAAAAAGGACACGAGAGACGCGTTTTTGAGCCAAAATAGGCCCTCTCTTGTTTACGTTGATTTTTGAGCGTGGAGGAATTGACCGCTAGAATGATGATACCTATCAGTGCAATGAAGCAAACAGCTCACTTATCAGCACTTCCTTCACTTGATCATTCCTATAATCTGAGTCTTCATTTGTTCCTTTCAAGGGGAGGATCTGGGGCACGGGGCGTGTCTGGGGCACCAAAACGCTTGTTTGCAGCCGTTATTCTGCCACTCCTCGCTCGTTTTCTACCGTTCCTTTGGCACTGGGAGCCTAGGATCCTTCTCGCCTATCATTTCACTATGGAGAGTCAGCGAGGATGATCATCGTGAACGCTGCCTTTAAGGACAGAATAAGAAATAAGACACAGAAGGTTAAGGTTATTAACAAAATCGCTTACCCAATCTCCGAACATATTTCCAATATAAACTAGTGTAATAATTCCATGGAAGTTTATAGATATATCATGTCCCTGAGAAATAAAACTAAAAATAAACTTATTGAACTTTGTTACAATGATAATCAAATTACTGCAATAAACACTAAATACAGATTTACAGTTATGTGTATATTGAGTAAATATCAATTCGAAAACATTTCAAAATACTACTAAAGAACTAAAAAAAATTTGAACCTAAAAACTCAGTATATTCACAATATTGTGCAAAAAAACAATATTAATAAAAAATTGAATAAACAGACATTTAGAGAAGTAGTAAGTAAACACACTAAAATACTAATAATTAAAAATAGAATAGTATTTGAATATGACCCACCAGTTTCTATTAAGACTTTCCATTAAAATAAGTTACTCAAAAATATAACTAACAGAGAAATAGTCAGTATATTAGAAAATGAATGTGTATGCAACCAGGAACGATTACGATCATAATTAGATGAAAATTATCAACATTTAGTGACATGTGATTTAACTATAGTTGAAAACCAATATCTGTTGAATATCTCAAATAAAGGGACAAAATACCGTGTTAATAAGCTTATTAATAAAAACATATTCATAAATTGGATGGAAAGAACTATAGCTAATTATACTACGTAATTAGCGAACAAATATAAGCTTAAGATAGTAGCTAAAAAGAAATATACGGATATTTAGAAAAGGAATTTAAATTACCTAGTAAACCACTGTTATTCAAAGGAAACTTTAATAGTGATAATCTGGGTGCTTTACTGCCAAGTATTAAAGAAATACAGAAAGACTTTGTATTTACTCCTACAGACAAAGCCTGTATTAACTACTCGCTTATATGTAAAAAGTTCTACATCATAAACTTAATTAAAGAATTTGATATGAAACTTAGAGAACATGAACTTGATTCTACAGAAGAAATTGGTACGTGTAAATTATTTAAAAGCTACGATGAAGACACTATTATACAAAAACATCATAATTTATGTAAAATTTTTGGATTACGATCAGAAGAAACAAGTAATCTTCTTAGAATCTACTGTATTCCGAAAATGCATAAAAACCCTATCAAATTCAGATATATACATAACTGGTGCAAAAACAAGCAGCTTAAGATTATTAGCAATTGAACTGAGTGCTCTAATCTCGTTCATTAATAAACATTTTAAAAACTACATGAATGTAATAAAGACCAATAATAAAATTAATATAGGTTACTGGTCTATAGACAACATAAATATCAGTGATAAATTGAGTAAAATTGACATTGGAGGCTCACTAAACCTGTACTCTGCGGATTTTACTAATATGTTCACTAATCTTCCACATGACTTAGTAATAAAAAACGTCAAAGAAATCTTACATATTTGTTTCAAAAACGTTAATAAATAGTTCATAGCATATATAATGGGTACAAAACTATTTTCTACTGTGACGATTATATTAGGTTGTCCGATAAGTTCTTGCCGTTTTTTTGAATTTTTTGTAATATAATTGTAATATGATATAATAATATAATGTAATGTAATAATGTAATATAATATAATATAATATAATATTAATTTAATATATTTTTTATTTTTTTATTTTTTTTAATTAATTTTTTAAATTTAATTTAAATTTAAATTTTTAAATTAAATTCTTCGCAAACCAATACCGAGCAGTTCTTTCAGCTATGGCACCCTCTCCGTATACGGCACAAATCTCTCTAGCAACTTCCGTGGCTTTGGCACCTCGGTTAAACGCAAAAAGTAGATGGTGTCGAAAATGCTCGTTTTTGTCGACTTGACACTCCATTTAAAGGCTCTAAAAATTACCAAAAACTAATCGAAACAAAAAAACCAAATAGACTTTCTTGTAGAGCGAAAAATTCTCTTTCGAATAGCACAAAACAATGTACCAAAAAATTTCATTTCGATCGCTAATTTTTTAATTTAAAAAACGGCAAGAACTTATCGGACAACCTAATAGAAATGAAAAATATAGATATTATGATATTAACGACATCATTTATTTAGTTGATTACATAATACATAACAGTTATACAAAGTTCGGTGATAATATCTTCATACAAACCCAAGGTGTACCACAAAGTAGTAACGTGAGCCCAGTATTGGCTGATCTGACATTGAGTCTATTAGAGCATAAGTTCAATATGAGAAACGCTAACATAGGTTTGTATATGGTACCTTTCCGATACATGGATGATATATTAATAATACATAATAAAAATGAAAACTTCATTACGAAAGTACTAGCAAAAGCTTAAAATAATGTTTTGAAAATAGATAAAACACATGCGAATATCACACATTGCTGCTATTTAGACTTGGAAATCAATATCATAGATAATAAAATTTATACGAAAATGTATAATAAAACAGACGACTATAATTTTGACATTATTAGACTTCCTCAATTTAGTTCATGTATATCAGGGCAAATTAAAAAAGCTACGATTTATACAGAAGTGCTCAGAATAGCCAGAACTTGCAGTCATAAAAACTATTTTTTTGGACAGAATTCGCACTACTAAACATTTACTCACTAATAATGGCTATGAAGATAATTCTATTAATAGTAGTATTGTTAAATGTATACATAAAAATCCCTTCATAACGTATAAATACGATCTCGATACCAGCGTTTTGTTTTCCTATTGACACAATAACTTAAGCTTTTTTAAGAATATTAGCTTTATAACACAATAAATTAGACACTTCGAGTATACTTGTGATCTTTCCACACATATCGTACTCCATATGGAGAACCTATCATTCGACCTCGATGGTTGACCCACACCTAGGATCATTGGCGCCAAAATTAATTAAGGGCATATATAAATATGTGGTTGGGTCATGCTCCACCCAGATATACACGTTACGCTTACCACTCTTTCCTACCTAAGCTGACAATTCTGGGCTGTTATTCCTCTGCTATCTATAGATATTAAAGCCTTTTACTACTAAATATATTTATTCTATAAAGCTTAATCTCGTCGCAACAGACCATATTAAAGGTGAGCTATTCTCTTAATCCCATATACATCATAAGATGGTCCTTTCGTCACTACTGACGAGTTCCAGGAAGGACCATACACCTTTGCCTTTTTTCCGTATAGTGTTTAGGAACGAAACGGAAAATCGCTCCAGCCGCGAAGCGGCTGGAGAGGTTTGGTTTTGCCTGGCACTTGTGATCACTTAGATTTTGGTAAAGTAGTTAATAAAACCTGTAAAACAAATTTTCTAGAGATTTCCTTCTGGATATAAGTGAGAGAGTATAGAAGACACCCGCTGACAAAATTTGAGCCAAATCGATTGAAAATTAACAAAGTTAGATCGGCGGAAGCTTAGCTAAAATTCGCGTTTTTTCTTGTAACGCGTCCCTCGTGTCCTGTTCCTCGTCCCTCGTCCCTCGTCCCTCGTCCCTCGTCCCTCGTCCCTCGTTCCTCGTTCCTGCCACTAGCCACTGCCAGTGGTCGCAGGCTATCAGTACATAGGGCATCTGATGACGTCATCAGGGTGTCATGTAAAGTACATAGGGCATCTGATGACGTCATCAGGATGTCATGTAAAGTACATAGGGCATCTGATGACGTCATCAGGTGTCATGTAAAGTACATAGGGCATCTGATGACGTCATAAGGGTGTCATGTAAAGTACATAGGGCATCTGATGACGTCATCAGGATGTCATGTAAAGTACATAGGGCATCTGATGACGTCATCAGGGTGTCATGTAAAGTACATAGGGCATCTGATGACGTCATAAGGGTGTTATGTAAAGTACATAGGGCATCTGATGACGTCATCAGGATGTCATGTAAAGTACATAGGGCATCTGATGACGTCATCAGGATGTCATGTAAAGTACATAGGGCATCTGATGACGTCATCAGGGTGTCATGTAAAGTACATAGGGCATCTGATGACGTCATCAGGATGTCATGTAAAGTACATAGGGCATCTGATGACGTCATCAGGGTGTCATGTAAAGTACATAGGGCATCTGATGACGTCATAAGGGTGTCATGTAAAGTACATAGGGCATCTGATGACGTCATCAGGATGTCATGTAAAGTACATAGGGCATCTGATGACGTCATCAGGGTGTCATGTAAAGTACATAGGGCATCTGATGACGTCATCAGGATGTCATGTAAAGTACATAGGGCATCTGATGACGTCATCAGGGTGTCATGTAAAGTACATAGGGCATCTGATGACGTCATCAGGGTGTCATGTAAAGTACATAGGGCATCTGATGACGTCATCAGGGTGTCATGTAAAGTACATAGGGCATCTGATGACGTCATCAGGGTGTCATGTAAAGTACATAGGGCATCTGATGACGTCATCAGGGTGTCATGTAAAGTACATAGGGCATCTGATGACGTCATCGTCATCAGGGTGTCATGTAAAGTACATAGGGCATCTGATGACGTCATCAGGGTGTCATGTAAAGTACATAGGGCATCTGATGACGTCATCAGGGTGTCATGTAAAGTACATAGGGCATCTGATGACGTCATCAGGGTGTCATGTAAAGTACATAGGGCATCTGATGACGTCATCAGGGTGTCATGTAAAGTACATAGGGCATCTGATGACGTCATCAGGATGTCATGTAAAGTACATAGGGCATCTGATGACGTCATCAGGGTGTCATGTAAAGTACATAGGGCATCTGATGACGTCATCAGGATGTCATGTAAAGTACATAGGGCATCTGATGACGTCATCAGGGTGTCATGTAAAGTACATAGGGCATCTGATGACGTCATCAGGGTGTCATGTAAAGTACATAGGGCATCTGATGACGTCATCAGGGTGTCATGTAAAGTACATAGGGCATCTGATGACGTCATCAGGGTGTCATGTAAAGTACATAGGGCATCTGATGACGTCATCAGGGTGTCATGTAAAGTACATAGGGCATCTGATGACGTCATCAGGGTGTCATGTAAAGTACATAGGGCATCTGATGACGTCATCAGGGTGTCATGTAAAGTACATAGGGCATCTGATGACGTCATCAGGGTGTCATGTAAAGTACATAGGGCATCTGATGACGTCATCAGGGTGTCATGTAAAGTACATAGGGCATCTGATGACGTCATCAGGGTGTCATGTAAAGTACATAGGGCATCTGATGACGTCATCAGGGTGTCATGTAAAGTACATAGGGCATCTGATGACGTCATCAGGGTGTCATGTAAAGTACATAGGGCATCTGATGACGTCATCAGGGGTCATGTAAAGTACATAGGGCATCTGATGACGTCATCAGGATGTCATGTAAAGTACATAGGGCATCTGATGACGTCATCAGGGTGTCATGTAAAGTACATAGGGCATCTGATGACGTCATCAGGGTGTCATGTAAAGTACATAGGGCATCTGATGACGTCATCAGGGTGTCATGTAAAGTACATAGGGCATCTGATGACGTCATCAGGGTGTCATGTAAAGTACATAGGGCATCTGATGACGTCATCAGGGTGTCATGTAAAGTACATAGGGCATCTGATGACGTCATCAGGGTGTCATGTAAAGTACATAGGGCATCTGATGACGTCATCAGGGTGTCATGTAAAGTACATAGGGCATCTGATGACGTCATCAGGGTGTCATGTAAAGTACATAGGGCATCTGATGACGTCATCAGGGTGTCATGTAAAGTACATAGGGCATCTGATGACGTCATCAGGGTGTCATGTAAAGTACATAGGGCATCTGATGACGTCATCAGGGTGTCATGTAAAGTACATAGGGCATCTGATGACGTCATCAGGGTGTCATGTAAAGTACATAGGGCATCTGATGACGTCATCAGGGTGTCATGTAAAGTACATAGGGCATCTGATGACGTCATCAGGTGTCATGTAAAGTACATAGGGCATCTGATGACGTCATCAGGGTGTCATGTAAAGTACATAGGGCATCTGATGACGTCATCAGGGTGTCATGTAAAGTACATAGGGCATCTGATGACGTCATCAGGATGTCATGTAAAGTACATAGGGCATCTGATGACGTCATCAGGGTGTCATGTAAAGTACATAGGGCATCTGATGACGTCATCAGGGTGTCATGTAAAGTACATAGGGCATCTGATGACGTCATCAGGGTGTCATGTAAAGTACATAGGGCATCTGATGACGTCATCAGGATGTCATGTAAAGTACATAGGGCATCTGATGACATCATCAGGGTGTCATGTAAAGTACACAGGGCATCTGATGACGTCATCAGGGTGTCATGTAAAGTACATAGGGCCTCTGATGACGTCATCAGGGTGTCATGTGAAGTACATAGGGCATCTGATGACGTCATCAGGGTGTCATGTAAAGTACATAGGGCATCTGATGACGTCATCAGGGTGTCATGTAAAGTACATAGGGCATCTGATGACGTCATCAGGGTGTCATGTAAAGTACATAGGGCATCTGATGACGTCATCAGGATGTCATGTGAAGTACATAGGGCATCTGATTACGCCATCAGGGTGTCATGTAAAGTACATAGGGCATCTGATGACGTCATCAGGATGTCATGTAAAGTACATAGGGCATCTGATGACGTCATCAGGGTGTCATGTAAAGAAGATAGGGCATCTGATGACGTCATCAGGGTGTCATGTAAAGTACATAGGGCATCTGATGACGTCATCAGGATGTCATGTAAAGTACATAGGGCATCTGATGACATCATCAGGGTGTCATGTAAAGTACACAGGGCATCTGATGACGTCATCAGGGTGTCATGTAAAGTACATAGGGCCTCTGATGACGTCGTCAGGGTGTCATGTGAAGTACATAGGACATCTGATGACGTCATCAGGGTGTCATGTAAAGTACATAGGGCATCTGATGACGTCATCAGGGTGTCATGTAAAGTACATAGGGCATCTGATGACGTCATCAGGGTGTCATGTAAAGTACATAGGGCATCTGATGACGTCATCAGGATGTCATATAAAGTACATAGGGCATCTGATGACGTCATCAGGGTGTCATGTGAAGTACATAGGGCATCTGATTACGTCATCAGGGTGTCATGTAAAGTACATAGGGCATCTGATGACGTCATCAGGTTGTCATGTAAAGTACATAGGGCATCTGATGACGTCATCAGGGTGTCATGTAAAGTAGATAGGGCATCTGATGACGTCATCAGGGCGTCATGTAAAGTACATAGGGCATCTGATGACGTCAGCAGGATGTCATGTAAAGTACATAGGGCATCTAATGACGTCATCAGGGTGTCATGTAAAGTACATAGGGCATCTGATGACGTCATCAGGGTGTCATGTAAAGTACATAGGGCATCTGATGACGTCATCAGGGTGTCACGTAAAGTACATAGGGCATCTGATGACGTCATCAGGGTATCACGTGAAGTACATAGGGCATCTGATGACGTCATCAGGGTGTCATGTAAAGTACATAGGGCATCTGATGACGTCATCAGGATGTCATATAAAGTACATAGGGCATCTGATGACGTCATCAGGGTGTCATGTAAAGTACATAGGGCATCTGATGACTTCATCAGGATGTCATGTAAAGTACATAGGGCATCTGATGACTTCATCAGGATGTCATGTAAAGTACATAGGGCATCTGATGGCTTCATCAGGATGTCATGTAAAGTACATAGGGCATCTGATGACGTCATCAGGATGTCATGTAAAGTACACATAGCATCTGATGACGTCATCAGAACGTCGTGCCAAGTGCATAAAGCATCTGGTGACGTCATCAGGACGTCGTGCCAAGGTGGTGCCAAGTGCAAAGGGCATTTTCTGACATCATCAGGACGTCGTGGAAAGTGAGTAGCGCTTCATTTGTAGCGTGCGCAACAAGGTTGTTGCTTACTGATTATTATAGCAATCCATGCTATTCGAGAATTATTGAAGATTTTTCAGGGATATTACTTCGTAATATCAATAAAAAGTGAACAATTCTATCAAAAAGGGGTCTTCCAAGCAAAAGAGGTTTGGTTGGCGTCAGAAACGTTCCAAGAAAAGGGAACAATAATTAAGTTGAATGAGGAGAGTCTACAAAAGTGAACAATATTCTATCAAAAAGGGTTTTCCAAGCAAAATAGGTTTGGTTGGCGTCAGAAACGTTCCAACAAAAGGAACAATAGGTAAGTAGAATGAGGAGAGTCTACAAGAAGTGAACAATATTTTCTGAGACTGATTTTCCTGGCCGATACTTCTTAACAGCAAAAACAAACCGTTGTGGTATATCACGAGGAAGAGTTCAATGGTTTCCAAGAATGGACTTCTATTCGTTGACGAGAATATAAGAAAATATTCTCATTAGATGCTGCACTTTGGTTTCGCTTCTCGTAGCAGCTGGAGCTAACCGTCCGTCTGTGTTTTTGGCATCATCTTCTATTCTGATGGTAAGTATTAGGTTTACATGCACATACTTTTTAACGGTTCTCGTGTAGTCAAGACGAGTTTTGGAACCACAGAGTGCTTCCGTGTAGAGCACCGCAACGGTTTGTTTTGCTGTTAAGAAGTATCGGCCAGGAAAATCAGTCTCAGAAAATATTGTTCACTTCTTGTAGACTCTCCTCATTCTACTTACCTATTGTTCCCTTTTTGTTGGAACGTTTCTGACGCCAACCAAACCTATTTTGCTTGGAAAACCCTTTTTTGATAGAATATTGTTCACTTTTTGTAGACTCTCCTCATTCAACTTAATTATTGTTCCCTTTTTGTTGGAACGTTTCTGACGCCAACCAAACCTCTTTTGCTTGGAAGACCCCTTTTTGATAGAATAGGTTATTGCTTTCTGTTTCCTTTTATAGTGATAGCCATTCTGTTCCATAACATTGACTTGATTTTCTCTCCCCGATCATTAAAGGCGGCATACAGGCTCACAAACATGCTCCAGATAACAGCAAAGAAAGCCCGCATGGCCCTTACCATGTCGCTGAAGACGTTTGTAGGGCTGAAAATCATTGAGGATGACAGTATTCGAGCATTCTCGTCAAGCACGCCTGTATCTTCCCACCAGAGCTGTGCGGAACTGTTCCGTTTCCGATGCCGTTTCCGTATTTCCGGTGTTTTTTGGGCCGTTCCGTTCCGCTTCCGTTTCCGACTTCTCAGGCCCGGAAACGGAAGAAAATAGTGCTACACGGGTAATGGTAGTGGGTACAGGCAAGGGTGCTTGGAGGCATCATGAGGGGCTGAAAAACACTTTCAACCTCTTGTGTTCAATCGAATATTTAAGCCTGGCTGAGATCCTCAGCAAAGTTCGGTTTTCTTAAAGGCAGTGTTCACGAAGAAAAAGTTTTCCTTTTTTTTTGGCTGAAACGTAAGCTTTGGGTCCCTATAAGAAGATTAAGATTAGAAGAGCGACGAAAAACGGCCGGTAAGTGGGTGAAAATCTCGTGGGCCGGCCGACCCATTGGGCCACTCCGCCCACGCCCTATAACAGTTCCCCTGAAGTTGTGGTTAAATGAGCGATGGTTTCCGATCAAAAGCCCCGTTCATCCCTTCATTCTCAACGTCTCTCTTTACTCAGGTTAGCTCGCACACATCGGCTGCAAAAAACGGGAGTTACAAGCCTCGGACAACTCGTCCACAATTTTTCCTTGCTAAATTTCTAGGGGCCATAACTCCGTTTCCAGGGGGTCTTGTACTATTCCAGGGACATCATTAGAATCGGCATGGGACCGTTTTCAAGGTGGGGGGAAAAACAGAAAAACGACTTTTATCGTGAACACTGCCTTTAAAGGCAGCGTTCACGATGATCATCCTCGTTGACTTTCCTCAGTGAAATGATAGGCGAGAAGGATCCTAGGCTCCCAGTGTCGGAAGAACGTTAGAAAACGAGCTAAAATAACGGCTGCAAGCAAGCGTTTTGGGGCCCCAGACACACCCCGCGCCACAGATCCGCCCCCTCGAAATGAAAAATGAAGATTCAGATTACAGGAATGATCATGTGAAGGAAGTGCTGATAAGTGAGCTGATCGCTTCATTGCACTGATAGGCATCATCCTTCTAGTGGTTAATTCCTCCACGCTCAAAAATAAACGTAAACAAGAGAGGGCCTATTTTTGCTCAAAAACGCGTCTTTCGTGTCCTTTTCAAGCATGCCTTGCTATATAGGACACCAGACCTTCCGTAAACCGAGTAGATATCGGAAGTAAAATTTATTGTGAACACTGCCTTTAAATTAGAGGCAGATTAAAAGTGATTTTTCCTATTGTCACCGAGTAGTTACTTTTTACTTTTTGAATTTAATCGTGCGGTATTTGCTCCGACAGGATTCAAAATAAAGGTTCAACAGAAAATCTAGAACGTCGTCGGTGAGAACCTGGAGGTTCACTTCTATCGTTCCTGAACACGCAACGCGGCCGCCCGCTTCATCTGCACCTGGTACAGCCTGGACTGCTTTCTGGAGGACAGGCTGTACACTGTTTCGTAGGGGCCGCTAGATTTACTAATTTTTAAAGTTTCTCGGATTTTTTTTGGGGCGAAGATCCGAAATCGTGGAACGTCTCTTAGTGAGCCTATGTAGTTTTAATAATTGCTGATTTATTGACTGAAACCATATCCTCTGGTTCCGAGTCAGATTTACTCTGTTCCCTCGCGCGCTTGTGCGGAGCGAGGGTAGAGACAGCGAGAAAGTGTGGGAGGAAGGAGACGCAGAGTACGCGCGCCGACCCACGCGAAGAACGGAAATAAATCACACTCGGGAACAGAGGATATGTTATCGAATGAGAACTGTAACTAATGAGCAGCGGCGGAACGTGAGAATGAGTCAACCCATAGTTTTTTGATCTCTTCCGTTTCCGGCGTTTTTTTGGCCATTTTATTCCGTTTCCGAAAATCTAAAAAAAAGATTTCCGCACAGCCCTGCTTCCCGCCCCTTCAGGGTCTTTCACAGTCTGCCGGACGAAGCCGTCCGGCATGCTACTAACATAGGACTGCGGCATCAGTGCACCCCGCACTGCGGTGTCGGCCGACCGACGTCTCAGTGCGGTGAAATCATTGACACGGCGCCGGATCAAGTTATGACGAGTTAGAACGGGTTGTTTTCGCCTTAAATTTTGTACTGAAAAGTCGGAACTGACGGCTGTTCACCGCAGCTTCCCTCGCACTGTGACTCTCTTTTAACGTGCCGAACGGCAAAGTCCGGCAAACTGTAAAAGGGGCTTTCGAGTAACAGAATGAGAATGGATGCTTGAGAAAATATTTAATAATCTAGAGCGATAGCACAAACAGATTGGAGTGCACGAAAGAAATAGCTTGGTTTACTTGAATATAACATGTCTATACATACCTATTAACTATACTTGGGCAAAACTGTAAAAAGGTTCGAATTCCAAATTTTCGAATATATTCGAAAATCATCCTTTTCGAATTTCGAATTTTCTATTCGAAAATCAATTTCTTCGAACTTCAAATTTTCGAATAAATTCGGAATTCATTTTTTTCGAATCTAAAATTTTCGAATATATTCGAAAAACAGATTTTTCGCATCTCAAACTTTTGAATATAATCAAAAATCAAATTTTTCGAATTTTCGAACAATTTTTCTCGAATTTTCGAATAATTTTTTTTATTTTTCGGGTAAATTTTCTCGAATTCAAAAATGATAGCTTCGAGTTTAAAAATTAGTTTTGTGCTGTCATTCACTGGGTCAGTCGCGGAGTTGTTGAGGCTTAAGACACTGCAACTGAATCGCCTCGGCGCAGTGATGATCGCGAATCCGCCGTGGTACTATCGCGGCACAGTCGAGAGTAGGGGTACTTTTTCGGCACTGTCGCGGCGAGTTTTCCCAGAGGCGGGCTGAGTTGGGAAAACACTTGCGGATTTCTCTTTTTTTCATTTTTCAAGCACCTTATGCCTTCTTTTTTCTGTAGCTCATTTTCAGGTTTTCGATGAAAAAAATAATCCCTCGAGTCGTATTCTATTAGTCTTGAAATGTTTCACTAGCATTACTGCATCAGATTATCGATGTTTTGGCCAAATTCGCTCAACTGTCAAAACCGAATCTGTCTAAGCTGAGAAGGTACAGAAATGGACTTCAATTCGCCCAACACAACCCCTTATAACCACTCGAAGACAGTATTTTTGGAGTAGTCATTGTAGATTAGTGAGCTCAATCGCTTCCCTTCGTATTTTTTCAAAAAACTGTTTCTTTTGGAAGGGAGGGTTTCGGAAGCTAAAACCCTGGTTCTCTCTATATCTGGCTGGCAGCTTCATAATAAATGTGAAAAAGGGAGAAAAAAAAACAGTTTGTATTGGCGTGCGCTATCCCCAAATCAGGCGTCGGGTGAATAGGTCAAGATGGTGCTTTGATAAAGTGTTCTTTCGAAGATTGATCAGAAAAAAATTTTCTCATGAAATGATGATTGTGCATTTCGATTATTCGAATTTCGAAAAGTCGAATATGCTCTGCAAAGTATTCGAATTTCGAATACTATTCAAAAGTCTTTTTTGAAATATCCGAATTTCGAATTTTATTCGGAAGTACTTTTCACGAAGTATTCGAATTTCGAATATTATTCGAAAGCCCGTTTTCAAAATACTCGAATTTCAAATATTATTGGAAAACCAAAATTTTAGGATTTTGAATGATCCAAATTCGAAAAATCATTCGAGTATTTTTCGAATAATATAATTTGGTTCGAAGTATACTATTAACTATACTTCGGACCGAATTATATTATTCGAAAAATATTCGAATGATTTTTTGAATTCCGAATCATTTGAAATTCGAAAATTTTGGTTTCGAGGGTTTTAGCTTCCAAAACTCTCCCGTTCCAGAGAAACAGTTAAGCTCTGGTACATCCGTAGTGACCTGTCGATTTTGATTATCACCAGCAGCGGAGCGGTGAGCCTCGGTGAGGTATAACTAGTGATAAGAAGGTTCCGACGAAAAAGCCACCGCTCCGCGCTCTGATAACCGAAAACAGGAGTTCACTTGAACTGGAACAGAGTCTACTTCAAATACGGACGGGAGCAATTGAGCTCACCAATCTACAATGACTACTCTTGAAAGATTAGCTTGGAGTGGTCTTCGCGACTGGAAAGTTTGGTTTCGCTCAGGCCTTGTGAATTACAATTTGCGATTTACGAGGAATTTGAAAATTCACGATTTACTATTTACGAAAATACAAAATTCAGTTACGCGCGACCTCCTCTCGGTGGGGGAGTATAAACGTCTCCTAAGTTCAATGGTATACATTGTCGCTGCCATGAGCGACAGTCATGGCATTTAGCACAAATGCGGGACCAGCATCGGATCAATGACACTGGCCGTCGTAGGAACTGTTGTCACTTGTCCGTCGCAGCGACGTGTCGTGGAGGGCTGACATACTGCAAATGTGCCTATGCCTGGGTGTTCGCCGCGCTTTACTGTCTCGTTACCAGTTCCGATCGCGAATCGATTTCGCCAGCATTCTCGTTTGGAAAAAAGCTAGTTGTCAACTTCCGGCTAATTTTCTAGTAATCTAAAACACTGGCTTCATTGTAGCTCAAAAGCGGCATTTTCCGCGGCTGCAAAAGGGTAAGCTCGAGTGTTCAGCCCTGCTCCCCACCTGAATTCGTGCAAGCTCGGCTTCAGCAAATTTACCTAGGCCGCGCCGTGGCGTAGTAGTAGGTCTTGAGAGCGGCGCTAGTGTATCGGCGCTTGGGTGCAATAAGGCGCTTCCCCGAAAAGGGATAGTGGTGGTCAAGTCTCGCTTGAAGCCAAGCGTCTTGTGCTAAACGGGGATGACGCGCTTGCGCAGACTATGCAAATGGGTCCTAATTTTGCCATGCAAGCAAAATCTGTACATGCGATCACTATCAGAGTTGCAGAAGATAGCCCTAATATTAATTATTACTGAACAACATGAAATTGAAGACGGATTAATAATGAAAATGACGAGAAAGTTGTTACGGCCGCCATCATGGTGGAGCGGGCATCACGCGCGAGCGTGGCGTCAGGCTATTCGTCGAGCCCGCGCGTCACGCGCGTGCCGTATGAATAGCGCCTAACATTGTGGTAGGCCGATGAATATTTCTACAAAGTTATAGTCACAGTATATGACAGCTAAAAACTAATTTCTAAAATCGGACTATCATCTGTGAATTCAAGAAAATTTGTCCGAAAAATAGAAAAGATAAGTCGAAAAAAAATTATTCGGAAATTCGAAAAATCAGTTTTTCGAATATATTCGAAAATCCGAAATTCGAAAAATACCATTTTCGAGTTTATTCGAAAATTTGAAATTCGAAAAATTTGATTTTTGAATATATTCGAAAATTTGAAATTCGAATAAAAATGATTTTCGAATATATTCGAAAATTCGAAATTTGAAAATTTTTGGTTTTTCCCAATTATACTATTAACTCTCGTCAACTTTCGAGCATGCCGCTCTCCTCCGACTGGCTTTTGAAATGGAGGATGTCATCGGTGCACAAATCTATTAAATTCAGGTGAATCGATCTGTTTCTCTCGTGCACTCCTTTTGATAGTGCTATCACTCTCAGTTATCACATGTTTTCTCAAGTTTAACTTTTCATCTGTTACTCGAAGGGGTGGGAAAATATGGACGTGCGAGACAGGATTCTTCAAATATTGTCATCCTGGATCGTTTTCAGCGCTTCAAACGCCGCTGACGACTTGGTAGGTGCCGTGCGGGCCTATTTATGCTGATATCTCGACCATGTTTGTGAGCGTGTATGCTGCCTTTAACATACGAAAACTATTTTTGTGTGCTGTTGTTTCCTAGTTGTTACGTACTGTCCTTATCGGAATGAAATTCCGCTCCGCAGTTGCGGCACGCCCCTCGATGACAATCGTGCCAGGATCTTGTGGTTCTATAACGATTACTGGTGTTTCCGACACGAATATCATCGAGGCGCGTCACGCAACCGCGGCTTTCCTCGATTCCGGAGCGGAATTTCGTCCCGATGAAGGCAGTACGTGATATTCACATAAGTCGCTTTCGCACCCTCGCCGCCAAGTAAGTAAGTCGCCGCGGCCTAGCGTCACCTACTATTGGTATACCAAAAGTTTGCGGCAGCGACTGGTTTGGTCGCGAGTTACGAATCGTGTGAGGACCAGACTGACATGGTAAAAATGTGCTGTCGTAGGAATACTTCGTAGCATCTGCAGCACTCGCTGGATCAAAAGGGGATCTTATGCCTGAAATGTGAAAACCGTGCGATAGTCGGTCGCTATCGCGGCTCTCCATCGAAGTGCAGCGCGCAGCGACTTGTGCCAGCTACAGCAAACCAAGCAAGTCCAATATCGCGCCTGGTTTTCAACGGCCCTGAGCGGCGGCGACGGCTGGCCACCAGCGGCAGCGATGTCGCAGTTTTTTAGACCGTAACAGATCTTTTGTTGTGAATAGCAATGGCCTTAGTCGCAACAGTGACCTATGAATTTTCTGGAGTCGCGTTCTCTATGACACCATTCAAGGAAAGTAACACACACTAAGCGCATATCTATGCTTAAAGAAAAATATGACGGTGGCCAAAGCTCCTTGCTAATGAGTTCTATTTTGGAGAATCGCGAGTATTGATTTTCTCGGCGAACTGCGATTTTTCCACATCTCCTTGTTTGAGAGTTTTATTGTAGATGAATGGATTATTCAATGGAACCTCGGTGAAGAAGCTGTTAGGTTGGCGCATTGGCGAAGAAGAAGAAAAGTTCGCTGAAAAAGCAGTGGAAACTCTGGTCAAGAAGCTGAAAAAGAAAAATGGAGGCGTTGGTAGGTGCTTATGCTATCTAGGATTACGCCTTCGGGTATCGAATGTGATTTTAGGCACACTCGGGGATCTGGAGTACGCACTGGCACACCCAGGATCTCATTCAAAGTGTGTTGCATTACCAAAAAGCCAGGATGGCAGATTGCAGGTGGGCAGGATTTGCCCAAAGTAAAAAGAAATGAATATTCCTTGTGCTGGGGGGATGTTGTCCGTCATCGTTCGCTCATAAATTGGTTCTCAGTGCAGCAATTTGAAATTTCAGGGGCACAAGTGGTACGAAAATCCTAATGTGCTGAACTATTTACGATATCGTAGTTGTAGTGTAATTTTATGATCACTCAAAAAACATCTTTAGTGGGCTCCTCTCTGTATTTACTAAGTTTCGAGGACAGAGAGATGAGGGGCTATCCTAAATTGTGATTTCCCGGGAGTCGGACCCGAAGTTCCCAGCACAGCGCTCAATACTTAGAACTTTTTACTCATGTTGAAAACTATCTAAAACGCATTCAACAAGATTAAAGCAGTTTATCTAAGCACGCACAACTATAGAATCACGAGCTTAATGACAAACATTAATTGTCTGCGTTGATTTATTTCATGGTAAGTTGATGAGCAAACAAGAGGGTGACAGACAAGTAATCACCATAATGTCGTAGGAGCGAATAAGTATAAAACTACATTCGAAAAGAGGGGAATTCACGAACAACTCCACACAAGTAACGTAAGCACATATCCAATTGTTAGTTTCCACTTGAGTAAAAGTTCTAATAGGGCAATGCTCCATTCATCGAAAACATCAGAGGACTGGTATCTTGGCCTTTGAACAACTACGAACAACGTTTAAATCTGGTATTCGGGTGCAGGTCTTTAATGGCGTCGAACGCGCAGAAAACCATACTTCATTCGCTTATGTTTCTAAGTGGGCATAGATTTTGAGTAAGCAAAAGTGGCTAGAGAACCGTTCAAAACACCCGACTTGCAAAAAGCCTGGAGGTAGTAATGCCACCGAACCTCGATGCCACTAACCTCGAAGTTAACATCGAGGTTAGTTGTAAAACGCAGTTTGAAAGTGGTAGTTATGATAGTAACCTACACCCTGTGTGGTCGACACTGCTGATATCTACGCAATACGTGGATGACGTGGGGTAAAAAAAAAACGCCTGATGGGCTGCCGTGCGCCAGCCTATAATGCGTATCCGTGGGATGCTATCCACTCTGCTACCTCCATTTCCTCACTATCTTCCGCTGAGCAAATGCAATCCTGTTGGCGCACTTGTTGCGCGGAAAGCTCTTGATGCGTTTTGGATCAGTGCGAGGGACCCCAAGGTCCACCGGAAAGAGAAAGGTATAAATATCACACGGGAACTCCAGCCTTACGTCAGACTTGCCTCCTGACTTGGGCGTGAAACTCTGCTCCATTGGTGCCCCGCCGTACTCTACTGATCCGCGATCTCTGAGGACTTGACTAGGTATGTTACTTGGCCTACTTTTTCTTGTCTACTAGCTGGAAAATTGGATGTCGAATTTCTGTAGAGAGTGTACCGCAAAGGCGTTTGTCCGTGTATTTCATGAATTTATTTGGCTCTTTTAGGCTCTGAAGAAGGCGAAGCCGCCAAAAGGTCAGCCGAATAAAAGCCTCATACTACCTCGTGCAAGCTTCAATCAAAGTTCTCAATATAACTCGCCCGTTCGATAAGCATGTAATACTTTGCACACGGTGGGTGAGAAAACCCCCGGTGTGATCACCTTGGGCCCGTCCTAGAAGATGACGATGACCACGTGGCCAACAGGATTGCATTTGCTCAGCGAAAGATAGTGAGGAAATGGAGGTAGCAGAGTGGATAGCATCCTACGGATACGCAAGGCTTCATTATCAGCTGGCGCACGGCAGCCCACCAGGCTTTTTTCTAACCCCACTTCATCCACGTATTGCAAAGATATCAGCCGTGTCGACCACACAGGGTGTTTTTCTCAACCTTAGTGTGCAATACATGCTTATCGACCGGGCCGGACACGGCAGGCTCCAGCAGGCCACGGGCGGGTCACAACTGCATTTTTCGCTAACTGTGACCAGGGCCTCAAAGAACAGAAGTACGTGAACGCTAGAGAAGAGCTGTGCAGTAGGTAATGGGAGGATGGAAAGGTGTAGGGTATCATCTTCAAGTCATTCCTATGTAGGGTTGTATGCCGGTTAGGCACACGATTTCATCCTGATTACCGCTAACTGATCACGATTCTGAACTGCGAGTTCAGTTCAGTTTTTTTTGTTTTTGAATATTGGTGGAATGCTCCAAATTAGATCTGCTATATTATCGGAATAGGGTGATTTTCAAGAACTAATATCTGCCGTTGGGCCAGGCTGGTCCCAGGTAGGGAATGAAGGAAAAAAAAACGGCAGAGTTCTCGTGACTCCTTTAAGAATTCCGTCAAAATTTTCGGATCCCCATCCTCCTCAGAACGCACATATCTAGCTTTCTCGTTTCAGGTGTCACATCGCAAAGGGCTACCACATGTGATCTACTGCCGGGTTTGGCGCTGGCCGGATCTGCAGTCTCATCAAGAGCTGCGACCGATTCCGGAATGTCTATATCCTCATGATCACAACAACAAAACTCCTTATGTGTGCATTAATCCCTATCATTATCAACGCCTAGACCAAAACAGGGTTTGCGTTTTCGATGAGCTGTTTTGTGAGGAACTTTTGTGAGCGTTTTGTGAGGAAGGAAAAATTTCACTTAAATCTTTCAGTCTACTCGCTTCAGCTACTCGCCACCGATTTCCTCTCCTCCAGGTCTGATATTTATTGGAATCGCTACTGGGAAAATTCATTTTTTCCCGCTAAATTCAATAAATTTCAGTCTCGACTGCTGGCTCATCACCATCATGCTCAGGACGACTGGAGATAAATTCGCCGTCTAATATTCCATCATCATCCAGTTCTCCCGAATACGAAGCATTTAGCCCATCCTCCATGCTTTCTGAAGAGGACGCCGGCAGAATGGATCAGGTACTTGCTTCCGCCAGGAACTGGGAAACATTTATCCTCCATGTCTTGAAGGCAGTGTTTACGATAAATTGCGCTATGGCAGTTTCAGCGTGTCTACAAAGCGTCCTGAAAGTGCGCACTCCGGAAACCCCCATGGGCTTTTTCGTGCATTTTTTGTACTCATTTAATATCTCTCAAGTTATAGTGCCGGAAAACCATATCACGTTGGTCAAAAATGAGTCAAAATTATGTTATTTAAGCCATATTGAAACACCAAAACATGGTGTCTCCGCACATTTCTTTTGCAGTTCCCGCCACTCAATGCAACTTCGTTCAAAAAATGCTCGAGTACGCTCACTTTGGTTAGTTGCTGTCGAGTGAAATGGGCCTCGTGCGCTTGCGCAATCAACGTGAGGTTCGTATAGGGCTATTTCGAGTGCATTCGTAGCTAGCCGTTTCGACATTATTTTCGCTACTGATCCCGAATCTTCGATTTTCCGGTGAATCCTCAACGACTGTATTTATCGTACACACTGCCTTTGATTGCTTTCAGATTCATTGCTTCGAATATTGATTCCAGTGTCCGCGATGATTTTCCTTTCCGAGGTTCCGAATTAAATCAATGCACTAGCCACCAAGTGTTGCCATAATCACGGCAAAGCGGAGAAAAACACTAAAACGCCCAGCATTATTGTAGCTGGGGTCCGAAGGTCAGAACGGAGCAACAGAGAGTATATAGTTTGAAAAGAAGGGTCTACAAAAGGTGTCATTGTTACAACAAACATCTCCATTGGAAGTGCGTGAGCGGAGTGAGAGTACAAGATTTCGTACACTTCTGGTGCGTTTCCCGCACTTTTCGCGTAATGTCAGCTCTACCTGGGTGCCAAGCAATCATCCTTGCAGATAATCGCAAAATCGAAGATTATCGTGAACATTGCCTTTAACTAGTGGATTCGGTGCATTAATCTGTCTTTTCATGTATAAACATTCTAATTTATTATTCCTTCAGGTCAGTCCGTATACTGCGCCTCCTACACAATATTGGGCTACTATATCGTATTATGAATTAAATAGCAGAGTTGGTGAGTACTTCAAGGTAGGTCCCTCTCATATAAAAGAGTGTTATTACAATTTTCTAGCAAATGTTTCGAACTACACTCCGTCCCATAAATATACGAACACCTACATACTTTTGCGAATACTGTTTTTAAACGTATCTCGGCCTGGGCTTGGCAAAATTTCAAGAAACTTTAACATGTTATAGAGCATCACAAACCTTGCCTTATTGCCTTAGCCTTCAGCTTCGGTTTTGAATGTACGGTTTTTTGATTTACGGAGCTTATTTACAATTTCACAGCATTAATCCAAAATATGGCTATTTTCTCAGAACATGAACGTAAAAATTCCAAACCCGTGTCACTTGCTTGCCATGAGAAGACCTTCAGAACCGTTGTGCAAAATTCTGGAAAAATAGTTTCTTCAAAGATTTTTTGCAAATTAATTCGAGGTGACTTTAGGCGATCTTGCGCCTGATAAGTATTTCAGTTCGACGTGAGTGAAAAACAACGAAATTGGTGTATCAGCTGAGAACTGTCAAAGCCTGCACAATTCATGCCTTAAAATGGTTCTAAGGCGAATATTTTTTACAGCGGTTAATTTTTGAAAGACAGCCCCATTTTGCTAAATTCCTGGCTTCAAAAAAATCTTGTAAGAAATTGTTTTCTCACAATGTTGTACAACCGTTTTGAAGATCTTCTCATGGCAAACAAGTGGCACGGGTTTGGAATTTTTACGGACATGTCGTGAGGAAATTACCCTAATTTGGAATAATGTAACAAAATTGGAAGTAAACTCCGTATTCAAAAACTGGCCATTCAGAACCCAAGCTTGACTGTGATTAAGGCAAGGTTTGAGATGCCCTGTAACATATTGAAGTTTCATCAAGTTTCGCTAAGCCCAATCCGAGATACGTTGAAAACAATATATCCGCGAAAATGGGTGCTCGTGTATTTATGGAACGCAATGTATATTTGATGTGTTCATGTTTATCAGATGTTTTACTCTCACTCAGTGTTTCCAATGTGTTTATTTATTTATTTATTTTTAATTTTTCGAAGACGCGAGAAATCGGCGTAAAAAACAACACAGTGAAATGAACGAACTCAATACTCCATGGGGAGAATCCAAAGTACACAACAATTATTTCAACAGAAAAAGTGGAAACGGTTTAGCGAACGCAATGAGCATAAAACGTGAGAGAGGGAAGCTACATGGAAGAGATTCAATACAACCTGTTACTCCGCAGAAGAGACTTGAAAGCAGGGTTCGGCGTGAGGTGCCGTGTATCACAGAGGGGGGAGGTCGGACCCGTCGACCTCCGGTGGGATGGGGGTCGGACCTTCGGTCAACCAGGAACCAAGATGAAATTCTATCAGAGCGGGGGGTTGAGAGCCATACCGCTAGTATAAAAAACGACGGCAAAATGAGATCACAATAAGGGGTCAAAATGAAACTGGAGATTATACTGACTAGGGACTGCTTTGAACTTTCCGTGGAGTTTTGGAAAACCATGTTGTCGTTGCATTCGTAAAAATTCCATCTAATTTGGTCTGAACTTTAAAATGGGGGAAATTCTGCTGGAAAACGTCACTTTTGACGATTTCGAGAATGCTACGATCAAATCGCCTCAAAAGTTGTACATAGAGGGTATTCGGCCTGCCTAACACGAATCTGCAACCCGTTTATCGATTTTCGATAAAATACGGTAGATTACGGTGGGTATACGGTAGCCCGGTCAAAGTCTTAGATTTGACTCAAAATTTCACTGTGGGTGTTATTTGGAATGCTGAACACGAATTTGAGGTCCATTTTTCGACTTTCAAAATTTTTCAGGTGAGTAAGGCCAGTTGACTCACTTACTTGACTTAATCGGTTGGCTTTCGCCTGACGCGGTCATTCCGCATCTTCACCGAGGTGTGCCGTCCTAGTAGTCAGCCGTGTCCATTTTTCACGGTCTTCAGCCACAATTTGAACACATTCCATCCAGCTGTCACTATTCCATTTCCTGCGAAACGAAACATCGCGCCTGAACTGTCTTTCGATGCCGAGTGACTTTAAATCCTCTTTAACCACATCCGTCCAGAACTTCCGCCTACGCCCAGGTGGCCGTTTCCAGACAGGATTTGGAAGCATTCTCAGAGCGTGTTGTACGAGACGATCCGGCGTTCTTCTTAGTATATGCCCGAGCAGTCCAAGTCGACTTTCCATTGCTGCTTGAGATGGCTTTAGGAGATGCTGGCACCTCCCTCGAGTCAAGCGTTGATGTACTGCGTCGATTTCCTTGTAAAGTTCTTCGTTATGGCATACACGCGGCCAGAAATATCCAAGCAAACGCCTCAAAAGCTTCCTCTCCGTGCAATCCAACCTTTCCATCTGCGTTTTCGGTGCTGCCCACGTCTCCGATCCGTACATCATGATAGGGCGAATAGCGGATAGGTAGACGCGCAACTTGACTTCCTTCGCGATGGTGGTAGACCACAAACACTTGGTTAGAGAATTGAATGCAGACGTAGCTCTCGCACATCGTTGTCGAATATCCGCTGCATAACTACCATCGTTCTTCAGCAAACAGCCCAAATAGCAGAAATCGTCCACCAGTTCGATACGTTGTCCATCCACACAAACTCCCGTTGAAGGCCTCTGAGAGACCCACATCTGCTTGCATTTGTCGGGACGAAGACGAAGTCCATAGGCTGCCGCATACTTTGAAACGAGGTTCACAATCCTTTGCAGTTTTGCGTTGTTTTCAGCGAATAACACAATGTCGTTGGCGTACTCCAGGTCGACAAGGGAGCATCCTGATGGTGTTAGGATCACATCCGCAGGAAACTGTTCTGCAACTCTACGCATGATGTCATCAACGGCGAAGTTGAAAAGAAAAGGTCCTGCAACGGCTCCTTGCCTTACTCCTGTTTTCACCTCGAAAGCTGACGTAAATCCGACAGGTGTACGAACTGCTGCTGTTGTTCCTTTGTTCATGTCCTCGATTAACCGAACATACTTTTCCGGGACTCCATCTGCTCGCAGAGCATTGAACAATCGATCACGATGAGGAGAGTCGTACGCGGCTTCAAAGTCCAAAAAAGCAAGCTGTTAATGGCTTCGAATACCGCTGCCACGATTCAATTACTCTTCTCACGACGAACACTTGGTCGATGGTCGATCTTCCAGGTCGAAAAGCGGATTGCTCATCTCTGGTCGTTCCTTCACGATGTTTGATAAGTCGCTCGAGAATGATACGTTCTAAAACCTTGTACATGACACGAAGTAGAGAGATTCCTCTGTAGTTCTTAGGATCCGTGACGGATAGCTTCTTGTGAAGAGGTACGATGATCGCATGTCTCCAAGAATCGGGTATCCTTTCGCTCATCCATATGGTACGGATGGTGTTGGTCATTTCACGAATCCCAGACGGAGGAAGAGCTTTCAGCATTTCAGCAGTGGTGTTGTCATCTCCACCTGCCTTTCCATTCTTCATTTTCCGGACACAATCCAAAACTTCAGACTCAGTCGGCGGTTCCTCACTGGCATCGTAATGTGCTCTCTGAACATGCGGGAGCTCAGGTACTGATGGTGCTGGACGATTCAGTAGTGAACTGAAGTAATCCTTCCATATTGGCAGCGTCGCATCACCAACTGCAACTCCATTGGTAGTGTTCAAGACAGGAGAACATCTCTTCATCTTCCCGCTATACTGTTGCAGCAACGTGTAGGCTTTTTTCGGATTCTTCTCCTCCCAAGCCTTCTCGAAATCCTTAGCTCCACACGTCCACTCTCGTTCGCGGTCACTTTGAAGCTGCCGACGCAACTTCCTCCTCAGACGCTTCTCTTCCACGAAGTTTCCTGCAGTTCGGAGAGCACATACTCTGTTGTAGGTAGATGTTGTTTCTTCTGAGACGTAGGCAAACTTCTTCTTAGGCTGTACAACCGGGAGTGCCTCTTTCGAAGCGTCCTGGATGCACTTGACAAAAGAATCCGGGTCGCGAAGTTTCTTCTTAGTCCGTACTCCGATGTGAATAGAAACGCGTTGTCGAAAATTCCTTCTGCACTCTTCATCTCTGAGACTTGTCATGTCAATCCTCTGGAGAGGCTGAGCCCCTCGCTTCCTCTTATGAATCCTCGCAGTGAAGTTCAACAGAACAGGACGGTGATCGGAATCGAATGCGACATCCCACACAGCTCTAGATCTTCGAATGTCTGATACTGGAATTTTCCTCGTCAGAACATAGTCGAGCTGTAGTTTCAAAGTTGTCATCTTCCGCTTCCACTGCTCTTCTGGAGATAGCTGGGTTGGTCCCTGCCACGTAAGCTGATGGCGGCGATGATTCCTCTTGAAGTTAATATATTTATATATTTTTATATATTTATTTTGCACTCATGGTGCGCAATCGACAGGAAAGCAACGAACAAAAAAGTCGACTGCGACTTTTCCGACTCAACCAAAAACAACCACGCAAATGAGGAGAAACACAAAACAATCAGTAAACAAAGAATTAACAGAGCTCCACGTGCTTGCTAGAAAGCAGAAAAAAAACGCAGCCACTACGACCAAATAACAGATCAGTATTTTTTTGAAAACTGTGTTCAGTATCAGCAATTTCCTTTCCAGTGATATGTTGAAAAAACGTGTTCTGGATGCAAATGATTTCACAAAAAGTGTGTAGGCTTAGAACACAGAGGATACGATCAGCCTGGGCAACGCAACTAGCCGAAGCTATTCTGGGGCGGGCCAATAGAGGTGCCTCTTTGATCTGGTACGAACCTCAGGCGTAAGACCCAGACCCAAGCAGGCAATGGTAAACCATTCCCCTTGTTGACCTGTACCTCCAGCTCTAGACTGTGGTTTTTGCAGTGCACAAACACGAAGTCTACTGGGCATTTAATCGCTGGAGCCGATATTCATTTTCAAAGAAATTTCTGAGTTTGGAAGTGGTTGCTCTATCGAAATTGATAGTTGAAAAAAAAAACATCTTAGCAAACTGGGGGCAAGCACATAAAGAGAAGGCCTATAAATGGAACACTAGTTACACATCAGGCACGCCTATCAATTCCATGAAATCAAGCTTTATGAGAGCCTTTTTGAAAACAGAAGTGCTTGGTTTCTGCAAAAGTTCAATTGGCAGCTTGTTCAACCACGCAGATGTTCGATGAAAGAATGAGTTGCTGTATTTGTTGCTCTTGAGAACACTACGTCGTCTATGTCTGGAAGTATCGATATTAAAACTAGGTCTTCTCAGAGAAGAGGGCCTGAAATGCCAAAAATTAGAAGCAGGGAGGCGAAATTCTCCTCTGAGTATTTTGAACGCCATGACAATGTCGGCATAGGTCCGCCTGTACAAAAGACTTCTTAAACCAAGCTCTCTCAAGCGAATTCTGTATGATGGCATGTTTCGAGGATAGCTGGGATCAGGAAAGGCACGGAAATAAACGATCCTTGTGAAAGTCATCTGGACCTTTTCTATCTTGTTTATGAGCTTTCTAGTGTAGGGGTTCCAAACTTGGCTACAATACTCCAAAATAGGTAACACATATGTTTTGTAAAGTTTTTTCAGAACGGTAGTATCACTAGTTTTAACCGTTCTGAGCAAGCTATAAAGGCAGCGCATGGCTTTGGAAACGATATTGTCTATATGTGTTTCCCAATCAAGAGTGTTGGTTACGATGACTCCAAGATCGCGGATTTGAGTAAGTGTCTCTGGCAAAGCAACCCCATCAAGAGATTCGCTTCGTAAATTCGAAGAGTTTTGGCCAAGAGAAAGCAGATACGTTTTACTTGAGTTGAGTTTTAATCCCCAATTACTAGCCCAGATAGACATACGCTCAATCGCACTACACATTCCTGATTGGATAATATGTCTGTTACTGTCGCCGGAAATTGTATAAACCTTGATATCGTCCGCATATGCACATATGTGAATATCTTGGTTTATTTTCAGGAAGGCCGGGAGATCTGAGGTGTATATGTTGAACAGAAGAGGTGAAAGTACTCCGCCTTGAGGGACTCCAGATGTACAAAAATGCGTTCTAGAGAAAGTGCCATTACAGTTAACAACAAAAGTTCGCTCAAAAAGGAAAGATGTGAGCCAGCTCAATAGATTTCCCCTGAACCCTATACTTTCGCATTTTCTGAGTAAGCTACCGTGATCGACGGTGTCAAATGCTTTGCTAAAATCAAAGTAAACAGCATCGACAGCTTGTGACGAGCTTAGTGCACCAATCCAAGAGTGATTACATTCTAGAAGTTGCAGGCAAGTAGAAGAGTTTTTAACAAAACCAAACTGTTCAGGAGGGATAACATTAAATTTGTCTAGCCAATCTTGAAAACAGACTTTCAAAATTTTTTCCATGACTTTGCAAGGCGTTGGTGTAATGCTTATAGGTCGAAATTCATTAGGTGATGAAGCAGAAGAGCTTTTAGGTATTGCAGTAACTATCGATCTCTTCCACAAAGCGGGAACCTGGCCAGTAATAAGCGAGATGTTGAAAATGTGACACAGAGGGATTGAGATTTTCTCAGCGAACATTTTATAGAAAATTGCAGGAATTCTGTCCGAAGGGATCGAAAAAGAGGCCTTAACTTTACGCAAGTACCTACGGACCAGTGAAGGATTAATCACTGGTAAGGGGCAATCAGGGATAACATATGTCAGGAAGTTTGCGTTAGATTGACATGGAGGTGTGAAAACACTTGCGAAAAAGTCAGCCAGTGCATTGGCTTTATCTTCCGCAGTAGTGAGGACACCTCCATCTGAACCATATGAGCACGTCGAATTGTTCTTTCTACCCACACGTTTACTGACGTAGGCATAGAGCTTCTTCATGTTGGGACTATTGGAAAGTTTTCGTTCTTTATAATCAAGATAACGTTTCAGGTGATAACTCAGATTCTTATTAACCGTTTTGTATTCCTCAGATTCAAGCGGATCATCTAGAGCATTGAATAATCTCTCTTTATGACGGTAAAGGTTGCGAACGTGTTTTGGATAACTTTCTTGTACACGCGCAATTTTTCGTGTTGGAACAAACTTATCAACTAACTCATGCAACACGAGCAGAAAACGGTCGTAAACATCATCAATAGAATCGTAGTTATCAAAAACTGAGAACCAGTCAATCTCATCGAGCTTAGCATTTATTTCTCTAGAATTCGCCGCCAAGAAGTCTTTTTTCGTACCAATTACAGAAGTTCTAAACGATTTCTCGATTTTGAAGGTAACTATGTTGTGGTCAGAAGCACCAAGAGGTGGACTGATAACAACATCGGAACTCAAAGTATTTGATGACAGAACTATGTCAAGTACAGATGTACCACACGTGGGTTCTCGAACGTGTTGCTTAAGCCCAACAGAGGAAAACAGGGATAAGAAACGTTCAAACTTGTGAGAACGCTCAACCGGGGGATCGCTCGACCAATCGACATCTAAGTTCAGGTCACCAACAAGGACAATGTTATCGAAACCGGAACACAAATCAGAGAGCAGATTGCAGAGTTCTTCATCTTCGAGGGAATTTTGTTTTGGAGGACGATAAACGATGATAAATCGAATATACTCGATAGAAATCCCTAGGGTGTCAAAACATATAACATCAGCTGACATGTTTGGTGAATTGAAGGTAAACTGCTTGAAATCAATATGGTCTTGAATTAAAGCACATATCCCCCCACCTCTTCTGCCAACTCTGTCTTTCCTAATGGCTCTATACGGAAAATCAGAAATAATTTCAGTGGTAGACACTTTTGAGTTTAACCAAGTTTCAGTTACAAAAATGAAGTGCGGTTTAGAAACAGAAACAAACTGGTGAAATTCAGTTAATTTGTTAACCAAACTCCTGGCATTAAGTAGAACACACGACGAAAAATTCGAGCCTAACGTGTTTCCACGTTTTTTTTACCCTTGTTCAGAATATTTGGAATTTCCGACCTTTTTATTACCTGCCCTCTCCATACAACATAAATACGCTCGCCATTAGGATCAGCAGCGTTTAATTCGGAAGCTTCAGCACGCAGTTGTTTCTCCTTTTCTCGTTCAGCTGAAGTCATAGATCGACGAATATAAACATTGCTTAATTTAGGATTAGTCTTCAGAAGCCTGGCCTTTTTTAGAGTTTCAAAAAAGTTTCTCTGAGATGAGAAAATACATTTTATGAGCCTCTGTTTACCCACCTCAGGCCGACCTAATCTAGCAACTTCTACTGGCCTCGCCTCGATATCAAGCACATCAAGGATCTCGGCCACAGAGTTCTCTGTAGCTGCTTGTCGACCAGATGCCGGTAAGCTGGCATCAGCCTCAGGTACTCCTGAGATGATGACAGATCTGGTCATCTTGTCGGCAGCAACAATCTCAGATGGCTTCATAGCGAGTAACGAGACAAGATCACCTAACTTACCTAGTACCGGAAGCGCTTCAGGCGCTTTTTGTTCCAGGACGCGCTGCAGAGTAGATAACAGCTCAATACATTCTTCCTGAGGCGACTTGAAAGACATGTGAGTGGAGAATGGGCCAACATTGGTGAGGTTGGGCTGGGAAGTCATGATGAGCGATTGATACCACAACCACTCTAGGCGAATGCAAACTGTCGAAATGAAGGCGAGAAGTTAAGGCCAGTTAAAAGGCATTTTGCCTACCGTAACCTACCGTAACCCTGAGTCAGGCGAGAAGTAGACCCCAGATTCATGTTCAGCACTCAAAATAACCCCCAGATAGTTTTGAGCCGAATCCAAAAAAATTTCTCTCAACACCCCAAAATTTCGATGCTTTAGGTCTGTGACAGTACATAAATAATCCGTGATTAAAATTCCCTAAGTGGCTGTGGGGATTCCAAAAAATGGCATTTTCATTGCCTCAAAAAAAGGTAAGGGGGGCATCGCTATCGCGGCACAGACGAGGGTAGCGGTACTTTCCCGGCACTGTCGCAGCATGTTTTCTCAGAGGCGGGCTGAAATGGGGAAACCGCTGAAAATTTTCTATACTTTTTCATTTTTCAAGCACCTAACGTCTTCTTTTTCTGTTGCTGATTTTCAGATTTTGATAGAGAAAATATCCCTCTTGTTGTATTCTGTTACATAGACTTTTTCACTGCCATTACTGCATCAGAATATCGATGTTTTGGCCAAAATCGCACAATTGTAAAAACCGAGAGAAATTCGCTAAACACAACCCATAATAACCTCTCGAAGCTAATGTTTCTAGAGCAGTCATTGTAGATTAGTGAGCTCAATCGCTCCCGTCCGTACTTCAAGTAACTCTCTCTCTTGAAAGTGAGGGTTTCGGAATCTAAAACCCTAGCAATGTCTATATCTGGCGGACAGCTACATAATAAATGTGAAAAAAAAGGGAAAAACGGTTTACATTGGCTGGCCGTTCAAGTCAGCCTATCCCACCGATGGAGCACCTTGTAAGGTGACGCAACATTTCACACGATCCAAGCGTGTGAGAACCCCAAATCGGGTGTGCGGTGAATAGGTCAAGATGGTGCTCTGATAGAGTTTGCCTTCAAAGGTTGATCAGAAAAAAGACCTATTTCAAAGTCAAATCGCGCGTATTGTCAGCCTGAGACCTGCCCATTGCCCAGCGATGTCTGCCTGTTGCCAGGCTGTTGATAACTCAATGTGTCGCGTTTAGCGGCCTATTTAGCAGCAGTTCACATCCTACAGGACTATTTCATTTAGCTTAGGAACTACTTTACACCGACACGCGTCGCGTCCAGCACACCGACACGCTTCGCTGTCGGCCCACCGACACGCGTCGCTGTCGGCCCACCGACATGCGTCGCGGTCGGCACATCGAAACGCGTCGCGGCTGGTCGCCCAGCCTCCTTTGGGGTCACCACAGAATAGGCAGAACCTCCAGATTCTGGTCGGCGCCAATGTACCGCAAACTTGGGTAATTGAACCGGCTGCGCTCTCATCATTCGCAGCATGCCTGAAAAATGCGTCTTATACTCCTGTTGTATCTAGAGCGCTAGCTGTGCAACAGCTCGACATCGACCAGATCTTAGCTTGCGGCCACGGCCCCGCCGAAGATCGGCGCGTTGGCCAGCGGTGACTCATGGTCAACCTGTGTCGATGCCCCAGTTCGCGTGAGTTGTTTTTCTCCTGCGGTATTACTGCCGTTTCTTGCGGAAAGTCGTTTTTCGTTCAAAGTCTACAATGATAGCGAGTTTTTATTGAAATTGGGCGGTTCAACCCCACTGGATGTCAAAATCTCACGGGTAAGAGTTGGAAGGATTTTCATTGCAGCAAAGGAATATGAGATGGAAATAGAAAGGAATACAGTACCTCGATTTCATTTTTAGCGAAGTGCCAATTAGTGCGAGTCGTCACGATGCAGAACTGCAGTGTGTGTGAGATGGAATATTGTATCTTACATACGACTTTATGTACTGACATGAATAGGGAATCTTCAATAAACTGCAGTTTCTTATGAGCACAACGGAGGAAGTTTTAAACCCTTTCATATACAGTCTTGCTGATATTGGAATTAGCCTAGACTTACTTATTTATTTATTTACTAATCAATCACAAATGATGAACAGAACGAGGGAAGTAATCAATATAAGCTCTGGTACATCCGCAGTGACCTGTTGATTTCGACTATCACCAGCAGCGGAGCGGTGGGCCTTGGTGAAATACAACTAGTGTTAAGGAGGTTTCGACGAAAAAGCCACCGCTCCGCGCTGTGATAACCGAAAACATGAGTTCACTTGGAATGGAACAGAGTCTACATCCAGATTGACTTCAAAAGACCCTAAAAGCAAACTGAAGTTACCGCCTGTGAAAATAGTGGCTCTGTTTGAAAGGTCTGACCTTTTGATACTCCAAGAAATTAAAGGACATTGATTTAGGGAAAAGAAGAAAATAGGTATGGCTCAGACCCGCAGCGGCCAGCAGTATGTGTGCGCCTAGCGGTTGGGTGTGTAGAATCTAACAAAAAAAAAGGATAGCTTATGGAAAGAATTAATAGAAACAGATTAAGCAAGCAAGATATATTTTTCTGTTTCTCTTAAAGCGAGAGCATTCGTTGAATTCCCTCGTTTACATCACTTCCGTCCCAACAGGAGATTCGACCACGTTTTAACCAGTGTGCAGCCGTCTGTGGAATAACCTTATCGAGATCCAGCGCAGCTGACTGGAGGTCATTCACGAGCGGATGCAGGGGCACCTCTTTGATCTAGATACGAACTCATCGCACTGACTCGGGAGTGCCCAAAATGTAAGCTACTACACTGATCAAAAATGGTCGTGGCGGATTGACGTGACACGAGAAGTCGAACGATCACGTCATTCATGGCATTGATGCACACACAGCACTACTGATGTCAGTAATGGAAGGGAAAATGTGCTCTGACGTAGGCATGTTCTGAAATTTCACCATTGAAACTGTAGTTGCAGCATTTCTTGAATATTGATAGAATTGAATTTAAGGGTTTCTAAGCGCCCGCATATTACTTGCCGTTAGGAGGGTCACGAATTTCGTGAGGAAAAATTGCATACACTTATTTGTTATGGCTCGAATTATGGCTCACGAATATCCTACTTGGAGAATGGTAGACCTTCCATTCGGCAGAGACACATTTTCTTTTCATTTTGGCGAGCATTGTGGAATCGTTCTGCGGTAAAGCCACAGAAACAGCACAGGCCACACAGCGCTAAAAATTCAGGTAGATCTGTGAAATTTCGTCACAGTGGGAGCATGTCATGCACGTCACATTTTTTCTTCAAGCACTGCTCAGAGCCATGATAACCAAACTCCTGTACCCATGATGAACCATAATAGCCGAATTCTTGTAACTTCTCACCTCGAACCATTTCTAGTGAAAATGCGTTTAGTGAATCTTCTTTGCACGTTCTCAAGTTTACTTATTTTTGCCAGTTTTATTGAGCACCACACAGGAGTGCAATACTCAAGTAGTGGCCTGACGTAAATGACAAACAATTTGAAGAGTTCTCATGTTACGCGTTCGAAAATCTCGAAAAATGATATTCGACCTTCTATATGCCAGCGCAATCACTTTATCAATATACTCTCCAAAGGAAAGAGCATTCGAGTAGTGCCCATTAAAACTGGCAGACATAAGTAAAAGTAAGTAAGACATAAGGCAGACATAATTAAAAGAGGGCAGAGTTCACGCAATAATTTTAGTGTGATGACTAGAAGGGGCTGCGACGGTAGATCGCCGCGCGCGAATCGAAGCCCCGTTGGCCAGTGATTCCGCCAACACAGCACGGCCAGCCGCCTGGTCCATGCGTCAGATTAAATCGAATACGTGAACCATATGTTCCATGGATGTTTTAAACGTGTGACAATGTTTCCACGTCAATAAATAATAATAATAATAATAATAATAATAATAATAATAATAATAATAATAATAATAATAATAATAATAATAATAATAATAATAATAATAATAATAATAATAATAATAATAATGATAATAATAATAATAATAATAATATTAATAATAATAATAATAATATTAATCACGGGTGACTGGTCGGTCACCCGGGGGGGGATGTCTAGGGTACGTCACCGAACTACTCCAGGCTAATCTTTATTCAATTGAGAGTGGTGACTCCTCACCAACTCTCTCTCCACAAGTAAAAACGATTCGAAGCCGATCCAAAAATGAGCTCTCGCTCGTCTTATATAAGGCTGTGGGCGGGATCCAAATACATCGTGCTGGTGAATCGATGATGAAGGCGAGAGAGTGTGTGAACAGGTGAGTGCGCGGGAGAAATGGTTCGCGCTAGACGAAATAAACAAGGCCGATCGGCCAGCTCGATCAACTAACAAGGACATCGATCGACAAAAACGATATGAAGGAGAAATAGCATATAAAAGTTAGAATAGAGTATAAATACAATACTATCAACCTAATATTAACAGAGTAATTACAAAACTACTACACACATGCACTCTCACATACTACATATCTTAACATGCCCCCTCTTGGGGATGAGTCGTCCCGACTCATAAACAGCATTAAAAACAATGTATATACAGTGTGGGGTCTTCTAGATCAATGGCAGCGAGAAGACTTCGAGCGGCATTCCACAGACGAGCGAACATCTCCTGAATCACGGTCCGTGTACTTGAGTTTCGGTGGTCGTCGTTGAGCATCTTGGGCATCGTCAGGATGGCGGAATCTCGTATCATCTGAACGTCGGTGTATCTTCATGTCCTTAACCATGGGGTTCGGCTTGATGATGCCCTGTTCCCTCTTTACGTCGCTGATCACGGGCTGTTGGCGCTGCTCCTTGCAGGTCTTCCATCCAGGGCAGACTTCAGGTACCGTTAGACGCGTTCTGCTCGCACGCCTTCGACGGTGCTTCCGCCTTCTCTTGCTCTGAGCAGGTCCTGGAGGTCTTTCTACCTCCTCACTGCGTTGCGGCAGGACCGGACCACCTATGCTGACCTTGCGGTCTACATGACTCAGAACACGGCGCTGACGTGCCACCCCCTCCCTTTCACGATGCTTTGCTCCTGCAAATGCATGAGAAGTGGTAGCCGTGCTTTCACCATCCACGTCGCTAATCGCCTTGATTGCGACGTCAATCTCAGTCACGGAAGTTTCCTCAGTCTGAGAGCGTCCACGCCTAGCAGGTGCAGCCTTAGTTTTCTGCCTCTTCAGACATACCTTCTTCGCTACAATAGCGTCCGCTGCTTCTGAATCACAGTTCCAGTCGTTTAACCACGCCCCGAACGTGTTCTGCCCAGTCGTCTGATTCCTGACTACTGCTTGCAGCTCCGTAGCCTTTGAATGTTTCCGTTCTCTACAGTCCTTCCAAACATGGCCGAGCTTGGAACAATTGAAACATCTGACAAACGACTTTTCCATTCTCCTCTTTGAGGTAGTACTGCGATGGCTTCGGACAACTGCCTCATCGTTGAGGGATCCTGCAGCAGATACTCTACCGTACGTCTTCTGAAGGGAACTGAAGCCCAATTCCTTCAGTGCGTTGGTACCCAATACTAGTGTGCCGTCCCCTCCAGCCATGACGAACAACGCAATTCTCTGCCTGCTCATTATACCGACTTGCACAGTCAGCCGAACAGCTCCTTTGAACGTCATCTTGTTGCCAGAGGCATCGTACACCGACTTCTGCTGGTCGAGAGGAAGCTCCTCTATATCAGCGTCCAAGTCAAAGCCTGCATCTTGAGCAGCCAAGAACATGTCCAACGGGATTATGCTGACTTGTGACCCTGTATCCAGTAGAGCCTTACGGGACAGTCCAAGCAGATGGACGTCAACTAACATTTGCTCACCCACGAGCTCTGTTTGTCTCCTTCCCGTTCCTACTGCTCCACATATCCACTTGCTCAGAGACGAAGTGAATATCCTGGGTGCATCAGCTTCCACCGTTGTTTCCGTTGACTCCTGCATAGGAGCTTCCTGCTTCACAGCTCTGCAATCTCGTCTGAGATGGCCCGTCTTGTTGCAGTTAAAGCACCTGATGCGGGGCTCACGCTTGTCAACGCTGGATGTTGCGTCTCCTTGGTGAACAACCGATCTAGAGCTGGTAGTTTTCGCAGCCGCGGAATCTCCACTCCGAATCGGTGCACCTATTCTGCCGTCTGAAGGTGGGAGCACCGCAGCTGCAACTGCTCTGCTCCTCTCACAGCGTTGTGCCATGGCTTTGACCATTTCATACGCTGTACCCTTCGGGGCTATTTCCATTGTCGTGAAGAGTTGTAAATACTCTGGCCAGTCTGAAAGCTGACTCCCGAGCTCTGCCGCTCTCGTACGAGACAACTCCTCTTCGCTTGCATCCGGATACGCCTTCCTTGAGAGCTTCTCCAGCTCTAGGCAGTACCGAGTGACATCTGTCGACTTTGAAAAGCGTTTTAGATCCATGTACGCCTTCATCTGAGTTGCAGAATCATGCGTTTCAAGCTTGTTCCGGAGACAATCTACCAGTGTCTCGAAATCCGCCTGTTTGACGTAATCCGGTAACGCCTCTGCTACCGCTTTTGGGTAACCACCAAGTTTCGACATCAGGAGGTGCACCAGAAGATCATTCTTCAACCCCTAATGCTGGTATTTCATCCTGAATCGCAGAATGAAATCACCAAAATTTCTGCCTTCGGGGTCACGAAACACCTCTACGTCTGGCAAGGTCATTGCGGCGACCGTAGCCCCAATGTTGTCTGACATAGACAACCTTCCTGGGGAGAGGAACCGGCTCGACCTCGAGGAGCTCGTTTCCATCGTTTGGTGCCCGATGCCGGTTGACAACGGTACGGTTCTCCGGCAATAGTGCTCTGCGCTCAGAGGCTTACCTTGTGCGGCCGCCGCTGGATTGAGGGTTCCGTAGTAATCCTGCCTCTCGACGTCTTCGAGATTCGGCTGCTCAGACGTGATCTGTGCCTTCGCCTGCGCATTACTGCCTGGAGGTTCGTTCTGAGATGAGTTCAACTCACTACGACTATGCACTCCAAGTTGCTGTTGTTTGCTCTTCAGATCTCTCGTCCTTTTCGGCTCAACAGAGGCACTTGCCCTTTCAAGAAGGGACAACACCTTGCTGGAACAAATGGCTGCGATTGCATCGCACACCTTTTTCTTGATCCTCTGCGAGTGCTCCTCCACGGCCAGCAGCTTCTCGAGCTCATCCTCAATGATACTACAGTTCTCATTGACTATTGAACTCGCCACTTTTCTCACTTGCGTGGGAATCTTCCCGCCTTTGCTGCGCTTTTGCTGTGCTAGCTCGGACGGTAACTCTCGTAGAGCACCCAGACAACTATTGATGGCTTCGGTCGCATCTCTCACCTGCTTCAAGGTCTTGCTCGCAGCATCAGCAACCTTAGTGACGAGACGATCCAAAGTCGCCTGCATTGAGAGTATTTGGTTTGACGTGGACGACTCGTCCAGTAACAACCTCTCAGGTTCAGCTGGATCCATGTCGGAAGCCTCCAACGACATCGTTCTCTCTGGAAAACACGTGAAGTGTATTGTACTGGCACTTGCCTCAGCAAACTATCAACACAGCACTCAGACACACGGCTCGATACGCCCGCGACTCCTGGCCGCTGGCCAGCCGTGTACTCCGACACGTATGTGGCTTTTACACCACAAACTACGGCACGCCGCGCGCACACGCAACGTCAACCAAGCCGCTGCTGCACGCACAGACACGCCGAAGCTGTGTCGGAATACACTGCCGTAACCAACGACAGGAGTCGCGCCTTAGCCGCTCCGAACGGCCTAACGGCGGTATCGAAGATTAGCCCGGAGGTTTTGTTCGGCCCCCAAATCACGGGTGACTGGTCGGTCACCCGAGGGGGATGTCTAGGGTACGTCACCGAACTACTCCAGGCTAATCTTTATTCAATTGAGAGTGGTGACTCCTCACCAACTCTCTTTCCACAAGTTAAAACGATTCGAAGCCGATCTAAGAATGAGCTCTCGCTCGTCTTATATAGGGCTGTGGGCGGGGTCCAAATACATCGTGCTGGTGAATCGATGATGAAGGCGAGAGAGTGTGTGAACAGGTGAGTGCGCGGGAGAAATGGTTCGCGCTAGACGAAATAAACAAGGCCGATCAGCCAGCTCGATCAACTAACAAGGACATCGATCGACAAAAACGATATGAAGGAGAAATAGCATATAAAAGGTTAGAATAGAGTATAAATACAAAACTATCAACCTAATATTAACAAGAGTACTTACAAAACTACTACACACATGCACTCTCACATACTACATATCTTAACATATTAATAATAACAATAATAATATTATGTTTGAGCGGTTTTTCCTATCGCACTACACACACGTATAGGCCTTTCACCGACTCCGGTCTGCCGAGTGCGCGATGCCGCGGCGGTAGATTATCACTCGAGACCGAAATATCATTAGACGGTTGTGTCGCGATCGCACGGCTCGCGGCAAATGGTCATGTTTTGTCCATTTGCTAGACTAGAAATGGCGAAAGCCCTGTAGGGATGTGGAAGAATGAACTCAAGGAAAGGCTGCATGATAAGGACAGTACAGCCGGCTTGTTCGTCGAATCGGTGTATCCCTGAGCAGTCTGCTTCTCTTCCTGTCTGCGTATGCGATGGGCGAAATCTCACAAAACATCGACCCGATGAACAGTTTCGCATCGATCGTATGGCCCTAGTTATACACCAGCGGAATGAAAACGTCCCGCGATGAAATTGCCGCCGCTTGGTGCGTGGATCAGGGACTCGTCTGCAATACTGCGTCCTCGACGTCTTTAACGCAATATTGCAGACTAAAAATTTGGGGGCGTTTCAATAGTATTTTATCGATATTTCACGATTCTATCACTTGTTTATGGCAGAAAGTCACTATAAATGTATTGCTCTTGTCATACCAGTGTTCATTATGTCGTTTTCGTGATATTTTAACAAATTTAGATCTGAAAATGAATCAACTGATGGAAATCGGCGAATTTCCAACGGGGCAGATCCCGCCAGGATACACTATACAGTGCCGCAGCGTGTATAACTGCTTAGTGTGGTCTTCCGGCGCGTTTTCCCGGGACTACTCTTCCTCTTGGCATGCCTCAGCACAGTTAGGACGCACATAGGTGGCCTTGCTATTTCCGCAGCGTCCCGCCGGTGTAATGCGTCTTTCACAGTCTGCCGGACGACGCCGTCCGGCACGTTTTAAGATAGAACTGCGGCGTCGTGGAGTGCCGCAGTGCGACGAAGGATGACCGACGTCGCAATGCGGCGCTCGACGTCGGTGCGAAATTTCTCCGTTGATGGTGGGATGGTCGATATTATCGTTTGCTCTACCACAGGTCTAGTGGGCGCCGCGCGCGATGTCGGATAGCATTGCCGGACGTCGGACGGCAAAATAACTGTGAAAGGGGCTTTAAACTATGACCTATATCATCGACGCGCACCAAGCTGTCGGGTCGGTGACTTGTGTGTGTTTTCTGTATTCTTTTCTACGTTATGATTCTGTGTAATATGCATTTAACGTATGGAATCTGAGTAGTAGTGTTCTGAGATTTCTTGTTCCCTTTTGACGTGTAACTATAATAATTTTTCATTTACTCTCTGGAATTTCGTTCTTCTGTTTTTTCAAATTTCTGTTTACATATTTTGATGAAGAAAGAAACACAAATGTAATTTTCAAAATTCACAATGTCTTCTGCCACTGATTTTTCCATCTGCAGGTTTACAAGAGCGAGTTGATTGTGGATGGTTTCACGGATCCGAATTCTGATGAGCGCATCTGTCTAGGCCTTTTATCGAATGTGAACCGAAATCCGATGATCGAGAACACGCGACGGCACATTGGGAAAGGTGAGGGTAACTGCGTCGCCAATAATCTGTCAAACGAATTGATCAATTCCCAAAGACGTGACATCGGCATGGATCCTAATGAGACTTTGCGTTCCTCATTGCAGGTTGGCGCAAACTCAGTGCACCTATGTTGTAGCATATGGCACCGAGTTTGCGCCAACCTTGGTAGTGAACGCAAAGTCTCATTAGGATCCATGCCGACGATATATTTGCATGCGGACTACAATTAGTGAGCACATAGGGCCCGATTAGTACATCATTGAATTCTGATTTGGTTTCATTTCGTGATGTTGCGAATAGATAGAAAAGCGCCGCATCTCGTTTATCCTATGGTGGTGAAGGATTACGTCTCGACAGGAAGGACGTAGAACTGGCAGGAATGACTGCAACGCTAGGTTGAGAAAAAAGAGCTACTTGAATTAGTCAGCACCGTTAAACTAATGCTTATCGACACAAAAGGATTTGTGGTGGAAGGGACCTTGCCACATGAATTTTTTTATTGGAAAACAAGGGGAATATATTTATTCAAGCAAAGAATATTTTCGGTTGGCCAAGAAAAAATAGCCAGGAAAAGCCTTCATACGTATTTCCAGAAGTGAGGTAAGGGGCGGTATGCAGTTGGCCGAACAGCTGCTGCAGATCGACGAACTTCAGCTGTCCTGGAGTGAAAGCAAGGGCTCCATCGTTTGACCACTGGTTCCGAAACACTTCTAGTCCCGCATTGTATTCCGGCCTCCATTGAAACGTACTGGGAGAGAACAGCCCAATAAAAGCCAAAATAAAACGGAACTGGAGGTCCGTTTCTGACTACTGATCGACCTTTAGGCGTCATTTATACTTCCGCCACAGCGCGGCGAAGTGCAATTTAACTACCCTCTACAAAACGTCGTAATTCACATCATTCGAGGCGCGCGCGACGCCTCGAATCCGTCTGCCTTCCGCTCTCTCACTGTCTCTAACCTCCGCTCCGCACCAGCACGCGTAGGAACCATGTGAATTTCGCCGTTTAATGGCCTGTATATCGATCGCGCTGTGGAAATCGCAGGCTTTGGAAGTGTGAATGCCCAATCACGAATGTTGACGATCACGTACTTTTACGTACACATTATAATCGACGCCTAATCAGCATAAATGAATACAGCAACTAACACCCCATTCTCACTTTTGCTATAGTGGCCAACGCCGCGGCATATCAGCAGAAAAATGAAAATTAGATCTCTGATACCGTTATCAGGTATCTAATTACTCATTTTAGGACCATATCAGACATCTGATTTCTCATTTTCCCACTGATAATCGCGGCATTTGCCGCTATGGCAAAAGTGTGAATGGGTTCTAAAAGTACAGCTAACTGCAGCTGTGTTTATTTGTTGTATTCATCTATGTATGATAAATATTGTGAACAATTATTTGTGAGTTTCCTGGCCGTGGGTGGTGTTGGATGTCTTCGATAAGTACTTTTATTGTTGCTTTCTTTTTTTTCATTCGAAAGCTTCACGGTCTGAGTCGTGCATTCTGAGATTCACGATTGGCAAGCTTATTTGTTCATGCCGAGAAGATTGGAAAAATGAACACAGCAAAAAAAAATCCGCTTTCAAAACGAGTCCAACACCGCCCATGGACGCTGAACTATTACAAATAATTATTGAAAAGTCCTCAATAAAAACCACTTACATATATGAACAAACCTTTTAAATTCCTCCTAATGCCACGAAGGGAAACGAAGAATAATTAAAAATGAATTCTCTCAAGAAAAAGGTACTCTTCCTCGATGCCAATCATTTCCGAGATAGTCGAGAATGAAGGTGAGCTACTCGAAAGAGCAAAACTAATTAATTCGGTATGGGTACAGTTCAATTACCCTTGGTATTGTGATGTTCTGTAATCCAGAGCGTGTAGAAGCACAGTTAAAGGCAGTGTTCACGATAAAAAATGTGTTTCAGTTTCCACTAGGAATGGGTAGTGGAGGGGCACACTGTAACGTTGACCGCCGAAGAACGCATGAAAACGAGCCAGGAAAAGCCCAGAAAGAGCCCGAAGTTGCCAATTCGAGCGCAAGGCAAACACCAAAAGCGCAACACACGCCCACCGACGAGAACAAATGAATGCTCGAGATCGTCAAATGAGCCATGGTTTCCAGTTATTAGCCCCGTTCTTGCCTTCGTTCTCAACTTCTCTCTTTACTCAGGTCAGCTCGCCTAGATCGGCTGCAAAAGACGGAGGTTACAAGCCTCGGACAACTCGTCCACCATGTTTCCTCAGCTCAATTTTTAAGGGACCATAACTCCGTTCCCAGAAGGTCTTGTACTATTTTAAAGACATCATCGGAATCAGCATGGGGCCGTTTTCAAGATAGGCGGTAGAACTGAAAAACGATTTTTATCGTGAACACTGCCTCTAGCCCTTTTAAACTAATCGATGCCCATGATTTATCGTTTATTCGAAACAATACTGAAAAACATTGGTTTTATTGTACTGATTTGTTTTGATTTGTGCAGTTTACTTGTGGGCGTTAAATAGACCCTAATTCCTGGATAAATCAATAATCCGAACACGGCCGTTTGAAGAGTCATAATGACCCAATTCCTGGAGTTCATAGCCCAGATTTTTTAAGTGACTCGTCATTTTCAAAGAAATGTTCAATACTCGCTCCAATTTAAAGGCAGGGTCCACGATAAATTTCGTCCTCGGTTTTCGGCCAGAAATCGAAAGTTCACAGTCTCATTGGAGCACTGGGGTCGAAACAACAAACGAAAACGAGCCAGAAAGAGCTCTATACGGCTCCGAAGTCCGCTCGCGCTAGCCCTTTCGCTCGCGCTAGCCCTTCCGCTCGCGGTCGAGTTTCTCGACGTGAACGAAGGAACACTCGAAATCGCGAAATGAGCCATGGTTTTCGATCAAAAGCCCCGTTCTTCCCTTCATTCTCCACTTCTCTCTTTACTCAGGTCAGCTCGCATAGATTGGCTGCAAAAGACGGAAGTTACAAGCCTCGGAAAACTCGTGCACCATTTTTCCTTAGCTCAATCTTTGAGGGACCATAACTCCGTTCCCAGAAGGTCGTGTACGATTTCAGAGACATCGTTGGAATCAGCATGGGACCGTTTCCAAGATAGGCTGAAAAACAGAAAAACGATTTTTATCGTGGACACTGCCTTTAATGTTCAGATATTATTTGAACAATGAGTCTATTGCATTTTAGCGAAAACTCTCCGATGACTCGAGAACACTTGAATTTTTTTGCGATAATCTATTCGAGCATCGTCCCCTATATTCCGTTCAATATTCATGTAGTTGAATAATTTTTTTCTGTATGGACCAAATAAGCCAGGAAATTCACTTTTTCAGTATACAAACTATTCAGAAAAGCAAAGAATATCGATATCCAGAGGAATATCGACCCAAAATATGGTATTTAGTTTCAAGTATTATTTAAAAAACCATGGATGTTTTGGAGTTCAGTGTGAGTGAAAAGTTAAGTCTAAACCGTCTTAGTGTTCAACTTAGACACGCACACGTTAGCAATCGTGCCTCACCGCTCCAATTTGACGCGGACCGTCTACAGAGTGAGGCGGCGCGCCGCACCGCCTCGTTTTTCGCCGCGAACCTCGGCGGCGGAAGTATAAACGACCACTTAAGCAAGGTAATCCTCTTCGCGACGCGACGGACGCGACAGTTAATGTTAGATAGATAGATTTTTGATCGATACGAGTGCTTCACATGGTGTCATATCGCTGGTAGCTGCAGGTGTGAACCCAGCCTCATTGATTCAGTGAGCAGCTGTGACGGTGGAGCGTTGCGGTCACGAATGCGCCGACAAGGAGCGCCCGCGGCTCGTGGTAATCTTAACTACAATTGCACATAGGAAGCCATTTCAAGTGATCGTGCCAAACGAGGCCCAGCAAGTATGAACCCGGGTTTGTGTTATAAGATTCCTGTACAATACCAAACACAATTTTGACTTGCAGGTCGAATACGCCTTCACAACGGCGTGGCTCTGCCGCAACGTATAGCGGCGCAGTGAAGAGAGGACAGTCACGCTACGCCGTTGTGTGTACTGTCGTTTTCTGGGCCGAATTCCGGTCCGCATTCGCCGACTACGGCTATTTCATCGTGTTAATCGTGCTGGTACCACTTGGTCCCGGCACGATTCACCCTTCTCTCAGCACGATTAACACGTGTCGCATGATGCGGACCGGAATTTGGTCCAGAGAATATAGGGATGTACAATGTACATGTAGGGATTAACTATCTTTCCAACGGGAGTCTCGATCCCTGAGCCCCCGAGTCTCATTCTTAGTATTTTTCCTACCTCCTAGCAGACAAGAACGATAGTTAAGTGAGCCAGAACGGGGCTACCGTAATCTTAAAAATGATGTTATTCGGCTCTCGTAAACAAAATTGATGATACCCAATTGATAAAGGGTAGGGTCTCAGACATTGGGAGCAACGGACCGCTGGCGAAAATTCGCCAGTTGCTCAGCAGCTGGGGGACAGCTGGCATTTAGCTGGCCAATGGCAATCACGAGGCCAACACTTGGCATACACTCGGCATGCCATTCAATGCCAGCGACGTACGGCTGGCGAATATGTGCCAGCTGCCTAACAGCTGAGTGATTACTGGCATTCAGCTGGCAATTGGTAATTACGAGGCCGACAGCTGGCTGATCCTTGGCATCTCAATTAGAGCTAGCGGCGGACCGCTGGCGAAAATGTGCCAGCTGCCTGAAAGCTGCGTGATAACTCGCATTCAGCTGACAAGGGCAATCAAACCTCGAAATTACGAAGCGCATAAAAACGCAGTTATCCACCAATCGGCACTTGGCTGGCGCATAACCGCCCAGTGGCCTTCGCTTGACACTCAGTCGTCACATGGCTGGCACTCGAGAGAGTTGGCGACTACTCACGTTTTAACATGTTATAGTTTGATCTCTGATTTCACTGATAAGCCGAGCCGGTATATAAGGCCATTCAGTCTAATGAGTGTTCACTCTGCACTTTGATGCCGGCCCTGAGGCTAGCATATTTTTGGCAGCTGAGGGGCAGGCAAGTCTCCACGGCTAGGGGGGGCGGAAGTGGGGTGGGTCCTCCAACTCAGTCCGTTGCGTAGGCGATCTCCTACGCAACGATCTGCGGTGAGGGACCCACCTCGACTCATCGGTCTGCCAAGAGACTGGCGGACCGCTGGCAAATCATTGCTCAACAGCGGGCTGCCAGAAATTAGCCAAGGGACTGCCAGCGGTCGGCCAACGTCGTGGCCGACCGCTGGCAGGGTTTTGGCGCACCGCCGGCTAATGGCTATCCGACACCGCGAATGGTTTTTGCTCGCCATACAAAAGCCGGCGGTCCGCCAATCCCAATGTCTGAGGTATTAAAGAAGTGGAGAGCGGTGTCTTCATTCACACACCGTCCTTCTCCTTGGGTCATATTCGCCATCAACCCGCCGGGAAGTCGAAGGGAAGTTGAGGCGAAATTCCAGTACAAAACTCGCGCTCCACGGCCACCTCTCACCTCCCTTGGCTTCCCCCGCGGCCGTCGGAATTTTTCGCTTCGCTTCGCTGAGGAATGGCCGCTTCGCGATGAAATCTTTATCTTTTCGCAGTGATATCGATAAGCAACACAGTTTGCATTTCCATCCCACATAGTGTAAAATGGGTTCATCTGTTTCTCTGCCGCACACGGTATCATCCCGTCCGCTTCCCTTCGACTTCCCTAGGCGGGATGTTGGCGAATACGACCCCGGGGGTCAGCTGTTCCTTTTTTCGCTCGGTCTTACTCCCACTTTGCCACGGAGCTTTATAGAAATTGGTCATTACGGTCCGCGTTTCCTTTGTGGAGGGCCTAACCTCCGCTAACGAGAACTTTACTTGTGTTCTAGCCAGTTGTATAACAAAGAAATGAGAGAAGAGGAAACGGGCGACCTCGGGTTGCCCCATGGAAGAGCCATGCTAACTGTTCTGAGTGGCTTATATACAATTCTAAAAGCAACCAGCTGGTCTTTTGTTTATGCACCAGCAGTGTGACTATACAAACTTTTTCTTTATGTTTAGAACACAATTGTCTTACATAATATCTTACACCGGCCTATAGTCGACTTCTGTGACCTTTCTGATTTCGTAAAAAAACTCGAATTTCTGCGCTGAAGACCGCCGATTCCTGGAACTGAAAGATCGCTGCTCATCCACGACGCTGGACCCATATAATTACTTACAACCTCGAGAATCCCGTCATATAAGAAGTCTCTCGGAGTGCCAAGGAAGCTCATACAACGCGAATATTTGTGAATTATGGAAGCCGGACCGAACAAAATCATCTCACCTACAGAGGTCTCTCCCTCTCTTAGGCTACAGATGCACAGGTCATCGAATTTGAGTGAAACTCGCCGCTGTGGTCACCTCGTCTATGCCTCAATAAAACCAGCTTCAACCCTCGTAAGGCTTTTCGAATGGATTCCGACCAGCCGAACATCAAGACAAATTGGCCAAGGTTTGGCTTCATCTGATTATTTCTCCCTTAGCGGTTAGTGATCTGGAGGATTCTGAGGAAGGCGTTGATCGCTTTCTCATAACGCAACTTTGGTTGGAGGTGGTTCGCTAGTGATTTGGTCACGCTTTAGGCCATTGTTATACCTCACGACAGACCTGTCGCGGTCGCAGAACACTGCGGCGTCGCTGTAGTTGAGGGACAGCCGTCACTGTCGCCCGGGGCCAAAAAACACTCGGTACGATACTGGATTCGGCTTGCTCGCTGTCGCCGACACTCGTCGCAGTGCGCTGCACTGCGACCGACAGCCGCGACAGCGACCGATTACCCCACGGTTTTCACGTTTCGGGTATAACATCCGCTGCTGAGCCAGCGGCAGCGACAGGTGCTGCAAACTGTTCTTGCCACAGCATTTTTGTACTGTGTGGGCCTGGTACCTACACAATTTGTAACAGTTGACCGCACCTGTCGCGCAAACTTTTGGTATAACAACGGCCTTACCAATCACATCATTCTGCAACTCGATGTTATTTCCACTCGGATTAACTCAAGTGATCCTAGCTGATCGACTTGATCCTTTCAGCCGACGGAGACAGTGGAAAAGACCGAAGAGGAAGATGTCTCCTTCCATGTTAAAGTCATCGTTCACGATGGATTCCGTCTTCAAGTTTCTCATATATATTGCGAGCTCTGGTACCTATACATACCAAAATCTGAGTGATCACAAGTCCCGACCAAAACCAAACCTCTCCCGCCGCTTCGCGGCGGGAGCGATAACAGCTTGACTCTGTTTCATTCCAAGTGAACTCATGTTTTCGATTCAGGCTACGGCGCGAGGTGTAATACAACCCAACATTGATCCGACCCCCCACCCAAGTCAAGCTATTTGCTCAGCCCCCCCCCCCTTGGGAACAAGTGATGGCGGCGAGCGGAGGGGGGAGGTCCTCGCTTCGTAGTATTTTATGGTGAACGAATTTTCAGATCAAGACTACATTGATGCTTCGATTGTATCAATTAGTCCTATCCTAACAATGAAATAAATAAATGTTTTCCACGAAACCAGACAAAAACAACTCTCCTGCGACAATGACACCAAATGTTTGTTCAGTGGCTAAACATTCATTAGTGCCCTGAGGGCACATAGACTCTGTTTCATTCCAAGTGAACCCATGTTTTCGGTTATCACAGCGCGGAGCGGTGTCTTTTTTGTCGAAACCTCCTTATCACTAGTTATATTTCACCGAGGCCCACCGCTCCGCTGCTGGTGATAATCGAAATCAACAGGTCACTAGGGATGTACTAGAGCTTAGGTGCGGTTCCGGGCATAAAAACCACTTTGAGTAATTGGCGTAAACCATGTTAAAACGCACACAAAATTTCATGAGCGCAGCTTCAAGCCCAAGAGCGCTACATATGGTGGGCGGAGCCTGTTTTCATGCCCTGAGGGCTTATGGGTGCGGTTTCGGGCATGAAAACCACATATAATAATTGGCTCCCCGGATGTGAAAACGCACCTAAAATTTCATGAACGCAGCTTCAAGCCGAACAGCGCTGCATGGGGTAGGGTCCAGGAAAAAATTGATAGCTGTGAAATAAGTATTTAACGAAATTTGAATTAGGGAGTTTCGCGTTGCTACTACGTGCGGAAAACCTAGTCCGTGACCCAAGTAATCAATTGCATTCTTTTAACCGGTTAAAAACGGTCTTTGAAGACCCATTTTTAGGTGTGATTAAAAGAATGCAATTGATTACTTGGGTCACGGACTAGGTTTTCCGCACGTAGTAGCAACGCAAAAGTCCCTAATTCGAATTTCGTTAAATACTTGTAATTAATTCACAGCTATCGATTTTTTCATGAACCCCATCCTATGTAGCGCTGTTCGGCTTAAAGCTGCGTCCATGAATTTTTGGGTGCGGTTTAAAATCCGGAAAGCCAATTATTACACGTGGTTTTCTTGCCTGAAACCGCACCTATATGCCCTCAGGGCATGAAAACAGGCTCCGCCCAATATATGTAGCGCTGTTCTGATTGAAGCTGCATCCATGAAATTTTGAGTGCGTTTTCTCATCCATATAGTCAATTACTAAATGTGGTTTTCATGCCTGAAACCGCACCTATTTGCCCTCAGGGCATGAAAACAGGCTCCGCCCACCCTATGTAGCGCTGTTCGGATTGAAGCTGCATCCATGAAATTTTGAGTGCGTTTTCAAATGCGGACATTCGTATGCAAAATGTGGGTTCCGCGCCCGCAACCGCTCCTATGTGCCCTGAGGGCGTAAAATTCGAAAGGCAAGTTTCATTAAGGAAATTGTAAGAGATATCACAGTGAACAACGCTCTTTTGTGACAGGCAGCTATCCATCGTTTTACAGCTTTGCGAGCTTTTTATGTTTTTTATATTTAGCGGGGTCGACCCTGTGAACTCTAAATCGCCTAAGAATGCATCTTAGATTACGAAATTCCAGAACATCTGTGTCATTTCGTTGACAGGATAGTCCGCTTGGTGACAGCGAATACTCAACACCACTGCTGCTGGCATATCCAGGAGCACTTTGGCGACACACTTTACCTGGCCACGACTCCTCCATGTTTGAGTCATTAATGATTGCCAAACTACTGTCGTCTACTGTTTTCCATGCTTTATCGTCAGTGAATTGTAAGCTCTTCTTGCGTGTTCCTGCCTTATTTTTACATCTCCATTTCATATCTTGCCTCATTTGTTTTTTCGCAAATTTTTCTCACTATTCAGTTTCTTTTTTTGATCTCCTGTCTCATTTCTCTATGATCCCCAGTTTTATTTTGACCTCTTATTGTGATCTCAGTTTGCCGTCATTTTTTTATACTAACGGTATGGCTCTCAACCGCCCCCCCCCGCCTTGATAGAAGTCCATCTTGGCTCTTGGTTGACCGACGGTCTGACCCCCCATCCCATCGGATGTCGACGGGTCCGACCCCCCCTCTGTGATACATCACACCTTACGCCGAACCCTGTTTCGATTATCACAGCGCGGAGCGGTGGCTTTTTCGTCGGGTCCTCCTTATCACTAATTATATTTCACCGAGCCCACCGCTAAGCTGGTGGTTATAATCGAAATCGACAGGTCACTAGGGATGTACCAGAGCTTGCGTTGGAAAAACCGCAAGAAAATCACCGAAAACTTCTTCTTCGGACCCAAATTTTCTCAATCTATTTTTTAAAAAAGGAAGAGTCGATGGCTAGAAATCGTTGTGTTGACCCATGAGCTCTCGATCAAACAAAGGTCATCTTTTATTCAGATGATTAGTGAGAAAGGAAAAGTTAACAATAGTATTAATTCGTACTTGATCAGTTTTCACCAAAATACGACGGCTCACAGCAAATTGTGCCAGATGACTTACGGAATGCCGGCCTTTTCTGACGGAATTAGAGACATTTAACCTGATATATCTTCACCATAGTGCGTTGTTCCCAACAAACTCTCCCTACGACATTCTTAGCTGGGACCAGCCATTCATTCAATTCCAAAAAACGTGGATTGGTTTTCAGCGCGTACGATGCCTTTAATCCACCTACCAGGAATCGGTTAAAGGGATGATGTTCAATCATTATGTTGCGCACTGTATATACAAAACCCACGCCAAGTTTTGTAAAAACGGGGAGCATCTGGCAAACTTGGCAAAAAAACGTCCGATGCATGTAACTTTTTTGAATGAAGACTTTTTCGAATTCTGAAAACGCTATCTCGGACAGTCGGGGCTTAGTACGTCGGCACAATACCGTTAGTACGCCGGCAAAAAGGGATCGGCAGCACCTGTGCTGTAGCTGCTGGTAACAGCAGGATATGCTGGCAACGACCACGAGCTCCTGCTGCTTGTGCTGGCTTACTAACGCTTTTTTTATCGTGGCACGCGTGCTATTGCCAGCCACTCTCTCCTACTGTCTGCTGACACTCTTCCATTGATTTTTCTAATACGAATGAAAATTGAAGCATCCTCTTGTACGACGGCGGCGGGTATATAAGGCGGCCAGCCTCGCTTAGGGGGCAGTTGGCCGTTTGAGGCCAGTCCGAGGAGGTGACCTTGGGCGGCATTAAGAATCGAGGTAGCGCGCGCCAAAATCAGCGCAAACGCGCTATGGGGACGGCATAGCGCAATCTGCAATCAAGAGCTATGCAGGCGCGCGCTTGTCTTAGCCCAAACGCGCTTGGCATAGCCCAACCGCGCTTGGCATTGCCCAAAGGCGCTTGACATAGCCTACACGCGCTTGGCATGGCCCAAACGCGCTATCATGGAGATCTTAGCGCTGTTTGATATCAAGTACTTGCAAGGCGCGCTACGGGAAGCGCGAAAGACCCTCTGAAGCCGCGCTGCCGCTAGCGCTCTACACGAAGCGCGCTACCAGTGGCGCGCGAACGACTCCACATCGTTTTACATTCCAAACATCCTTTCCAATCTTTCATACGCTTAATACCCTGTCGTTTGTGTTAGAAGAGAGCAGTATTCTTCTCTTATGTCCCCTATTCGGGTTTTTCTTTGAATTATTCCGCTTCAATGGCTCGTTTTGAACAGCGATCAAACAACTTGTGATTCCGAAGTGTGAGAATGTTAGTGAAACGATGGGGGCGTTTGAGTGTGCCTCACTAGCTCCTGTCCCAGATTTCCTGCTAGTGAATAAACTGCGCTTTGACAGTTGCAGGTGCGCAACAGTACATAAACAATCCGAGCTCAAAACTCGCTAATGCTTCGAAGGATTCAAAAAACGAGCTTTTTCCTAGCTTTTGGAAAAATCCATAACCAAAAGGCAACTTTCGGGGTGTTCCAAAACATTGTTTTTCGGATTTGGCTTTCTAGAGATTGTTTCGGGTGCTGGTACGGGGCTTTTCTCTGACAAGGGAACTACTTTTAGTCAGCCTGGCTATTCCGGATGAAATATATGTTTCTAACCGTTTTCAGCGTAGAATACGATTTCAGTCTTCGCAGCTGCCTAAAGCCTCTCTGAAAATGTTATAAGCGTTTTTCGCCAGATTTCCGTACCTATTGTACCTTCCGAAACAAAGATTAGTCTTCGGAGAATCTGAAGGGACCTCGTAATCGTGTTCAGCCTCCGAAACTACCCCTGAGCCAATTTTGTGTAAGGGCACATTTTCAAAATTTTGCACAGACTGATACCTTTTTGGACTTGTACGGGTTTTCGGTTGGGCGTTTATTAGAAAGCTCTTGAAGCGATACTAAAAATTCCCAGATTTGACTTGAAATCTCACGAGGAGGGTTATTTGGGCCGCTGATCACCAATCCGAGGTTCGTTTATCAATTTTTGACAGATTACGGTAGATTACGTTGGGTAAGCGATAGTTCAGTCAGAGTCTCAGATTTTACTCGAAATTTCTGAGCGGGGGTGATTTGGGGTGCTGAATACGAATTTAATGACCATTTGTCGACTTTCGAATAATTGAGGTAGGCTTTGCCCATAAATGGCATGATACCCACCGTAACCTCCAGTAAACCTCAGAATCGCGACAAACGGACTCGAGATTCGTGTTCAACACCCAAGATTACACCTACATACAAGTTCTGAGCGCATCCGAGTTTTTTTTTTCAAAACACTCTTAACTTTTCATTGGGGGGGGGGATTAAGACCCTACCCTGCCGCCGGACTTTGAAAAACGCGTATAATTTTTTTAATGTGTTTTTAGGCAGCTGCAAAGACCATAATTGGACTCTACGCCAAGAACTGTTCTAGAAAAGCACATTTTAAACGGAATGGCCAGGCTGACTAAAAGTAGTTACCTTGTGAGAAAAATTTCGCTAGCCAAATACAACTTTTAGCGATGCTACGATAATATTGCTTCAAACCTCTTCAAAGGAGTTTTCGAGCTACTTAATACGAATCAGTTCGTTTATCCATTTTTCTTGGCTTAACGGTGGGTATACGAAAGCTTGGTCGAAGTTTCAGATTGAGCTCAAAAATTCCTTGTAGATGTGGAAGGCCAAACACAGATTTTAGGATAACTTGACAATGCTCAAAATACTAAGATAGGTGCCCAACTTAGTAGGCATTATGCCTACCGCAACTTACAGTAACCCCCAGACTAGCAACAGAAGGATCCCCGATTCGTGATCAGCGCCCAAGATCACCTCAATTGGAACTTTTGAGCGGAATTCAGAAAAGTTTTTTGAACATCTCGAAAATTCCCTGATGAAATTCGAAAACACCTCGGAAAAAAAGATTCACACATGGGTGAAGCTATAAACACGCCCTTTTTAGAATCCCCCGAGGCACGAATATAATTATGAGCAGGGACTATTGATGTACTGTCACACTCCTACAATACTTTAAAGATGATTTTGCAGAAATTTCAAGGAAGTTATAAGCAAGGAATAGTTCGCAAAGGTGGTGCTAATCCTTTTTTCGTCACCTTATTCGTGGTTGATTGAACGCGTATTCGTGAACAATTGAAAAACAGTCTTCCTTGAGAGTTTTGTTGGTAATAACACAGTTTAAATGTAAGCAAAGGTTTCCTATGGCACAAGGCTGATCAATGCACCAAGGGAAAACGCGCGCTTGGCATTGGCGCGGGCTAGCCTTCCGGTTCTTGATAGTCTCAGACATTCAAGCGCGTCTCGCCTTGCACAAAGACGCGAGTCGCGCACGTACACGTGTATTTGTAGTGTAATTTCGGAGCGCCAAACACACTACGTAGTGTCTTTGTAGTGCGAGATGGTGTCTTTGTCGGGCGACATTGATCCCACTGCACTCGTAAATTTGGCGCGAAAAAGACCCTACGTAGTGTCTTTGTAGTGCGAAATAGGGTCAATTCTTTGTACTGTCACCAGTATTCGAACCTTACTGGCTCCTTAGATGAACGTAACTAGGGTACGTCAATGGTGAGTTTAGGGTTACCGGTTACCTATTGTTCAAAGCCGTTGCTCAATAAGGCATCTAACCATCGATACTAACTGGGTACCACCCTGATTTCAAACTGGTGCTTCTAAAAATGGTTTATTGAGGGTTGTAGGGGAGATAAAAAGCAACAATTTCAGGTTCCGAAATTTCACTTAGTGCTGCGGCGGGGAATGGACGCCAGTTGGACATGATCGTGGCAAACGACACCCGCTGTAGTTTCCCACGGGGTCACCCTTTTGTGACCCCGGGGGTCGACGGATTTAAATCCTTTGAAGCTAGAATCGTAATTTCTTATTACACGATCAACCTGCGTGAAGATGCATCGTAAAAGATATAGATTCCATCCGAAATTTTTCGGATAAAATCAAAATAGCAATTTTTTCTCACTTATTTGGCTGATTTTAATCCTATAATTAACAACTAACGAGGATATTTTCTAATGCCTCAGAATAAAAACATCAGCAGATCTTGCGTCACAACTTTAACTGAAGCTTTGTCTGTGAGTAATTTGAAATTACGGCGCAAATGTAAATTTCGGACCGGACAATCGGATAAATTGAAATCGCCGAGCACTGAACAGTGTTTTGGCAGCGAAATTGGTATCCTACGTATGTACAATGATTCTTGATTGGAACAAGCTTTTTTCCTAGTAAATGAAACTAAATTTGAAAAGAGGAAGCGTTTTTGTTGTTATCCGAAAATCATCGGACGGAATGCATACAGTGCGTTCGGAAATGATAGGGACACCCCTGAAAACCACAGTCTTTATGTTTAAATTGCGTGCGGCGTTCGGTAAGGCTCATAAATGAATTCAGCAAGGTTAATAACCTCTGTTCACTTGTTTCTATAACAATAGCGTAATATTGTAATATTTTATTTTAAATTGTCACATTATTCGCCGTTCGGAAATGATAGGGACACTATTAAAAAACAAAAATTATCAAACAAGGAATGAACAAAACATACACATACATGAAATCTAATATGATATCGCACCTCCAGAGTTGGAAATTAATTCGAAAATTCTATTCGGCATAGAAGTGATCAAATTGGATATCACATTTTTATCCTAATTTCTCCAGGCTTCGAGTACAGCGGCCTTTGGCTCGTCTACGGTCCCATACTGCTTGTTATTCGCGTAAATCTGGCGGACAATTATGCCCCAGATATTCTCTATCGGGTTGCAGTTAGGACTACACGCGGGCCATTCCATCACACGAACTCGGTTTTGTTGAAGCCAAGCCTTTGTGGATCTGGAGACATGGACCGCAGCGTTGTCTTGCTGGAAAATGTAGCATTGACGCCTGTTTTCAGTGAAGAACGGCAGAAGATGCGCACGCAATGTTTCTTGATACTCCTCCGAATCCATCCGACACGAAGTGAAGGCGATTTCCAAAACACCTTCGCTGCAGACTGCTCCCCATCACTTCAGCGAACCGCCTCCGAAAATTCTTCGACTAAATACCATCGGATCCTTGCGAAGATCTCTCCAGTAGCATCGAGCACAGGTCCAACAAGGTTAAACTTCTTTTCGTCGGAGAAAATAACCTGGAACATGTCGCCTTTATCTTTTTAAATTTTATCGGGTTTCTAGAGAATCCCATACCTTTGACCAGTCTGTTGCCATGTTGTTCCTTGCAAACAGGAGTTGAGCTACTTTGTGGGCTTCTGAGAGTGATGGAGCCTTCTTTGTCACTTGTCGGACGATGTTTCCGTCTGCGTTTACGACGCTCCAAACAGTAGTCTTCGACACATTGAGCGACAACTGAGCCCTCACTTGGTTGAGAGACAGACTACTGTTTGAGCAGAGTCGGCTTATCCTCCGTGCATCCCTGCCGCTGACCTTTCTTGGGCGTCCAGGACTCTTCGCCAAGCCGTAGGAGTCTGGATCTCGTAGGAATTGGCTGATGCAGTTGGGGGGAACGTTCGAGCTGGGAGGCAATTTGACTTTGGCTCAGCCCGGCAGCGTTGAGGGCACGTATTTGGGCTTGTCCGGAAACAGTAAGCGATGTACCACGGCCCATGATTGGGATAAAGATGTTGGTTGTCCTCGTGTTGCGTTCATGTAGTGAACTTGTGACGGGAAATTTCGTTCGAAGTGAAAAATTCCATTTTTTGCAGGGTGTCCCTATCATTTCCGAATGGTGAAATTGTCTAAATGTGAAGGCAAAATCTTATGAAATTAGACACGGTTTCAAGGAAGTTGCGAACAGAGGTTTTTTATCACGCTGAATTCATTGATGAACAGTATTCATCACCATTCCCAGAAATTTTTCGAAAATCTCACTTTTTAGAGGTGTCCCTATCATTTCCGAACGCACTGTAGTAACACATCAACAAACACGAGCGATATCGTAGCGAGGGGGGGGCTTGGTCATCGCACCTGGCCACGCCCATTTTTCTGCGCCGCTGCGCTATTTGAACATTAACCCGAGATTTTCCTTCCGTTTCCAAATAAGGGGGGACGTTGCGGCACAGTAAAATGGGCGTGGCCAAGTACGATGCCCAAGCGCCCCTCCCCTCCCCCCTGCTGCGATAGCACCCAAACACGTGAAAAAAACTAATAAACAAACAACGAGAGAGGAGGAACAATGAACAACTGACAAAATGAAAAATTGAATGAATGACACGACGCCGATCCATGGAAAATCGATTCGGCCCTGTGAAAACCTGTGAGTGCGATGTAGGGCGTCTAACGCGCCGAGGCCCATCCCGTGCGCGACAAATACACGTCAAAGACACTACAGTCGCTCTACACGTCCGTCCAGCCCTGGTCGGCGCGTTTGTAGGAACAATGTCGCGCCGACGAAAAAACGTGCAAAATAGGCCCCGCCTCCAAGGCGAGACGCGCTTGAATGTCTGAGGTAGGCAAGCAGGCGCGCGCTATGGGCCTCTTCTAGCGCTAGCACAACCGCGCTAGTTCTGGCGCGCGCTACCGGGTTTCTTAATGCCGCCCCTTGTGTCACTGTTCGGAAGTTACTTTTTGGAACACTGAGGGGATCATCTCCATCGCCCATCGCGAGGGAAGCCTCCCGGTGGCGAACCGCGGCGAGGATGTTCTCCTTGCTGCTGGCCGTGACAAAAATTATATCCAACACCGGTAAGGAGGGTGGCAGTCAAAATTCTGTCGGTAATTAGCGTTAGTGCGCCAGCATACGTTGGCAGGATATACTGTCGCAATCAGCAGCTTCTGCACACAACGAGCGTTAGTATGCCAGGTTTGCCCTGGCGTACTAACGGTATTGTGCCGACGTACTAAGCCCCGACTGTCTGAGATCCTATTCACAGATCAAATTGCTACCTAATTATATGACTTGTGGGCCGAAGATCCCTGAAATGGCTTTGTTTTTCAAAGACATTGTTTTTGACTAATGAAAGATTTCAAAAATTCAACCCACACATACCTCGCGATTCTCTCAACTGCACCTTATTTACATACAGATTGCTTTTCCTTTACTTATACAATTACTGCTCGAAGTTTCGCCGCGCTTCGCCGCTCGCGACGCTCCGGACAAACGATTGATAGTACTATTTCTTTCAAAGACAAAGCGATTTCAGGGAACTTCGGCCTAGAAGTCACATAATTAGGTATAAATCTGTGAATATGATAGCGTTTTCAGAATTCGAAGAAGTCTTCATTCAAAAAAGTTACATGCATCGGACGTGTTTTTGCCATGTTTGCCAGATGCTCCTCGTTTTTACAAAACTTATTGCAGTTAACATCGGCATATATCCTGAAGAGACCTTGCGTTCCCCATTGGAGGTTGGCGCAAATTCGGTGCACCTATGTTATAGCATATGGCACCGAGTTTGCGCCAACCTTCAACAGAAAACGCGAAGTCTCTTCCGGATCCATGCCGCCGTTAGGTCCGTGGCTTGTTTCAAAAAAAAATCAAATCTCACTCGCGGCTGGCGAGGGCGGACGCGTGCGCCTGCCCGCTAATCGATTCAGGCCCAGAGAAGAGCGCAGCTGATCAGCTTACCATACCGCCGGTGAGATTTAAGCCGCTCGCGCCAGCCGCGGGTGGGATTTAAATGTATTTTCTTGCGGAGGCAAGCCACGGACCTATCTGTAGGAGGGACACCATGGACACATCCGCTCATCCCTGCTTTGATAGCTGAATTCCGTTTCACACACACTTCATGTTGATTGCTATATGTCTAATTTTTCTATACTACATATACCTTGTTCAGAAAAAAGTCATGCTCAATTTAGGGAAAAAGAACCTTCGTTGCTGAATCCAAATATCTGCCTAGATTGAGTCTTTTCGAATGCTTTCTCTACAATATCAGTCATCTTTTATTTGGCTTGGGGAAAATGTACTTTTCTGCGTTTTTTTTTCGTACTAAATGCAAAAGGTATGACCAGCATTGTAGAGAAATCGCTCGTCAATCAGTTTCTAAAGCCATGGAGTAAACTCACGAGACATCATTCATGACACGTCCCTTATTGACTGTATCTCTAGGAATCAGCCTGGCGTACACGAGCGATTTCGATCTTTATATTCGAAATTTGTCGGAGTCGTCGGTTTTTGTGCAATCTCGAAACCTCAACTACAACATGCATCAGGAGCAGACCACAGTATGTCGAGTGCCGGCTCACAGCGCACCCGTCTGCGTATTCAGCAACAACGCCTTTCAACAGGTATGTTTCTCAGTCATACACTTCGGGACTGCGGGACTGCCAATTACTAAGGCGTTCATAATTTGCTTTGGTTCCTATTATTTACAGGATGCTTAACACTAAAGAAGGATAGGCAATGAGCGCATAGAAGTCATTCAGGCGCTTGTCATAGCGAGATCATAGTGAGCCAGCCGTCCATGAGCCAGTCGTTGGCCAATTTTCATGGCTGCTTTGCGAATCATTGTGTGGAGCTAGATGCGAATGCAGGCGTCACAGAACGGCACAAACGAGGTCGAGTACTTGTGGTTCGAATCCACGCAACGGCGTGGCTGTCCTCTCATCGCCGCGGCTGCGCTCATAACCGTGCAGGGCAGTGTTTAGCGCTCCTTAGGCGCTATTCATAGTACTCAACGTCAGCGCGGCACGCGCGTGCCGCGCTGGCGTGGCGTTTGTGTATGAATGGCTTGACGCCCCGCCCGCGCGGCACGCGCGTCAGCTCCGCCCGTTCCGCCATGGCGTCGCCGCTGCAGTATTCATACTGCCACCCGAAACGCCTTGACGTTTTCATCCACTGATACTATTTATCGATCGTCTCATTCATTCCAGCTTCAGCGCTCCGCCATGGCGTCGCCGCTGGAGTATTCATAGTCTCCGCAAGCGCGGCACGCGCGTCACGCGCTTAGAAAGTATTCATACACAAGCGCCACGCCATTGAGTAGTATGAATAGCGCCTTATGCCGATGTCGGCCAATTGAAACCACCGACGACCTAGGTTGCCCTGCGGACGACGCGGGAATGTCTATGGGAGTACGATTTCCATCTCTATTCTAAGCGCTTCAGAAAATTGTCGGCAGGATGGATAGTCCAGCTGTTACGAAGGACTCCATCTTAGACAGTTACAGCGGGTCGGTGCGAGGAGGCATCGGCACACCAAGAACTAATGGTTTTCAATGGCGACCTCCCGGGAAACACCGGTGCTAGCAGGCAACCCGCTATTCGTAAACTTGGTAACTTGCTGACCAAAAATACCTTTAATTTAAACGTCAAAGGACAATCGAGAATTAGCCATTTGTGAAGAAGTTGAACTATTAACACTTAGAGACCGCCCGCTCCACGGCGAATTTCCACATCCGACCGTTGCGCTCCACGGCTAATCGTTTTCGTGGGTGACATGGGTGGTGGCCATCGTGTATCAACACCCCTGAGGAGGCGGGAGAAACGGGGGAGGAGCGAGGCTCTTTATTGGACGCAACACAGGGCAAGCCCTTGTAGCGTCGAATCAGAAACCTCGCTCCTCCCCCGTTTCTCCCGCCTCATCGGGGGCGTTGATACACGATGGCCACCACCCGGGTGACGTGTGTGGACACACGGTCCGTTGGGAACCAGTTCGATTATCACTTCCACTCCACCTAAGAGTATATCGCTTCACAAAGAATTGGAGAGAAACCATTGTGAAGCAATGATCATTCACTACCTCAAGCACCTGGTGTATTTCGAATTTGAAAGGCATTTCAACTTCGCACAAACAAGGTGCTTTGAAACACAACTCGTCGCAAATTTTCAGGTGTGCTGGTCCCAAATTAAACGTTTTTCTCTCGACTTCCGAAATTTCTATAGGTTACGGCAAGTGGTTAAGACTGCACCGTCCGAGGCGAACCCCCAATAAGTTGGAAATTAGCCTCATGGAGAACTTTCAGCGGTCTCAGAGACTTTGACCTGCAAAGTTGTTCATGGCAACTGACGAAAATTTCATCAGAAATCCAAAATGGGAATGCGATTCTTGATCAGCACCCCCCCCCCCCCCAATGACCACCTGGGCGGGGCGAAGGCGAAGACGCATCAAAACCTCGAACGTATACTAATGGTTAACAAAGTGCAGACTCCAAATATTTTGTGAAAAGTCGTAAAATAAACCTCATTTCATTCGACACCTCCGCAGCGAAGTTTCAGCAAAATCTTGAGCGCTGAACTATCGGCAGGCTTTCAGATCCCCCCCCCCTTCCCACCAGTTATCCTCCACTCGGGACTTAGCTAGATCTGAAGCAAAGTTGACCGATGGTTAAGATGGCTCATTTACCGCAGTCGACGAACATTTTGTTGGACACTGAAAAGTAAACAAGAGATCTTTACGAGACAACTCGAATAACCCTCGGGGTCAAGGCAGCAAAATTTGAAAAATTGATCTACTGGAGTTATCTTATTTAGCTGAGGCTGATATTTTGAATGTTCACTAGTGGACCTCAGGTTCGTTATAAATATCGTTGATAACACCCCTTAGCAAAGTTCGGGACAACTTATTTCCGACCACAGAAGCTCGTAAAACTCGAAAAGTGTCATTTCCGGAGAGACTGGTAAAGTAACTAGGAAAGCTCAAAACGCTTGACCACTGTGATTGTAAATAGGTTACAACATAAAGAATCTATTCTTATTCAAGAAAGATCCTACTTCTAAAAAGTTCAAAAAATATTGAATGTCTTGTGACGTGGGTGCGCGGTGTGGACACGCGGTCCGAGGGGCAAAACAGCCGTGGGTGCGCAGTGTAGACCAGGGATGTGCGGAATTTTCTGTTTTCTGTTTTCTGCCCATTTTTGGCTATTTTTTTCTGTTTTCAGTTTTCTGTAAAAATGGGCGAAAATTGGACAGAAAACAGAAAAAAACACGATTGGAGCAGGAATGCCCTAGAAAAAAGTGGTCGGATTTAGCAAATCTAAGCCGATAGGTTAAGGGTGTACTTCACCCAGGCTCTCTGCAGTTCCTCCACCCCAGACGCTTTTATCTCGCTGTAGTGGTTATCCATTAGGCCACGTGTGGCGTGGTGGGAGGAAACGGTGCTGTTCGCTGTTCACGGTCGGGTTCGATCCTCGCCGAGGTGAACCAAACCAACCAACCCTCCGGGGTCCTTCAATTGATAACAGATTCATGTATGGAGATGAAGGCACTCGTTGGGAACTCGGCTGGCCCCTGCAAGCCACTAAATGAGCACGAAACTCAATCCTCTGAAAACATTTACCGTGTCAGTGCCGGGAAAGTACCGCGATCCTTGACTGTGCCGCGATAGTTCCGCGATAGTGCCGCAGCGGCTCCGTGATCAGGCGATTCTGCTGCCGTGTCTTGAGCCTCGACATCGCCGCGATAGTACCGCAGCGGCTTCGCGTTAGAACCGCGCCGGCTCCGCGAGGATGCAGCAGCCAGGGCTGGGAACGCGTCCCGGGTAACCTTAGGGGGGTGCATATTAGACGTTGCAGAAAGGGCAAAGGGGGGTGCCTAAGCCGAACACGAAAAAAAAAGAACGAAGTGCATGTTCTGTCGAATTTCAGGAAAAAAGTAGTACGCACTATTCTTCTGAATTGTCATATCTTCTTCTCCGCTTTTTGAATCAAACACTTAAAGAATAAAAACATTGATAGAGATGCAGGTTGTGTTCGCAATAATTCATAGTTGCTGTCAAAGTTTGTTTCGATGAAGGATTAAACACTACTCTGTTATCTTGTAGCAAGTAAGGATTGATGTGGTGTCATGTTTCTTTGATGCAACGTTCATTGATTACGCGGGTGGTGACCAATTCGAGGCAAAGATACTAAGACAGCGCCCAGGAAAACTATCATTCAAGTTCAAAAAAATATTAGCGAACTGATGTATAGCTTAGGTCGCTCATTTTGTGCCGGTCGAAGCAAGGCTTATCGGGCTTATCATGTCAAAATCTTCTTATCACTGTTATACTTTGCCATGACCGACCGCTCCGCTGCTTACTCTGCCCGGACTCATCCGAGCAGGCTAGGATTTATTTCGACAAATTAAAAGTACAGATAGCACAGTCAGCATCACAACTAGTCAATAGATTTTTATTCATGAGAATGTGACTTATGAAGAGAGCCAACTATAAAAAATGAAGACTGCAAGTTACTATGAAAGAAGCGAATGACCGTTTCCTCCTCATTGAGAAGTACCCTGTACATAAAAACCCGAGTTTAATCCACCTTGAATGCCGCCATCTCTCATAGACTAGGCTAGCCGTGCGATCTGGTATTTGTCCGCAGCTACACAACGCGCACTGGAGTGGACGCGCACGCAATATTAATTAAAAAATGTATTTTATTACAGAACGGGGCGGAGAAAATGATTGAAACTGGAGTAAATGGAAGCAGGCAGAACTAGGATTCTTTCAATGTATACAGTATAGAAATTTAATGTAAACAAACTAAGTTGGAGCGGAGTGAATTTTTCGGACGTGATAAGGTTCATTCAAATGAACCTAGTTGATTAAAAACACCCACAAACATGAGAACTAAGAGCATTGCGAGAAAGAAGAGAATCTGGCAAACATTTTAATAGCAATAGGTTTGATATTGAACGTGATTTAAGGACCTTAAAACTCGTCCCGGTTTTCGGGGTAAAACCGGGACGAGATTTAAGGTCCTTAAATCACATAAAAACCGGTCCCATTGATGCTAAAATGTTTGCCAGATTCTCCTCTTTCTAACAATACCCTTTGCTCTCAGTTTAATGCTAGTTTTGATCAACTAGGTTCGTTTGAATGAACCTTGTCACGGCTAAATATTTACACCCGCTCTAACTTTGTTTATTTACATTAAATTTCTAAAATGGGTACATCCAGAATAGACAACTTTCATCATCTTCCATTTCCTTTGGTTTCAATCCTTTTCTCCCCCCCTGGTCTGTAATAAAATACATTTTTTATGAATATTGAGTGCGCGTCCATTCCCGTGTGCGCTGTGTAGCTGCGTACTGACACCGTATCACACGGCAAGCCGATTTTTTTAAGGGATAGCGGCATTCTAGGAGGCTAAAACTCAGGTTTTCTACTCCCTACGGATCACATGAATCCTAACATTGTTCCACAACACAAATAAGTTCTGATTTCCACATCAGAACAATCAAACACGGATTAACTAATCCTTCGTAGGTTTATGAAAACATTCGACAGGAAACATTAATTATTGCAATAGTAGTAGTTCTGTTGTTGGTAATTGTTCAATTGTTTTGTATTGAAAAATGTTTCATCTTTTGTAATAACTTGCCGTCTTACTAACAAATTTTCCTCATGGGGTTGTTTTGAAGTTCAGAAATTACACTACCCTTTTTGTGGCCATTTTCGGAATTTTCTCTATTCAGTGCTTTTTTTATATTCTTGTTTATCAAAATCAGGAAGTCAAGATCATGGCTGTCCAACTATTCGGAAAACAGCCGATTTCGATTTCCCATAAGGGGGTGCCTAAAAATTACCGAGCTAAGGGGGGTGCATATTCAGAATCGCCATGCCGGGACGTGTACCCAGCCCTGGCAGCAGCGAACCCGCTTGGAGTACGATGTACTGTCCTGTGTGGTAAAACGAAATTGTCGCCGGTTCAATATACCCAATTTAGAGGTACATTCCGTATTTCCTTGTGCGCGAAAGCGGCGGAAAGCCCTGTCTTTATCACACAAAGGACGAAACGACCGCAGGTGCGAATTTTCGTCAATTACCCCCCCCCACACCAGTTGTCAGTTGTCTTATAATTCTTAAATAACTTCATATCAGGCACTTTCCCGGAGCCGTTGCGGCGTCATCGCGGAGCCGAAGCGGCACTGTCGGGTCCCCGCTACGGTTCCGTGGTCGTGTCGCCGCGGCTCCGCGATAGTGCCGCTTCGGTGCCTGTACGCGCCAAGGCGGCGCTATCGCGGAGCCGCAGCGGCAGTTTCTCTCAGAGTCAAGCTTCTACGAATACGACGTCGAATGCGCTGCGCAATCCAATAGGGATTCAGGAAGCCGATTTCTTATTTTTATTTTATAGTGAATACTCTTACCCAGAGGGTTATCGTTGACGAATCCCTCAAATGTAACGCAGAGATAACAAGCCATTAATACTAAAGTGTGCCCGAATGAGAATGGCGGCCCACGCGGCCGGCGTGCTTGGCAGGCGGCCGTCGCATGTGCCGCCCTAGGACGAGTGTTGGATTTCTACGACGGCCGTCCCCTTCCCCCCCTTCCCCCCGTCTACAGAGCTGATTGATCGGCGCAGTGCTTGCTGCGAGCCGGTGCCGGCCCCGTTCGTAGTCGATGGCGGTGGAGACTTTTCGCATGCTCGTCCGAGAGCGGCGAACGCGACGGCCGTCTGCCAAGCACGCCGGCCGCATGGGCCGCCATTCTCAATCGGACGCACCTTAAGTACTTAACGCCCACTATTCATACTTGCTCCCCAGCGTACCTGCTTTGATGGAGCGAGGTAATGTTAGCCCCAACTGTGCCATGCGCGTAAATTCTAAACAGTGTCACAACTTACTGCAAAGCAGATGGTACAGAATTCAAATAAGATGAAGCGCCAAGAAATTGATTTTGAGGCTATAAGGCAGGTGATAATTCTGTCAGAGCGGTACGAGAGGCTCTAAACGTGGAGCGAACAGCGCGTCAGGTCAGTTATACTCCAACAGCACAGGCGCGCGGCGCGTGCGTGACTTTCAGCTCTGAGGAGTAGTACGGTGTTCAAACCAGCAGTTATCTCACAATCAGTGTCAACATATGTACACTAAGGAACGGAAAGCTCGCTCCGACTCCTTGCACAGACATACATATGTATTAAGCTTCTAATAGAGTAATCGAGTTTTTATTGCCTGGGAAAAGGAAGGTTCGATGAACATTTGTCATCTCATTGCACTCATAATCTGCATTTCTTGAGCGTCTATACTTTTTGCTCTGGCCAACTGTAAGGATTTGAAAATTCAATGAAAGAAACATTGATCAGTCAAACAATGTATAAAAAAAGTTGAATGTTTTGAAAAATTTCGTTTAGTGTACGCTGAACACCCGTTATTGATTTTTTGAAAATTTTCTGTTTTCTGTTTTCTGCCCATTTTTGGGGATTTTTTTCTGTTTTCTGTCAAACTAGAATTTCTGTTTTCTGTTTCCAAAAATATTTTTTCCGCGCATCCCTGGTGTGGACACGCTGTTCGTTAAGTGTCAACTAGCATTGAGGTCCCAGCCTGAAGCCTCACTGGGCTTCTGATTGATATGCGCACATACAAGCCAGTTTCCGTCGCGTGTTTTCTAGACTGGTGTTGGTTGCTAGCCTCGAGTGGCCTTGAAGAATTTTCCCAAAGATGGTATATTTACCTTAAGTATATTTCCTATTTCACCACGGAGAGTCAGAAAGAAATCTCGCCATTCTTTTGCCTCCTGCTGCGAACTCTGGCTAAGAAAGGGCTTTACCGGACTTTTGCGGGCTGCCCGCCGATCTGCAGCGCTATGCCAGTCTGCTAGTCGACCAGCTGTGTACTCAAGTGTTGACATCCGGCGCCAGCGGCTGGGCTGTCAAAAGGTTGATGCGCAGCGGGCTCACAGTGCTCGAGAGGGTCTAATCTCGTCTATGGCATTTTGGCGTGAGCTCTGTGCGTCGACTTTTAGACGTTCGTTCATTCTCACCGTCCAGTTGTGAATCTCACACGACAATAGCCGTTTGTTCCGCGACTGTTACCATATTAGAAGAGCAGAGCGTGAGCACGCATATTAGAAGAAGCGCGAACACGATGATGAGATATTTTTCGGCTCACTGGAAGAGTGCTCTGATGCGCAGCTGTTCAGTTGATGAATTAGATATTTCAGATGTTGCAAAATGCGAAGATGCGAGGAGCCGAGGAGTTGCATGCCTTACAGAAGGTGTGCTTCATCCGGCTTTCATTCGTCAAAGGTTCGCTAGTCCTTTCGAATCTGCGCGTGGATACAAATATGTTCAAACTTTATTTAAGGCTGGGGACCGGACTATCCTCGCCAAGATGTGACGTCAACACCTTGCTGGCTGGAAATTCAATTATTGTACCCCCTCTGGGTAGGCCTACTAGTTTTATTTTGAATAATGGTGTTTGTGGCTATTCCAATAATCATAAATGGAGCTGCTACATAGTAGGCCGAAATTCACTACATATAGCTGAAGCAGTATTTTCTTGCTTATCTTTTCGCTTGTAGCTATTGTTTTCCTAAAAGATGTGATAAACATGGGATAGTCTCGATTTTATAGCTAACTGATCTCGGGGTGCCCGATTTTGTGTGCCACCGAACCCCGCTCCCTCGAAATACGAACACCCTGTATGTTCGGCATGGATTCTGAAGAGACTTTGCGTTCCCTGTTGGAGGTTGGCGCAAACTCGGTGCGCCTATGTTATAGCATATGGCACCGAGTTTGCGCCAACCTTCAACAGTGAAGGCGAAGTCTCTTCCGGATCCACGCCGACGTTAACTGCTCGCTCAAATACGGTATTTTTTTGTGTTCTTTACTTTACCAAACACGTAGGCCTTTAGTACGGGCCGTACAAGTTTATTGACTCCGCTATCTCAACCAAACTTCTCAGAAGTTTCAACCCTAGTTACATGTTTTCCTCAGTAACATACTGCGCTTCTCTGGGCCAAATTCCGGTCTGCAATTGCGTCTCGACACGCTTTGCGGTCGCACTCGCTCGAGTCAGTCGAGTTTCCAGCGCCAGAGCCGACTCGATGTGGCTTTTTGATGCAGTTTTCTCCAATTTGTAAGAGTTTCCAGCTTCCAAAACTCATCTGGAGTGAAAAGATCGGCGGCTGTGGCGCTGGAAGCTCTTCCGACTCGGGAGCGTGCGGCCGCAAAGCGTGTCGAGACGCAATTGCGGACCGGAATTAGGACCGGAGAAGCACAGTACATTGAAGGGCACGCAAACAGCCGGTCAGCAAGGGTGAAAAAAGTGCCTTCTCGTCTTTTTCTGCAGTTTTTCCTAACGCTGCTGTCACAGTAAGCTCTTGACCAACCATATTCTGTAGGAAACTGAACATCCGCAATTTATCGTGAACACTGCCTTTAAAGGCAGTGTTCACGATGATTTTCGTCCCCGAGTTTTTCACATAAAACAATGCGTTGGCCTCCAAGTGCTATCAAAACTACGAAGAATTGGCGAGAAACGCATTAAAACGTCGTATTTCAGTGACATTATTCTATAACATGGACTAGTTGTCCGGTAGGATAAACATGTTCACGGTGGTTGTCACCGGTGAAAAATGGGGCTAATCAAAAATGGAAGAATCTTTTAGGCACAACAGTATTATTTAGGGTCCGAAGGAATGATCGGAGCAAAACAAAATTAAGATTTGCAAAAGGCGGGTCCACAAAAGATTTCATTGCCACAACAAACAGTTCCACTGAGAGTACAGAAGCGGAGTGAGAGTAAAGGATTTCGGGTCCTTCTGGTGCGTTTTTCTCGCTTTCTTCGTCATTTCAGTTCTATTCGGGGGCCAAACAATCGATTTAGCGATTAATCTCAAAATTGAAGATTATCGTGAACACTGCCTTTAAGTAAGTTAGTTGTGCACTTCAATGTATGTTACTGAGGAAAACATGTAACTAGAGTTGAAACTTCTGAGTTGTGTAGGTAAGTCGTCCGGTCCCTATTCAGTACAAAACCACTCCGTTGTTTCCTCATGTGCATCGAGTTTTTGTCAATTTTTTTCTTCAATTCTCAATACTCTGCTCCGCCCCTAACCTTGGATTCATGTCGTAAATATGATAGCATTTTTGAGCGCGTTTGCTGCCGTTAGAGCTGAGCTCGTGTGTGCTTTAGCGTTAGCGTAAACGTTTCTTTTTGACTCCCTTTCGGAAATCTTTGTAACAACCATATTGTGAATTCTACTATTGTCGCAAACATTGGATATTCTGTAGAGCATTTGCTGATGTGTAGCTGAAGATAAGCACACTTAAATTCCTGTGATATTAGAGTACAAAAGAAAAGAATGCGCTGTGTTTACTATGATAAGGAATGCAAAAGTTCCCCCATTGGGGCACGTTTTGCCTCTTTCAAGTAAAGATGTGGGACTTCATAATAGAAAATCGTCTTCCCACTTTCACAGAATTCTCATTTCAGCATATCGATAAGACGTTGCCAGAAGTGTGCTTCATCTCGGGGAAGGGTCCGACTTCAATCTCATGAATACTTCGCATACAATAAAGCATTTCATCGTCATCAAGTTCTTTTGTGCTTTGTTTATGAGGCTTTTAATTCAAATGAGCTCCAACTTTTATTTTGTCAAGTAAACTTCGACATAACTGCACAAAAGTGTAAAAAATCACGTCTACATTTTCAGCAGATTTCCCAGAATCGTTTCCTTCTGTGAGAACTAGTTGAACGTACGACATCTTTTCCATAGCTAATCGAATATTCGTAGTTCACTCCATCTCCAGGAGTCGTGTATGTGGGCATCAGCCATGTAATGGGACACTTTCCAAAAATCGAGCAGAAGTTCTCCAGACGTGAGCCCAAATCGAATACTGAGAACTCGTGGTTCTGAAACGCATTTCCTCGGTAGACTAGATATTCATGCTTTAATGTGAGTCACGAGTGCCCGTGCAGATATCATCTGTGTGTGAATTTTCTAAGAATTTCGCAAGCAATCATGGGAGGAAATGGTCTTATTAAATGCAGGGTTCACGCTAAAATAGTAGTTCTGTAAGTTTTCAATTTTTCCACCGTGAAATCCACGAATCAGAGAAGAAAGCGCCAAGGCTTTACAAAACATTCGAATTTCGGAGAAAAAAACTTTCGAAAAGAGTTCCTGGAAGCATTTAATCACGCTCGTTTTGTATGTTTGGTGCAGTAGGATTCAAAACGTCGCGAATTGTTTTGTGCTTTTAACTTTATACTCCGCCAACGCGTAGCTAGATGCCTCTCACGGAAACCAGAGATGCCCAGGGTTTCGGAGGCATCTAGTCTAATTTTGACACGAGAATTTACGTAAATTACGAAAAGTTTAGCCTCAGTTGGTGAAATTTTAGCTACAGCGCCCGCATATTCTACGTAAGTTCTTGCTACAGCACTCGCATATTGTACGCTTATCCTCGTTGCAGCACTCGGTCGATCGACCCACCCAGTCTTGATCCGTACTAGAAAGGCGGTCCCCGCTGCGATCGAGCGCGTCGACGTTTCTTCCCCACGGCCTACAGCATACCAGCGGCCAAAATTATCCCTTGCAAGGTCTTCCAGAGAGCGACGCGGGGTCACCCTCTACGACCACCCACAGAGTGTCAAGTTATCCGTGGATTGACTGGGCCAACACTGTTCGAACGGCATCCCTGTGTTCCGCGTAGCCAGCGCGGGTTTGAGATTGCATTTCAACACAGGCCGTCGTTGAATCCGTAGATTCTCGCTACAAAATTGTAGCGAGAATATACGGGTTTAGCGTCAGAGAGATCAATGCATTGAATTTAGCCTTCGTTTTTACATAGAATACGCGCAGAATTTGCACCCTTGTAGCCTCGACACAAGAATATGCGGGTTTTAGCTATCGTAGCTAAAACCCGTAAATTCTCGCTACATGGAATGGGGCGGCGTTTCAGGCCGCGCCCTCGGAGGCATCTAGCTTCGCGTTGGCGGAGTATGGGAGATCGAATGCCTAGAATTCCGCCAAAAGAGGCCGACCCTCCCTTCGACAGCCGTGTGGCATCAAATGGGAAAAGAAATTAGCTTATCAACAATGATCTAGCTTAAAGGCAGCAGACGCGCTCGAAATTGGTATCGATTTTATGACATACATCAAAGGTTTGAAGCTGGTTGTATTGGGAACTAACGAAAAAACGAACGAAAACTGTTTGCGAATAGAGGAATAACGGTTATTTTGTTATCAGGTGAAAAAGGACGAGTTTTACGGTGCGCGGTTGAAACAGCAATGTTAGCAACAAAATGGTTGAGATAGAGAAGCCGATATACTTCTACAGCCTGTACTGGAACGTTAACCTCGTTTGAAGCATCAAAAACCAGCCAAAGGGACCGTAATAGTACTATCAATCTGGACGAGTTTGTATTTTGGGGCGGGGTTGCAGAAATTTTTCGATTTGCATTGCTGAAATTTAGTAGTATTGACTCGTTTTTGACGCTTCCAACGGCGTGAGCAGTCTACTAGGAGCCATGCGACTTCAGAAACGTAGTTATCTCAACCACTTTTTTGAGCGTGTCTGCTGTCTTTAAAGGCAGTGTTCACGATAATCTTCGATTTTGAGATTGATTGCTGATTCGATTGTTTGGTCCCCGGGTAGAACTGAAATGACGAACAAATCAAGAAAAACGCACCGGAAGTACACAAATTCCTCTACTCTCACCCCGCCTCTTTACTCTAACTGGAACTGTTCGGTGTGACGATGAAATCTTTTGTGGAACCGTCTTTTGCAATTCTCTATTTTGGGTTGCTCCGTTCTTTCCTTCAGACCCTAACTAATACTGATTTGCCTAAAATATTCTTCCATTTGTGATTAGCCCCATTTTTTACCGGTGGCAACCACCGTGAACATGTTCACCCAATCGGATAACTAGTCCAGGCCAGAGAATAATGTCACTGGAATAAGACATTCTAGTGCGTTTCTCGCTGTTTCTTCGTAATTTTGGTAACACTTGGTTGCCAACACATTGTTTTGAGTGGAAAACTCGGGAACGAAAATAATCGTGAACACTGCCTTTAAATGAGTGGAAGTTTATGTACCATTTGTTGATAAGCTACTTGCTTTTCTCATTTGATGCCACTCGGCTGTCGGAAGGCCGGTCTCTTTTGACTGAATTCGAGGCATGAAATCTCCCATATCTTCACAATAATGCTCGGGTGACCCAACATACTCTACCTACCTTCTCAGGCGGGCCTAGCCAATGATTCAAACCCAGAAAACGGTGAGTGGTTTTCAGCGCGTACAATGCCTTTAACTGAAAGTAAGAAAATTTGACTGCATGTGATTGGATCAGGGATGAGCGGAATTCCGATTTCCGATTTCCGAATTCCGATTTCCGATGGTTTTTGGCCTTCCGATTTCCGATTTCCGAAAAAAAGCCTAAAAATGCGGAAAAAATCGGAAATATCGGAGTTTAGGTTTTTGAACCCTTTTCCTTGCCAAGTTCTTAGGGATATCTGGGGCGCTGAATTCGAATTCGAGGCCCGTCTTCACTTTTCAGAAAGCTAAGGTTGAGTGCATTTACAGGAAAGTTATTCAATAACATCCTACTGTCTACATATGTTTGCCTAACTATGTGTGTGTGTCCGTGTGTGTTTGTGAGAATGAACGGAAATTCGGTGGTTTTTTTTTTCAACAATGAAGCCATTCGGTTTGTTGTTATTATGGTGTGATGGCGTGTACTGATAACACGATCAGTTCCCTATATAAAAGCTTGCTGAAAGAGTTCATGAACGGTTTCATTTGAGATTTAAGGCCCGCTGTGAGTTTCCCAAGGGGAGTGTGCGGGACTTCACTGTGAAGTAATTTCTGACAGAGTTACATGCTAATGCTCTCGGCTTTAGATATGCTCTCGGCAACCTGCCTTTACAACTTTAAGTTGCATTTGACCTTGAACATTGGATATATGCTCCACGGTGCGAGTTGAGTTACACGTGACATGAAGCACTGGCGTGTAACCTAAATGTATTATGTATGTTATCGCACATGTAACTTATCTACGCGGCGTGCCGTTCCCTAGGGAGGTATACGTTGCACCCTGGAGGCATGACTCAGATGCAGGCAGCCTCGTCCATTCAGTTGCACTAGTTTTGAGGTACTTGGCCCCGCACACCGGCTGGAGGCTCGCCTGACAGACTGCTGCCGGCCCAGTCGTGCTCGCCGAGCAGTCTCCGTCGCGTGACGGTATGCTGGCCTCGTCGCTTGTCAGTGTGCCGGCCACGTCGCTGGTACATGTCAAGTAACATGTACCAGCAGTACGAGTTACTCGCAATGTTGTGTATTTATTATAAGCGTATGTTACATTGATCAAAAATCTCGTGCAATTACACGTAACATCGCTTCAAGTTACTTGTTAACTCAAAGTAAGTTGCGTGAGGCCACCTTGCAACTTGCGTTGAAGTCTCAGGTAATCTGCCCAGCATTTTCTGAGTGGAAGTGCGTCAAGCGTCAAAACAGTGGGCTGGGGGCTTCACTTAGAGTGCGCAAACCGCTGGAAAAGGTGTGCGGGGTCTAACTGGGAGTACGCCGAGCGCCGGAGGAACTGTCTGTGTTGCGCTCAATTTGGAGTGCGTCGAGCGCCGGGTAGACTGTGTTGGACACAACTTGGAGGGCACCAAGCGCCGGCTAAAGTGTGTAGCACCCCAACTAGGAGTACGTGAAGCGCCGAGAAAAGTGTGTTGCACCCAACTAGGAGCGCGCCATGTGCCGGGAAAAAAAGTTTGCGGGACTCTAATAAAAGTGTACCGCTCGCCGGAGAGACTGTGTTGAACCGACTTGAAGTGCTGCAGGCGCCTGGAAAAGTGTGTGGGACCTAACTGATTCTGCAATGATTCTGAGCGTCACGATACAAGTCTACAAGTACGTGTGGGCATACACCTTATCAATAAAGTAGGATAAGCCCAAGTGTTTTGGCAGGAACAATCACCAGGGGAGGGTTAAGAATTTCGCTGACCATTTCCGATTTCCGATTTCCGAATTCCGATTTCCGATGGTTTTTGCCGTTCCGATTTCCGAAATCCGATTTCCGAATTTTAGAGAGTCCTTCCGATTTCCGATTTCCGATTTCCGCAATTCAGGAAAAAATTTCCGCTCATCCCTGGATTGGATGTTAGGATCCTTTGCCATTAAGAGCGCTCAATATGTACTTCGGCAATAGCTCCCGTAGAAAACTCTTCCGCTCTTCAAAAAACTCTTTCATGTTATGTACTGGCTGATCTGATCCAGCGGCTTTCGAGCTTCCCCTCAGGTTTCTGTCGTTTTTTCTCACCTACTTCCCTCAAAAGGACGCAGAGCTTACATTTGTGCAGAAAAAAAACCTTCTCGTCGCAAACACAGCCTCCAACGAAATGTTCACTTTGCATTCAGAGCGTAACTCAAGAAATGGTGCAAACTTTGCAAGAGCACCCATTACTCCTTAAAGGCAGTATTCACGATAAATTTCACTTCCGGTAGCTCCACGGCTTACGGAAGGTCTGGTGCCCTATATAGCAAGGCATGCTTAAAAAGGACACGAAAGACGCGTTTTTGAGCCAAAATAGGCCCTCTCTTGTTTACGGTGATTTTTGAGCGTGGAGGAGTTGACCGCTGCAAGGATGATACCTATCAGTGCAATTAAGCGATCAGCTCACTTATCAGCACTTCCTTGACTTGATCATTCCTGTAATCTGAATCTTCATTTTTCATCTCGAGGGGGCGGATCTGGGGCGCGGGGTGTGTCTGGGGCCTCAAAACGCTTGCTTGCAGCCGTTATTTTAGCTCGTTTTCTACCGTTCTTCCGACACTGGGAGCCTAGGATCCTTCTCGCCTATCATGCCACTGTGGAAAGTCAACGAGGATGATCATCGTGAACGCTGCCTTTAAGAAAAGTTTGACACATAATGCGAAATCGGAGAAGATGTGCAATTGTATGACAGAGACAATAAAAATAGCAACAGTAGCCTCAACGCGGGAGAATCGTCCCGTGGGAAGAAAGTCACGAACCATTTCGTCTTCGTCAAGAAAACTGAGCTGAGAATCTTCAATAGTGGTGCGATTTGAGAGAAGACTTTGCAGTTGGGTCTTCAGAAGCGAACCCACTGACACTGCAATTACCTTAAAAATCGCATGTAGAACTTTTTTCCGTAGGTCTCAGTTTCCTGTGTTTTTTTCATTGTGTCTGCCCCGTAGATTCGATGTACTGCTGGCACTGGTTGGCTAGAGGAAAGAGAGCTAGGTCTGCACTCAGAAGATTTGAAACAGCTTGCGCGCCACCAAAAGAGCAGCGTAAACAGGCTGCGCGCCACGAATTTTTATTAATGCATCTTGCGCGCGCTGTCGTTTCCATGAACCGTCTTGCGCGCCACGAGGCTGAAGCTTGCGCGCAGCCTCTAGGAATTTCTTCAGTGAGAGAAGCTTGCGCGCAGTCACTTTCTGGCGGAAAAGGTTGCGCGAAGCGACCTTGGAAGCGGAGAACTCTACATGTGCATTCTTGCCTCTGAATCGATCGACTCACACATCCTCGGCCAAACTTTTTTCTGATAACTTCTCCAATTCATCAATGCATGCATATCATCGCTTTTCTGGGGTACTACATGCAGTAATTACACGATTTATAACGTCTGCATGGATCGTGAAGAGACTTCGCGTTCACTGTTGAAGGTTGGCGCAAACTCGGTGCCATATGCTACAGCATAGGTGCGCCGAGTTTGCGCCAACTTTCAACAGTGAACGCAAAGTCTCTTCCCGATTCACGCCGATGCTATGTCTCCCTTGACGTGGAAAAAAATTCTCCAGGTCATATTCTGAATACTTCCCCCTGATTTTCCATACCCGCAGCACATTTTGTTATGTTGGTGATTCTCTTCCAAGAAAGCCTTTTTAGGTCTCTGTTTTTACTGACCCTGATTTGCAACCACGCACCTTTGATTGAAATTCTGTTATTGAAAAGTTATTGATTTTTCAAGCGTTTTTCACGTTCCCCTGACTTTTTTTGGCAAAGTGTGATACACATAGCATTCTAAAACGCTTCTTTCCTTTAACTTAAGTTCTTTTTCGTTTTCAGTGCAACTCGCTTTTGCTCAAGATTCGCATTTAAATCCAGTGTGTGGTTTAAAAACTGATTGATTATACATCTTTATTTATCTCCTATCTAATCGTGAAATATGTTACCGCTTCGTAACAATCAAGTCGTGTCATCCAGTCCTCAAAGGGATCTTTAAAGGCACAGTCCAAGCTCAGGGGCGAAATCTGAGATTTCCGCATAATTGTGACTTAGACCCACCCTATATAGCACCTGCCAAGTGCGAGCTCTCAATTCCTCCGAATAAGCGAGATATAGGAGGAAGCCACCCTGGGGCTCCCTCATCCGGAAGCCACTTTGGCACGCTCCTTTTACGATCTTTCCAGCCCAACAGTGGCGATATGAGCGATGGTTTCCTATCAACAGCCACGTTCTTCCCTTCTTTCTCAGCCACTTCCTTTATCCAGGTCGGCTCGCATACATCGGTTGCAAATGACGGAAGTCACAAGCCAAGGACAACTCGTCCACCATGCTTCCATAGCTCAATTTTTGAGGGGCCATAACTTCGTTCCTAGAGGCTCTTGTACGATTTCAGAGACATTATTGGAATCAGCGTGGGGCCGTTCTCAATATAGGCGGAAAAACAGGAAAACGGTTCCGAGGTGGGACTGTGCCTTTAACGGCGACATATTTCATGCTCTAATAGGAGGTGACTAAAGTCATGTATGGATAACTAGTATTACACTCTACCAAAAAAAGGAACAAGAAAAAACTGCTTGAGAAGTGCACAAATGTTTTTGCACCCAGTATTCTTTAAGGGGCCCATTAATTCTCAAGTTTCGGGTAAAATTTATTTACGTTTTTCGGGACAGGGTCTCTCTACACACATGGGGAGGAGTTGTCCCGTTTTTGCAGTTCGATACGTCACGCCACTCAATGCAAGCGATGTGATCCCGAGTGGAATTAAAGCCGCGGAACGCCAGACATCACCTCCCTCGGTGTGTAGAGAGACCCTGTCCCCGTTTTTCGCTTGCGTCTGCGTGCATATGCTGCGTCTCCCTTCATCGTACTTTCTCGTTGTATCTCTCCCCGCTTTGCACAGGCGCGCGAAGAAACAGCCAACTCGGCCCCGAAATAGAGGATGCGAACGGTCCAAGGCATGAAAAAAGGCGGTTTTGCGGTTGCGCTTTTCCACTTTGCATACTGCAGGTTGCACCATAACTGACGGCAACTCGACGTCATTTCTTACTGCACCTACAAGGACTGGGACTAGCTTGCGAATAAGCTGATGGAAATGACAGTGACGACAACGATAATTCTTGTATGGCCAGACGAAATGCCTAGTGGTATCCCAATGAGACGGTTGCTCATCGCGCTGGAACGTCACGTGCAGGTCAACTGCACGCTTTTTTTTCTCCCGCACCCAAAAGAGGATTCGAACGCGGCGCAATGGAGAGAAATGGGTGAGGTGTGCGGACAGTGGGTCAAGTATGATACAGACCCCGGAAGGAAGTTCGACGCGCTAGTCGTGGATTACTACAGTAATGTTTTGGATGGAGGATCTTTCGAGCATCCAGCCACATGTTTGGGTCTTCAGCCCCGCTACAAACGTTCTCCGTTCTTCGGGAGCCAAGTGGTGTTCTACCTCGAGAAGATGAGGCTTACAGTCAATGACGTAGTTAAACTGTTGCCATTCGAACCGGCTTCTGAGGAGCTCAAAGAGCAGACGAAGCGCGAGCAAGCGCTAAAGGCCAAGCGACGCCGTGACGAGAGAGCACCTGACTTCCGGGTGGTTCAAGATCCGGAGAGAATGCGGCATCGGCAGGTCATCTCGTTCCATGATCCAGCCTCCGGAAATCGCGGCAATGTCCGTCATGGAATGAATGGAGCGAAGCCCGCTCGGTATGACAACCGCCGGTCACCATCTGTTCACGCTGGAGTCGACAGAGACGAACGCCACGGAAGATGCCTGAAACAGGAAGGACACCGACTCAGTGGAGAGGTTGAGGGGCGCCGCGACACCGGACGCAGGAGCCATGGTATGGAGAAGAGGGTTGTCCGGGGAGGAATCTAGTGATCTCATTTGTGATGTGAGTATTGTTTTGCCGTAGTTCTACTATTAGTATAATAGTTTGTTATAGTTGTTTTCCTGTTTTGTAACCTTGTAATACATTTGTCCTCTTCTCTTTTCTCGTTTCCAGTGTGGATCCTCGTTGAGTTGTGGTGGTGTTCGCTTCCGTCGATCGATGGGCGCGGAGGGGTGGATGGGGGGCGAGGGCCATCTTATGTATGCCTCGCGCTCTCGTCTGCCCGTCATCCCAAGCGGAGCCTGCGATCGGAGGCCGCGTCCGCTGCCTTCTTAAAGTCACAGTCCAACCTCAGTGGTAATTTTTGATATTATGGCCAAGTCGCCGTCTACAGCAACCCTGCCAAGCGCGAAATCTCAGTTCGCTCAAATAAGCGAGAAAAAGCTGGGAAAAAGTCGACCACGCCCCCTTGAAAGAAAAAATGGGCAACGCCCACTGGCAGGTTTCCCATCTCAATAGGGAAGAGACGCGCGAATGGTTTTGTTCAAAATCTATGTTCTTCCTTTTGTTTTCGGTCTGGCTTTATATTGTGGCCTGCTTCAGAACGATGGATGCGAGAAACGATAAAATACAGACTCGAGACAACTCGTCCGCAAACTTCTACCAGTTCAAATTCAAAATTTTTGAGGAGCCGTAACTCAGTTCGTAGTGAGTTCTGAGCGATTCTGGAGACACCATTGCGATCAGCGTGAAATTTTCTCTAAGATAGGCTGGAAAACAAAAAATAGATTTCTGAAAGTTGGGCTGCGCAGAAAAGGTCAAGGATTTGGCATTGCTCTAAAATGTCGTGAAATTGTTCCATTAGATTTGGCTATCAAACTGATTTTCTAAATGTAGTGAAATTGTTGAATCGATTTGGCTGTTGTTGGTATATGCAGACAACATAATCATTAAATGTAGTGAAATTGTTGCAAACGGATTCGGCAGGAGCTCTATGAATTATAACACTCAAATCACGCGTCAGAAGGTCCTCTGGCGAGCAAATAAAGACAAAAACAAAAAAAAAACTACTTCCTAATTACTGCTGAACGAAATGTGGCCTTATGGGCTAGAAATAAGGTTTGCGAATGTTAATCTGCCTTTTCAGTGTAGCTCCCACTAAGGTACCAAACCTTCTCTCACCGATCAGATAAAAATCATGAAAACGAAATCTAATGCAATTTATTACTAATGCTATGTCTTCGTGTCTTCGTGTCCTCAACGCTACTAATGCTATGTCGTGTCCTCAACGCTTTCACGGTTCACAATGTATGGAAACGTTTTGCTGCTAGACTTAATCTTGTTCTCATTTGATTCAATATGCGCTCCAAGAAAAACCCCTTCTGACGCGTGATTTGACTGTGATAATTCATAGAGCTCCTGCCAAATCCGTTTGCAACAATTTCACTACATTTAATGATTATGTTATCTGCATATAGTACCATCACAGCCAAATCAATTCGACAATTTCACTACATTTAGAAAATCAGTTTGATAGCCAAATCCAATAAAACAATTTCACGACATTTAAGAGCAACGCCAAATCCTTGACCTTTTCTGTGGAGCCCAACTTTCAGAAATTTCACAACTTTTCACAAGGGTTTCCCTTCTACAATATCGTCAAGCTCTGAAAGTCAAGTTGTTTTTTTTTTCGAAAACATAGTGGTAGAAAGGATGAAGCTCCGCTGCTAAGACTGCAAGATATGTAATAGTTGCAACGCGGCTTCCTACAAATAAGATAGCATTCATTTCCGAGCTACTCGCAGTCGTATTATCACTATCGTAGATGCGAAGCGGTTGTTTTTCGAAAAAAGCAACTATCAAAATGAAGAAACCATTTCTGAAAGTTGGGCTCCGCAGAAAAGGTCAAGGATTTGGCATTGCTCCTAAATGTCGTGAAATTGTCTTATTGGATTTCTGAAAGTTGGGCTCCGCAGAAAAGGTCAAGGATTTGGCATTGCTCCTAAATGTCGTGAAATTGTCTTATTGGATTTGGCTCTCAACTTGATTTTTCAAATGTAGTGAAATTGTCGAATTGATTTGGCTGTGATGATACTATATGCAGATAACATAATCATTAAATGTAGTGAAATTGTTGCAAACGGATTTGGCAGGAGCTCTATGAACTATCACAGTCAAATCACGCGTCAGAAGGGAATCCTTGGAGCGCATATTGAATCGAATGAGAACAGGAATAAACCTAGCAGCAAAACGTTTCTCTACAATGCGAACCGTGAAAGCGTTGAGGACACGAAGACATAGTCAGTAGCGAGTAAATTGCGTTAGATTTCGTTTTCATGAATTTTGTCTCATCGGTGAGGGAAGGTCTGGTACCTGAAAAGGCCACACTGAAAAGGCAGAATAGCATTTGGAAACCTTAATTCTAGCCCATAAGGCCACGTTTCGTTCAGCATTGTTGACTAAGGATTATTATTTTTTTCTTTTTGTCTTCATTCGCTCGCCAGAGGACCTTCTGACGCATGATTTGACTGTGATAATTGATAGAGCTCCTGCCAAATCCGTTTGCAACAATTTCACTACATTTAATGATTATGTTATCTGCATATAGTATCATCACAGCCAAATCAATTCGACAATTTCACTACATTTGAAAAATCAAGTTGAGAGCCAAATCCAATAAAACAATTTCACGACACTTAAGAGCAATGCCAAATCCTTGACCTTTTCTGCGGAGCCCAACTTTCAGAAATTTCACAACTTTTTACAAGGGTTTCCCTTCTACAATATCGTCAAGCTCTAAAAGGCAAGTTGTTTTTCTTTGAAACATAGTGGTAGAAATGAAGAAACAGCTGCTAGGATTGCAAGATAATAGTTGCAACGCGGCTTCCTACAGACAAGATACAAGGCATATACTTTTTGAATTTAAAAGTCGAGAAAATGAAGAAATGAGTTTTAAAATGACCCAATTGTACAGGGTTGGGGCACAATCCTAGACGGGGGAGAGGGGGGCACCCACCATTCAAATTCAAGACAGAAGTGAAATGAACCACCCATTGGTAAGGCTACCAGTCGGAGTATTTTCATGAAATTTCTATAAAAACAATGATTGATAGCAGTATCAGACATCTTTTATCAGAATTTTCCATCATTTCTATGAGTCTTGGGTGGCCTCACCCCGTCTAGGATAGACCCAGGGTCAGTCGCTCTAGCCAAACTTCACCGGTTCTTGCTGACGTGGCTCGTCTGCGCCGGCCCATATGTCTGATTCGGAACAAGAACGATAGTTAAATACATCGTACGCGCAGAAAACCGTATATTATTTTTTCATGTTTTTGCGTAGCTTGGCCCCTCTAGTGAACGAAAATGTTGAAGGGGCCCATTAAAAACCTTCATTCTTCTTTCAACTCCCTTCTTCATTAAAGAAAAGTCAATCGGAGCACATTGTAAATACGAATTTGAATTTCGCGCCAAAACCATTTTCAGAGTTTTTTTGCATGTGGAGTTCGTGCCGTAACTATTTTTCCTGTTGTCTTACGGTCGCACCAACATTCTAGGAAAAAGTGCTAGATGACTGGTGAGAATTGGTGGCGGATATTAATCTTTGACGCCTTCCAACCTCATCGTCCAACATTTTTGACGCGCCAAAGTTTACCAGTGTGATCTACCGGGCTCAATCATAAAATTGAGCCTGAAAATGGAAATTGATTTCCAGCACGAACGATAGTTAAGTGCGCTAGAAGAGGACTACCGTAACCTTAGGAATGATGTTATTCGGCTCTCTTAAACAAATTTGATGATACCCAATTGATCAATGATAAAGATAAAAGAAGTGAAGAGCGGTGTGTCTTCATTCACACACCGTCCTTCTCCAGAGGTCAGCAGTTGAGGATCTGCCTGGACTACAAGCAGAAAAACAACACCAGCGGTAGTGAAGATGTAGCGAATTCGGAGTCAGAACTTGGAAAATTTTAGAGCCAACTCGAGTGAGATTACAATAGCCTTGTTCTGGCGCAATTGCCTATCGCTCTTGTTGATTCGGAGGCATGACTTGCATACGGTGTCCTGGACATTAAACGGAGGTCCTGCGCACGTCCTTTGATGTTCTGCACACTCCTACTAAGGTCCTGCACACGTTCCATGATGTCCTGCACACCCCTTCTGGGGTCCTGCACACGTCCCATGATGTCCTGCCCTCTTCTACTACGGTCCTGCACACGTACAATGATGTCCTGCACACCCCTACTGAGGTCCTGCACAGGTCTCATGGTGTCCTGCACACTCCTACTAAGGTCTTGCACACGATCCATGATGTCCTGCACACCCCTACTGAGGTCCTGCACAGGTCCCATGATGTCCTGCACACCCCTTCTGGGGTCCTGCACACGTCCCATGATGTCCTGTCCACTCATACTACGGTCCTGCACACGTACAATGATGTCCTGCACACTCCTACTGAGGTCCTGCACAGGTCTCATGGTGTCCTGCACACTCCTACTAAGGTCTTGCACACGATACATGATGTCCTGCACACTCCTACTGAGGTCCTGCACAGGTCCCATGATGTCCTGCACACTCCTACTGAGGTCCTGCACAGGTCCCATGATGTCCTGTACACTCCTACTAAGGTCTTGCACACGTTCCATGATGTCCTGCACACTCCTACTGAGGTCCTGCACAGGTCCCATGATGTCCTGCGCACTCCTACTAAGGTCTTGCACACGTTCCATGATGTCCTGCACACTCCTACTGAGGTCCTGCGCACATTCTACGACGTCCTGCACACCCCTACTGGGGTCCTGCACACGTCCCATGATGTCCTGTCCACTCCTACTACGGTCCTGCACACGTTCCATGATGTCCTGCACACTCCTACTGAGGTCCTGCACAGGTCCCATGATGTCCTGCACACTCCTACTAAGGTCTTGCACACGTTCCATGATGTCCTGCACACTCCTACTGAGGTCCTGCACAGGTCCCATGATGTCCTGCACACTCCTACTGAGGTCCTGCACAGGTCCCATGATGTCCTGTACACTCCTACTAAGGTCTTGCACACGTTCCATGATGTCCTGCACACTCCTACTGAGGTCCTGCACAGGTCCCATGATATCCTGCGCACTCCTACTAAGGTCTTGCACACGTTCCATGATGTCCTGCACACTCCTACTGAGGTCCTGCGCACATTCTACGACGTCCTGCACACCCCTACTGGGGTCCTGCACACGTCCCATGATGTCCTGTCCACTCCTAATACGGTCCTGCACACGTTCCATGATGTCCTGCACACTCCTACTGAGGTCCTGCACAGGTCCCATGATGTCCTGCACACTCCTACTAAGGTCTTGCACACGTTCCATGATGTCCTGCACACTCCTACTGAGGTCCCGCACACATTCTACGACGTCCTGCACACCCCTACTGGGGTCCTGCACACGTCCCAGTATGTCCTGTCCACTCCTAATACGGTCCTGCACACGTTCCATGATGTCCTGCACACTCCTACTGAGGTCCTGCACAGGTCCCATGATGTCCTGCACACTCCTACTAAGGTCTTGCACACGATCCATGATGTCCTGCACACTCCTACTGAGGTCCTGCACAGGTCCCATGATGTCCTGCACACTCCTACTGAGGTCCTGCACAGGTCCCATGATGTCCTGCACACTCCTACTAAGGTCTTGCACACGTTCCATGATGTCCTGCACACTCCTACTAGGGTCCTGCACACGTCCCATGATGTCCTGCACGCTCCTACTAAGGTCTTGCACACGTTCCATGATGTCCTGCACACTCCTACTGAGGCTCTGCACACATTCTACGACGTCCTGCACACCCCTACTGGGGTCCTGCACACGTCCCATGATGTCCTGTCCACTCCTACTACGGTCCTGCGCACGTTCCATGATGTCCTGCACACTCATACTGAGGTCCTGCGCACGTTCCATGATGTCCTGCACACTCCTACTAAGGTCTTGCACACGTTCCATGATGTCCTGCACACGTCCCATGATGTCCTGTCCACTCCTAATACGGTCCTGCACAGGTCCCATGATGTCCTGCACACTCCTACTAAGGTCTTGCACACGTTCCATGGTGTCCTGCACACTCCTACTGAGGTCTTGCACACGTTCCATGATGTCCTGCCCACTCCTACTGAGGTCCTGCACACATTCTACGTCCTGCACACCCCTACTGGGGTCCTGCACACGTTCCATGATGTCCTGCACACTCCTACTAAGGTCCTGCACACGTTCGATGATGTCCTGCATACTCCTACTGAGGCCCTGCCCACATTCTACGACGTCCTGCACACCCCTACTGAGGTCTCACATAGTCAACCGACACTTCAGCACATCCTGCGACGCCTTCTTATCGATGGTGCGCTTTGAACGAATACGCGCCGCGGTCAAGTACATCAACCCGCACAGCGTCCTCTTCCGAGCCGGACGTTCAAAGTACACCACCCTGGGCAGCAAGGTGTTTATATGGAGTCTAAGAAAACAATGACTGATAACGAAAAACCCACCATTTTCATAAACTATTCTTGAGAGGCCGGTTTCCGAGTTTCAAACGCCCGTTAGGGGCCCAGAAGTCATTATGGTGAGTTCTGACAATTATTTTCGTCATTCCCGTGGCCGATTACCTCTAGTCACAAATTTTCGAGCGATTTGGTCCACGCCTTCCAAAAAAATGGTTTTCGACGGACGGAGGTGGAGGCGGAGGCGGAGGCGGTGGCGGTGGCGGAGGCGGAGGCGGAGGCGGAGGCGGAGGCGGAGGCGGAGGCGGAGGCGGAGGCGGAGGCGGAGGCGGAGGCGGAGGCGGAGGCGGAGGCGGTGGTGGAGAACGTTTTTGCGTACTTTGAGAGGTCATAACTTTAGAAAGCGGGGACCAGTTGGGATGAAAAGTTGCACACATATGTAATTTCTTGCAGCGCGTCGAATAGTGTACAGCTCATACCTCTGTTGACGGTATGAATAGGTGATCTCATTGTAGGGCATCCGCGCGGGAAGAGATCAAAGCCAAATCCTGGTGAGCGCTTCGCGCTCACCACAATTTGGCTCTCAACTTGATTTTTCAAATGTAGTGAAATTGTCGAATTGATTTGGCTGTGATGATACTATATGCAGATAACATAATCATTAAATGTAGTGAAATTGTTGCAAACGGATTTGGCAGGAGCTCCATCAATTATCACAGTCAAATCATGCGTCAGAAGGTCCTCTGGCGAGCGAATGAAGACAAAAAGAAAAAAATAATAATCCTCAGTCAACAATGCTGAACGAAACGTGGCCTTATGGGCTAGAATTAAGGTTTCCAAATGCTATTCTGCCTTTTCAGTGTGGCCTTTTCAGGTACCAGACCTTCCCTCACCGATGAGATAAAATTCATGAAAACGAAATCTAACGCAATTTACTCGCTACTGACTATGTCTTCGTGTCCTCAACGCTTTCACGGTTCGCATTGTATAGAAACGTTTTGCTGCTAGGTTTATTCCTGTTCTCATTCGATTCAATATGCGCTCCAAGGAAAACCCCTTCTGACGCGTGATTTGACTGTGATAATTGATACAGCTCCTGCCAAATCCGTTTGCAACAATTTCACTACATTTAATGATTATGTTATCTGCATATAGTACCATCACAGCCAAATCAATTCGACAATTTCACTACATTGGAAAAATCAAGTTGAGAGCCAAATCCAATAAGACAATTTCACGACATTTAGGAGCAATGCCAACTCCTTGACCTTTTCTGCGGAGCCCAACTTTCAGAAATTCGCAACTTTTTACAAGGGTTTCCCTTCTACAATATCGTCAAGCTCTAAAAGGCAAGTTGTTTTTCTTTGAAACACAGTGGTAGAAATGAAGAAACAGCTGCTAGGATTGCAAGATAATAGTTGCAACGCGGCTTCCTACAGACAAGATACAAGGCATATACTTTTTGAATTTAAAAGTCGAGAAAATGAAGAAATGAGTTTTAAAATGACCCAATTGTACAGGGTTGGGGCACAATCCTAGACGGGGGAGAGGGGGGCACCCACCATTCAAATTCAAGACAGAAGTGAAATGAACCACCCATTGGTAAGGCTACCAGTCGGAGTATTTTCATGAAATTTCTATAAAAACAATGATTGATAGCAGTATCAGACATCTTTTATCAGAATTTTCCATCATTTCTATGAGTCTTGGGTGGCCTCACCCCGTCTAGGATAGACCCAGGCTCAGTCGCTCTAGCCAAACTTCACCGGTTCTTGCTGACGTGGCTCGTCTGCGCCGGCCCATATGTCTGATTCGGAACAAGAACGATAGTTAAATACATCGTACGCGCAGAAAACCGTATATTATTTTTTCATGTTTTTGCGTAGCTTGGCCCCTCTAGTGAACGAAAATGTTGAAGGGGCCCATGAAAAACCTTCATTCTTCTTTCAACTCCCTTCTTCATTAAAGAAAAGTCAATCGGAACACATTGTAAATACGAATTTGAATTTCGCGCCAAAATCATTTTCAGAGTTTTTCTGCATGTGGAGTTCGTGCCGTAACTATTTTTCCTGTTGTCTTACGGTCGCACCAACATTCTAGGAAAAAGTGCTAGATGACTGGTGAGAATTGGTGGCGGATATTAATCTTTGACGCCTTCCAACCTCATCGTCCAACATTTTTGACGCGCCAAAGTTTACCAGTGTGGTCTACCGGGCTCAATCATAAAATTGAGCCTGAAAATGGAAATTGATTTCCAGCACGAACGATAGTTAAGTGCGCTAGAAGAGGACTACCGTAACCTTAGGAATGATGTTATTCGGCTCTCTTAAACAAATTTGATGATACCCAATTGATCAATGATAAAGATAAAAGAAGTGAAGAGCGGTGTGTCTTCATTCACACACCGTCCTTCTCCAGAGGTCAGCAGTTGAGGATCTGCCTGGACTACAAGCAGAAAAACAACACCAGCGGTAGTGAAGATGTAGCGAATTCGGAGTCAGAACTTAGAAAATTTCAGAGCCAACTCGAGTGAGATTACAATAGCCTTGTTCTGGCGCAATTGCCTATCGCTCTTGTTGATTCGGAGGCATGACTTGCATACGGTGTCCTGGACATTAAACGGAGGTCCTGCGCACGTCCTTTGATGTTCTGCACACTCCTACTAAGGTCCTGCACACGTTCCATGATGTCCTGCACTCTCCTACTGAGATCCTGCACACATTCTTCGACGTCCTGCACACCCCTTCTGGGGTCCTGCACACGTCCCATGATGTCTTGCCCACGTCTACTACGGTCCTGCACACGTACAATTATGTCCTGCACACTCCTACTGAGGTCCTGCACAGGTCCCATGGTGTCCTTCACACTCCTACTAAGGTCTTGCACACGATCCATGATGTCCTGCACACCCCTACTGAGGTCCTGCACAGGTCCCATGATGTCCTGCACACCCCTTCTGGGTCCTGCACACGTCCCATGATGTCCTGCCCACTTCTACTACGGTCCTGCACACGTACAATGATGTCCTGCACACCCCTACTGAGGTCCTGCACAGGTCCCATGGTGTCCTGCACACTCCTACTAAGGTCTTGCACACGATCCATGATGTCCTGCACACCCCTACTGAGGTCCTGCACAGGTCCCATGATGTCTTGCACACCCCTTCTGGGGTCCTGCACACGTCCCATGATGTCCTGCCCACTCCTACTACGGTCCTGCACACGTACAATGATGTCCTGCACACTCCTACTGAGTTCCTGCACAGGTCCCATGGTGTCCTGCACACTCCTACTAAGGTCTTGCACACGATCCATGATGTCCTGCACACTCCTAGTGAGGTCCTGCACAGGTCCCATGATGTCCTGCACACTCCTACTGAGGTCCTGCACAGGTCCCATGATGTCCTGCACACTCCTACTAAGGTCTTGCACACGTTCCATGATGTCCTGCACACTCCTACTGAGGTCCTGCACAGGTCCCATGATGTCCTGCACACTCCTACTAAGGTCTTGCACACGTTCCATGATGTCCTGCACACTCCTACTGAGGTCCTGCGCACATTCTACGACGTCCTGCACACCCCTACTGGGGTCCTGCACACGTCCCATGATGTCCTGTCCACTCCTACTACGGTCCTGCACACGTTCCATGATATCCTGCACACTCCTACTGAGGTCCTGCACAGGTCCCATGATGTCCTGCACACTCCTACTAAGGTCTTGCACACGTTCCATGATGTCCTGCACACTCCTACTGAGGTCCCGCACACATTCTACGACGTCCTGCACACCCCTACTGGGGTCCTGCACACGTCCCATGATGTCCTGTCCACTCCTAATACGGTCCTGCACACGTTCCATGATGTCCTGCACACTCCTACTGAGGTCCTGCACAGGTCCCATGATGTCCTGCACACTCCTACTAAGGTCTTGCACACGATCCATGATGTCCTGCACACTCCTACTGAGGTCCTGCACAGGTCCCATGATGTCCTGCACACTCCTACTGAGGTCCTGCACAGGTCTCATGATGTCCTGCACACTCCTACTAAGGTCTTGCACACGTTCCATGATGTCCTGCACACTCCTACTGAGGTCCTGCACAGGTCCCATGATGTCCTGCACACTCCTACTAAGGTCTTGCACACGTTCCATGATGTCCTGCACACTCCTACTGAGGTCCTGCACACATTCTACGACGTCCTGCACACCCCTACTGGGGTCCTGCACACGTCCCATGATGTCCTGTCCACTCCTACTACGGTCCTGCACACGTTCCATGATGTCCTGCACACTCCTACTGAGGTCCTGCACAGGTCCCATGATGTCCTGCACACTCCCACTAAGGTCTTGCACACGTTCCATGATGTCCTGCACACTCCTACTGAGGTCCTGCACACATTCTACGACTTCCTGCACACCCCTACTGGGGTCCTGCACACGTCCCATGATGTCCTGTCCACTCCTACTACGGTCCTGCACACGTTCCATGATGTCCTGCACACTCCTACTGAGGTCCTGCACAGGTCCCATGATGTCCTGCACGCTCCTACTAAGGTCTTGCACACGTTCCATGATGTCCTGCACACCCCTACTGAGGTCCTGCACAGGTCCCATGATGTCCTGCACACCCCTTCTGGGGTCCTGCACACGTCCCATGATGTCCTGCCCACTCCTACTACGGTCCTGCACACGTACAATGATGTCCTGCACACTCCTACTGAGTTCCTGCACAGGTCCCATGGTGTCCTGCACACTCCTACTAAGGTCTTGCACACGATCCATGATGTCCTGCACACTCCTAGTGAGGTCCTGCACAGGTCCCATGATGTCCTGCACACTCCTACTGAGGTCCTGCACAGGTCCCATGATGTCCTGCACACTCCTACTAAGGTCTTGCACACGTTCCATGATGTCCTGCACACTCCTACTGAGGTCCTGCACAGGTCCCATGATGTCCTGCACACTCCTACTAAGGTCTTGCACACGTTCCATGATGTCCTGCACACTCCTACTGAGGTCCTGCGCACATTCTACGACGTCCTGCACACCCCTACTGGGGTCCTGCACACGTCCCATGATGTCCTGTCCACTCCTACTACGGTCCTGCACACGTTCCATGATGTCCTGCACACTCCTACTGAGGTCCTGCACAGGTCCCATGATGTCCTGCACACTCCTACTAAGGTCTTGCACACGTTCCATGATGTCCTGCACACTCCTACTGAGGTCCCGCACACATTCTACGACGTCCTGCATACCCCTACTGGGGTCCTGCACACGTCCCATGATGTCCTGTCCACTCCTAATACGGTCCTGCACACGTTCCATGATGTCCTGCACACTCCTACTGAGGTCCTGCACAGGTCCCATGATGTCCTGCACACTCCTACTAAGGTCTTGCACACGATCCATGATGTCCTGCACACTCCTACTGAGGTCCTGCACAGGTCCCATGATGTCCTGCACACTCCTACTGAGGTCCTGCACAGGTCTCATGATGTCCTGCACACTCCTACTAAGGTCTTGCACACGTTCCATGATGTCCTGCACACTCCTACTGAGGTCCTGCACAGGTCCCATGATGTCCTGCACACTCCTACTAAGGTCTTGCACACGTTCCATGATGTCCTGCACACTCCTACTGAGGTCCTGCACACATTCTACGACGTCCTGCACACCCCTACTGGGGTCCTGCACACGTCCCATGATGTGCTGTCCACTCCTACTACGGTCCTGCACACGTTCCATGATGTCCTGCACACTCCTACTGAGGTCCTGCACAGGTCCCATGATGTCCTGCACACTCCCACTAAGGTCTTGCACACGTTCCATGATGTCCTGCACACTCCTACTGAGGTCCTGCACACATTCTACGACTTCCTGCACACCCCTACTGGGGTCCTGCACACGTCCCATGATGTCCTGTCCACTCCTACTACGGTCCTGCACACGTTCCATGATGTCCTGCACACTCCTACTTAGGTCCTGCACAGGTCCCATGATGTCCTGCACGCTCCTACTAAGGTCTTGCACACGTTCCATGATGTCCTGCACACTCCTACTGAGGCCCTGCACACATTCTACGACGTCCTGCACACCCCTACTGGGGTCCTGCACACGTCCCATGATGTCCTGTCCACTCCTACTACGGTCCTGCACACATTCTACGACGTCCTGCACACCCCTACTGAGGTCTCACATAGTCAACCGACACTTCAGCACATCCTGCGACGCCTTCTTATCGATGGTGCGCTTTGAACGAATACGCGCCGCGGTCAAGTACATCAACCCGCACAGCGTCCTCTTCCGAGCCGGACGTTCAAAGTACACCACCCTGGAGAGCAAGGTGTTTATATGGAGTCTAAAAAACAATGACTGATAACGAAAAACCCACCATTTTCATAAACTATTCTTGAGAGGCCGGTTTCCGAGTTTCAAACGCCCGTTAGGGGCCCAGACGTCATTATGGTGAGTTCTGACAATTATTTTCGTCATTCCCGTGGCCGATTACCTCTAGTCACAAATTTTCGAGCGATTTGGTCCACGCCTTCCAAAAAATGGTTTTCGACGGACGGAGGTGGAGGCGGAGGCGGAGGCGGAGGCGGTGGTGGAGAACGTTTTTGCGTACTTTGAGAGGTCATAACTTTAGAAAGCGGGGACCAGTTGGGATGAAAAGTTGCACACATATGTAATTTCTTGCAGCGCGTCGAATAGTGTACAGCTCATACCTCTGTTGACGGTATGAATAGGTGATCTCATTGTAGGGCATCCGCGCGGGAAGAGATCAAAGCCAAATCCTGGTGAGCGCTTCGCGCTCACCACAATTCTCATAATCGCACCATTCCTATGAAAGTAAAGCCCAACCCTGCGAGTAGCGGGGAAATGGAGGATACTTTTCGAATTTAAAAGTCGAAAAATTGAAGAAATGAGCTTTAAAATGATCCAACTGTACAGGGTCTAGGCACTATCCTTGACGGGGGGGGGGTGAACCCACCATTCAAGAATGAAATGGAATGAACCACCAATTGGTAAGGCTACCAGTCGAAGTATTTCCATAGAGCTCTTATGAAAACAATGATTGATTCTGTAAAAAAGGGGTCTCCCAAGCAAAAGTGGTTTGGTTCGCGTTACAAACTTTTCAACAAAAAGGGAACAATAGGGAAGTGGAATGAGGAGAGTGTACAAAAAATGAACAATATCCTCTAAAAACTCTTTTCTTGGTCGAAACTTCTAAACAGCTCAAACAAACCGTTGCGGTTCTGTATGAGGAAGCGATATATAAATATTTTATCGGCACTCACATAATCAAAGTCCTATATGCAGCCAAAAGCGCTTCCTCATAGAGAACCGCAACGGTTTGTTCCCGCTGTTTAGAAGTTTCGACCAAGAAAAGAGTTTTTAGAGGATATTGTTCATTTTTTGTACACTCTCCTCATTCCACTTCCCTATTGTTCCCTTTTTGTTGAAACGTTTATAACGCGAACCAAACCACTTTTGCTTGGGAGACCCCTTTTTTACAGAATTGTTCACTTTTTCTTGATATTACGCAGTAATATCCCATGCAAGAATGTCGAACAAAAACCTCTTCATCTCCCCGTTAGATCAGTCCTCTTTCTGTGATCACAAGAATCAATGACCCAACCTGCTATAAAACTATCTCAGAAAAATCACCCGATGTGGCTTGCGCGACCGATGTTCACATGATATAAGCTAATAAATGAGTGATATCCATGATATCGTTTTACATAATTCATTCATGTTGATCGCGTCAGCCACAGCTGGCTACACCGGGTGTTATTTGCAACCTTCATGTTTTTCATTCGTATCGAACGGGTCGGCCACGGTGATTCTCTCAACCAACTCTGACAGGGGCCTTAGGCCCGGGTGATAGTTGGTCGCTCAGACGTAGCCAGCCCGGTCGATAATCATGAAAGCCTGCTGGCCTACAGCCGGATGCAGAATCTGCCCGCAGTTCTTCGCTTGCGAATGAAACTACATAACTCAAAACCTGCACAGTCAGAAACTACCTTCCATTCCATTTGGACACTTTCACATTAGTGGAACAAAGCAGTTTTCCATACTCATTATTTCGTTTCCTCCGCCCCATTCCTTCGCAGAACAGCCGCTTCGATTCCATGAATTTGATATGAAAAAGCTCTGCTGAGCTGCGAATGGAGATAGCTCTAACAATTTGTTTTTGAACTTAGATGCTGATAAGCAAGTACCATTTATTGCAGAAAAAAACAGTAGGCTGGTGAAGAAGAATGAGCGAGCACTCAAAATGGGGTTGGGTGAATAGATTAAGCGCGTTACGAAACAGAAGAGCAGCCTGGCGACATGACCTACATAATATCTCAAGCTTTCTGCACGCTATGCTTGTCATCAGCACACTTTTAAAAAAGTTTTTCAAGGTGTTCTCGGACTCCTTCGCAAATTCCGATGCATCCAGCACACTATCTCAGACGGCTAGCGCAAAGCTCAAAACTCTTGCTCATTCTTTTGGGTAACCTGCACAAATTTCCGGATGACCAGTGACGGGTCCGGGACTCCTAATCACTCTACGGGGTGTCCTGCACAATTTCTCGGATGACCAGCAATGGGTCCCGAGCACCCGCCCACTCTCCGGGTTTCCACGACGTCCCGATGACGTCAGCAGAAGCTCGAACCACTTTTCACGACGTCCCGATGACGTCTTCAGAAGCCCGAAGCACTTTTCACGACGTCCCGATGACGTCAGCAGAAGCTCGAACCACTTTTCACGACGTCCCGATGACGTCATCAGAAGCCCGAAGCACTTATCACGACGCCCCGCTGACTTCATCAGAAGCCCGAAGCACTTTTGGGACTATCATAGACGGGGAGGGGGGCACCCACGATTCGCTCGTGAGAATGAATGGAAAACCTGACAAAAAATGTTCGATGCTGCTATCAATCATTGTTGTTGATGAAGTTCTGTAGAAATACTTCGATTGATAGCGTTACAGATCGGTCGTTCATTCCATTTCTGACTTTAATCTTGAGTGCCCCCCCCCGTCTAGGATAGTCCCGCACTTTTCAAGACGTCCCGATGGCGTAATCAGCAGCCCGAAGCACTTTTCACGACGCCCCGCTGACGTCATCAGAAGCCCGAAGCACTTCTGACGATGTCGTGATGACGTCCTCAGGAGCCCGAAGCACTTTTCACGACGTCCCGATGACGTCTTCAGAAGCCCGAAGCACTTTTCACGACGTCCCGATGACGTCATCAGAGACCCGAAGCACTTTTCACGACGCCCCGCTGACGTCATCAGAAGCCCGAAGCACTTTTGGGACTATCATAGACGGGGAGGGGGGCACCCACGATTCGCTCGTGAAAATGAATGGAAAACCTGACAAAAGATGTTCGATGCTGCTATCAATCATTGTTGTTGATGAAGTTCTGTAGAAATACTTCGATTGATAGCGTTACAGATCGGTCGTTCATTCCATTTCTGACTTTAATCTTGAGTGCCCCCCCCGTCTAGGATAGTCCCGCACTTTTCAAGACGTCCCGATGGCGTAATCAGCAGCCCGAAGCACTTTTCACGACGCCCCGCTGACGTCATCAGAAGCCCGAAGCACTTCTGACGATGTCGTGATGACGTCCTCAGGAGCCCGAAGCACTTTTCACGACGTCCCGATGACGTCTTCAGAAGCCCGAAGCACTTTTCACGACGTCCCGATGACGTCATCAGAGACCCGAAGCACTTTTCACGACGTCCCGATGACGTCATCAGAAGCCCGAAGCACTTTTCACGACGCCCCGCTGACTTCATCAGAAGCCCGAAGCACTTTTGGGACTATCATAGACGGGGAGGGGGGCACCCACGATTCGCTCGTGAAAATGAATGGAAAACCTGACAAAAGATGTTCGATGCTGCTATCAATCATTGTTGTTGATGAAGTTCTGTAGAAATACTTGGATTGATAGCGTTACAGATCGGTCGTTCATTCCATTTCTGACTTTAATCTTGAGTGCCCCCCCCGTCTAGGATAGTCCCGCACTTTTCAAGACGTCCCGATGACGTCATCAGAAGCCCGAAGCACTTTTCACGACGCCCCGCTGACGTCATCAGAAGCCCGAAGCACTTTTGGGACTATCATAGACGGGGAGGGGGGCACCCACGATTCGCTCGTGAAAATGAATGGAAAACCTGACAAAAGATGTTCGATGCTGCTATCAATCATTGTTGTTGATGAAGTTCTGTAGAAATACTTCGATTGATAGCGTTACAGATCGGTCGTTCATTCTATTTCTGACTTTAATCTTGAGTGCCCCCCCCCGTCTAGGATAGTCCCGCACTTTTCAAGACGTCCCGATGGCGTAATCAGCAGCCCGAAGCACTTCTGACGACGTCCCGATGACGTCATCAGAAGCCCGAAGCACTTTTCACGACGTCCCAATGACGTCATCAGAAGCCCGAAGCACTTCTGACGATGTCGTGATGACGTCCTCAGGAGCCCGAAGCACTTTTCACGACGTTCCGATGACGTCATCAGAGGCTCGAAGCACTTTTGACGACGTCCCGATGACGTCATCAGAAGCCCGAAGCACTTTTCGCGATGTCCAGATGACGTCATCAGAAACCCGAACCATTTTTTACGATCTCCCGATGACGTCATCAAGAGCCCGAAGCACTTTTCACGATGTCCCGATGACGTCATGAGGAGTCCGAAGCACTTTTCACGACGTTCCGATGACGTCATCAGAAGCCCGAAGCACTTTTCACGACGTCCCAATGACGTCATCAGAAGCCCGAAGCACTTTTCACGACGTCACGATGACGTCATCAGGAGCCCGAAGCACTTCTGACGACGTCACGATGACGTCATCAGAATCCCGAAGCACTTTTCGCGATGTCCAGATGACGTCATCAGAAACCCGAAGCATTTCTCACGATCTCCCGATGACGTCATCAAGAGCCCGAAGCACTTTTCACGATGTCCCGATGACGTCATGAGGAGCCCGAAGCACTTTTCACGACGTCCCGATGACGTCATCAGAAGCCCGAAGCACTTTTCACGACGTCCCAATGACGTCAACAGAAGCCTGAAGCATTTTCACGACGTCACGATGACGTCATCAGGAGCCCGAAGCACTTCTGACGACGTCACGATGACGTCATCAGGAGCCCGAAGCACTTTTCACGACGTCACGATGACGTCATCAGAAGCCCGAAGCACTTTTCACGACGTCCCAATGACGTCAACAGAAGCCTGAAGCATTTTCACGACGTCACGATGACGTCATCAGGAGCCCGAAGCACTTCTGACGACGTCACGATGACGTCATCAGAAGCCCGAAGCACTTTTCATGACGTCCCGATGATGCCATCAGAATCCCCACTCACCTACAAATCGATCACTTACCAGCCTACGCACCCCCTACCAACTTACCTGTCTGCCAAGTTGATTGCCTTCGACCATTGGCAGTGGCTATCAGCAGTGAGAACTGAAAAGCGTGACGGCCTACGGCTCACGGCCTACGGCCCACGGCCTACGGCCCACGGCCTACGGCTCACGGCCTACGGCGCACACCATGAAATTTTCTTAAGCTTTCGGGCTCACAACTTTGTTATTTGTGAACCGATTTTGTTGAAATTCGGACAGCAGGTGTATTCTGGACCCCTTCGCTTATATCCAGAAGGAAATCTTCAGAAATTTAGTTTCAAAGATTCTATAAACTATTTTATAAAAATCAAAGTGATCACAAGGCCTAGGCAAAACCAAACCTCTCCAGCCGCTTCGCGGCTGGAGCGATAGCGCAGTATCAGGCATCTTTCATCAGAGTTTTTCATCATTTCTATGAGTAAATCTTGGGTGGCCCCACCAAGTCTAGGATAGACCCAGGGTCAGCCGCTCTAGCCAAACTTCACCGGTTCATGCTGATGCGGCTCGTCTGCGCCGGCCCATATGTCTGATTCGGAACAAGAACGATAGTTAAAGGCAGTATTAACGATAGAGAATGTGTTTCAGTTCCCACTAGGAATGGGTAGAGGAGGGGCACACTGTAACGTTGACGTTGAAAGAACGCATGAAAACGAGCCAGGAAAAGCTCCAAAAGAGCTCGAAGTTGCCACTTCGAGCGCAAGGCAAACCCCAAAAGCGCAACACACGCCCACCGACGTGAACAAATGAATGCTCGAGATCGTGAGATGAGCGATGATTTATAATCATGGCCCCGTTCTTCCCTTCATTCTCAACTTCTCTCTTTACACACGTCAGCTGGCATACATCGGCTGCAAAAGACGGAAGTTACAAGCCTCGGACAACTCGTCCACCATGTTTCCTTAGCTCAATTTCTGAGGGACCATAACTCCGTTCCCAGAAGGTCTTGTACGATTTCAGAGATACCATTGGAATCAGCATGGGGCCGTTTTTAAGATAGGCGAGAGAATAGAAAAACGATTTTTATCGTGAACACTGCCTTTAAAGGCACCGTTCGCGATCTTGAAACCGGTCCCATTCTGATTCCGATGATGCTTCTGGAATCGTACAAGACATTCTGGGAATGGAGTTATGGTCCCTCAAAAATTGAGCTAGGGAAAAAGGTGGACGAGTTGTCCGAGGCTGGTAACTTCCGTCTTTTGCAGCCAATGTGTGCGAGCTGACCTGGGTAAAGAGAGAAGTTGAGAATGAAGGGAAGAACGGGGCTTTTGATCGGAAACCATTGCTCAACTCACGATTTCGAGTGTTCCTTTGTTTACGTCGAGGGGCGGGAAGAGGCGGGACTTGCCCACAATGGCGGGGTTTGCCCACTTTTCTAAGCCGTTTTGCGGCTCCCGGGTAGCTTTTCGTTCCGTTTTTCCGACTTAAGAATGATGTTATTCGGCTCTCGTAAACAAATTTGGTGATACCCAATTGATCAAGGGTAAAGTATAAAAGAAGTGAAGAGCGGTGTGTCTTGATACACACACAGTCCTTCTCCAGAGGTCAGCAGTTGAGGATCTGCCTGGACTACAAAGCAGGAAAACAGCACCACCGGTGGTGAAGATGTAGCAAATTCGGAGTCGGAACTTAGAAAATTTTAGAGCCAACTCGAGTGAGATTACGGTAGCCCTGTTCTGGCGCACTTAACTTTCGTTCTTATTGATTCGGAGACATGGCTTGCATATGGTGTCCTGGACATTAAACTGAGGTCATGCGCACGTTCCTTGATGTCCTGCACACTCCTACTAAGGTCCTACACACATTCCATGACGTGCTGCTCATCCTTACAGGGGTCCTGCACAAGCTTCATGGTGTCCTGCACACTTTTACTGAGGTCCTGTACACATTCCATGACGTCCTTCTCATCCCTAGTGGGGTTCTGCGCACGTTCCATGATGTCCTGCACACTCCTACTGAGGTCCTGCACACAATCTACGACGTCCTGCACACCCCTACTTGGGTCCTGCACAGGTTCCATGATGTCCTGCACACTCCTACTGAGGTCCTGCACACATTCCACTACGTTCTGCACACCCTTACTGGGGTCCTGCAGTAGTTCCTTGATGTCCTGCACACTCCTACTGAGGTCCTGCACACGATCCATGATGTCCTGCACACTCTTACTGAGGTCCTGCACACATTCTTCGACATCCTGTCCACCTTTACTGGGGTCCTGCACAAGTTCCTTGATGTCCTGCACACTCCTACTGAAGTCCTGCACACATTCTACGACGTCCTGCACACCCCTACTGGGGTCCTGCACAGGTCACATGATGTCCTGCACACTCCTTCTAAGGTCCTGCGCACGTTCCATGATGTCCTTCACACACCTACTGAGGTCCTGCACACATTCTACGGCGTCCTGCACACCCCTACTGAGGTCCTGCTGTAGTTCCATGACATCCTGCATACTCGTACTGCGGTCTCGCATAGTCAACCGACACTTCAGCACACCCTGCGACGCCTTCCTATCGATGGTGCGCATGGAACGAATACGCGCCGCGCTCGAGGACATCCCTCCCGCACAGCGCCCTCTTCCGAGCCGGACGTTCAAAGTACACCGCCCTAGACAGCAAGGTGTTTATGGAGTCTAAGAAAGCAATGACTGATAACGAAAAAACCCATCATTTTCATAAGGCCCCGGTCATAGTTGGATGAGCCGACGTCTCCAGCCCGGTCGATACACACAGAATGCATTTGAAATGGGAAGCAAAAATCACTCGGTGTATCCCCCCCGCACCACCCCCCCCCCGCACCCCCCAACATTCCCCAGCACCCACCCGGTCGATACGTATGAACAACATGGTGAGGTGAAGCTGAGAAAATCACTCAGTGTATCCCCGCACCCCCAACACCCCTCGCACCCCCCGGTCGATACGTATGTTTAAAATGATGGAGTGAAGTTGAGAAAATCACTCGGTGTATCCCCCCGCACCCCCCAACATTCCCCCGCACCCACCCCGTCGATACGTATGAACAACATGGTGAGGTGAAGCTGAGAAAATCACTCGGTGTATCCGACGCGGTCGATATCCATGCAATACGTGGATGACGGCGGATGAGAAAATCACCGGGTGGGCGGGCCTATGATAAAACATTGCGTATCACTGGAAAGCTAACCTTACTGCTACCTCCGTTACTTCACCATACTCTCCTCCACTATTTCTCTGAACAGGTGCAATCCTGTTGGCCACGTAATCATCGTCATATCTAGTTGGATGCACCGAGAGATTTTCTCAACCTCACTCCATCACTTTAAACATACGTATCGACCGGGTGGGTGTTGGGGGTGTTGGGGGGTGCGGGGGGGGTGTTAGGGGGTGCGGGGGGGGTGCAGATGCAAATAGCACCAACTCTGACCGGGGCCTAAATTAATCTTGTGAGACCGGTTTCCGAGTTTGAACCGCCAGTTAGGGGCCCGGACGTCATTATGGTGAGTTCTGCCAATTATTTTCGGCATTCCCGTGGCCGATTACCTCTCGCCACAAATTTTCGAGCGATTTGGTTCACGCCTTCCAAAAAAATGGAATTCGACGGACGGAGGTGAAGGCGGAGGCGGAGGCGGAGGCGGTGGTGGAGAACGTTTTCGCGTACTTTGAGAGGTCATAACTTTAGAAAGCGGGGACCAGTTAGGATGAAAAGTTGCGCACAGATGTAATTTTTTGCAGCGCATCGAATGGTGTACAGCTCATGCCTCTAGTGACGGTATGAATAGGTGATCTCATTGTAGGGCATCCGCGCGGGAAGAGATCAAAGCCAAATCTTGGTGCGCGCACCACAATTCGCACCACTTATTAGAGAACCTAAGTTTATCGGTCTGATATCGGTGTGATATGGAAAAGTTACCCGCAGTCATTGTTTCTGACTTGGAGACTATTATCAACTCAGGGGTCGTATTCGCCAACAGCCCGCCGAGGGTAGTCGAAGGGAAGCGGAAGGGATGATACCGCGCTCGGCAGAGGAGCAGATAAACCCATCTTACACCATGTAAGATGGAAATGCAAACTGTGTTACGTATCGATATCACTGCAAAAAGATAAAGATTCCATCGCGAAGCGGCCATTCTTCAGCTATTCTATTCGAAAAATTCCGGCGGTCGCGAGGGAAGCCAAGGGAGGCGAGAGGTGGCCGTGGAGCGCGCGTTTTGTACTGAAATTTCACCTCATTTACCCTTCGACTACCCGGCGGGTTATTGGCGAATACGACCCCAGAAAAATGGAGGTATGTTACTTGATGCTATCAAGTAACATACCCCTGGGGCCGTATTCGCCAATAACCCGCCGGGTAGTCCAAGGGTAAATGAGGTGAAATTTCAATACAAAACGCGCGCTCCACGGCCACCTCTCGCCTCCCTTGGCTTCCCCCGCGACCGCCGGAAATTTTCGCATCGCTTCTCGGGAAAATTGGCCGCATCGCGGCGAAATTTATTGCAATTTGCAGGGGAAGGACGTTAAATTCTTAGATTTTGCTTGCTCGAAACCTCATTTTTTCCGGATTTCTGCTAGATTCTGTCTTTTATTTTCTTTGTAGAAGTGAATTTGATCCTTTTTTTCGTTCTATGTAAGCATTTTTGAATGTGGAGAGTCGTTTGGTGCTGTTATTTTCGCACGTTCCATTGAGCTTCCTGAATAATGTTATCCAGCCCACCCCCCAATCGACTCATTGGCCGTGGGACAGATTTTTGCATTGGAGCAGGCTTTTCGCGCTAGCCTTCCAATCTTCTCAGAAAGTATCAATATCACAATTTCGCAGGATTTCTCTATCGTGCGAGCAAATTTCAAGGAGAGAATTGCTCAACTCACATGTCTAACTGGTTTCGATATAGTCTGACTTTGACTGACTCTGCTATGGAGATTTCTTCTGATTTTATTTATTCATTCAATTTAAAGGGTGGAAGAACTTCACTAAAATGTGGATCTGGTTTTGGTGCGGAATGTTGATGTAGTGAAGTTGAATAAAAGTCCAATTTTGTGCTTCATATGCCATTATTCTAAAAAAGACACATCGCTCACATTTGGTCATTATAGCAATAAGAGGGCTTTGAAAGCACTCAAAAAAAACCTTCCAGATTTGACTCAAAATCCTCCCAGATGGGTTATTTGGGGCGCTGATCACGAATCTGGGAATTAATTTCCGATTTTCCAAAGTTTTCGACATGATTCGTTCAAAGCTTCCCAGCAGGGGAAAATTTGATGGCAAATCGCGACTTTTGACGATTGCCGGTGTACTACGATAGATATGGCTCAAATTGTGTCTTTGGGGGTTATTTGGAGTGCTGAGCGCGAATCTGAAGTTTGTTTATCGACTTTAGTCAGACTACGGCAGATCACGATGGGTATACGGTAGTTTGGTCAAAGTCTCAGATTTGACTCAAAGTTTGTATGCGGGGGTTATTCGTTGCAATGAACACGAATTCAATGTCCATTTGTCGATTTTCGAATTATTGAGGTACGTTTTGCTCCCTAAAGGGCATGGTACCTACCGTAACCCTAAGTAAACTTCGGAATTTTGACAAACGGACTTCAGAGTCGTGTTCAGCACCCTAGATTACCCCTGCATGCAAGTTTTGAGCCGAATCCGAGATTTTTCTCCAAAACACCCAAATAAATTCATGGGGGGGTACCCTTACCTTGCCAGTAGGCTTTGAAAAAAGCGTTAAACTTTTTTCAGAGTGGATTCAGATAGTTGCGAAGACGATAATCGGATTTTACGCTAAAAGTAGTTCTAGAATAGTGCATTCATAATTATATGCTTCACTGATGTCTAAAACGTAATAAAATAGAATGTTTTCATTATAGTTCTTCAGTGATACATTTCACTGTTATACTGTCAAACTATAACGAAACCAGTTATACATGTGAATTGAGCCATTCTATCCTTGAAATTTGCTCGTACCATAGATAAATCCTGCGAAATTGTGATATTGATACTTTCTGAGAAGATTGGAAGGCTAGCGCGAAAAGCCTGCTCCAATGCGAAAATCTGTCCCACGGCCAATGAGTCGATTGGGGGGGGGGTGGGCTGGATAACATTATTCGAGCTTCCTCAGCCAAAAAATTAAAAAAAAGGATTTCTGCTAAATATTGATTATCCAGTGTGTGAGGGTACTCATTTTCATGTTCAAGTATTATGGACAGTGTGTAATGTAACGGTCCTTATTTTGCCCGGTTTTATTTCTTTTCTAAATGTAAAATTCAAATTACTGATTGATTCGATATCTGGCAAATAAAGTTTGATATGATAAGGCACTGTCCATAATACTTGAATTATAAATGTGTGTGCCCTAAGGTCGCTGACTGATGAAAATGTAGCAAAAAAATTTCATATACAATCGAAAAAGCAGCAATAAATGCGACGACTTTCGAAAAAACTGTGCCTAAACATGGAAACAACTTGCTACTATATTGTACTGCTACAAAATACATTTCATTCAAATTCTCCGAAGCTGAAAAGGAATGAAAGTGCAAAGAAATCGAAGAAAAAATAGAAAATAAGGCCATATTCTCGAAGGGAAGTCGACGGGAGTTCAAAGGGCAGTCGATCGATAGGTGCATTTCTATCCTACAGCGTGTGAGATGGGTCGATCTGTTCCTCTGCATCATCCCTTCCGCTTCCCTTCGAATGCCCTCGGCGGGATGTTGGCGAATACGACCCCTGGTGTTAGAATGAGTTGCAGGCATATTGATTTCCGAGAGTTATCATCGAACTTGATAGCAGTTGATAGCAAACGGCAATCAATATGCCTGCATCTCATTCCAACACCAGTGGTATGTTGCTTGATAGCATCAAGTAACATACCTCCATTTTTCTGAGAATAGCCATTAAAGGCAGTGTTCACGATGAAAATTGTTTCTCTGTTTTCCCGCCTATCTCGAAAACGGCCGCATGCTGATTCCAATGATGTCTCTGAAATCGTACAAGACATGGGAACGGAGTTATGGTCCCTCAAAAATTGAGCTACGGAAACGTGGTGGACGAGTTGTCCAAGGCTTGTAACTTCCGTCTTTTGCAGCCGATGTATGCGAGCTGACCTGAGTAAAGAGAGAAGCTGAGAATGAAGGAAAGAACGGGTCGAATGATTGGAAATCATCGCTCATCTCACGATCTTGAGCATTCATTTGTTTACGTCGGTGGGCGTGTGATGCGCTTTTGAGGTTTGCCTTGCGCTCGAAATGGCAACTTCAGGCTCTTTTGAAGCTTTTCCTGGCTCGTTTTCATGCGTTCTTTCGACGTCAACGTTACATTGTGCCCCTCCACTACCCATTCCTAGTGGAAACTGAAACACATTTTTTTTATCGTGAACACTGCCTTTAAACCATCTGTAACACTTTGTTTTCGTGATGTTCATTAAATAACGGAAGGTCTAGCACCCTTAATGAAAGCTTCACTGAGATAGAGAGGTCAACATTTGCTCACCTTAATTCTATCCTATGAGGCAACCAACAATTCAACAGTGTAGGTTGATAATTAGTTTTTTATCATTTTCATGCCGGAGACCATTTGTGACGAGTTTTGACTCTGAGGTTCTGCACAAATTATACGACGTTCCGCAAATCTCTACTGAGGTCCTGCACATGTCCCAGTAAATCTTGGGTGGCCCCACCACGTCTAGGATAGACCCAGGGACAGCGGCTCTAGCCAAACTTCACCGGTTCATGCTGATGTGGCTCGTCTGCGCCGGCCCATATGTCTGATTCGGAACAAGAACGATAGTTAAAGACATCGTACGCGCAGAAAACCGTATAATATTTTTTTCATGTTTTTGCGTAGCTTGGCCCCTCTAGTGAACGAAAATGTTGAAGGGGCCCATGAAAAACCTTATTTTGTAAAGAAAAGTCAATCGGAACACATTGTAAATACGAATTTGAATTTCGCGCCAAAATCATTTTCGGAGTTTTTCTGCATGTGGAGTCCGTGCCGTAACTAATTTTCCTGTTGTCTTACGGTCGCACCAACATTCTAAGAAAAAGTGCTAGATGACTGGTGAGAATTGGTGGCGGATATTAATCTTTGACGCCTTCCAACCTCATCGTCCAACGTTTTTGACGCGCCAAAGTTTTCCAGTGTGGTCTACCGGGCTCAATCATGAAATTGAGACTGAAAAATGGAAATTGATTTCCAGCGCGAACGATAGTTAAAGGCAGTGTTCACGAAGAAAACGTTGCACGTTTTTTTGGCTGAAACGTAAGCTTTGGGTCCCTCTAAGAAGATTAAAAACGGAAGTGCGACGAAAAACGGTCGGTAAGAGGGTGAAAATCTCGTGGGCCAGCCAACTCATTGGGCCACTCCGCCCCCGTCCTATAACAGTTTCCCTGTATTCGTGGTTGGATGAGCGATGGTTTCCGATCAAAAGCCCCGTTCTTCCCTTCATTATCAACGTCTCTTTTTACTCAGGTCAGCTTGCACAGATTGGCTGCAAAAAAAAACGGGAGTTACAAGCCTCAGACAACTCGTCCACAATGCTTCCCTAGCTGAATTTCGAGGGGCCATAACTCAGTTTCCAGGGGGTCTTGTACGATTCCAGGGACATCATTGAAATCAGCATAGGACCGTTTTCAAGATGGGAAAACAGAAAAACGACTTTTATCGTGAACACTGCCTTTAAGTGCGCCAGAAGAGGACTACCGTAATCTTAGGAATGATGTTAATCGGCCCTCTTAAACAAATTTGATGATAGCCAATTGATCAATGATAAAGTATAAAAGAAGTGAAGAGCGGTGTGTCTTGATAGACACACAGTCCTTCTCCAGATTTCAGCAGTTGAGGATCTGCCTGGACTACAAAGCAGAAAAACAACACCACCGATGGTGAAGATGTAGCGAATTCGGAGTGAGAACTTACAAGGGAACCACAGTAAGTCATAGTGACCATTCCAAATGAAATATACTTTTCTAGAACCATTCTCGGACAAAAAGTCCGAATATGCCCATCGCAGCTGCCTAGACCCACTCTGAAAAAAGTCATGAGCGTTTTTTAAAGCTTCGCGGCAAGGTAAGGGTACCCCGCATGAAATTTTTAGGGTGTTTTCAATTTTTTTTTCAGATTTCGCTAAAAACATGTATGTAGGGGTAATCTGGGGTGCTGAACACGAATCTGGGGTTTGCTTGCCCAAATTTCAAGGTTTACTGTAGGTTACGGTAGGTAACATGCCGTTTAGGAGGCGAAACCTACCTCAATATTCCGATAAACGACAAATGGACATCGAATTCGTATTCAGCGCCCCAAATAACCCCCACATAGAAACTGAGACAAATCTGAGACTTTGACCAAACTACCGTATACCCACCGTAATCTACCGTAAGCTGTCAAAAATCGATAAACTGACATCAGATTCGTGTTCAGCACTCCAAATAACCCCCAGAGAAATAACTTGAGCATATTCTATAGAAGCACTCCGGAAATCGTCAAAAGTCGCGATTTGCCATCAAATTCTCCCCCGATGGGAATCTGTGAACGAATACAGTCGAAAACTCCGGAAAATCGATAAATGAACCTCAGATTCGTGATCAGCACCCCAAATAACCCCCCAGAGCGAATTCTTAGTCAAATCTGGAATATTTTTTTAAACGCTTTGAGAGCCCTCTAATTGGTATAAATAAACGCCCAACCGAAAATCCGTACGAAGTCCAAAACGCTGTTAGTCTGCGCAAAGTTTGGAAAATGCTCCTTCAACCTAACTTTGCTTAGTGGGGTGGTTTTGGGCGCTGAGCACGATTATGAGGTCCGTTTCCGGATTTTCGTAAAAATAATGCGCTTTTTGGAGGGTACAATAAGTACGAAAATCAGAGAAAAAATGCCTATAACTTTTTTCAGAGTGGGTCTAGGCAGCTGCGATGGGCATTTTTGGACTTTTCGTCCGAAAGCGGTTTTAGAAAAGTACATTTCAATTCGAATGGTCACTATGACTTATTGTGGTTCCCTTGTTAGAGAATTTTAGAGCCAACTCGAGTGAGATTACGATAGCCTTGTTCTGGCGCACTTACCTATCGCTCTTGTTGATTCGGAGGCATGACTTGCATACGGTGTCCTGGACATTAAACTGAGGTCCTGCACACGTTCCATGATGTCCTGCACTCTCCTACTGAGATCCTGCACACATTCTACGACGTCCTGCACACCCATTCTGTGGTCCTGCACAAGTTCCTTGATGTCCTGCACACTCCTACTGAGGTACTGCCCAGGTCCCATGATGTCCTGCACACTCCTACTAAGGTCTTGCACACGTTACATGATGTCCTGCACACTCCTACTGAGGTCCTGCACAGGTCTCATGATGTCCTGCACACTTCTACTAAGGTCTTGCACACGTTCCATGATGTCCTGCACACTCCTACTGAGGTCCTGCACACATTCTACGACGTCCTGCACACCCCTACTGGGGTCCTGCACACGTCCCATGATGTCCTGCCCACTCCTACTATGGTTCTGCACACGTTCCATGATGTCCTGCACACTCCTACTGGTGTCCTGCACAGGTCCCATGTCCTGCACACTTCTACTAAGGTCCTGCATACGTTCGATGATGTCCTGCATACTCCTACTGAGGCCCTGTATACATTCTACGGCGTCCTGCACACCCCTACTGAGGTCTCACATAGTCAACCGACACTTCAGCACACCTTGCGACGCCTTCCTATCGATGGTGCTCTTGGAACGAACACGTGCCGCGCTCAAGAACATCTTTCCCGCACAGCGTCCTCTTCCGAGCCGGACGTTTAAAATACACCACCCTAGAGAGCAAGGTGTTTATATGGAGCCTAAGAAAACAATTACTGATAACGAAAAACCAACCATTTTCATAAACTAATCTTGAGAGGCCGGTTTCCGAGTTTGAAACGCCCATTAGGGGCCCAGAAGTTATTATGGTGAGTTCTGACAATTATTTTCGTCATTCCCGTGGCCGATTACATCTAGTCACAAATTTTCGAGCGATTTGGTCCACGCCTTCCAAAAAAATGGAATTCGACGGACGGAGGTGGAGGTGGAGGTGGAGGCGGAGGCGGAGGCGGAGGCGGAGGCGGAGGCGGAGGCGGAGGCGGAGGCGGAGGCGGAGGCGGAGGCGGAGGCGGAGGCGGAGGCGGAGGCGGAGGCGGAGGCGGAGGCAGAGGCAGATGCGGAGGCGGAGGCGGTGGTGGAGAACGTTTTTGCGTACTTTGAGAGGTCATAACTTTAGAAAGCGGGGACCAGTTGGGATGAAAAGTTGCACACATATGTAATTTCTTGCAGCGCATCGAGTGGTGTACAGCTCATACCTCTGATGACGGTATGAATAGGTGATCTCGTTGTAGGGCATCCACGCGGGAAGAGATCAAAGCCAAATCCTGGTGCGCGCTTCGCGCGCACCACAATTCTGAGCTTGGACTGTGGCTTTAAGGCTTTTTACTGCCCCTATAACTTTAACTGGCTTTTCGGACTTTTAACTTTAATTCGGACTTTTAACTGCCCCTATTACTGAACAAACAGTAGTACTTTATTGCTAAAGCCTTTAAGGCGTTCAGTTATAGGGGCTCATTTTTGTTGTTGTAGAGTGGTACGGAGAGGTGACTCTCCTCAATAAACAGTTGTACCACAGTTCAGTCTACAACACTCCAGTCGATTAGAGTAGTTTCGGCTCCGAAATTGGGCGTGGTCATGTGAGATGACCTAGTGGCTAGTTATTCAGTGTAGAAGTTTTTTGGAAAGTTGCTTTGCATACTTTTTACTTGCTAGTTGTCTTGAGAAACCTGTGTATGGATAATACTGTGCCTCCCAACGACGATGTAGTAATTAAAGATTTGTTTTCATATTTTTTATAACATGCATATAAGGTGTGTCCGAATGAGACTGGCCGACCATGCGGTCGTCGTAGACGGCTTTCGCGTACGCCGCTCTCGGACGAGCATGCGAAACGACAGCGAGCCTTCCCCTGCAGCCATTCACTAGGAGCGGGGCCGGCAGCGGCTGTCAGCAAGCAATCAATCAGCTTCGCAGCCAAGGGGGCAATCGTTCTAACACTCGTCCGAGAGCGGCTCATGCGGCAGCCGCATGTCACGCACGACGGCCGCATGGTCGGCCAGTCTCATTCGGACACACTTTGTATGTTAAAGGCAGGGTTCGCGATAAAAACAACTTTTGAGCTCTCTTCATAAGAATGAAGATTTGGCCATCACAGAAGTAAAAATAAGCGAAAAACCCGAAAATTCGCGGGAAAAACGCTCAAAAACAAAGAATAATGGCTAATTACCGGTGTCGGCCGGCCCCCTAATTAACGCGATTTTTGTTTTAATGCTTGCTTACACGACATTTATTTTGCTGTTAAAGTAATCAATAGTCTCCAGAAATGTTCAGAAATTACTTCAGAAGCAAAATAAAAGTTGACAAAGCAGACTTTTACCCTAATCTCGATAATTGGGGGCGGAAGGACACCAAGCCATAACTTGCTCCTGAGCGTTTTTTCTCCAATTTTTTACATAGTTTCACTTTTTTGACGGCCAGATCTACCATTCCATGGGTATAGCACATCAAGCGATTTTATCGAGAACCCTGCCTTTAACATGCTGCAACAGCAATGCAGTACTACTGTTTGTTCAGTTATAGATGTTTTCAGTAGCTTGCCTTGGATACCTGGTTTATTTTTCACCGTTTTGCCTCAACTTTGTTTCGAAAATATCCGAAGTTATCCGAAATGATCCGACCGGATATCCGTATCCGAATCATTGGGAAATTGGCATTATCTGAATCGACCCATTATCCGAAAATTTGAAAAAACGCATTATCTGAATCTAACCAATATCCGGAAAATTTAAAATCCGCATGATCCGAATCGATCCATTATCCGAAAAATTATCATCGCATAACAAGTATAGTCTACAGCAGTGGAAGTAGGACATAGTGAGGGTGCAGACCCTTCCTAACATACTGTTTTTTTTTACTTTTTTACTTGAGATTGGTCGGCGAGTTTTTGTTTCGACACTCACATTTTCACCTGTTTTCATTGCTTCCGCGGCTGCAGTCGTATCGGTGGAAACGCAGACTCACCGATCCATCACAGCTGTTTCGGAAAAATGAGTGATACCACTAACAAACTACCGTATGTTAGGACGAGTCCGCAACCTTATCAGATCCTACTTCCACTGCTGTAGACTATATGATCAAATCTCACCAAAATGATGGAATGAAAGTCTCTAAATTGCATCCGCGCTCCAATCAAAATCACACTGCGGGGTTGCCGGCGACGCTGCCGCGGAATTTTTAAGGCCACGCCCCCAATCGCTCGCGTCGCTCACACCTTTGTCACTATGCCGAAGCCTTAGGCCTCTTTCAGAGTTCGATCGCAGCGCGACGTGTTGAGATGATAACCATGAGCATCGATCGAGATCGCGTCGCACGTCGATCCGTATTCCAAACATACCATCGCGGCGATCAGCGATCGCACTCTGAAAAAGGCCTTAGGCTGCGTTCAGAGTTGGCACATTTCAGGCGGCGTCTAGAGTGCATTCGCGGCGCGACGCGACGTTATGATTAGCCTACGTATCGATCAAGCGACGTCGCGTCGCGTCGTCGCTAGGTGTTCACAGTGAAGAGGCGCGATACATCGAATTTGACGCGCAAATTATAATCGCTCCGCGGCCGTCGCGTTGCAATGCAACGCGACGCGATGGTCGCGGAGCGATTGTCATCGTCTTTTCTTCCATCATCGGGGATTCAAGGGGCGTTTTTAATTTTCTAAAGCCTTTTCATCAGAAACTAGGTTGATTGAAATTTTTATGGGTTGTTGTATTGTTCTCAGATGATCCTGCAACCAATTTTGTCTGCATATTTGAGGACAGTGTGATGGGGGTGATGGTTTCAAAGAGTTATAAAGTTAGCTATAAAGTAAGCTAACTTTACGAGCTATAAGGTTTTTTTACGGTTTACAAGCGACACTTACATAATTTGTCTCATTTCACCGAAACATCCCTATTCTGTACTATCAACTCCAAAAAAAATTCTGAGCATCTTTTGCTCCCGATGTCTTTTTGATTGTTTCGTCATTAAAGAAGCAAGTTGTCGCAACGAAAACAAAAATGTGCCATAAGAATACAGATAAAAGATAAAAAAAAGGTACATCACACTAAAATAAACAGAATAAGACCGAATATTGGTTAGTTCTGCCTGGGTACGGAAAATTGCGGAAATTACGCAATCGCGCGTAGTCGCCTAGCGTCCGCGCGCCGTTCACACTTTGATTTCCGCGCGACGCGATTTTCGCGTCGCGCTGACATGTGCCATCGCGTCGCGGCGTGAAAACTCTGAACGCCGCCTCAGGTAACGGTAACGTCGCGTCGCGCCGCGAATGAACTCTAGACGCCGCCTTATGGTGAGGACTCCTTTCGAGTCGCGTGCCAAATGAGTGAGTCATCATTGATAGTCTCGCCCCTCCTTGATTTCGGAACACATCTACGATTTGCGTCAGTTTGCATCCTTAGCGCGCAACCTGCTCGTGGGTCAATGGAATGTTTTGGAAAATCAATTTCTTCGAAAAAATCAACGATCGAATTCATTCGAATGTTTCCGTAAAATTTCGAATATTCGACTTTTCGAATAATTCAGGATTTTAAACTTTTCGAATATTCGACTTTTCGAATAATTCGGGATTTTGACTTTTTCGAATATTCGAATTTTCGAATAATTCGAGGTCGACTTTTTCAATCGAATGATTTTTCGAATCATTCGATTCGGGCAAAGTATAGTGTTCACTATACAATCCATCCGACGGAGTCGGTTTCGGATATCCGGGTCGGATAAACCGATCGGATAATTATTCGAAATCCGATCCGACGTCAAAATGGCGATTCCGGATTGACCCGAAATCCGATCAGACGAAAAAACACGATATCCGAAATATCCGATATCCGGAAAAAAGAAAATCGAAGGATCCGATCAGAAAACCGGATAATCGGATAGAAAAACGGTTAAAAACGGATAATCGATCGGATCGAAATCGGATGAAAATCGGATAATTTCGGATAAAACCGGATAGAATTGCGTTCATTTCACTGAATTCAACAAACGCACCCTAAAGGTAATTCCTGACCCACTGCCCACGGTTTGTGCCTTGTTCGAAATTTGAAATCAATTTCCGTCGACGTGTGCGACGCAAATGACGCTGATGTGCGTCTGTGATCTGCGCGCGCACGTGTACATTGACACATTGTCGGCGCCAAAATTGAAATTTCGAAATTCAGAAGATTCTTTCATCTTCTATTCTTCTTCTCAGCCATGAGAGAGGATCGCATCAGAGGCGCAGAAAGTTGGCAACCTCACAAAGCTTATAGCATAAATCTTGAGCAGACAGGGTCGTAGGTCTGACCGGACATGAAAATAGATGCGATGAATCAATTCCAAAACGTTGAGAATCAGGACATTTACCAAGGACTCCCAACCGTTCCATCCTATTCTTGACCGGTTCTTGACGATGCCAATGAGAATCTGCTGACACTGCAAAAAGCGGTGCTGCTTGACGGGGAGCAGGCCGGTTTCCTGGTGGAGATGGCGGATAGGCGTCGATTTGTGGCATCCTGTAACGAGCCCGAGCGCAGTATTCTGCGCTTGCTGCAGTCTGCACCAAGAGATTTCAGACAGATGCCTAGTCCAAATGGGGGCACCATATTTCAAAACAGGCAGTACCATGGCTCTATACGTTGCACGCAGAACTTCCTTTGTGCTGCCCCAGGCGGTGCCAGCAAGGACACGCAGAATGTTGTTGATTGAATCGGCTGCAGCAGCACCTATATCTGTGTTCTCGTGAAAACGTAGGGGGGATCCAGGAAGGATGTTTTACACCTGTACTGTCCCATTACACCTGTTTTACACCTGTATTTGTCAAAATCCCAGTCTTCCATTTGGTCTTTTATCTGTCAAATAAGCCCACTAGAAAAACAACTTTGTATAGCATATCAAACCTCTGGATCACTTACTATTCATATTTTGAAAGGGGGGGGGGAGAACTCCGGGTGTTGTGAAGTGAACGGAGGGTGAAACACCGAGTATGACGTCACCGCTGCTTGGCGGAACCCAGTTCTCGGGCAACCATTTCTCTGAAAGAACTGGGCCGGAGCCGAAGAGGCACGATTGCGGTACGACTGCGGTACGATTGCGGGCAGCCACGACCTTGCCGCAATAGCCACGCAATCGTACCGCAATAGCGCTTTCGTCCCAGCTTTGGCGCTCCTGTTGAGCCTATAATTTTGTTTCCAAGCCATTTCTGCTATCACCAAGTCATTATTGGCCACGTCTTCCTGATTCTTACACAATCTCTACTGAGTAAAGTATCTTCCCGTGGGCCATAGATTTAATTCACTTTCAGTAGCATTATCCACACACTGGACGCCAAAGAATCGGCTGCCTAAACCACGAATACGTGCTATGTAGTTACGTTGGCACTATAGTTCACGAGAAAGCACAGCTACATGGTATTACATGCGGCTATTTGCCCCTACAAATCTCTTCTCCGCTGAACTTGTTGCTATTTTGAAAGTCTATTTACCTTTGGTATGGAACGATTACACTCATTTTTTTTGTCACGGTAGAATTAATAAAATTTTTATTACTTCCACAGAGTAATTCAGGTCTATCCGAATAAGACTGCTCGCCCACGCGGCCGGTGGGCGTGTTGACCGGCCGCCGCGAAGGTTTTTTTGGATTCGTGAATAGATTACCACGAATATCAGACAAATTTGAAGCAATATTCCAGTTAGCTGTATCTCAGTCGTCGGTCAGCTCGTCTGAAAAATGCCTTCGTGAGGTCTAGTGCATACTTATCGCAACGAGCGACGCGGCATAATGCTTGTCATCTATATCGACCGAAAGTCGATATTGCTGATATGCCCAGTCGCGATCGCGCAACACGGGAAATATGCACTAGGTTTGATGTGTGCTAGTTGCGCAGCTGACCGCGTGGGTGGAGAGTCTCATTCGGACAGGCTTAGGTAATCAGCGGGTGTCGTCTGAAAGTGAGGAAATCTCTGGTGAGAGACCAGAGAGTGAATAGATTTGGTATCATCCAAGTGGAGTGATTATTCAACTTAATGAAGGGAACTTAGGGGGGCAGCAACCAAAGAAGAGTAAACCTTTTGCTTGCAACACCTAATTAATATACCGGATTTTCTATTTTAGAGGTACATGCACTTGTAATTCTCAGGCCTTTATTTTAGATGTACAATACCGCCGCTATCCAAGGGAAAAAGTGGGCGAAATTTGCAAAGTGGGCAACTAAGGCGTCTTTCGACCACAACTCGCCTCAAAGTGCTCCGTTTTCAATTTCGAAAACGCTGAAATGTAAAGCATGTCGTGATCTAGTCGATAGTGTGATAATATTTTGCGATTGAGAGCAACATTATTTTTTAAGGCGGAATACATTTTCATTTTGACCATGCTAGAGATCGCGTGCGGTTGTTTTTAATCGAATGGGCTCATTATCTTGTGATAACCTTATCAAATTCATAACTAACTTCATATCAAAAAAGCGTTTTCATTGAACATTTTGGTCTTTTCGAAATTAAAAACGGAGCACTTTGAGGCGTGTTGGGGTCAAAAGACGCTTTAGTTGCCCACTTTGCCCATTTCGCCCATTTTTCCCTTGGATAGCGGCGGTATTGTACTTCAATTAGAGGTGTACTTCAAGTAGAGGGTGTACTTCTAAATCTCAGAGACCCGTCTCTTTGGTGTACCTCTATGACAGGTGTACTTCTAATAGGAGGTGTATTTCTAGCATTTCGACAAACAGACCCCAGATTCGTTTCCAGCACCCTAGAATACCCTTACATACAAGTTTTTAAGAAATTCGATTTCTTTTTCAAAACATCCCAGAAAACTCCTGATGATACCCTTACCTTGACGTGAAATTTTAGCAAAGCTCATAACTCAGCGGGGTCAGCGTATCTGCGCGTGGGGAAAACCACCCTCACTGCCAGGTCCACGATGTCATTTAAACGGGGAATGGCTAAAATTTTACTGAAGTCTTAGATATGTTTGTAATTCGTATTGTTTTCTGAATTTTTGCGACTTTTTCTAGCGTCTGTCTTATACGACGTACTCAATGAATGAATGAATGGTTTTTTTGAACCATCAGCTTGGGGCGTGGTACTGCAAAGTTTTACTATAGACAAGAGACACTGACAATACGTTTCGTTTCCGCAGATCCGACCTACGCTTTGTAAACTTTGCTTGTGAGATGGTCATTCGTTTTTCAAAATCCGATTTAAAGGCAGTGCTAACGATGAGAAAATTGCCCGTTTTTCGCAGGAAAGTGAGCTTTGGGTCCTTCTGAGAATAGTGGGGATGGAAGTAACTCGAAAAACGGTCAGGAATTGTGTGAAAATCTCGTGAACCAGTCGGCCCATTGGATCACCCCGTCCAAGCCATATGGCAGTTGTCCATAGTTTCTAGTGCCATACTCTTTATCCCGGGGAATTGTAAAATCTAAACATGAGCATTCAACTTTCTTAATTTTTCAGGAGTTTCTGGTATACGAAACAGAAAGCAAAGTCACTTACGTAAAAATTTCAAAGCCCAAAACATTTTGCGACGTTTGGTCTGACGTTTTGTCTGCAGTGCGCAGAACACACCAACAGGCGTAAATAAATAATAAATGGTTTTTTTCAAGAACTCTTTTATTCGGCTTTCGAAAGTTCTATAGAGACGTTTCCCAATAATCCTGTACATCGAGAACATGCCCACTGAGAAACATAGAAAACTAGAATACGGCTTTCTATCGTGGACACAGCCTCTAGAAAGTTTTGAAAAAATCCGCTTATCCCTGGAAGCACACGCGAGAGAACTATGGGACCTCGTCTTGGCACAGAATGTGCATATTATAGAATTCAGGTTCATGAATTCAGGTAAGTGTGGTCGAATGTGCTCAAAAAATTCAAAAACTCAAAACTCAAAAAGCTTCTTAAGCTCAAGAAATGATTCTAAACTTTCACGCAAAAAAAAATGATTCAAAACTTCGTCAACATCAACGCTTATAGGACTGAAGAGGATGAATGTGTCAGTGTTTCCCTAAGAGAGGTAATGAATTTTGAGAAAAGCAAGAGACACGCTTTCGTTCAGACAGAACTGAAAGACGAAGACGAGTGGATGAGAAACGTGGCAAGCCGGGTTGAGTGGATCGATAAATGTCGTGGCTGGTTTCAGCGGCACTGTGATTTTGCCGCAGTAGCTCCGCAGTAGTACCGCAATCATTGCGGCGCTATTGCGGTATTTGACACAAGTGCGAGCCCACTGCATCGTCATTGCGGTACGACTGCGGAACTATGGGGACTGCGGCACGGTTGCGGTACTACAGTGGTCAGTTCTCTCAGAGTTTGCCGCCCTATCATGCGTTAAATCTCCGGTTTTTCCGTACGCGAACAATGAAAAAAGCAGCCAAAATCATTCCTGGAACTTGTTCTCGTACTTTTTCATTTTTCGTGCTGTGTACGGCCAGAGTATTTTGATTACGCCTCATTTTGATTACCACGAGAGGTTTCTGGCTTTCGCTGTTGAAATTCCTGCGCGAGCAGCGGCGGGCCGCGGCCGACCCCGTCGCAAGGAATGCGACCCCAAACATTTAATTGCCCAGGATTCGCTGCGCTGCATTACTTTCCAAACGTCAGACCTCGGGAAATTCCCTGTACCAACATGTAGTAGTCATTGGGAAGTATGGGCGCAGTGAGGTCGAATCCGATTATGCTGAAGCTCACTCGGATAGTGACGAATCTACTTTCGGAGAGAAAGATGTGTCGGAAGATGGCACCGAAATAGTGGACTTAACGCGTGTTTTCAAATGCGCCGTACGATTAAGGCAACTATATCAGTCGAAGATCTCCGAACATGCCTTGTTTTATGGTCACCACGATAATTTGTTGTAGCTTTTTTTCAATACAAAGGTTTTCTAGTACCGGTTCAACTGCTCATCTCAACTATCGCTTTGACATTTTCTGAAAAGTGGTGATTTGCCTGTCTCTACGAATAATATACGAAGATTACATTTGGTTTTAGAATGGTATATGCCTGAATACACTTAGTTGAATCCTCGCTACTACTGAAAATTTTTCTTATCCGTTTTTTCATCCGAATTATCCGGTGGATCCGATTTTATCCGATCGGATATCCGATAACCGATCCGGGCGAAAATTCTCATTTCGGATGCGATCCGTTATCCGAAATTCTCGTTTAGGCCAGTATCCGTTTTATCCGATGAGTCGGTTTTGCAAAATCGGCAATATCGGAAAATCCGATCCGACGCGATTTTGGCCATCGGATGGAATGTATAGTGTTCACGATAGATTTCACTTTCCATATCTCCACGGTTTACGGAAGGCCTGATGCTCTACATAGCAGACGCGAAAGCCGCGTTTTTGAGCCACAATAGGCCCTCCCTTGTTGACGTTGATTCTTGAGCGTGGAAAACTTGACCGCTATTCAGGATGATGCCTATCAGTGCAATCAAGTGATGTGATGAAACAGCGAAGAAAAGCGCTCAGAATATGCTAAAATAGCGGTTTCTAACGTACGTGCAGATTCAGGGAGCGGGCGAGCTTACGCGCCCCTGCTACTTACCGCAAGCGCGCGCTAATGGCGGAATGTGCGCGAATCGATCAGGCTGGACGTGGCGGTGCTGCTTGACGATTTGCCATCGAAAACGTCCGCGGCGTCACAAGCTCGTTAGAACGGAGGGCGGGGCGGGCTAAACAGGCGTACTGGGCTAACCAAATCTTATCTCGCGGTCGTTTCTATCGATTTGTGGCCCATTCTCGCTTCTTTCTTTAACCCTAATCCCTCCAGCATCTGCCAGCATAGTGTGTGACACTGAAAACTCAAAAACGAGATTTAGAGTGAGCACTGCCTTTAAAGGCACAGTCCAAGCTCAGGGACGAAACCTGAGATTTCCACATATTTGTGAAGTAAACCCACCCTATATAACACCTGCCAAGCGCGAGCTCTCAATTCCTGCGGATAAGCGAGATATAGGAGGAAGCCACTCTGGGGAGCCCGCATCGAGAAGCCACTTTGGCACGCCCCTTTTACGATCTTTCGAGCTGAACAGTGGCGTGATGAGCGATGATTTCTAAACAATAGTCCCATTCTTCCCTTGATTCTCAGCCCCTCTCTTTCTTCAGGTCGGCTCGCACACATCGATTGCAGATCACGGAAGTTACAAGCCTCGCACAACTCGTCCACTGTGGTTCCGCAGCTCAATTTTTGAGGGGCCATAACTCCGCTACCAGTATTTCGTGTACGATTCCAGATACATAATTAGAATCAGCGCGGGACCGTTTTCAAGATAGGCAGAAAAACAGGACAACGATTCTGAGGTTGGACTGTGCCTTTAAAGGCAGTGTTCACGATGAAAAAAGTGTTTCAAGTTCCACTAGGAATGGGTAGTGGAGGGTTCACACTGTAACGTTGACGTCGGAAGAACGCATGAAAACGAGCCAGGAAGAGCCCGAAAAGAGCTCGAAGTTGCCACTTTGAGCGCAAGGCAAACCACAAAAGCGCATTGCCCGCCCACCGACGTGAACAAAAGAAAGCTTGTAATCGTGAGATGAGCGACGGTTTCCGATTATTGGCCCCGTTCTTCTCTTCATTCTCGACTTCTCTCTTTGCTCAGGTCAGCTCGCATACATCGACTGCAAAAGACGGAATTTACAAGCCTCGGAAATCTCGTCCACCATGCTTCTGTAGCTCAATCTTTGAGGGACCATAACTCAGTTCCCAGGAGGTCGTGTACGATTTCAGAGACATCGTTGGAATCAGCATGGGACCGTTTTCAGGATAGGCTGGAAAACAGAAAAACGATTTTCATCGTGGACACTGCCTTTAAGCAGCAACATAATCTGATTTCAGTCGTTATTTCGAATGGCAGCCACGGGATGTTGGGGGAAAGCTAGGGGAGATTGGAAAATATTAAACCAGAATTCGCTATCACGCAACAGAATCCTGGCGAACAAAAGCATCAGAAACAGCTCCACCTCTCCCTACAAAAAGAACTATCAGGCATGTCTTTACATAGACTGTTTTGCGCAACCATCAATGTGAATTATCTGAAGTGACTTTTTACCGTAAACGTCTCAGAGATGGAACTGCATCGCTAGAAACTGGACATCCTAAAAAAAACGAATGACCTATTGCTTCTGATTACCAGACATTTAGAAATTAAGTTGAGGCTGAGCTGATGTACAAGGAGTCTCCATTGATTATTCAGAACTGTGCTAAAACTGAAACTAGCCTCCCCAATCAGAAGTGTTTTAGCTCAGGTGGTGTTGGTCCCCCTGATGGAGTTTGACTTGATCACAGTTATCAGTGATTGGGGTTATGAAGGTTTAAGAATATTTTGCTACAGGAGGACAGATAGGGACGTTTTCTGTTAGCTGTTGGATTGAAAAGCAAATCTTCCCGCCGCATTCACAGTTCCAACCTCATTTGGTTACTTGCGCACTCACCACTGCGTTCATGATAGCACTGTTGAGCAGATGATGCTCAGAGGATAGTGCTCCTCCCTTCCAAAGGTTGGTAGCTGTCCGAAACGCATAAGGAACTGTTATCAAAGTGACATAAATACCAAGGCAACAAGGCCAGAAGAGAAACAACAGGAAGAACTTGTGGTTGTGATGATGAATGCAGACCTGAAAAAAATCATATGCAATTCAAAGTTGGCGTTCGACGCTTTGTGTACTTCCTTCACATATTTCTCGCACACAATGTTCCAGCTTTAGACGTCTCTCTCTACTGCATGTTTTGTCTATTTTTCCATAAAGGTTCCTCAGGCGATTATCGGCCCAGAGCCGCCTGACAGTTCGGCTCGTTTTTCCAATCTGCGAGTCGGCTCCTGTTGCTGTCCGGGCCACCGCTGTTGCTTTCCGGGCCACTGCTGTTGCTGTCCGGGCTATTCCGGTTGACCCGAACAGCAACAGCAGCAGCCCGGAGATTGGGAGAACGAGCCGAACCGTCAGGCGGCTCCGATTCCTATTCGGTGTGGCTCGGGGCCGAGAACCGCCTGAGTCGTTCCAGCGGCGACGACTGTTGCGAAATATAAAATGATGCAGAATGTATGCAGTAGGGTGCACCTGAAGTGCGTCCGGGTACGAGTATCCCTTTGCGCGGTCGGCGCGATGGTCGAGCAGACGTCGGGTTTGGCGTTTAAGAACGAGTTTTACCCTGCGGAAAAGATCTGACTGTAGCTGTAACTATCCAGTGGTTCCATCTCCCACTCCTTTCTTTAGAATTCAAAGTAAGTTCTTGTTACGGAGTGCGTAAAGTTTTTATTTGTGAGATTTTGCGGGGCACGAATGCTCGAATACTGTCATCCTGGATAGTTTTCAGTGCTTCAACTTTCGCCGACAACATGGTAAGGGCCGCACGCGACTAGTCAAGCTGTTATCTCGGCCATGTTTCTGAGAGTGTATGTTGCCTGCAAATCACCTCGAAATAAGGACTTACCCTAAATTCGGATGAGTCAATGGGCGCAAGATAACAGATGGTTACATCGTCCGGAAAACATCAACGCGACGGTCGCTCGGTACGACCGCGAGGGCGGGTGTTCTCGTTTTGACGCACTTTAGATGCTGCTCCAATCAAGCGAGGATATAGAGCCCTAGAAGTGAGAAGCTCTTCCTCTGCATCTCTGCCGCGCATAACCACACAACACTACGCAAACAGAGACGCGGAGGGTAAAATTCTGCCTCCCTGGACTCCCATGGAAACACTGGAGCAGAGTACAATCATTCCACATGTGAGTTTCATTTGCTATCGGTACACTCCCTTGACATGAACCTTCATCCTAACAGAGGAGTATGAATGTGACTTCTGATAGAAACATACATGAGATCGAAATTTAACCGTTGTGAGGCCGGTTTTGGACATGTTAGGACTACTCGATAGCTGAGTAGATGACTAATGGACCGTGATCATACTCCACGTCGCAGCGATCGGTCGCTGGTACCAACAGAGCTGAGATGGTCACGCACGATGAGCAAGTGCAAGAGTGGCGCCCGGTTTCCGACGAAAACCGGGCAGCTAATCCGCACGACCGTATCGCTAATCGTACGAATACAAAAGCCGTTGCGCTTGCCGTTTAGCATCTCTATGGAGCAACGTATCGTCGCCACTGCCTTACTTTAGCGGCGTCCGAACTTTGCGAGAGTGCTCGATTACGCAAAACCGATGGTCGTCATTAACACACGATTCGCCGGCCGCTGACGTACGCCTACGATCGCTACCGTGCGTTCACGCCACAAACCGTGGTACATGAGCAGCCGGGGATCCGATTTGATTGAATAATCGCCAGGTCAACCATCATCGATCGAATCAATACGGTTCAGGAGGTGTTTTCTGTCTCTCTCTGTGCACCGGGCACCTATCCGCGCTAGGGAGCGTTGAGGAGCGCGGAACCGCGAGAGCGCCGTTCCCGCCACGTACGGACGGAGCCTAGGCTAAGCTTAGGCAGCGTCCATACGCGGCGAGAGCGGGCGTTCCCGCTGTTGTGCCCCTCTCCACGCTCCTCAACGCTGGGGGAGCCCGCGCCCGCAAATTAACACGGGCAAACACCCCCTACCTCGTGTTGATTCGAATGGATACGTTTGTGCGGATGATCAATCGCTCGACTCGGCGCAACAGCTGATGATTCCCCACGGTCTTCGACTTCGGTGATGGGATTATGGAAAACAAGGGCAATACTTTCGCTACAGGTTTAATGTCACCTGCTTTAGTGATGGAGCAGTAAGCTTGAAACCTGCTTGCTTCGTGGTGCTGAAGTAAGCGCGCGAGAGCGAGCGGGCGAGGGTGCGCGAGAAGGAGCGCGTAAAAGCGTCTAGCGAATCGTGTGCCCTCGAAGACCATCGATTTTGCGTAATCGCACGCTCTCGCCACGTATGGATGGAGCCTTACACCGCGACCCAGTGACACGACGGAGGCACCATAATCTTTTCGCCCAGCAATTTTAATCGGCGTGATTAAATTGCTGCGACGGGAAGTATGATCGCGGCCATGTCCCGACTGGAATAATAAGGAAATCTCGTATTGAAGAAAATAAGCAAAAGAGGCTCTAAAGGAAAGAAATTTACCTGCAGGAGCGGACAGTGATGATCCATTCGCAGGATGCATCGACGACATATTTTGCAGTGATGTGCACGAAGTGGTTTCAACAAATGACATGAAATACAGTAGTTTACCTCAAAAGAAGTTCTCTCATATAGAACGTCTCGGCTGAGTTTCTTGGAAGAAAAGCAAATGAGCTCACCGAAAAGACATTGAGCTTGGCGGCTTTGCGTCTAAATACTGCGCTTTTCTCCTCTTCACTGTCATTTTCCTCTATGTGGTAGGCTCCTGGAACCGGTCGTGCTACGGTGAACATCTGAACGGAAAGCGACTGCAAAAATTACTACTGCACAAGCTTTATCATAGATGCTCAATAAACCCACATACAGGACGTCATAGAAAGTGTGCAGGACCCCAGTGGGAGTGTGCAGGACGTCATAGAAAGTGTGCAGCACTCCAGTGGTAGTGTGCAGGACGTCATAGAAAGTGTGCAGGACCCCAGTGGGATTGTGAAAGACGTCATAGAAAGTGTGCAGGACCCCAGTGGGAGTGTGCAGGACGTCATAGAAAATGTGCAGCACTCCAGTGGGAGTGTGCAGGACCTCAGTGGGACTGTGCAGGACCCAAGTGGGAGTGTGCACGGCGTCATAGAAAGGGTGCAGGAATCGAATGGGAGTGGGCAGGGCGTCACAGAAAGTGTGCAGGACCCCAGTGGGAGTGTGCAGGGCATCATAGAAAATGTGCAGGGACGTCATAGAAAGTGTGCAGGACCTCAGTGGGAGTGTGAAGGACGTCATAGAAAGTGTGCAGGACCCCAGTGGGAGTGTGCAGGACGTCATAGAAAGTGTGCAGCACTCCAGTGGGAGTGTGCAGGACCCCAGTGGGAGTGTGCAGGACATCATAGAAAGTGTGCAGGATCCCAGTGGGAGTGTGCAGGACGTCATAGAAAGTGTGCAGGACCCCAGTGGGAGTTTGCAGGACGTCATAGAAAGTGTGCAGCACTCCAGTGGGAGTGTGCAGGACCCCAGTGGGAGTGTGCAGGACATCATAGAAAGTGTGCAGGATCCCAGTGGTACTGTGCAGGACGTCATAGAAAGTGTGCAGGACCCCAGTGGGAGTGTGCAGGACGTCATAGAAAGTGTGCAGCACTCCAGTGGGAGTGTGCAGGACCCCAGTGGGAGTGTGCAGGACATCATAGAAAGTGTGCAGGATCCCAGTGGGAGTGTGCAGGACGTCACAGAAAGTGTGCAGGACCCCAGTGGGAGTGTGCAGGACGTCATAGAAAGTGTGCAGCACTCCAGTGGGAGTGTGCAGGACCCCAGTGGGAGTGTGCAGGACATCATAGAAAGTGTGCAGGATCCCAGTGGTACTGTGCAGGACGTCATAGAAAGTGTGCAGGACCCCAGTGGGAGTGTGCAGGACGTCATAGAAAGTGTGCAGCACTCCAGTGGGAGTGTGCAGGACCCCAGTGGGAGTGTGCAGGACATCATAGAAAGTGTGCAGGATCCCAGTGGTACTGTGCAGGACGTCATAGAAAGTGTGCAGGACCTCAGTGGGAGTGTGAAGGACGTCATAGAAAGTGTGCAGGACCCCAGTGGGAGTGTGCAGGACGTCATAGAAAGTGTGCAGCACTCCAGTGGGAGTGTGGAGGACGTCATAGAAAGTGTGCAGGACCCCAGTGGGAATGTGCAGGACGTCATAGAAAGTGTGCAGCACGCCAGTGGGAGTGTGCAGGACCCCAGTGGGAGTGTGCAGGACGTCATAGAAAGTGTGCAGCACTCCTGTGGTAGTGTGCAGGACGTCATAGAAAGTGTGCAGGACCCCAGTGGGAGTGTGAAGGACGTCATAGAGAGTGTGCTGGACCCCAATGAGAGTGTGCAGGACGTCATAGAAAGTGTGCAGCACTCCAGTGGGAGTGTGCAGGACCCCAGTGGGAGTGTGCACGACATCATAGAAAATGTGCAGGGACGTCATAGAAAGTGTGCAGGACCTCAGTGGGAGTGTGGAGGACGTCATAGAAAGTGTGCAGGACCCCAGTGGGAGTGTGCAGGACGTCATAGAAAGTGTGCAGCACGCCAGTGGGAGTGTGCAGGACCCCAGTGGGAGTGTGCAGGACATCATAGAAAGTGTGCAGGATCCCAGTGGTACTGTGCAGGACGTCATAGAAAGTGTGCAGGACCCCAGTGGGAGTGTGAAGGACGTCATAGAAAGTGTGCAGGACCCCAATGGGAGTGTGCAGGACGTCATAGAAAGTGTGCAGCACCCCAGTGGGAGTGTGCAGTACCCCAGTTGGAGTTTGCAGGAGATCATAGAAAGTGTGCAGGACCCCAGTGGGAGTGTGCAGGACGTCATAGAAAGTGTGCAGCACTCCAGTGGGAGTGTGCAGGACCTCAGTGGGACTGTGCAGGACCCAAGTGGGAGTGTGCATGGCGTCATAGAAAAGGTGCAGGAATCGAATGGGAGTGGGCAGGGCGTCACAGAAAGTGTGCAGGACCCCAGTGGAAGTGTGCAGGACATCATAGAAAGTGTGCAGGGCGTCATAGAAAGGGTGCAGGACCTCAGTGGGAGTGTGAAGGACGTCATAGAAAATGTTCAGGACCCCGTGCAAGACCCAAATGGGAGTTTGCAGGACATCATAGAAAGAGGGCAGAACCTAAATGGGAGTGTGCAGGGCGTCATAAAAAGTGTGCAGGGCCTCAGTGAAAGTGTGCAGGACCCAAATGGGAGTGTGCAGGGCGTCATAGAAAGGGTGCAGGACCCCAGTGGGAGTGTGCAGGACGTCATAGAAAGTGTGGAGGACCCCAGTGGGAGTGTGCACGACCCCAGTTGGAGTTTGCAGGACATCATAGAAAGAGGGCAGAACCTAAATGGGAGTGTGCAGTGCGTCACAAAAAGTGTGCAGGGCACCAGTGAAAGTGTGCAGGACCCAGGTGGGAGTGTGCAGGACGTCATAGAGAGTGTGCAGCACCCAAATGGGAGTGTGCAGGGCGTCATAGAAAGTGTGCAGGACCCAAATGGGAGTGTGCAGGGCGTCATAGAAAGGGTGCAGGACCCCAGTGGGAGCGTGCAGGACGTCATAGAAAGTGTGCAGGACCCAAATGGGAGTGTGCAGGACGTCATAGAAAGTGTGGAGGACCCCAGTGGTAGTGTGCAGGACGTCATAGAAAGTGTGCTGGGCCCCAGTGGGAGTGTGCAGGACGTCACCAAGAATGTAGAAGTTAAAAAAGGTTTGTTCATTTTTTTTCAGGCAAATCTTAAAGGCATCGTACGCGCAGAAAACCGTATATTATTTTTTCATGTTTTTGTGTAGCTTGGCCTCTCTAGTGAACGAAAATGTCGAAGTGGCCCATCAAAAACCTTCATCTGTAAAGAAAAGTCAATAGGAACACATTGCAAATATGAATTTGAATTTCGCGCCAAAATCATTTTTGACGTTTTTCTGCCTTTGGAGGCCTCGTCACTGTAATTTTCAAAACATTTCGGTATGTGGAGTTTGCGCCGTAACTGTTTTTCATGTTGTTTGACGGTCGCATCAACATTCTATGAAAAAGTGCTAGATGACTGGTGAGAATTGGTGGCGGATCCTCATCTTTAACCCTTTTCAACCTCATAACCCTACGTTTTTGAGGCACCAAAGCTTCCCAGTGTGGTCTACCGGGCTCATTGATGAAATTGAGCCTGAAAAATGAAAATTGGTTTTCAGCGCGAACGATTAAGCTGTTTGCAGCGAAGAAAACATATAGGAAAACATGTATAGGAAAACATGTATAGGAAAACATGTATCTTGAGAAGCGCGCGACGCGTTTTGAGCATGACGCAGAACTCCAGAGACATTTCCTTGCCAATCTCAGGGAACAATCAGCAGCTCCGTTTCCGTACCTTCTATGTTCGTCATTCATTACAACCGCTCAGTCATTTCGATTCACTAACTTTCATAAATCGGTTTTATATGTGTTGCGAGTCTGAGCTTATCAAAATCTGCTTCACAAAAACATAAACATCCACGTAGATATTTCCTTTATTGATAACCAGCCGTCCTGCGGGCTCCGCCCGCCTGACGGCTGGCTGGGGGCTTCGCCCTCAGACCCCCAAATTTCCGCCTCCGGCGGAAATTATCAAGTTGTCTTGGCATATATAGAATCCGATCAGAAATTATTCTTCCCCAATTCATTCTGTTGTAGACATAAAGGCTGCCTGCCACTCATGTGGATACATGGAAAGGCGGACAGCGGTAATTTATAGCGAGAAAAGCAATAAATATGCTTCAGTTGTGCACGCACACAAAATCAATCCGAAGTGCGGCAAATCCTGTACATTAGCGTTCTCGGGCTCGTTTCAAAGACATTCTTCTTTCTGCGGCGTCCTGCGCATTGCTACGTAGTACCACACACTTTCTACGGCGTCCAGAGCACCCCCCCCCTGAGGTCGCGCACACTTTCTACAGGCGCACACCTACATGGGTCCCGTACACTTTTTATAGCGTTCAGGGCACTCTACCATGGGTCCGCACATTTTCTATGTCGTTCGGCGCACTCCTAAATGGGTTCCGTACACATTTTACGGCGTCCGGCGCACTCCTAAATGGGTTCCGTAGACTTTCTATGGCGTCTGGCGCACTCTAACATGGGTCCCACACACATTCTATGGCGTTCGGCGCACTCCTAAATGGTTTCCGTACACTTTCTACGGCGTCCGGCACACTCTAACATGGGTCCCGCACACTTTCTATGGCGTCCGGCGCGCTCTTACATGGGTCCCGCACACTTTCTATGGCGTTCAGCGCACTCCTAAATGGGTCCCGCACACTTTCTATTGCGTTCGGCGCACTCCTAAATGGGTCCCGCACACTTTCTATGGCGACCGGCGCGCTCTAACATGTGCCCCGTACACTTTCTATGGCGTCCGGAACGCTCTTACATGGGTCCCGCACACTTTCTATGGCGTTCGGCGCACTCCTAAATGGGTCCCGCACACTTTCTATGGCGTCCGGCGCGCTTACATGAGCCCCGCACACTTTCTATGGCGTTCGGCGCACTCCTAAATGGGTACCGTACACATTCTATGGCGTCCGGCACACTCTAACATGGGTCCCGTACACTTTCTATGGCGCCCGGCGTACTCTCACCTGGGTCCCGTACACTTTCTATGGCGTCCGGCGTACTCTAACATGGGTCCCGCACACTTTCGGTGGCGTCCGGCGCACTCTTACATTGGTCCCGCACACTTTCTATGGCGTACGGCGCACTCCTAAATGGGTACCGTACACTTTCTATGGCGTCCGGCACACTCTAACATGGGTCCCGTACACTTTCTATGGCGTTCGGCGCACTCCTAAATGGGTTCCGTACACTTTCTATGGCGTCCGGCGCACTCTTACATGGATCATGCACACTTTCTATGGCGTTCGGCGCACTACTAAAAGGGTTCCGTACACTTCCTACGGCGTCCGGCGCACTCTAACATGGGTCCCGCACACTTTCGATGGCGTCCGGCGCTTTCCTAAATGGGTTCCGTACACTTTCTACGGCGTCCGGCACACTCTAACATGGGTCCCGTACACTTTCTATGGCGTCCGGCACACTCTAACATGGGTCCCGTACACTTTCTATGGCGTTCGGCGCACTCCTAAATGGGTACCGTACACTTTCTATGGCGTTCGGCGCACTCCTAAATGGGTACCGTACATTTTCTATGGCGTCCGGCACACTCTAACATGGGTCCCGTACACTTTCTACCGCGTCCGGCACACTCTAACATGGGTCCCGTACACTTTCTATGGCGTCCGGCGTACTCTAACATGGGTCCCGCACACTTTCTATGGCGTCCGGCGCACTCTTACATTGGTCCCGTACACTTTCTATGGCGTTCGGCGCACTCCTAAATGGGTTCCGTACACTTTCTACAGCGTCCGACACACTCTAACATGGGTCCCACACACTTTCTATGGCGTCCGGCGCACTCCTAAATGGGTACCGTACACTTTCGATGGCGTCCGGCGCACTCTTACATTGGTCCCGCACACTTTCTATGGCGTTCTGCGCACTCCTAAATGGGTTCCGTACACTTTCTATGGCGTCCGGCGTACTCTAGCATGGGTCCCGCGCACTTTCTTCGGCGTCCGGCGCACTCTTGAATGGGTTCCGTACACTTTCTATGGCGTCCGGCGTACTCTAACATGGGTCCCGCACACTTTCTCTGGCGTCCGGCGCACTCTTACATGGGTCCCGCACACTTTCTGTGGCGTTCGGCGCACTCCTAAATGGGTTCCGTGCACTTTCTATGGCGTCCGGCGCACTCCTAAATGGGTTCCGTACACTTTCTATGGCGTTCGGCGCACTCTAACATGGTCCCGCACACATTCTATGGCGTTGGGCGCACTCCTAAATGGGTTCCGTAGACTTTCTATAGCGTCCGGAGTACTGTAACATGGGTCCCGCACACTTTCGATGGCGTCCGGCGCACTCTTACATGGGTCCCGCACACTTTATATGGCGTCCGGCGCACTCCTGAATGGGTTCCGTACACATTCTATGGCGTCCGGCGCACTCTTACATGGGTCATGCACACTTTCTATGGCGTTCGGCGCACTACTAAAAGGGTTCCGTACTCTTCCTACGGCGTCTGGCGCACTCTAGCATGGGTCCCGCGCACTTTCTTCGGCGTCCGGCGCACTCTTGAATGGGTTCCGTACACTTTCTATGGCGTCCGGCGTACTCTAACATGGGTCCCGCACACTTTCTCTGGCGTCCGGCGCACTCTTACATGGGTCCCGCACACTTTCTGTGGCGTTCGGCGCACTCCTAAATGGGTTCCGTGCACTTTCTATGGCGTCCGGCGCACTCCTAAATGAGCTCCGTACACAAGATTTCCTATGGCGTTCGGCGCCACGGCGCACTCTAACATGGGTCCCGCACACACGTTCTATGGCGTTGGGCGCACTCTAAATAGGTTCCGTCATGAGCTTTCTATAGCGTCCGGAGTACTGTAACATGGGTCCCGCACACTTTCGATGGCGTCCGGCGCACTCTTACATGGGTCCCGCACACTTTATATGGCGTCCGGCGCACTCCTGAATGGGTTCCGTACACATTCTATGGCGTTCGGTGCACTCTAACATGGGTCCCGCACACATTCTATGGCGTTGGGCGCACTCCTAAATGGGTTCCGTAGACTTTCTATGGCGTCCGGAGTACTCTAACATGGGTCCCGCACACTTTCGATGGCGTCCGGCGCACTCTTACATGGGTCCCGCACACTTTATATGGCGTCCGGCGCACTCCTGAATGGGTTCCGTACACTTTCTATGGCGTCCGGCGCACTCTTACATGGGTCATGCACACTTTCTATGGCGTTCGGCGCACTACTAAAAGGGTTCCGTACTCTTCCTACGGCGTCTGGCGCACTCTAACATGGGTCCCGCACACTTTCGATGGCGTCCGGCGCTTTCCTAAATGGGTTCCGTACACTTTCTATGGCGTCCGGCGTACTCTAACATGGGTCCCGCACACTTTCGGTGGCGTCCGGCGCTCTTTACATGGGTCCCGCACACTTTCTGTGGCGTTCGGCGCACTCTAACATGGGTTCCGTGCACTTTCTATGGCGTCCGGCGCACTCCTAAATTGGCTCCGTACACTTTCTATGGCGTTCGGCGCACTCTAACATGGGTTCCGCACACTTTCTACGGCGTCCGGCACTCTAAATGGGTTCCGTAGACTTTCTATAGCGTCCGGCACACTCTAACATGGGTCCACGCACACTTTCGATGACGTCCGGCGCACTCCTAAATGGGTCCCGCACACTTTATATGGCGTCCGGCGCACTCCTGAATGGGTTCCGTACACTTTCTATGGCGTCTGGCGCACTCTAACATGGGTCCCGTACACTTTCAATGGCGTCCGGCGTACTCCTAAATGGGTTCCGTACACTTTCTATGGCGTTCGGCGCACTCTAACATGGGTTCCGCACACTTTCGATGGCGTCCGGCGCACTCTTACATTGGTCCCGCACACTTTCTATGGCGTTCGGCGCACTCCTGAATGGGTTCCGTACACTTTCTATGGCGTCCGGCGCACTCTTACATGGGTCCCGCCCACTTTCTGTGGCGTTCGGCGCACTCCTAAGGGTTCCGTACTCTTCCTACGGCGTCTGGCGCGCTCAACATGGGTCCCGCACACTTTCGATGGCGTCGGCGCTTTCCTAAATGGGTTCCGTACACTTTCTATGGCGTCCGGCGTACTCTAACATGGGTCCCGCACACTTTCGGTGGCGTCCGGCGCTCTCTAAATGGGTTCCGTACACTTTCTATGGCGTCCGGCGTACTCTAACATGGGTTCCGCACACTTTTCGACATGGCGTCCGGCGCACTCTTACATTGGTCGTACACACTTTCTATGGCGTTCGGTGCACTCTAAATGGGTTCCGTACCCACTTTCTACGTAGCGTCCGGCACACTCTAACATGGGTCCCGTATGCACTTTCTATGGCGTCCGGCACCTCTAACATGGGTCCCGTACACTTTCTGTGGCGTTCGGCACACTCTAACATGGGTCCCGTACACTTTCTGTGGCGTTCGGCGCACTCCTAAATGGGTACCGTACACTTTCTATGGCGTCCGGCGCACTCTAACATGCGGTACATACGCACACTTTCTATGGCGTCCGGCACACTCTAACATGGGTCCCGTACACTTTCTATGGCGTCCGGCGTACTCTAACATGCCAGGTCCCGTACGCTTTCTATGGCGTCCGGCACACTCCTAACATGGGTCCCGTACACTTTCTATGGCGTTCGGCGCACTCGTAAATGGGTCCACGTACACACTTTCTATGGCGTTCGGCGCGCGCACTCTAAATGGGTATCCGTACACTTTCTATGTAGCGTCCGGCAGCACACGCACTCTAACATGGGTCCCGTACACTTTCTACCGCGTGGCATCCGGCACACTCTAACATGGGTCCGTACACTTTCTATGGCGTCCGGGTACTCTAACATGGGTCCCGCACGCACTTTCGATGGCGTTCAGCGCACTCTTACATGGGTCCCGCACACTTTATATGGCGTCCGGCGCACTCCTGAATGGGTTCCGTACACTTTCCTATGGCGTCCGGCACGCTCTAACATGGGTCCCGTACACACTTTCTACCGCGTCCGGCACACTCTAACATGGGTCCCGTACACTTTCTATGGCGTCCGGCGTACTCTAACATGGGTCCACGCACACTTTCTATGGCGTCCGGCGCACTCTTACATTGGTCCCGTTCACACTTTCTATGGCGTTCGGCGCACTCCTAAATGGGTTCCGTACACCTTTTTCTACAGCGTCCGTCACACTCTAACATGGAGTCCCACACACTTTCTATGGCGTCCGGCGCACTCCTAACATGGGTACCGTACACTTTCGATGGCGTCCAGCGCACTCTTGATGGTCACCGCACCTTTCTATGGCGTTCTGCGCACTCCTAAATGGGTTCCGTACACTTTCTATGGCGTCCGGCGTACTCTAACAACGCCGGGTCCCGCGCACTTTCTTGACGGCGTCCGGTGCACTCTTGAATGGGTTCCGTACGCACTTTCTATGGCGTCCGGCGTACTCTAACATGGGTCTCGCACACTTTCTCTGGCGTCCGCGCACTCTTACATGGGTCCCGCACACTTTCTGTGGCGTTCGGCGCACTCTAAATGGGTTCCGTGCACTTTCTATGGCGTCCGGCGCACTCCTAAATGATCCCGTACGCATTCTATGGCGTTCAGGCGCACTCTAACATGGGTTCCCGCACACATTCTATGGCGTTGGGCGCACTCTTAAATGGGTTCCATCAGACTTTCTATGGCGTCGGAGTACTCTAACATGGGTCCAACACACTTTCGATGGCGTCAGGCGCACGCACTCTTACATGGGTCCCGCACACTTTATACTGGCGTCCGGCGCACTCCTGAATGGGTTCCGTACACTTTCTATGGCGTCCGGCGCACTCTTGCATAGGGTCATGCACACTTTCTATGGCGTTCGGCGCACTACTAAATGGGTTCCGTACTCTTCCTACGGCGTCTGGTGCCACTCTAACATGGGTCCCGCGCACTTTCTTCCGGCGTCGGCACTCTTGAATGGGTTCCGTACGCACTTTCTATGGCGTCCGGCATACTGCTTTAACGATGGGTCACCGCCACGCACTTTCTCTGCGCGTCCGGCCTCGCACTCTTCACCACATGGGTCCCACACACTTTCTGTGCGCGTTCGGCGCACTCTAAATGGGTTCCGTGCACCGCTTTCTATGGCGTCCGGCGCGCTCTAAATGGGCTCCGTACACTTTTCTATGGCGTTCGGCGCACTCTAACATGGGTCCCGCACGCTTTCTATGGCGTTGGGCGCACTACTAAATGGGTTCCGTAGACTTTCTATGGCGTCCGGCGCACTCTAACATGCGGTCCCGCACACTTTCGATGGCGTCCGGCGCACTCTTACATGGGTCACCACACACTTTATATGGCGTCCGGCGCACTCCTGAGATGTGAGTTCCGTACACATTCTATGGCGTTATTTCCGGCGCACTCTAACATGGGTCCCGCACACTTTCTATGTATGCATCCGGCGCACTCTTCCCAAATGTGGGGTTCCGTAGACTTTCTTACTGGCGTCCGGCGTACTCTAACATGGGTCCCGCACACTTTCGATGGCGTCCGGCGCAATACTCTAACATGGAGTCCCGCACGCTGTATGGCGTCCGGCGCACTCCTGAATGGGTTCCGTACACTTTCTACGGCGTCCGGCACACTCTAACATGGGTCCCTACACTTTCTATGGCGTCAACGGCGCACTCTAAACTGGGTACCTGGTACATCTTCCTATGGCGTCTGGCGCACTCTAACATGGAGTCCCGCGCACACTGTTGCTTCGCGCGTCCGGCGCACTCTTGACATGGGTTCCGTACGCTTTCTATGGCGTCAGGCGTACTCTAACATGGGTCCCGCACACTTTCTCTGGCGTCCGGCGCACTCTTATGGGAAATCCCTGGGCACGCTTTCCTGTGGCGTTCGGCGCACTCCTAAATGGGTTCCGTGCACTTTCTGCATGGCGTCCGGCGCACCTCCTAAACTGGGCATAATCCCGCACACTTTCTATGGCGTTCGGCGCACTCCTGACATGGGTCCACACACGTTCTATGGCGTTGGGCGCACACTTCTGGAACATGGGTTCCGTAGACTTTCTATAGCATCCGGGTACTCTAACATGGGGTTCCCGCACACTTTCGATGACGTCCGGCGCACTCTTACATGGGTCCCGCACACTTTATATGGCGTCCGGCGCACTCCTGAATGGGTTCCGTACACATTCTATGGCGTTCGGCGCACTCTAACATGGGTCCCGCACGCATTCTGGCGTTGGGCGCACTCTAAATGGGTTCCGTAGACTTTCTATGGCGTCGGGGTACTCTAACATGGGTCCCGCACACTTTCGATGGCGTCCGGCGCACTCTTACCATGGGTCCCGCACACTTTATATGGCGTCGGCGCACTCTGAATGGGTTCACCGTACACTTTCTATGGCGTCCGGCGCACTCTTACATGGTCATGCACACTTTCTGTGGCGTTCGGCGCACTACTAAAGGTTCCGTACTCTTCCTACGGCGTCTGGCGCACTCTAACATGGGTCCCGCACACTTTCGATGGCGTCCGGCGCTTTCCTAAATGGGTTCCGTACACTTTCTATGGCGTCCGGCGTACTCTAACATGGGTCCCGCACACCTTCCGGGGCGTCCGGCGCTCTCCTAAATGGGTTTCGTACACTTTCTATGGCGTCCGGCGTACTCTAACATAGGTTCCGCACACTTTCGATGGCGTCCGGCGCACTCTTACATTGGTCCCGTACACTTTCTATGGCGTTCGGCGCACTCCTAAATGGGTTCCGTACACTTTCTACGGCGTCCGGCACACTCTAGCATGGGTCCCGTACACTTTCTATGGCGTCCGGCACACTCTAACATGGGTCCCGTACACTTTCTGTGGCGTTCGGCGCACTCCTAAATGGGTACCGTACACTTTCTATGGCGTTCGGCGCACTCCTAAATGGGTACCGTACACTTTCTATGGCGTCCGGCACACTCTAACATGGGTCCCGTACACTTTCTACAGCGTCCGACACACTCTAACATGGGTCCCGCACACTTTCGGTGGCGTCCGGCGTACTCTAACATGGGTCCACCACTTTCTATGGCGTCCGGCGCACTCTTACGTGGTCCCGTACACTTTCTATGGCGTTCGGCGCACTCTAAATGGGTTCCCGTACACTTTCTACAGCGTCCGTCACACTCTAACATGGGTCCCGTACACTTTCTATGGCGTCCGGCGTACTCTAACATGGGTCCCGTACACTTTCTATGGCGTTCGGCACACTCTAACATGGGTCCCGCACACTTTCTGTGGCGTCCGGCATATAGAAATGCGGGTACCGTCTTTGAAGTGCGTTCAGCGCACTCCTAAATGGGTACCGTACACTTTCTATGGCGTCCGGCACACTCTAACATGGGTCATGGGCACTTTCCGTCCGGCACCGAACTCTAACATGGGTCCCGTGCACTTTCTATGGCGTCCGGCGTACTCTAACATGGGTCACCACACTTTCTATGGCGTCCGGCGCACTCTGGTCCGCCAGCACACTTTCCGTGGCGTTCGGCGCACTCTAAATAGGTTCCGTCACCACTTTCTGGCGTCCGTCACACTCTAACATGGGTCCCAAAGTTGTACGGTACCCATTTAGGAGTGCGCCGAACGCCATAGAAAGTGTGCGGGACCCATGTAAGAAGTGCGCCGGACGCCATAGAAAGTGCGGGACCCATGTTAGAGTGCGCCGGACGCCATAGAAAGTGTGCGGGACCCGGCGCCGGACGCCATAGAAAGTGTGCGGACCCATGTTAGAGTGTGCCGAACGCCATAGAAAGTGTGCGGGACCCATGTAAGTGCGCCGGACGCCATAGAAAGTGTGCGGGACCCATGTTAGAGTGCGCCGGACGCCATAGAAAGTGTACGGGACCCATTGAGGAGTGCGCCGAACGCCATAGAAAGTGTGCGGGACCCATGTTAGAGTGTGCCGGACGCCATAGAAAGTGTACGGTACCCATTTAGGAGTGCGATGAACGCCATCGAAAGTGTGCGGGACCCATGTAAGAGTGCGCCGGACGCCAGAGAAAGTGTGCGGGACCCATGCTAGAGTACGCCGGACGCCATGAAAAGTGTGCGGAACCAATGTAAGAACGTGCCGGACGCCATAGAAAGTGTACGGTACCCATTTCGGAGTGCGCCGAACGCCATAGAAAGTGTGCGGGGCCCATGTAAGAGCGCGCCGGACGCCATAGAAAGTGTGCGGGACCCATTTAGGAGTGCGCCGAACGCCATAGAAAGTGTGCGGGACCCATGTAAGAGCGCGCCGGACGCCATAGAAAGTGTGCGGGACCCATGTTAGAGTGTGCCGGACGCCGTAGAAAGTGTACGAAACCCATTTAGGAGTGCGCCGAACGACATAGAAAATGTGCGGGACCCATGTTAGAGTGCACCAGACGCCATAGAAAGTCTACGGAACCAATGTAAGAGTGCGCCGAACGCCATAGAAAGTGTGCGGGCCCATGTTAAGAGTGCGCCGGACGCCATAGAAAGTGTGCGGAACCCATTTAGGAAGTGCGCCGAACGCCATAGAAAGTGTGCGGGACCCATGTTAGAGTGCGCCGGACGCCATAGAAAGTGTACGGAACCCATGTCAGAGTGCGCCGGACGCCGAAGAAAGTGTGCGGAACCCATTTAGAGTGCGCCAAACGCCATAGAAAGTGTGCGGGACCCATGTTAGAGTACGCCGGACGCCCTAGAAAGTGTACGGAACCCATTCAGGAGTGCGCCGGACGCCGAAGAAAATGTGCGGGACCCATTTAAGAGCGCCGGACGCCATAGAAAGTGCACGGAACCCATTTAGGAGTGCGCCGAACGCCACAGAAAGTGTGCGGGACCCATGTAAGAGTGCGCCGGACGCCATCAAAAGTGTGCGGAACCCATGTTAGAGTACGCCGGACGCCATAGAAAGTGTACGGAACCCATTCAAGAGTGCGCCGGACGTCATAGAAAGTGTACGGTACCCATTTAGGAGTGCGCCGAACGCCATAGAAAGTGTGCGGGACCAATGTAAGAGTGCGCCGGACGCCACCGAAAGTGTGCGGGACCCATGTTAGAGTACGCCGGACGCCATAGAAAGTGTACGGGACCCAGGTGAGAGTACGCCGGGCGCCATAGAAAGTATACGGGACCCATGTTAGAGTGTGCCGGACGCCATAGAAAGTGTACGGTACCCATTTAGGAGTGCGCCGAACGCCATAGAAAGTGTGCGGGACTCATGTAAGCGCGCCGGACGCCATAGAAAGTGTGCGTGACCCATTTAGGAGTGCGCCGAACGCCATAGAAAGTGTGCGGGACCCATGTAAGAGCGTGCCGGACGCCATAGAAAGTGTACGGTACCCATTTAGGAGTGCGCCGAACGCCATAGAAAGTGTGCGGGGCCCATGTAAGAGCGCGCCGGTCGCCATAGAAAGTGTGCGGGACCCATTTAGGAGTGCGCCGAACGCCATAGAAAGTGTGCGGGACCCATGTAAGAGCGCGCCGGACGCCATAGAAAGTGTGCGGGACCCATGTTAGAGTGTGCCGGACGCCGTAGAAAGTGTACGAAACCCATTTAGGAGTGCGCCGAACGCCATAGAAAGTGTGCGGGACCCATGTAAGAGCGTGCCGGACGCCATAGAAAGTGTACGGTACCCATTTAGGAGTGCGCCGAACGCCATAGAATGTGTGCGGGACCAACATAAGAGTCCGCTGGACGCCATAGAAAGTGTGCGGGACCCATTTAGGAGTGCGCCGAACGCCACAGAAAGTATGCGGGACCCATGTAAGAGCGCGCCGGACGCCATAGAAAGTGTACGGGACCCATGTTAGAGTGTGCCGGACGCCGTAGAAAGTGTGCGAAACCCATTTAGGAGTGCGCCGGACGCCATCGAAAGTGTGCGGGACCCATGTTAGAGTGCGCCGGACGCCTTAGGAAGTGTACGGAACCCATTTAGGAGTGCGCCGAACGCCATAGAAAGTGAACGGGACCCATGTTAGAGTGTGCCGGACGCCATAGAAAGTGTACGGTACCCATTTAGGAGTGCGCCGAACGCCATAGAAAGTGTGCGGGACCAATTTAAGAGTGCGCCGGACGCCATAGAAAGTGTATGGTACCCATTTAGGAGTGCGCCGAACGCCATAGAAAGTGTGCGGGACCAATGTAAGAGTGCGCCGGACGCCATCGAAAGTGTGCGGGACCCATTTAGGAGTGCGCCGAACGCCATAGAATGTGTGCGGGACCCATGTTAGAGCGCGCCGGACGCCATAGAAAGTGTACGGGACCCATGTTAGAGTGTGCCGGACGCCATAGAAAGTGTACGGAACCCATTTAGGAGTGCGCCGAACGCCATAGAAAGTGTACGGGACCCATGTTAGAGTGTGCCGGACGCCATAGAAAGTGTACGGTACCCATTTAGGAGTGCGCCGAACGCCATAGAAAGTGTGCGGGGCCCATGTAAGAGCGCGCCGGACGCCATAGAAAGTGTGCGGGACCCATTTAGGAGTGCGCCGAACGCCATAGAAAGTGTGCGGGACCCATGTAAGAGCGCGCCGGACGCCATAGAAAGTGTGCGGGACCCATGTTAGAGTGCGCCGGACGCCGTAGGAAGTGTACGAAACCCATTTAGGAGTGCGCCGAACGCCATAGAATGTGTGCGGGACCCATGTTAGAGTGCGCCAGACGCCATAGAAAGTCTACGGAACCAATGTTAGAGTGCGCCAGCCGCCATAGAAAGTGTGCGGGACCCATTTAAGAGTGCGCCAAACGCCATAGAATGTGTGCGGGACCCATGTTAGAGTGCGCCGAACGCCATAGAAAGTGTGCAGGACCCATTTAGGAGTGCGCCGGACGCCGAAGAAAATGTGCGGGACCCATTTAAGAGCGCCGGACGCCATCGAAAGTGTGCGGGCCCATTTAAGAGTGCGCCGGACGCCCTAGAAAGTGTACGGAACCCATTCAGTAGTGCGCCGGACGCCGAAGAAAATGTGCGGGACCCATTTAAGAGCGCCGGACGCCATAGAAAGTGCACGGAACCCATTTAGGAGTGCGCCGAACGCCACAGAAAGTGTGCGGGACCCATGTAAGAGTGCGCCGGACGCCAGAGAAAGTGTGCGGGACCCATGTTAGAGTACGCCGGACGCCATAGAAAGTGTACGGAACCCATTCAAGAGTGCGCCGGACGCCATAGAAAGTGTACGGTACCCATTTAGGAGTGCGCCGAACGCCATAGAAAGTGTGCGGGACCAATGTAAGAGTGCGCCGGACGCCACCGAAAGTGTGCGGGACCCATGTTAGAGTACGCCGGACGCCATAGAAAGTGTACGGGACCCAGGTGAGAGTACGCCGGGCGCCATAGAAAGTGTACGGGACCCATGTTAGAGTGTGCCGGACGCCATAGAAAGTGTACGGTACCCATTTAGGAGTGCGCCGAACGCCATAGAAAGTGTGCGGGGCTCATGTAAGCGCGCCGGACGCCATAGAAAGTGTGCGTGACCCATTTAGGAGTGCGCCGAACGCCATAGAAAGTGTGCGGGACCCATGTAAGAGCGTGCCGGACGCCATAGAAAGTGTACGGTACCCATTTAGGAGTGCGCCGAACGCCATAGAAAGTGTGCGGGGCCCATGTAAGAGCGCGCCGGACGCCATAGAAAGTGTGCGGGACCCATTTAGGAGTGCGCCGAACGCCATAGAAAGTGTGCGGGACCCATGTAAGAGCGCGCCGGACGCCATAGAAAGTGTGCGGGACCCATGTTAGAGTGTGCCGGACGCCATAGAAAGTGTACGGAACCCATTTAGGAGAGCGCCGGACGCCATCGAAAGTGTGCGGGACCCATGTTAGAGTGCGCCGGACGCCATAGAAAGTGCACGGTACCCATTTAGGAGTGCGCTCAACGCCATAGAGAGTGTGGGGGATCCATGTTAGAGTGCGCCGAACGCCATAGAAAGTGTGCGGGACCCATTTAGGAGTGCGCCGAACGCCATAGAAAATGTGCGGGACCCATGTTAGAGTGCGCCGGACGCCATAGAAAGTGTGCGGGACCCATGCTAGAGCACGCCGGACGCCATAGAAAGTCTACGGAAGCCATTTAGGAGTGCGCCCAACGCCATAGAATGTGTGCGGGACCCATGTTAGAGTGCGCCGAACGCCATAGAAAGTGTACGGAACCAATGTAAGAGTGCGCCGGGTAGCATAGAAAGTGTGCGGGCCCATTTAAGAGTGCGCCAAACGCCATAGAGTGTGCGGGACCCATGTTAGAGTGCGCCGAACGCCATAGAAAGTGTGCGGGACCCATGTTAGAGTGTGTCGGACGCTGTAGAAAGTGTACGGGACCCATGTTAGAGTGTGCCGGACGCCATAGAAAGTGTACGGTACCCATTTAGGAGTGCGCCGAACGCCGAAGAAAATGTGCGGGACCCATTTAAGAGCGCCGGACGCCATAGAAAGTGCACGGGACCCATTTAGGAGTGCGCCGAACGCCACAGAAAGTGTGCGGGACCCATGTAAGAGTGTGCCGGACGCCATCGAAAGTGTGCGGGACCCATTTAGGAGTGCGCCGAACGCCATAGAAAGTGTGCGGGACCAATGTTAGAGTACGCTGGACGCCATAGAAAGTGTACGGAACCCATGTTAGAGTGCGCCGAACGCCATAGAAAGTGTACGGAACCCATTTAGGAGTACGCCGGACGCCATTGAAAGTGTACGGGACCCATGTTAGAGTGCGCCAGACGCCATAGAAAGTGTACGGAACCCATTCAGGAGTGCGCCGGACGCCATTGAAAGTGTACGGGACCCATGTTAGAGTGCGCCAGGCGCCATAGGAAGTGCACGGAAGCGATTCAGGAGTGCGCCGAACGCCATAGAAAGTGTGCGGGACCCATGTAAGAGTGCGCCGGACGCCATATAAAGTGTGCGGGACCCATTTAGGAGTGCGCTGAACGCCATAGAAAGTGTACGGGACCCATGTTAGAGTGTGCCGGACGCCATAGAAAGTGTACGGTACCCATTTAGGAGTGCGCCGAACGCCATAGAAAGTGTGCGGGACCAATGTAAGAGTGCGCCGGACGCCACCGAAAGTGTGCGGGACCCATGTTAGAGTACGCCGGACGCCATAGAAAGTGTACGGGACCCAGGTGAGAGCACGCCGGACGCCATAGAAAGTGTACGGGACCCATGTTAGAGTGTGCCGGACGCCATCGAAAGTGTGCGGAACCCATGTTAGAGTGTGCCGAACGCCATAGAAAGTGTGCGGGGCCCATGTAAGCGCGCCGGACGCCATAGAAAGTGTGCGGGACCCATTTAGGAGTGCGCCGAACGCCATAGAAAGTGTGCTGGACCCATGTAAGAGCGCGCCGGACGCCATAGAAAGTGTACGGTACCCATTTAGGAGTGCGCCGAACGCCATAGAATGTGTGCGGGACCAACGTAAGAGTGCGCCGGACGCCATCGAAAGTGTGCGGGACCCATTTAGGAGTGCGCCGAACGCCACAGAAAGTATGCGGGACCCATGTTAGAGTGTGCCGGACGCCGTAGAAAGTGTACGGAACCCATTTAGGAGTGCGCCGAACGCAACAGAAAGTATGCGGGACCCATGTTAGAGTGTGCAGACGCCATAGAAAGTGTACGGTACTGATTTAGGAGTGCGCCGAACGCCATAGAATGTGTGCGAAACCTATGTTAGAGTGCGCCGGACGCCATAGAAAGTGTACGGAACCCATTTAGCGCGCCGAAGGCCATAGAAAGTGTGCGGGACCCATGTAAGAGGGCGCCGAACGCCATAGAAAGTGTACGGAACCCATTTAGGAGTGCGCCGAACGCCATAGAAAGTGTGCGGGACCCATGTAAGAGCGCGCCGGACGCCATAGAAAGTGTGTGGGACCCATGTTAGAGTGCGCCGGACGCCATAGAAAGTGGACGGGACCCATTCAAGAGTGCGCCGGACGCCATAGAAAGTGTACGGGACCCATGTTAGAGTGCGCCGAACGCCATAGAAAGTGTGCGGGACCCATGTAAGAGTGCGCCGGACGCCACCGAAAGTGTGCGGGACCCATGTTAGAGTACGCCGGACGCCATAGAAAGGGTACGGGACCAATGTAGGAGGGCGCCGGACGGCACCGAAAGGGTGCGGGACCCATGTTAGAGTACGCCGGACGGCATAGAAAGTGTACGGAACCCATTTAGAGTGCGCCGGACGCCATAGAAAGTGTGCGGGACCATGTTAGAGCGCGCCGAACGCCATAAAAAGTGTGCGGGACCAATGTAAGAGTGCGCCGGACGCCATTGAAAGTGTGCGGGACCCATGTTAGAGTGTGCCGGACGCCGTAGAAAGTGTACGGAACCCATTTAGGAGTGCGCCGAGCGCCATAGAAAGTGTGCGGGACCCATGTTAGAGCACGCCGGACGCCATCGAAAGTGTGCGGGACCCATTTAGGAGTGCGCCGAACGCCATAGAAAGTGTGCGGGACCCATGTAAGAGTGCGCCGGACGCCAGAGAAAGTGAGCGGGACCCATGTTAGAGTGCACCGGACGCCAAAGAAAGTGTGCTGGACCCGTGTTAGAGTGTGCCGGACGCCATAGAAAGTGTGCGGGACCCATGTTAGTGTGCGCCGGACGCTATAGAAAGTGTGCGGGACCCATGTTAGTGTGCGCCGGACGCTATAGAAAGTGTGCGGGACCCATGTGAGAGTGTGCCGTACGCCGTAGAAAGTGTACGGGACCCATAAATGAGTGCGCCGGACGCCATAGAAAGTGTGCGGGACCCATGTTAGTGTGCGCCGGACGCCACAGAAAGTGTGCGACACCCATGCTAGAGTGCGCCGGACGCCATGGAAAATGTGCGGGACCCATGTTAGAGTGCGCCGAACGCCATAGAAAGTGTGCGGGACCCATTTAGGAGTGCGCCGAGCGCCACAGAAAGTATGCGGGACCCATGTTAGAGTGTGCCGGACGCCATAGAAAGTGTGCGGAACCCATTTAGGAGTGCGCCGGACGCCATAGAAAGTGTGCGGGACCCATGCTAGTGTGCGCCGGACGCCATAGAAAATGTGCGGGACCCATGCTAGAGTGCGCCGGACGCCATAGAAAGTGTATGGAACCCATGTAAGAGTGCGCCGGACGCTATAGAAAGTGTGCGGGACCCATGTGAGAGTGTGCCGTACGCCGTAGAAAGTGTAAGGGACCCATGTAAGAGTGCGCCGAACGCCATAGAAAATGTGCGGGACCCATTCTAGAGTGCGCCGGACGCCATAGAAAGTGCACGGAACCCATTTAGGAGTGCGCCGAACGCCATAGAAAGTGCGCGGAATCCATGTAAGAGCGCGCCGGACGCCATAGAAAGTGTGCGGGACCCATTTAAGAGTGCGCCGAACGCCATAGAAACTGTACGGGACCCATGTAAGAGTGCGTCGGACGCCATAGAAAGTGTGGGGAACCCATTTAGAAGTGCACCGGGCGCTATATAAAGTGTACGCAACCCATTTAAGAGTGCGCCGGACGTCATAGAAAGTGTACGGTACCCATTTAGGAGTGCGCCGAACGCCATAGAAAGTGTGCGGGACCAATGTAAGAGTGCGCCGGACGCCACCGAAAGTGTGCGGGACCCATGTTAGAGTACGCCGGACGCCATAGAAAGTGTACGGGACCCAGGTGAGAGTACGCCGGGCGCCATAGAAAGTGTACGGGACCCATGTTAGAGTGTGCCGGACGCCATAGAAAGTGTACGGTACCCATTTAGGAGTGCGCCGAACGCCATAGAAAGTGTGCGGGACTCATGTAAGCGCGCCGGACGCCATAGAAAGTGTGCGTGACCCATTTAGGAGTGCGCCGAACGCCACCGAAAGTGTGCGGGACCCATGTTAGAGCGCGCCGGTCGCCATAGAAAGTGTGCGGGACCCATTTAGGAGTGCGCCGAACGCTATAGAAAGTGTGCGGGACCCATGTAAGAGCGCGCCGGACGCCATAGAAAATGTGCGGGACCCATGTTAGAGTGCGCCAGACGCCATAGAAAGTCTACGGAACCAATGTAAGAGTGCGCCGGGTAGCATAGAAAGTGTGCGGGCCCATTTAAGAGTGCGCCAAACGCCATAGAGTGTGCGGGACCCATGTTAGAGTGCGCCGAACGCCATAGAAAGTGTGCAGGACCCATGTAAGAGCGTGCCGGACGCCATAGAAAGTGTACGGTACCCATTTAGGAGTGCGCCGAACGCCATAGAAAGTGTGCGGGGCCCATTCAGGAGTGCGCCGGACGCCGAAGAAAATGTGCGGGACCCATTTAAGAGCGCCGGACGCCATAGAAAGTGCACGGAACCCATTTAGAGTGCGCCGAACGCCACAGAAAGTGTGCGGGACCCATGTAAGAGTGCGCCGGACGCCATAGAAAGTGTGCGGGGCCCATTTAGGAGTGCGCCGAACGCCATAGAAAGTGTGAGGGACCCATGTAAGAGCGCGCCGGACGCCATAGAAAGTGTACGGGACCCATGTTAGAGTGTGCCGGACGCCATAGAAAGTGTACGATACCCATTTAGGAGTGCGCCGAACGCCATAGAAAGTGTGCGGGGCCCATGTAAGCGCGCCGGACGCCATAGAAAGTGTACGGTACCCATTTAGGAGTGCGCCGAACGCCATAGAAAGTGTGCGGGGCCCAAGTAAGAGCGCGCCGAACGCCATAGAAAAGGTGCTGGACCCATTTAGGAGTGCGCCGAACGCCATAGAAAGTGTGCGGGACCCATGTAAGAGCGCGCCGGACGCCATAGAAAGTATGCGGTACCCACGTTAGAGAGCGCCGGGTGGCATAGAAAGTGTACGATACCCATTTAGGAGTGCGCCGAACGCCATAGAAAGTGTGCGGGGCCCATGTAAGCGCGCCGGACGCCATAGAAAGTGTACGGAACCAATGTAAGAGTGCGCCGGGTAGCATAGAAAGTGTGCGGGCCCATTTAAGAGTGCGCCAAACGCCATAGGGTGTGCGGGACCCATGTTAGGAGTGCGCCGAACGCCATAGAAAGTGTGCAGGACCCATGTAAGAGTGCGCCGGACGCCATAGAAAGTGTACGGAACCCATTTAGGAGTGCGCAGAACGCCATAGAAAGTGTGCGGGACCAATGTAAGAGTGTGCCGGACGCCGAAGAAAATGTGCGGGACTTATTTAAGAGCGCCGGACGCCATAGAAAGTGCACGGAACCCATTTAGGAGTGCGCCGAACGCCACAGAAAGTGTGCGGGACCCATGTAAGAGTGCGCCGGACGCCAGAGAAAGTGTACGGAACCCATTTAGGAGTGCGCCGAACGCCATAGGAAGTGTACGGGACCAATGTAAGAGTGCGCCGGACGCCATCAAAAGTGTGCGGAACCCATGCTAGAGTACGCCGGACGCCATATAAAGTGTACGGAACCCATTTAGGAGAGCGCCGGACGCCACCGAAAGTGTGCGGGACCCATGTTAGAGTACGCCGGACGCCATAGAAAGTGTACGGAACCCATTTAGGAGAGCGCCGGACGCCATCGAAAGTGTGCGGGACCCATGTTAGAGTGCGCCGGACGCCATAGAAAGTGTACGGTACCCATTTAGTAGTGCGCCGAACGCCATAGAAAGTGTGCAGGACCCATGTAAGAGTGCGCCGGACGCCATAGAAAGTGTACGGAACCCATTTAGGAGTGCGCCGAACGCCATAGAAAGTGTACGGGACCCATGTTAGAGTGTGCCGGACGCCATAGAAAGTGTACGGTACCCATTTAGGAGTGCGCCGAACGCCATAGAAAGTGTGCGGGACCAATGTAAGAGTGCGCCGGACGACACCGAAAGTGTGCGGGACCCATGTTAGAGTACGCCGGACGCCATAGAAAGTGTACGGGACCCAGGTGAGAGTACGCCGGGCGCCATAGAAAGTGTACGGGACCCATGTTAGAGTGTGCCGGACGCCATAGAAAGTGTACGGTACCCATTTAGGAGTGCGCCGAACGCCATAGAAAGTGTGCGGGGCTCATGTAAGCGCGCCGGACGCCATAGAAGGTGCGCGGGACCCATTTAGGAGTGCGCCGAACGCCATAGAAAGTGTGCGGGACCCATGTAAGAGCGTGCCGGACGCCATAGAAAGTGTACGGTACCCATTTAGGAGTGCGCCGAACGCCATAGAAAGTGTGCGGGGCACATGTAAGAGCGCGCCGGTCGCCATAGAAAGTGTGCGGGACCCAATTATGAGTGCGCCGAACGCCATAGAAAGTGTGCGGGACCCATGTTAGAGTGTGCCGGACGCCGTAGAAAGTGTACGGAACCCATTTAGGAGTGCGCCGAACGCCATAGAATGTGTGCGGGACCCATGTTAGAGTGCACCGAACGCCATAGAATGTGTACGGAACCCATTCAGGAGTGCGCCGGACGCCGAAAAAAATGTGCGGGACCCATTTAAGAGCGCCGGACGCCATAGAAAGTGCACGGAACCCATTTAGGAGTGCGCCGAACGCCACAGAAATTGTGCGGGACCCATGTAAGAGTGCGCCGGACGCCAGAGAAAGTGTGCGGGACCCATGTTAGAGTACGCCGGACGCCATAGAAAGTGTACGGAACCCATTCAAGAGTGCGCCGGACGTCATAGAAAGTGTACGGTACCCATTTAGGAGTGCGCCGAACGCCATAGAAAGTGTGCGGGACCAATGTAAGAGTGCGCCGGACGCCACCGAAAGTGTGCGGGACCCATGTTAGAGTACGCCGGACGCCATAGAAAGTGTACGGGACCCAGGTGAGAGTACGCCGGACGCCATAGAAAGTGTACGGAACCCATTCAAGAGTGCGCCGGACGCCATAGAAAGTGTACGGTACCCATTTAGGAGTGCGCCGAACGCCATAGAAAGTGTGCGGGACCAATGTAAGAGTGCGCCGGACGCCACCGAAAGTGTGCGGGACCCATGTTAGAGTACGCCGGACGCCATAGAAAGTGTACGGGACCCAGGTGAGAGTACGCCGGACGCCATAGAAAGTGTACGGGACCCATGTTAGAGTGTGCCGGACGCCATAGAAAGTGTACGGTACCCATTTAGGAGTGCGCCGAACGCCATAGAAAGTGTGCGGGACTCATGTAAGCGCGCCGGACGCCATAGAAAGTGTGCGTGACCCATTTAGGAGTGCGCCGAACGCCATAGAAAGTGTGCGGGACCCATGTAAGAGCGTGCCGGACGCCATAGAAAGTGTACGGTACCCATTTAGGAGTGCGCCGAACGCCATAGAAAGTGTGCGGGGCCCATGTAAGAGCGCGCCGGTCGCCATAGAAAGTGTGCGGGACCCATTTAGGAGTGCGCCGAACGCTATAGAAAGTGTGCGGGACCCATGTAAGAGCGCGCCGGACGCCATAGAAAGTGTGCGGGACCCATGTTAGAGTGTGCCGGACGCCGTAGAAAGTGTACGGGACCAATGTAAGAGTGCGCCGGACGCCATCAAAAGTGTGCGGAACCCATGTTAGAGTACGCCGGACGCCATCTAAAGTGTACGGAACCCATTTAGGAGAGCGCCGGACGCCACCGAAAGTGTGCGGGACCCATGTTAGAGTACGCCGGACGCCATATAAAGTGTACGGAACCCATTTAGGAGAGCGCCGGACGCCATCGAAAGTGTGCGGGACCCATGTTAGAGTGCGCCGGACGCCGTAGGAAGTGTACGGAACCCATGTTAGAGTGCGCCAGACGCCATAGAAAGTCTACGGAACCAATGTAAGAGTGCGCCGGGTAGCATAGAAAGTGTGCGGGCCCATTTAAGAGTGCGCCAAACGCCATAGAGTGTGCGGGACCCATGTTAGAGTGCGCCGAACGCCATAGAAAGTGCACGGAACCCATTTAGGAGTGCGCCGAACGCCACAGAAAGTGTGCGGGACCCATGTAAGAGTGCGCCGGACGCCAGAGAAAGTGTGCGGGACCCATTTAGGAGTGCGCCGAACGCCATAGAAAGTGTACGGGACCAATGTAAGAGTGCGCCGGACGCCATCAAAAGTGTGCGGAACCCATGTTAGAGTACGCCGGACGCCATAGAAAGTGTACGGAACCCATTCAAGAGTGCGCCGGACGTCATAGAAAGTGTACGGTACCCATTTAGGAGTGCGCCGAACGCCATAGAAAGTGTGCGGGACCAATGTAAGAGTGCGCCGGACGCCACCGAAAGTGTGCGGGACCCATGTTAGAGTACGCCGGACGCCATAGAAAGTGTACGGGACCCAGGTGAGAGTACGCCGGACGCCATAGAAAGTGTACGGGACCCATGTTAGAGTGTGCCGGACGCCATAGAAAGTGTACGGTACCCATTTAGGAGTGCGCCGAACGCCATAGAAAGTGTGCGGGACCAATGTAAGAGTGCGCCGGACGCCATCTAAAGTGTACGGAACCCATTTAGGAGAGCGCCGGACGCCACCGAAAGTGTGCGGGACCCATGTTAGAGCGCGCCGGTCGCCATAGAAAGTGTGCGGGACCCATTTAGGAGTGCGCCGAACGCTATAGAAAGTGTGCGGGACCCATGTAAGAGCGCGCCGGACGCCATAGAAAATGTGCGGGACCCATGTTAGAGTGCGCCAGACGCCATAGAAAGTCTACGGAACCAATGTAAGAGTGCGCCGGGTAGCATAGAAAGTGTGCGGGCCCATTTAAGAGTGCGCCAAACGCCATAGAGTGTGCGGGACCCATGTTAGAGTGCGCCGAACGCCATAGAAAGTGTGCAGGACCCATGTAAGAGCGTGCCGGACGCCATAGAAAGTGTACGGTACCCATTTAGGAGTGCGCCGAACGCCATAGAAAGTGTGCGGGGCCCATTCAGGAGTGCGCCGGACGCCGAAGAAAATGTGCGGGACCCATTTAAGAGCGCCGGACGCCATAGAAAGTGCACGGAACCCATTTAGGAGTGCGCCGAACGCCACAGAAAGTGTGCGGGACCCATGTAAGAGTGCGCCGGACGCCAGAGAAAGTGTGCGGGACCCATTTAGGAGTGCGCCGAACGCCACAGAAAGTGTGCGGGACCCATGTAAGAGCGCGCCGGACGCCATAGAAAGTGTGCGAGACCCATGTTAGAGTGTGCCGGACGCCGTAGAAAGTGTACGAAACCCATTTAGGAGTGCGCCGAACGCCATAGAAAGTGTGCGGGACCCATGTAAGAGCGTGCCGGACGCCATAGAAAGTGTACGGTACCCATTTAGGAGTGCGCCGAACGCCATAGAAAGTGTGCGGGGCCCATGTAAGAGCGCGCCGGTCGCCATAGAAAGTGTGCGGGACCCATTTAGGAGTGCGCCGAACGCCATAGAAAGTGTGCGGGACCCATGTAAGAGCGCGCCGGACGCCATAGAAAGTGTGCGGGACCCATGTTAGAGTGTGCCGGACGCCGTAGAAAGTGTACGAAACCCATTTAGGAGTGCGCCGAACGACATAGAAAATGTGCGGGACCCATGTTAGAGTGCGCCAGACGCCATAGAAAGTCTACGGAACCAATGTAAGAGTGCGCCGGGTAGCATAGAAAGTGTGCGGGCCCATTTAAGAGTGCGCCAAACGCCATAGAGTGTGCGGGACCCATGTTAGAGTGCGCCGAACGCCATAGAAAGTGTGCAGGACCCATGTAAGAGCGTGCCGGACGCCATAGAAAGTGTACGGTACCCATTTAGGAGTGCGCCGAACGCCATAGAAAGTGTGCGGGGCCCATTCAGGAGTGCGCCGGACGCCGAAGAAAATGTGCGGGACCCATTTAAGAGCGCCGGACGCCATAGAAAGTGCACGGAACCCATTTAGGAGTGCGCCGAACGCCACAGAAAGTGTGCGGGACCCATGTAAGAGTGCGCCGGACGCCAGAGAAAGTGTGCGGGACCCATTTAGGAGTGCGCCGAACGCCATAGAAAGTGTACGGGACCAATGTAAGAGTGCGCCGGACGCCATCAAAAGTGTGCGGAACCCATGTTAGAGTACGCCGGACGCCATCTAAAGTGTACGGAACCCATTTAGGAGAGCGCCGGACGCCACCGAAAGTGTGCGGGACCCATGTTAGAGTACGCCGGACGCCATAGAAAGTGTACGGAACCCATTTAGGAGAGCGCCGGACGCCATCGAAAGTGTGCGGGACCCATGTTAGAGTGCGCCGGACGCCGTAGGAAGTGTACGGAACCCTTTTAGTAGTGCGCCGAACGCCATAGAAAGTGTGCAGGACCCATGTAAGAGTGCGCCGGACGCCATAGAAAGTGTACGGAACCCATTTAGGAGTGCGCCGAACGCCATAGAAAGTGTACGGGACCCATGTTAGAGTGTGCCGGACGCCATAGAAAGTGTACGGTACCCATTTAGGAGTGCGCCGAACGCCATAGAAAGTGTGCGGGACCAATGTAAGAGTGCGCCGGACGACACCGAAAGTGTGCGGGACCCATGTTAGAGTACGCCGGACGCCATAGAAAGTGTACGGGACCCAGGTGAGAGTACGCCGGGCGCCATAGAAAGTGTACGGGACCCATGTTAGAGTGTGCCGGACGCCATAGAAAGTGTACGGTACCCATTTAGGAGTGCGCCGAACGCCATAGAAAGTGTGCGGGGCTCATGTAAGCGCGCCGGACGCCATAGAAGGTGCGCGGGACCCATTTAGGAGTGCGCCGAACGCCATAGAAAGTGTGCGGGACCCATGTAAGAGCGTGCCGGACGCCATAGAAAGTGTACGGTACCCATTTAGGAGTGCGCCGAACGCCATAGAAAGTGTGCGGGGCACATGTAAGAGCGCGCCGGTCGCCATAGAAAGTGTGCGGGACCCAATTATGAGTGCGCCGAACGCCATAGAAAGTGTGCGGGACCCATGTTAGAGTGTGCCGGACGCCGTAGAAAGTGTACGGAACCCATTTAGGAGTGCGCCGAACGCCATAGAATGTGTGCGGGACCCATGTTAGAGTGCGCCAGACGCCATAGAAAGTGTACGGAGCCCATTCAGGAGTGCGCCGGACGCCGAAAAAAATGTGCGGGACCCATTTAAGAGCGCCGGACGCCATAGAAAGTGCACGGAACCCATTTAGGAGTGCGCCGAACGCCACAGAAAGTGTGCGGGACCCATGTAAGAGTGCGCCGGACGCCAGAGAAAGTGTGCGGGACCCATGTTAGAGTACGCCGGACGCCATAGAAAGTGTACGGAACCCATTCAAGAGTGCGCCGGACGCCATAGAAAGTGTACGGTACCCATTTAGGAGTGCGCCGAACGCCATAGAAAGTGTGCGGGACCAATGTAAGAGTGCGCCGGACGCCACCGAAAGTGTGCGGGACCCATGTTAGAGTACGCCGGACGCCATAGAAAGTGTACGGGACCCAGGTGAGAGTACGCCGGGCGCCATAGAAAGTATACGGGACCCATGTTAGAGTGTGCCGGACGCCATAGAAAGTGTACGGAACCTATTTAGGACTGCGCCGCACGCCATAGAAAGTGTGCGGGACTCATGTAAGCGCGCCGGACGCCATAGAAAGTATGCGGGACCCATGTAAGAGCGCGCCGGACGCCATAGAAAGTGTACGGTACCCATTTAGGAGTGCGCCGAACGCCATAGAAAGTGTGCGGGGCCCATGTAAGAGCGCGCCGGACGCCATAGAAAGTGTGCGGGACCCATTTAGGAGTGCGCCGAACGCCACAGAAAGTATGCGGGACCCATGTAAGAGCGCGCCGGACGCCATACAAAGTGTGCGGGACCCATGTAAGAGCGCGCCGGACGCCAGAGAAAGTGCACGGAACCCATGTAAGAGCGCGCCGGACGCCATAGAAAGTGTGCGGGACCCATGTTAGAGTACGCCGGACGCCATAGAAAGTGTACGGAACCCATTTAGGAGTGCGCCGGACGCCACCGAAAGTGTGCGGGACCCATGTTAGAGTGCGCCGGACGCCATAGAAAGTGTACGGAACCCATTTAGGAGTGCGCCGGACGCCATCGAAAGTGTGCGGGACCCATGTTAGAGTGCGCCGGACGCCATAGAAAGTGTACGGAACCCATGTTAGAGTGCGCCGAACGCCATAGAAAGTGTGCGGGACCCATGTAAGAGTGCGCCGCACGCCATAGAAAGTGTGCGGGACCCATTTAGGAGTGCGCCGAACGCCATAGAATGTGTGCGGGACCCATGTTAGAGTGTGCCGGACGCCGTAGAAAGTGTACGGAACCCATTTAGGAGTGCGCCGAACGCCATAGAAAGTGTACGGGACCAATGTAAGAGTGCGCCGGACGCCATCGAAAGTGTGCGGGACCCATTTAGGAGTGCGCCGAACGCCATAGAAAGTGTACGGGACCAATGTAAGAGTGCGCCGGACGCCATCGAAAGTGTGCGGGACCCATGTTAGAGTACGCCGGACGCCATAGAAAGTGTACGGAACCCATTTAGGAGTGCGCCGAACGCCATAGAAACTGTGCAGTACCCAGGTGAGAGTACGTCGGACGCCATAGAAAGTGTACGGAACCCATTTAGGAGTGCGCCGAACGCCATAGAAAGTGTGCGGGACCCATGTAAGAGTGCGCCGGACGCCAGAGAAAGTGAGCGGGACCCATGTTAGAGTGCACCGGACGCCAGATAAAGTGTACGGAACCCATTTAGGAGTGCGCCGAGCGCCATAGAAAGTGTGCGGGACCCATGTTAGAGCACGCCGGACGCCATCGAAAGTGTGCGGGACCCATTTAGGAGTGCGCCGAACGCCATAGAAAGTGTGCGGGACCCATGTAAGAGTGCGCCGGACGCCATAGAAAGTGTACGGAACCCATTTAGGAGTGCGCCGAACGCCATAGAAAGTGTACGGTACCCTTTTTAGGAGTGCGCCGGACGCCATAGAAAGTGTGCGGGACCCATGTTAGAGTGCGCCGGACGCCATAGAAAGTGTACGGAACCCATTTAGGAGTGCGCCGGACGCCATAGAAAGTGTGCGGGACCCATGTTAGTGTGCGCCGGACGCCATAGAAAGTGTACGGAACCCATTTAGGAGTGCGCCGGACGCCATCGAAAGTGTACGGGACCCAAGTGAGAGTACGTCGGACGCCATAGAAAGTGTACGGAACTCATTTAGGAGTGCGCCGAACGGTATAGAAAGTGTACGGGACCAATGTAAGAGTGCGCCGGACGCCATAGAAAGTGTGCGGGACCCAGGTGAGAGTGCGCCGGACGCCATAGAAAGTCTACGGGACCCATGTTAGAGTGTGCCGGACGAAATTGAAAGTGTACGGAACCCATTTAGGAGTGCGCCGAACGCCATAGAAACTGTGCAGTACCCATGTAAGAGTGCGCCGGACGCCAGAGAAAGTGTACGGGACCCAGGTGAGAGTACGCCTGACGCCATAGAAAGTGTGCGGGACCCATGCTAGAGTGCGCCGGACGCCATAGAAAATGTGCGGGACCCATGTTAGCGTGCGCCGGACGCCATAGAAAGTGCGCGGAATCCATTTAGGAGTGCGCCGAACGCCATAAAAAAGTGTGCAGGACCCATGTTAGAGTGCGCCGGACGCCATAGAAAGTGTACGGAACCCATTTAGGAGTGCGCCGAACACCATAAAAAGTGCGCGGGACCCATGCTAGAGTACGCCGGACGCCATAGAAAGCGTACGGAACCCATTTAGGAGTGTGCAGAACGCCATAGAAAGTGTGCGGGACCAATGTAAGAGTACGCCGGACGCCATAGAAAGTGTGCGGGACCAATGTAAGAGCGTGCCGGACGCCATAGAAAGTGTACGGTACCCATTTCGGAGTGCGCCGAACGCCATAGAATGTGTGCGGGACCCATGTTAGAGTGCGCCGGACGCCATAGAAAGTGTACGGAACCCATTTAGGAGTGCTCCGAACGCCATGGAAAGTGTGCGGAACCCATGTTAGCTTCCGCCGGTCGCCATACAAAGTGTACGGAACCCATTTAGGAGTGCGCCGAACGCCATAGAAAGTGTGCGGGACCCATGTAAGAGCGCGCTGGATGCCATAGAAAGTGTGCGGGACCCATGTTAGAGTGCGCCGAACGCCATAGAAACTGTACGGGACCAATGTAAGAGTGCGCCGAACGCCATCGAAAGTGTGCGGAACCCATGTTAGAGTACGCCGGACGCCATAGAAAGTGTACCGAACCCATTTAGGAGTGCGCCGAACGCCATAGAATGTGTGCGGGACCCATGTTAGAGCGCGCCGGACGCCATAGTAAGTGTACGGAATCCATTTAGGAGTGCGGCGAACGCCATAAAAAGTGTGCAGGACCCATGTTAGAGTGCGCCGACCGCCATAGAAGGTGTCCGGACCCCATGTTAGAGTGCGCCGAACGCCATAGAAAGTGTGCGAAACCCATGTTAGAGAGCGCTGGACGCCATAGAAAGTGTGCGGGACATATTTAGGAGTGCGCCTAACGCCATAGAAAGTGTGCGGGACCCATGTAAGAGCGCGCCGGACGCCATAGAAAGTGTGCGGGACCCATGTTAGAGTGCGCCGAACGTCATAGAAAGTGTGCGGGACCCATGTAAGATCGCGCCGGACGCCACAGAAAGTGTACGGGACCCATGTTAGAGTGTGCCGGACGCCGTAGAAAGTGTACGGATCCCATTTAGGAGTGCGCCGAACGCCATAGAATGTGTGCGGGACCCATGTTAGAGTGCGCCGGACGCCGTAGAAAGTGTGCGGAACCCATTTAGAGTGCGCCGGACGCCATAGAAAGTGTACGGGACCCATTTTAGAGTGCGCCGGACGCCATAGAAAGTGTGCGGGACCCATGTTAGAGTGCGCCGAACGCCATAGAAAGTGTACGGAACTCATGTTAGAGTGCGCCGAGCGCCATAGAAAGTGTGCGGGACCCATTTAGGAGTGCGCCGAACGCCATCGAAAGTGTACGGGACCCATTTAGGAGTGCGCCGAACGCCATAGAAAGTGTACGGGACCCTTTTAGGAGTGCGCCGAGCGCCATAGAAAGTGTGCGGGACCCATTTAGGAGTGCGCCGAACGCCATAGAAAGTGTACGGGACCCTTTTAGGAGTGCGCCGAGCGCCATAGAAAGTGTGCGGGACCCATTTAGGAGTGCGCCGAACGCCATAGAAAGTGTACGGTACCCATTTAGGAGTGCGCAGAACGCCATAGAAAGTGTGCGGGACCAATGTAAGAGTGCGCCGGACGCCATCGAAAGTGTACGGGACCCATTTAGGAGTGCGCCGAACGCCATAGAAAGTGTACGGGACCCTTTTAGGAGTGCGCCGAACGCCATAGAAAGTGTGCAGGACCCATGTAAGATTGCGCCGGACGCCATAGAAAGTGTACGGAACCCATTTGGGAGTGCGCCGGACGCCATAGAAAGTGTGCGGGACCCATGTTAGAGTGCGCCGGACGCCATAGAAAGTGTACGGAACCCATTTAGGAGTGCGCCGAACGCCATAGAATGTGTGCGGGACCCATGTAAGAGTGCGCCGGACGTCATAGAAAGTGTGCGGGACCCATGTAAGAGTGCGCCGGACGCCATAGAAAGTGTGCGGGACCCATGTAAGAGTGCGCCGGACGCCATAGAAAGTGTGCGGTACCCATTTAGGAGTGCGCCGAGCGCCATAGAAAGTGTGCGGGACCCATGTAAGAGTGTGCCGGACGCCATCGAAAGTGTGCGGGACCCATGTTAGAGTACGCCGGACGCCATAGAAAGTGTACGGGACCCAGGTGAGAGTACGCCGGACGCCATAGAAAGTATGCGGGACCCATGTTAGAGTGTGCCGGACGCCATAGAAAGTGTACGGTACCCATTTAGGAGTGCGCCGAACGCCATAGAAAGTGTGCGGGGCCCATGTAAGCGCGCCGGACGCCATAGAAAGTGTGCGGGACCCATTTGGGAGTGCGCCGAACGCCATCGAAAGTGTGCGGGACCCATGTTAGAGTACGCCGGACGCCATAGAAAGTGTACGGAACCCATTTAGGAGTGCCCCGAACGCCATAGAAAGTGTGCGGGACCCATGTAAGAGCGCGCCGGACGCCATAGAAAGTGTACGGGACCCAGGTGAGAGTACGCCGAACGCCATAGAAAGTGTGCGGGACCCATGTTAGAGTGCGCCGGACGCCATAGAAAGTGTGCGGAACCCATTTAGGAGTGCGCCGAACGCCATAGAAAGTGTGCGGGACCCATGTTAGAGTGCGCCGGACGCCATAGAAAGTGTACGGAACCCATTTAGGAGTGCGCCGAACGCCATAGAAAGTGTGCGGGACCCATGTTAGAGTGCGCCGGACGCCATAGAAAGTGTACGGAACCCATTTGAGAGTGCGCCGGACGCCATAGAAAGTGTGCGGGACCCATGTAAGAGTGCGCCGGACGCCATAGAAAGTGTGCGGGACCCATGTTAGAGTGCGCCGAACGCCATAGAAAGTGTGCGGGACCCATGTAAGAGTGCGCCGGACGCCATAGAAAGTGTACGGGACCCGTTTAGGAGTGCGCCGAACGACATAGAAAATGTGCGGGACCCATGTTAGAGTGCGCCGGACGCCATAGAAAGTGTACGGTACCCATTTAGGAGTGCGCCGAACGCCATAGAAAGTGTGCGGGACCAATGTAAGAGTGCGCCGGACGTCATCGAAAGTGTGCGGGACCCATGTTAGAGTGTGCTGAACGCCATAGAAAGTGTGCGGGACCCACGTTAGAGTACACCGGACGCCATAGAAAGTGTACGGAACCCATTCAGGAGTACGCCGGACGCCATAGAAAGTGTACGGAACCCATTTAGGAGTGCGCCGAACGCCACAGAATGTGTGCGGGACCCATGTTAGAGTGCGCCGGACGCCGTAGGAAGTGTACGGAACCCTTTTAGGAGTGCGCCGGACGCCATCGAAAGTGTGCGGGACCCATGTTAGAGTGTGCCGGACGCCGTAGAAAGTGTACGGAACCCATTTAGGAGTGCGCCGAACGCCATAGAAAGTGTACGGTACCCATTTAGGAGTGCGCCGAACGCCATAGAAAGTGTGCGGGACCCATTTAGGAGTGCGCCGAACGCCATAGAAAGTGTACGGAACCCATGTCAGGAGTGCGCCGAACGCCATAGAAAGTGTGCGGGACCCATGTAAGAGTGCGCCGGACGCCATAGAAAGTGTGCGGGACCCATGTTAGGAGTGCGCCGAACGCCATAGAAAGTGTGCGGGACCCATTTAGAGTGCGCCGGACGCCATAGAAAGTGTGCGGGACCCATGTTAGAGTGCGCCGGACGCCATAGAAAGTGTACGGAACCCATTTAGGAGTGCGCCGAACGCCATAGAAAGTGTGCGGGACCCATGTTAGAGTGCGCCGGACGCCATAGAAAGTGTACGGAACCCATGTCAGAGTGCGCCGAACGCCATAGAAAGTGTACGGGACCCATGTTAGAGTGCGCCGGACGCCATAGAAAGTGTACGGTACCCATTTAGGAGTGCGCCGAACGCCATAGAAAGTGTGCGGGACCCATGTAAGAGCGCCGGACGCCATAGAAAGTGTACGTGACCCATTTAGGAGTGCGCCGAACGCCATAGAAAGTGTGCGGGACCCATGTTAGAGTGCGCCGGACGCCATAGAAAGTGTGCGGGACCCATGTTAGGAGTGCGCCGAACGCCATAGAAAGTGTGCGGGACCCATGTAAGAGCGCGCCGGACGCCATAGAAAGTGTGCGGGACCCATGTTAGAGTGCGCCGGACGCCATAGAAAGTGTACGGAACCCATGTTAGAGTGCGCCGAACGCCATAGAAAGTGTGCGGGACCCATTTAGAGTGCGCCGGACGCCATAGAAAGTGTGCGGGACCCATGTTAGAGTGCGCCGAACGCCATAGAAAGTGTACGGGACCCATGTAAGAGTGCGCCGGACGCCATAGAAAGTGTACGGTACCCATGTTAGAGTGCGCCGAACGCCATAGAAAGTGTACGGAACCCATTCAGGAGTGCGCCGGACGCAATATAAAGTGTGCGGGACCCATGTAAGAGTGCGCCGGACGCCATCGAAAGTGTGCGGGAGCCATGTTAGAGTGCGCCGGACGCCATAGAATGTGTGCGGGACCCATGTAAGAGTGCGCCAAACGCCATAGAAAGTGTGCGGGACCCAAGTGTGAGAGCGCCGTACGTCATAGACAGTGTGCGGGACCCAAGTGGGAGTGCGCAGGACGCCGTAGAAAGTGTGCGGGACCCATGTTAGAGTGTGCCGGACGCCATAGAAAGTGTACGGAACCCATTTAGGAGTGCGCCGAACGCCACAGAAAGTGTGCGGGACACAAGTAGGAGAGCGCCGGACGCCATAGAAAGTGTGCGGTACCCATTTAGGAGTGCGCCGAACGCCATAGAAAGTGTGCGGGACCCATGCTAGAGCGCGCCGAACGCCATAGAAAGTGTACGGTACCCATATAGGAGTGCGCCAGACGCCATCGAAAGTGTGCGGGACCCATGTTAGAGTGCGCCGGACGCCACCGAAAGTGTGCGGGACCCATGCTAGGGTACGCCGGACGCCATAGAAAGTGTACGGGACCCATTTAGGAGTGCGCCGAACGCCATAGAAAGTGTACGGGACCCATTTAGGAGTGCGCCGAACGCCGTAGAATGTGTACGGGACCCATGTTAGGAGTGCGCCGAACGCCATAGAAAGTGTGCGGGACCCATTTAAGAGTGCGCCGGACGCCATAGAAAGTGTGCGGGACCCATGTTAGGAGTGCGCCGAACGCCATAGAAAGTGTGCGGGACCCATGTAAGAGCGTGCCGGACGCCATAGAAAGTGTACGGTACCCATTTAGGAGTGCGCCGAACGCCATAGAAAGTGTGCGGGACCCATTTAGAAGTGCGCCGGACACCGAAGAAAGTGTGCGGGACCCATGTTAGAGTACGCCGGACGCCATAGAAAGTGTACGGAACCCATTTAAGAGTGCGCCGAACGCCATAGAAAGTGTGCGGGACCAATGTAAGAGTACGCCGGACGCCATAGAAAGTGTGCGGGACCCATTTAGGAGTGCGCCGAACGCCATAGAAAGTGTACGGGACCCATGTTAGAGTGTGCCGGACGCCATAGAAAGTGTACGGGACCCATGTTAGAGTACGCCGGACGCCATAGAAAGTGTACGGAACCCATTTAGGAGAGCGCCGGACGCCACCGAAAGTGTGCGGGACCCATGTTAGAGTACGCCGGACGCCATAGAAAGTGTACGGAACCCATTTAGGAGAGCGCCGGACGCCATCGAAAGTGTGCGGGACCCATGTTAGAGTGCGCCGGACGCCGTAGGAAGTGTACGGAACCCTTTTAGTAGTGCGCCGAACGCCATAGAAAGTGTGCAGGACCCATGTAAGAGTGCGCCGGACGCCATAGAAAGTGTACGGAACCCATTTAGGAGTGCGCCGAACGCCATAGAAAGTGTGCGGGACCCATGTTAGAGTGCGCCGGACGCCATAGAAAGTGTACGGAACCCATTTAGGAGTGCGCCGAACGCCATAGAAAGTGTACGGGACCCATGTAAGAGTGCGCCGGACGCCACCGAAAGTGTGCGGGACCCATGTTAGAGTACGCCGGACGCCATAGAAAGTGTACGGGACCCAGGTGAGAGCACGCCGGACGCCATAGAAAGTGTACGGGACCCAGGTGGGAGTACGCCGGACGCCATAGAAAGTGTGCGGGGCCCATGTAAGAGCGCGCCGGACGCCATAAAAAGTGTGCGGGACCCATGTAGAGCGCGCCGGAGGCCGTAGGAAGTGTGCGGGACCCATTTAGGAGTGCGCCGAACGCCATAGAGAGTGTACGGGACCCATGTTAGAGTGTGCCGGACGCCATAGAAAGTGTACGGTACCCATTTAGGAGTGCGCCGAACGTCATAGAAAGTGTGCGGGACCCATGTAAGAGTGCGCCGGACGCCATAGAAAGTGTACGGGACCCATGTTAGGAGTGCGCCGAACGCCATAGAAAGTGTGCGGGACCCATTTAGAGAGTGCGCCGGACGCCATAGAAAGTGTGCGGAACCCATGTTAGGAGTGCGCCGAACGCCATAGAAAGTGTACGGGACCCATGTTAGAGTGCGCCGGACGCCATAGAAAGTGTACGGGACCCATTTAGAGTGCGCCGGACGCCATAGAAAGTGTGCGGGACCCATTTAAGTGCGCCGGACGCCATAGAAAGTGTGCGGGACCCACTTAGGAGTGCGCCGGACACCGAAGAAAGTGTGCGGGACCCATGTTAGAGTGCGCCGGACGCCATAGAAAGTGTGCGTGACCCATGTTAGAGTACGCCGGACGCCATAGAAAGTTTACGGAACCCATTCAAGAGTGCGCCGGACACCGAAGAAAGTGTACGGGACCAATGTAAGAGTGCGCCGGACGCCATAGAAAGTGTACGGGACCAATGTAAGAGTGCGCCGGACGCCACCGAAAGTGTGCGGGATCCATGTTAGAGTACGCCGGACGCCATATAAAGTGTACGGGACCCAGGTGAGAGTACGCCGGACGCCATAGAAAGTGTACGGGACCCATGTTAGAGTGCGCCGGACGCCATAGAAAGTGTACGGGACCCATGTTAGAGTGTGCCGGACACCATGGAAAGTGTACGGCACCCATTTAGGAGTGCGCAGAACGCCATAGAAAGTGTGCGGGACCCATGTAAGAGCGCGCCGGACGCCATAGAAAGTGTGCGTGACCCATTTAGGAGTGCGCCGGACGCATAAGAAAGTGTGCGGGACTCATGAAAGAGTGCGCCGGACGCCATAGAAAGTGTACGGAACCCATTTGGAAGTGCGCCGAACGCCATAGGAAGTGTGCGGGACCCACGTTAGAGTACGCCGGACGCCATAGAAAGTGTGCGGGACATATTTAGGAGTGCGCCTAACGCCATAGAAAGTGTGCGGGACCCATGTAAGAGCGCGCCGGACGCCATAGAAAGTGTGCGGGACCCATGTTAGAGTGTGCCGGACGCCGTAGAAAGTGTGCTGGACCAATGTAAGAGTGCGCCGGACGCCACCGAAAGTGTGCGGGACCCACGTTAGAGTACGCTGGACGCCATAGAAAGTGTACGGTACCCATTTGGAAGTGCGCCGAACGCCATAGGAAGTGTGCGGGACCCACGTTAGAGTACGCTGGACGCCATAGAAAGTGTACGGTACCCATTTGGAAGTGCGCCGAACGCCATAGGAAGTGTGCGGGACCCACGTTAGAGTACGCTGGACGCCATAGAATGTGTACGGTACCCATTTAGGAGTGCGCCGGACGCCATAGAAAGTGTGCGGGGCCCATGTAAGAGTGCGCCGGACGCCATAGAAAGTGTGCGGGACCCATGTTAGAGTGCGCCGGACGCCATAGAAAGTGTACGGAACCCATTTGGTGAGTGCGCCGAACGCCATAGAAAGTGTGCGGGACCCATGTAGAGTGCGCCGGACGCAATATAAAGTGTACGGAACCCATTTAGAAGTGCGCCGAACGCCATAGAAAGTGTACGGGACCCAGGTGAGAGTGCGCCGAACGCCATATAAAGTGTGCAGGACCCATGTAAGAGTGCGCCGGACGAGATAGAAAGTATGCGGTACCCATGTTAGAGAGCGCCGGACGCTAGAGAAAGTGTACGGAACCCATTCAGGAGTGCGCCGGACGCCATAGAAAGTGTGCAGGACCCATTTAAGAGTGCGCCGGACGCCATCGAAAGTGTGCGGGACCCATGTTAGAGTGCGCCGGACGCCATAGAAAGTGTACGGAACCCATTTGAGAGTGCGCCGAACGCCATAGAAAGTGTGCGGGACCCATGTTAGAGTGCGCCGGACGCCATAGAAAGTGTACGGAACCCATTTAGAGTGCGCCGGACGCCATAGAAAGTGTGCGGGACCCACGTTAGAGTACGCTGGACGCCATAGAAAGTGTACGGTACCCATTTGGAAGTGCGCCGAACGCTATAGGAAGTGTGCGGGACCCACGTTAGAGTACGCTGGACGCCATAGAATGTGTACGGTACCCATTTAGGAGTGCGCCGAACGCCATAGAAAGTGTGCGGGGCCCATGTAAGAGCGCGCCTGACGCCATAGAAAGTGTGCGGGACCCATTTAGGAGTGCGCCGAACGCCATAGAAAGTGTGCGGGACCCATGTAAGAGTGCGCCCGACGCCATAGAAAGTGTACGGAACCCATTTAGGAGTGCGCCGAACGCCATAGAAAGTGTGCGGGACCCATGTTAGAGTGTGCCGGACGCCGTAGAAAGTGTACGGAACCCATTTAGGAGTGCGCCGGGCGTCAGCGAAAGTGTGCGGGACCCATGTTAGAGTGTGCCGGACGCCATAGAAAGTGTACGGAACCCAATAAGGAGTGCGCCGAACGCCATAGAAAGTGTGCGGGACCCATGTAAGAGTACGCCGGACGCCATAGAAAGTGTACGGAACCCATTTAGGAGTGCGCCGAACGCCATAGAAAGTGTGCGGGACCCATGTAAGAGTGCGCCGGACGCCATAGAAAGTGTACGGAACCCATTTAGGAGTGCGCCGAACGCCGTAAAAAGTGTGCGGGACCAATGTAAGAGTGCGCCGGACCGCACCCAAAGTGTGCGGGAACCATGTTAGAAATACGCCGGACGCCATAGAAAGTGTACGGGACCCATTTAGGTGAGTGCGCCGAACGCCATAGAAAGTGTGCGGGACCCATGTAAGAGTGCGCCGGACGCCATAGAAAGTGTACGGGACCCATGTTAGAGTGCGCCGGACGCCATAGAAAGTGTACGGGACCCATGTAAGAGTGCGCCGGACGCCATAGAAAGTGTGCGGGACCCATTTAGAGTGCGCCGAACGCCATAGAAAGTGTGCGGGACCCATGTAAGAGTGTGCCGGACGCCATAGAAAGTGTACGGAACCCATTTAGGGTGCGCCGAACGCCATAGAAAGTGTGCGGGACCCATGTAAGGTTGGGGCCCGTTCAGTGCGCCGGACGCCATAGAAGTGTGCGGGACCCATTTAGAGGTGCGCCGGAACGCCGCAGAAAGTGTACGGAACCCATGTAAGAGTGCGCCGAACGCCATAGAAAGTGTGCGGGACCCATGTTGAAATTACGCCGGACGCCGTAGAAAGTGTACGGAACCCATTTAGGAGTGCGCCGAACGCCATAGAAAGTGTGCGGGACCCATGTAAGAGTGCGCCGGACGCCATAGAAAGTGTGCGGGACCCATGTTAGAGTGCGCCGGACGCCATGAAAGTGTACGGAACCCATGTGAGAGTGCGCCGGACGCCATAGAAAGTGTGCGGGACCCATGTAAGAGTGCGCCGGACGCCATAGAAAGTGTGCGGGAACCCATGTTAGAGTGCGCCGGACGCCATAGAAAGTGTACGGAACCCAATGTAAGAGTGCGCCGGGTACGCCATAGAAAGTGTGCGGGACCCATGTTAGAGTGCGCCGGACGCCATAGAAAGTGTACGGGACCCATGTTAGGAGTGCGCCGGACGCCATAGAAAGTGTACGGAACCCATTTAGAGTGCGCCGAACGCCATAGAAAGTGTGCGGGACCCATGTAAGAGTGCGCCGGACGCCAGAGAAAGTGTGCGGGACCCATGTTAGAGTGCGCCGGACGCCATAGAAAGTGTACGGGACCCATTTGGGAGTGCGCCGGACGCCATAGAAAGTGCGGGAACCCATGTTAGAGTGCGCCGGACGCCATAGAAAGTGTACGGGACCCATGTTAGAGTGCGCCGGACGCCATAGAAAGTGTACGGGACCCATGTTAGAGTGCGCCGGACGCCATCGAAAGTGTGCGGGACCCATGCTAGGGTACGCCGGACGCCATAGAATGTGTACGGGACCCAGGTGAGAGTACGCCGGACGCCATAGAAAGTGTGCAGGACCCATATAAGAGTGCGCCGGACGCCATAGAAAGTGTATGGAACCCATTTAGGAGTGCGCCGAACGCCACAGAAAGTGTACGGGACCCATGTTAGAGTGCGCCGGACGCCATAGAAAGTGTGGGGACCCCATTTAGAGTGCGCCGAACGCCATAGAAAGTGTGCGGGACTCATGTAAGAGTGCGCCGGACGCCAAAGAAAGCGTGCGGAACCCATGTTGGAGTACGCCGGACGCCGTAGAAAATGTACGGGACTCATGTAAGAGTGCGCCGGACGCAATAGAAAGTGTGCGGGACCCAGGTGCGCCACCTGCCATAGAAAGTGTACGGGGCCCATGTAGGACGCCATGGAAAGTGTGCGGGACCCACGTAGGAGCGCGCCGGACGCCGTAGAAAGTGGACGGGACCCACGTAAGAGTGCGCCGGACGCCGTAGAAAGCGTGCGGGACCCACGTAGGAGTGCGCCGGACGCCGTAGAAAGTGAACGGGACCCACGTAGGAGCGCGCCGAACGCCGTAGAAAGTGGCCGGGACCCATGTAAGAGTGCGCCGGACGCCATAGAAAGTATGCGGTACCCATTCAGGAGTGCGCCGAACGACATAGAAAATGTGCGGGACCCATGCAAGAGTGCGCCGGACGCCATAGAAAGTGTACGGAACCCATTCAGGAGTGCGCCGGACGCAATATAAAGTGTACGGAACCCATTTAGAAGTGCGCCGAACGCCATAAAAAGTGTGCCAGACCCATGTTAGAGTGCGCCGGACGCCATAGAAAGTGTACGGGACCCATGCTAGTGTGCGCCGGACGCCATATAAAGTGTGCGGGACCCATGTAAGAGTGCGCCGAACGCCGTAGAATGTGTACGGGACCCATGTTAGAGTGCGCCGAACGCCATATAAAGTGTGCAGGACCCATGTAAGAGTGCGCCGGACGCCATAGAGGGTGAACCGAACCCATTTAGGAGTGGGCCGAACGCCAGAGAAAGTGTGCGGGACCAATGTAAGGAGTGCGCCGGACGCCATAGAAAGTGTGCGGGACCCATGTTAGAGTACGCCGGACGCCATAGAAAGTGTACGGAACCCATTCAAGAGTGCGCCGAACGCCATAGAATGTGCGGGACCAATGTAGCAGAGTGCGCCGGACGCCATAGAAAGTGTGCGGGACCCATGTAAGAGTGCGCCGGACGCCATCGAAAGTGTGCGGGACCCATGTTAGAGTACGCCGGACGCCATAGAAAGTGTGCAGGACCCCTGTAAGAGTGCGCCGGACGCCATAGAAAGTGTACGGGACCCATTTCAGAGTGTGCCGGACGCCATAGAAAGTGTACGGTACCCATTTAGGAGTGCGCCGAACGCCATAGAAAGTGTGCGGGACCCATGTAAGAGTGCGCCGGACGCCATAGAAAGTGTACGGAACCCATTTATGAGTGCGCCGAACGCCATAGAGAAAGTGTACGGAACCCATGTAAGAGTACACCGGACGCCATAGTAAAGTGTACGGAACCCATTTAGGAGTGCGCAGCGAACGCCATAGAAAGTGTGCGGGACCAATGTAAGAGCGCGCCAAAACGCCATAGAAAGTGTGGTGGGACCAATGTTAAGAGTGCGCCGGACGCCATCGAAAGTGTGCGGGACCCTATGTTCCAGAGTACGCCGGACGCCATAGAAAGGTGTACAGGGACCCATTTAGGAGTACGCCGAACGCCATAGAATGTGTGCGGGACCCATGTAAAGAGTGCGCCGGACGCCATCAGTGTGCGGGACCCATGTTAGAGTACGCCGGACGCCATAGAAAGTGTACGGGACCCAGGTGAGAGTACGCCGGACGCCATAGAAAGTGTGCGGGACCCATGTTAGAGTGCGCCCTACGCCGTAGAAAGTGTACGGAACCCATTTGGGAGTGCGCCGAACGCCGTAGAAAGTGTACGGAACCCATTTAGGAGCGCGGCGAACGCCATAGAAAGTGTGCGGGACCAATGTAAGAGTGCGTCGGACGCCTTCGAAAGTGTGCGGGACCCATGTTAGAGTACGCCGGACGCCATAGAAAGTGTACGGGACCCAGGTGAGATTACGCCGAACGCCATAGAATGTGTGCGGGACCAATGTAAGAGTGCGCCGGACGCCATCGAAAGTGTGCGGGACCCATGTTAGAGTACGCCGGACGCCATAGAAAGTGTACGGGACCCAGGTGAGAGTACGCCGGACGCCATAGAAAGTGTACGGGACCCATGTTAGAGTGTGCCGGACGCCATAGAAAGTGTACGGTACCCATTTAGGAGTGCGCCGAACGCCATAGAAAGTGTGCGGAGACCCATGTAAGCGCGCCGTACGCCATAGAAAGTGTGCGGGACTCATTTAGGAGTGCGCCAAACGCCATAGAAAGTGTGCAGGGACCCATGTAAGAGTGCGCCGGATGCCATTGAAAGTGTACGGTACCCATTTAGGAGTGCGCCGAACGCCATAGAAAGTGTGCGGGACCCATTTAGGAGTGCGCCGAACGCCATAGAAAGTGTGCGGGACCCATGTAAGAGCGCGCCGGACGCCATAGAAAGTGTGCGGGACCCATTTAGGAGTGCGCTGAATGCCACAGAAAGTATGCGGGACCCATGTAAGTGCGCGCCGGACGCCATAGAAAATAAGCGGGACCCATGCTAGAGTGTGCCGGACGCCGTAAAAAGTGTACGGAACCCCTTTAGGAGTGCGCCGAACGCCATAGAAAGTGTACGGAATCCATTTAGGAGCGCGGCGAACGCCATAGAAAGTGTGCGGGACCAATGTAAGAGTGCGTCGGACGCCTTCGAAAGTGTGCGGGACCCATGTTAGAGTACGCCGGACGCCATAGAAAGTGTACGGGACCCAGGTGAGATTACGCCGAACGCCATAGAATGTGCGGGACCAATGTAGGAGTGCGCCGGACGCCATCAAAAGTGTGCGGGCCCCATGTTAGAGTGCGTCGGACGCCATAGAAAGTGTACGGGACCCAGGTGAGAGTACGCCGGACGCCATAGAAAGTGTACGGGACCCATGTTAGAGTGCGCCGAACGCCGTAGGAAGTGTACGGGACTCATGTAGTACACCGGACGCCGTAGGAAGTGTACGGAACCCATGTTAGAGCGCGGCGAACGCCATAGAAAGTGTGCGTGGGACCCATTTAGGAGTGCGCCGGACGCCATCGAAAGTGTGCGGGACCCATGTAAGAGTGCGCCGGACGCCATAGAAAGTGTACGGAACCCATTTAGGAGTGCGCCGAACGCCATAGAAAGTGCATGGACTCATGTAAAAGTACACCGGACGCCATAGAAAGTGTACGGAACCCATTTAGGAGGGCGGCGAACGTCATAGAAAGTGTGCGGGACCAATGTAAGAGTGCGCGCCGGACGCCATCAAAGTGTGCGGGACCCATGTTAGAGTACGCCGGACGCCATAGAAAGTGTACGGGACCCAGGTGAGAGTACGCCGAACGCCATAGAATGTGTGGGACCCATCGTAAGAGTGCGCCGGACGCCATCGAAAGTGTGGGACCCATGTTAGAGTACGCCGGACGCCATAGAAAGGTGTGCGGGACCCAGGTGAAGAGTACGCCGGACGCCATAGAAGAAAGTGCACGGGACCCATGTTAGAGTGCGCCCTACGCCGTAGAAAGTGTACCCGGGACTCCATGTAAAGTACACCGGACGCCGTAGGAAGTGTACGGAACCCATTTAGGAGAGCGGCGAACGCCACAGAAAGTGTGCGGGACCAATGTAAGAGTGCGCCGGACGCCATCGAAAGTGTGCGGGACCCATGTTAGAGTACGCCGGACGCCATAGAAAGGGTACGGGACCCAGGTGAGAGTAAGCCGAACGCCATAGGAATGTGTGCGACCAATGTGAAGAGTGCGCCGGACGCCATAGAAAGTGTGCGGACCCATGTAAAGAGTGCGCCGGACGCCATCGGGAAAGTGTGCGGGACCCATGTTAGGAGTACGCCGGACGCCATAGAAAGTGTGTGTACGGGACCCAGGAGAGAGTGCGCCGGACGCCATAGGAAAGTGTCCGTGACCCATGTTAGAGTGTGCCGGACGCCATAGAAAGTGTACGGTACCCATTTAGGAGTGCGCCGAACGCCATAGAATGTGTGCGGGACCCATGTAAGAGTGCGCCGGACGCCATAGAAAGTGTACGGAACCCATTTAGGAGTGCGCCGAACGCCATAGAAAGTGTACGGAACTCATGTAAAGTACACCGGACGCCGTAGGAAGTGTACGGAACCCATTTAGGAGCGCGGCGAACGCCATAGAAAGTGTGCGGGACCAATGTAAGAGCGCGGCGAACGCCATAGAAAGTGTGCGGGACCAATGTAAGAGTGCGCCGGACGCCATCGAAAGTGTGCGGGACCCATGTTAGAGTACGCCGGACGCCATAGAAAGTGTACGGGACCCAGGTGAGAGTACGCCGAACGCCATAGAATGTGTGCGGGACCAATGTAAGAGTGCGCCGGACGCCATCGAAAGTGTGCGGGACCCATGTTAGAGTACGCCGGACGCCATAGAAAGTGTACGGGACCCAGGTGAGAGTACGCCGGACGCCATAGAAAGTGTACGGGACCCATGTTAGAGTGCGCCCTACGCCGTAGAAAGTGTACGGGACTCATGTAAAGTACACCGGACGCCGTAGGAAGTGTACGGAACCCATTTAGGAGCGCGGCGAACGCCATAGAAAGTGTGCGGGACCAATGTAAGAGTGCGCCGGACGCCTTCGAAAGTGTGCGGGACCCATGTTAGAGTACGCCGGACGCCATAGAAAGTGTGTACGGGACCCAGGTTTAGATTACATGAACGCCATAGAATGTGTGCGGGACCAATGTAAGAGTGCGCCGGACGCCATCGAAAGTGTGCGGGACCCATGTTAGAGTACGCCGGACGCCATAGAAAGTGTACGGGACCCAGGTGAGAGCAGTACGCCGGACGCCATAGAAAGTGTACGGGACCCATGTTAGAGTGCGTGCCGGACGCCATAGAAAGTGTACGGTACCCATTTAGGAGTGCGCCGAACGCCATAGAAAGTGTGTGCGGGGCCCGTATGCGGCGCGCCGTACGCCATAGAAAGTGTGCGGGACCCAAATTTACGAGTGCGCCAAACGCCATAGAAAGTGTGCGGGACCCATGTAAGAGTGCGCCGGATGCCATTGAAAGTGTACGGTACCCATTTAGGAGTGCGCCGAACGCCATAGAAAGTGTGCAGGTTCCATGTAAGAGTGTGCCTGACGCCATAGAAAGTGTGCGGGGCCCATGTAAGAGCGCGCCGGACGCCATAGAAAGTGTGCGGGACCCATTTAGGAGTGCGCCGAATGCCACAGAAAGTATGGGGGGCCCAGTGTAAGAGCGCGCCGGACGCCATAGAAAATGTGGCAGGGACCCATGCTAGAGTGTGCCGGACGCCGTAAAAAGTGTACGGAACCCTTTAGAGTGCGCCGAACGCCATAGAAAGTGTACGGAATCCATTTAGGAGTGCGCCGAACGACATAGAAAATGTGCGGACCGCATGTTAGATGTGCCCTAAACGCCATAAAAGTGTACTGGGACCCATGTAGGTGTGCGCCTGTAGAAAGTGTGCGCGACCTCAGGGGAGAGCTCACTGGACGCCGTAGAAAGTGTGCGGTACTACGTAGCTATGCGCAGGACGCCGCAAGAAAGAAGAGATGTCTTTGAAACGAGCTCGAGAACACAGCTAATGTACAAGATTTGCCGCACTTCGGATTGATTTTGTGTGACGTGCACAACTGAGAGCATATTTATTGCTTTTCTCGCTATTAATTACCGCTGTCCGCTAACTTTCCCATGTGTCCACATGGAGGTGGCAGGCAACAACTTATGTCTACAACCAAAATATATTGGGGAAAAAATAATTTCTGGATCGAATTCTATATATGCCCAAGACAACTTGATAATCTTCTTCGCCGGAGGCTTGAGGAAATTTGGGGTCCCTGGGGGCGAAGTTCCAACCAGCCCAGTCAGGCGGGCGGAGCCCGCAGGACGGCTGTGGTTCAATATAAACCTGACAGAAAATCAAGGAGGACACATGCCCCCAATCACACGTGCCGAGTTCGGGGCCCAGAACCCATTAACTTTCAGAAACGATCACTTTCGCGGGGCGGTCACACAACTTTGATGTATGATTCAGGTGATCATAAGCCAGAGGGCCATTGAGAGGTCGCCGTGCTACTTTGTCTATGAGCCGTATGCATGTAATCTCTTTATGAGATTTAGTTGAGTGGATGAAGGAGGCACAATCCTCGCGGCTGGAAGTGCGGCTTCGGAGACACCACCGACCAGCGTGTTCTCGATCGCGCGTGGCGATATAACATCGGCGTGGATCCTAATGAGACTTTGAATTCCCCATTGGAGGTTGGGGCAAGCTAGGTACACCTACATATGTTATAGCATATAGCACCGAGTTTGCGCCAACCTTCATTAGTGAACGCAAAATCTTATTAGGATCCATGTCGAAGTTATATGCAGCCCCTCCAATCACTAGACTAAAATCCACACTATGAAAGCCTCCCAGAGAGCGTCCCCATTTTACACGTGATTGTCTGGATGAAGCATTTGGTCAGTTAGAGAAGGTCTACACGAAGACGAATACGCTCGAGGAGAGGTATGCGTATGACCCCAGTTTCATCAACGTCAGGGTGCACTGCTGATAATCACGTCTTCCTCCTATCGGCCTTTTCACCTTTTCTAGATTACAGTTCATCAAAAACAACGGGGGAGCATTTCGGGAACCAAGAAGTGCCGCAAATAATGGCTTTTATCAGAATGGTTTTCAATGGTTCAACCCCCTTCGCATTGGCAGAACTTTGAAATCTCCGCAGCTGATGACGAATAACGTGGTGGGAATTATGCAAAAGCTTACAACGGTTAAAAGATGAGGCAAGCTATTGCTAACCTCGCTATTTGTAAAATCTTGTATATGCCGATCGGTTTCCGTCTCTTATAAGCGTTGTCGTTATAAAAAAGAAACATGAAGAGGGAAAAGAGGTTGTGAGGGTTCGTTCCCAATAATGCCATCTCAGGCGAACCCTATGCAAGAAATTCTGCTGGGAATCCTCCGTTAGAAATAGGATCGTTGATGGGAGTAAGGATCAAAAAAGCAGAGCCAATGAATCAAGCCTGGCAAAAAGAATAGGCAGGAGATTGTAGGAAAATGAAAATGCGAGAGTTAAACTAGGAGAAAACATAAGGAGTCCGAAGTAAAGGTGTGGTTGGTAAATCCAGAGGATGTCATCCGATAACTGATAGTAGGGGGCAGGAATAAAAACTACTCTAATAATCTGCGAGTAAAATTCTCATAAATGTACTTGTCTAGCTGTTCTTTGCCTCGGAGCCGTTTTCAGGTCTCATCACAAGGTAGATGTTTTTCTGTGATGATGGATACATTTAACTGCTTCGAATAAAGTGCGGCAACAGTAGGCCAATGCACGTGGGACCAAATCTGTTTCTCATAAAGAATTAGGGACACATTTATATGTGGTTCGTGTCATTCGGTTACGAAACCGTGTCGCTGTTGGTGGCACGCGGAAGAAGAAATAATTGGTGGCAGGCAATCGGATGGCTTCGCACCGAGTACCTGAGAGTGGCTTCTTTTTCAAATGACACACACGGTGTCGTCCATGTCATTCGATAAGGAATTCACACTTATCAATTGAGGGCGAAATTATTTGATCGATGGCCACCTTCTTCCGTTTTCCGTGTGCAAGTTTTTCCGCAAAGCAGCGTTTCGACTTCCTACTTGAATTACTTTGACATTGCTTGCTTGTTTTATTTAGCATTTCTGTCCCTGTGTACTTATGCCATTGACCATGAAAAGGATCATCAAGCTTCGCTATCAATTTCTGATGCCTTTCAGTTTCTGGTTTGAGAATTCCGTTGTCAATCAAGGTTCTAATAAATAAATAAATAAATATATATATATATATATATATATATATATATATATGTATATATATATATATATATATATATATATATATATATATATATATATATATATATATATATTTATATATAATCCGCACCGTTTCCTGTTCCTGAATTAGTGAAGATTCCTATACAGCTCTGCTCTATCAAGTCTTGAGATTCACGAATCTCCTTTATCAAGCCTTGAGATTTGCGGAGAAGGAACAATCGTTTCCTCTATATCACTTATTTATGTTTTGGAAACTTCCACTGAAATTGTTCTGACTTTGAAAGTTGCCTCCATAAAGCCTAGTTTTGACTGCAGGTGGTCGCTGCGGCCATGCGAGGGACAGCTGTTCCTTTTTCTTTCGCGCGTAATGGAAAGCCGCTCCAATTGTTATCGCTTCGTGGCAAACGTCCTACATGGCTGGGTCGCGGCGACGAAATCCTATGTTTTACTGCATCGCTGCTTGAGGAGTGATTTCAATGGTCGTTGATCATCGCTCCATCGCGGCCAAAATGACAGCGATGGAGCGATTGCCAGCGAATGACACGTTTCGTCTAATGAATGTTGACCTTTCACATGACAAGATCAGTGTTTTCGAGTCGAAACGCATTATTGATGAATACCAGTCATTAATTTCACTGATTGATTGAGTTTTTTCTATCATCCGTGGGCCTGTGCACTATGAACAGAATCGCTGCCGCTGCTACATTGCTGCAGCAGCGGGTGCAAAATCGCTGCGATGAAAAACAGCAGCGATGCAGTCAAAACTAGGCTTAAGGGTGCGAAGCCGTTTCGGAAACTGTGAAACGTCATCCTCTTTTCGGACTGAATTCCCGATATCACGACTCTCAAACTCCACGATCGAAACAAAAGACAAACCTCTCAAGAATTGTTGTCTGCTATTCCAATAAGTTGTTTGGTGCAGGTCATTACCGATTCATATCTGATCGTGAGCATTGCGTGAGAAAATAGCCTTTCTTTTCACCCTACCCGCTTGCCAATATTAGGTTGTTCAATAAGTTTTGTCGTTCGATAAGAAAAACACAATTTTATGGTGCAAAATACACTTTATTATTCGGTATAATCTCCCTAAAACTAATACACTTGCTCCAACGATCCTCCAATCTGTGGAACCCATCCCTGAAATGAGAATCCGGAAGAACTGCAAAATACGCTTCCAACAGCCGTTATGACCTCTTTATTCGATGAAAACGCTTGCCACGCACCAATTTTTAGTTCTGGAAACAAATGGAAGTCGCTGGGGGCCAAATCTGGTGAATACGGTGAATGCTTCAAGAACTCGATCTTTAATTCATGGATTTTAGCCATTGTCAAAATGCTCTTGTGACGCGGTGCATTGTCCTGATGAAAAAGGATTTCTTTCTCCTGCAAACCGGGTCTTTTTTTCACAGATTTTTTCCTTCAACTGGTCCAAAAGGTTGCAGTAATATTCAGAATTAATTGTTTCACCAGTCTGCAAGTGATCCACAAATAAATTCCTTTCGCACCCCAAAAAACTGATGCCATAACCTTTTTGGCCGATTTCCGGACAAGATTTCATTTCGAAGCCGAACAACCAAGTTCACACCATTCTTTAGCCTCCTGCTTTGATTCAGGATCATGATGATAAACCCAAGTCTCATCCATAGTTATGAATCCTAACATCCACTCTATCCTTTTTGAAACGCTCCAAATGTTGCTGAGAAAGTCGCATTCGAATGTGTTTTTGTTCCATTGTTGGCGAATGCGCCACCCATTGTGCGCACAGCTTTCTAAAACCCGAAATTCCACTTAGAATATGGCTCACACTGCGTAATGAGATGTGTAGAGCCTCTAGTAAATAACTCTCAGTCAATCGACGATCTTCCAAAACCGTATCCTGTAGCTTGGCTATGATTTCTGGTGTTGACGCGCTTTTTGGACGGCCTTCACGTGGATCGTCTTCAAGGCTTATACGACCACGTTTAAATTCAGCAACCCATCTCTCTACTGTTCTAATTGTAGGTGAACAATCATTATAGACTTTTAACATTCGGTCGCGAATTTCTTTTGGTGCTACATCTTAAAAAAAACGTTTTATCACTGCACAATATTCAATTTTTTCCATTGCTGTGACACGGCGACACTGAATGGCTTGCAAACAAAGAATGAATTGACAGATTGAAATGAAACTCCACATACGTACATATGAAGAGTGTACCAACAAAAAAAAGTTTTGGGCTAGTAGCAACGCCCTCTCTTATCGAACGACAAAACTTATTGAGCAACCTGTTATGCATCCCACGACGAGCTGCAAAAATGCGTCTCATTCTGTAATCCTTCATAGTTCTTGGAGCTGACTGTGTTTTGTTCCCGAATATGTAAACTGCCAATTCGAGACTTGATGCTTCGGGGAAAGCGGCCTTTATCACATTCTATTATCATTAGGCATAAAAAAATCAAATTCACCTTTAGCGCCGTCATCAAAGCTCATTCGCGCAATGGGTGAATTTTCTGAACGGCTGGGTATTAGGGATGAGCGGAATTCCGATTTCCGCAGGTTTTTGGGCATCGGGATTTCCATTCCCGAAAAATGGGTGCGGAAATCGGAAGAAAATGCGGAAATAACCGGAATCGGCATCCTTTGGTAGGCGTTGACCAGTTGAAATCGCGCGAATATCGCTCCACGTATAATGTTCTTTTTATATGGTCTTCCCGTTCATATTATGCTACATTTTTAAATTAATGCTATTTGGCTCACCCCTTCCCATTTTTGGTCTCATTCGCCGTGGGTCAGACTTTTGGCATTGAGGCGCGCTTATCGCTCACTAGGTGTGGACAAGGCCAATTGTGCTCAGACTCCCTTCCAGCAGCAGAAATTTGACGATTTTCTCAACATCCCCCCCAGAAGCGTAAAAGCTCAAATATTTTTTTCGATTTTCTCAGACCCGCTTTCAGTCGTTTGATATATGTTTTGTTGTAAAATCCATATTCAACCTTGGGGAAACATTATGATTTTGACCTTTACTCTAACTTAGTTACGACAAGATTTTATGTAAATTGGACGGTATAATCGATTTCTTCGTAAAAAAATGACTTCTAACAGTGTATACCCCCATTCAAAATGGTTCACTTGATCTCTCGGCAAAGCTCAGACCCCCACTCCACCCTTGCGCAGCTCAGACCCCCCCGGTGTTTGTGTCCACACCGCGCGCCGTTCCTGAACCGAAAAAGGCTCCGAAATACCGACGATTCCTTTCGGGACAGGGTCTCTCTACACACCGAGGAAGAGTTGTCCCGCTTTCGCGGCTCAAATTCCACTCGGTACCACTTCGCTTGCATTGAGTAGCGTGACGTTCCGAACTGCAAAGAGGGGACAACTCCTCCCTCGGTGTGTAGAGAGCCCCTGTCCCGATCCCGCTCCTCTCTAACAGGACCACCCTTGGTAATGATTACCGAGTGTGTTAGACCCTGAATCAAACATAACGTATCCGTAGGATTCTACCCACACCGCTGCCCCCATTCCTTCTTTATATTTTTTATATACTTCTTGATTGGGAAATCATCAATAATGTATGCACCATGCTGGAGCCGCTCGCATCTGCTACAACCATTGTACCATTTGTTCGTACCTATTCACCGATTAGCGTTGTACTACCACTCTACAACGTGATTGTTGAAGGACTGAAGGGGGACAAATCTCTTCATGGGATCAGAATTCTGATTCATGATGGTCTAGTCTCAAGGATGAAAGAGCATCTGGAAAATGAAGATTTGATCATGGCGACGCTTTTGGACACTTGGTTCAGGGACACATTTTTCGATTCCAGCAGCAAGTATGTTTTGCTGGACAAGGTCGAGGCTGCAGCTGCACGTGTCGACGTCCTGGAAGAATGTATTTTCTTCTTTCTTTAAAAGCAGAAGGATCATGAGATGCACAGTCAACAGTGCACGCCCTGGAGTGGACGCGAAGGCCAAAGCTTTAGCTGTGAGATTTTCTAGGAGTTAGTGTTCACTTTCGTCGACGTTGAAATTACTGCCAGTTATTCAGGAGGTGGAAGAGTATCTCAGCATAGAGCCGGCGATCGATTTGGATCCGTACGAATTCTGGGGAAATGCAGCGAATTCGTCAAAGTTCCCTCTACTGAAGGCGCTCGCTAGACGATATCTTTCTGCTCCTTCTACGTCCGCAGGATGCGAACGTCTATTTTCGACTTCCGGTATCACAGTGAATGATCTCAGAAAGAGAATGAATTTCGATTCTCTACAAAAACTACTGTTTCTCCATCACAACATTAGTATACTTGGTTATCAATAGCCTCTTTTCGTTTTAGCATCCAGGTCCCATAAGCTGGATTTTTTTCGTGAAATTGCAATAAGTATTAGTGGTAAAAAAACATTCTCTGTCCTAACTAACACTCCTACCCTCTTTTCGGAACACTCAGTGATTTTTGAAAATCCGATTCTGATTTGGTTAGTATTGCCTAGCTATGTGCATCTATGTATGTTTCGTTTCAAAGCATGAGCTCTGATCTAATTAAAGGATCATTCAACCACGGATAGGACTTCATAGGACCACCCGAAACGGATTGGGTGAGGTTTTTGTAACTTGTTATCTGTCGTGGTCGTCTGGTCCTCGGAGGTGAAAAGTTGTATTAAAGGTGATAGGGCTATGCTTTGATATTAAATGATTGAAGATTCATATATGACTATTCAGTATTGAGTAGACTACATCTGAATATGAAACTCAAGAGCGAAAAAGTGTCAAGGGAAGAGAGTAGGAATGTGAAAGTTGAAACATGTTTACCCATTTCACACTAATTTCCATGGAAAGCACTTAGCCTATCTAAGGAAAATATTTCCCAAAACCTATTTTTGCATCGGGCTATGTCACACATAGATTGCACTTGCTCCAGAGCTAAATTAGATTGCACAAAATTTCTATGCTTTATTATCACGCCCGAACTCGTCAATACCGGTGAGCTCATCAAAGATACGTTGAAGTTCTTGTTTTTATCCGAACCTTGTCACTCGTTGATTTCATGATATTATTTGTTAATGCGTTCATGCTACAATACCGCTCGTAGGATTTGGTCAAAAAGCGGGCGAGGTCGGGTTTTTGCGTTCCTCACGGCTGGGGAGGGGGCGAATTACGCAGCCGCCCGCAGAGGGTGGCTCCTTACCGCAGACCTCGGTGAAAATTACGCCCATGTTGCGGACAAGGCGAGGCTGTCTATGCTGTGGACCTTCAAATTCGTAAAATTTTCGAGGTAAACCCATTCTTTTTGCGAGGCTAATTCACCTCGTTTTCGCGGTAAAATCAACGCTTTCTCGCTGCAAGTTCACCCCATTTTCACGGGATATTCTTAACGCCATTCTCACCTATCCTAGCGGAAAATTCACCCATACAGTGAATTTAACGCGGCAAATCAAGACTTCATGCCGGCTTGTACATGATCATTAAGTCTTTTTTGCTGAGGCATCAAGTCCCCAATTGGCTGAGTAATGCATCACTCCTGAGACGTACACTGAAGGCGTCAACATAATAGCGACCACTCTGCTGTCCGAATTTGTAGTTTTCATTTCTCTCCGAACCGGCTGCGTTTTTTTGCTTTCATGGAAGAGTAAGGGTGGGTTCATCCTCGAGACAAATGGCCACATGATGCAGCCTTTTTCATAATCCATATTCCCAATTCGATATGCCTGCGATGCAACGTCGCGATAAGTTTGAGCTAAGCGTGAGACTTTGCAGCTAATGGTCCTGCTTGAAAACGATTTGGTCTGCTGCAAGTATTGAGACTACTCGTGGAAAGGGCGAGAATTGGCTCAATCCTGAGACGCCTCACGCTTTTTACCTGCCTTGTAACTGCGGGCAGCTGCCTCTTCTATAGAGGATTACAGCCTGTACCTCAGAAAGGTGTCCGAACATAGCTAATCGAGGTGGATGCGGGCTACAGAGCTGATTTATTTGAACGATCTTGAAAAGTCGTTGGCAGGATTAGGGATAATAACCTGTAATCTGTCGTAACGCGCAGCCCGTCCGGCAGCGTTTAACTCTACTAGCTCAGCCAGAACTTCTTTCTGCAGAACAGGCTGTACCGCCTCTTGTCAGTAAATCGCGAATCGACTCTGCGTGAAGTGCCCTTACGCCACTGCGAAATGCTTCTCTTTTCAGACATGGAATTGAGAGCTGTAGCGTTTTTGATATCGTCATTCTATCTAGCCACGTCTCAAGAGTGTAAATATATTAGGGTCAGTTGACTTTTTATTATGACTTTTTCTACTTTGCTGAGCTGTTTGGATAACTGCTCTGTAACTCGTTCCACACTCAATCTCAATGACACTGATAAATGAGTGGCCTAAAGGCCAGCCGATAAGGAAGCGGTTTAAAGGCAGTGTTCACGATAAAAATCTCTAGTTTTTTTCGCAGAAACGTGAGCTTTCGGACCTACCGATCAAAACTGTGAAGAAAGAATCACAAAAACCTTCGGGAAGTGAGTAAAAATCGCGTGGGCCAGTCAACACGTTGGGCCACCCCGCCTCCCAAACAAATCCTTTCTGAAGAAGCATGAACACGCAAACACCCGATCAGCAAATGTAATGGCTCAGATAAGAAGCAGTTGATAAAGTGAGTCACGCTATCACATGGAAAGACTTCATTCGTTCGCATCTGCAAATCCTTACATTCTCAAAAACATGACGTCACACAAGAGGTCCTGCTTAGACGGTAAAAAGCGTGTTCCCGTCCCTTTCTGCAGTTCTTCCTGACGCTGTTGTCACTACAAGCTCTTGACCTACCATAATCTGTAAGAGGCTGAGCATCGAGGATTTATCATGAACACTGCCTTTAAGGAAAAAATCTGTTCTATGTATGCTAGCTAGTTATATCGCAGTTGAGCTGTAGCGAAGAACCTAAGTTCTACGTTAGTAGCCAAACAGTTGGCCCTTCTTCATTATCATTTTTGAAGACACTAAACACCCCTAACAGCTACCGTATCAGCACCTCCCTACTCCCCTATGTATCAGTGCCTTATGTGTTTAAAATAACCATTGTTTCCCTGAGTAAGAGGCTGAGAGACGGAATCTTATAATCATCCTTAGGATCTTATTTGCCTATGGAGCCAGTGGAGGCACGTCAATATCGATGAGATTTCATAGAGAACACCCGATCCCGATGCAATTTTTTTCACAATAAAAGCGCGCATATCCATACCGCTCAATACCCAACCTATAGACGAGCCCTACTGTGTATCAATTATTTGATGAATAGATGGGCAAAAGACAGCAATTCGTTAAAAATCTCCAATTCGAACACATATTCGAGCAGCGTTATGAGCGCTAAAAAAATCAAACTCTCGAAAAACCTTGGTAACCCCATTTCTAGGCCTCGAAACCGCTCGCCCGTCCTACACCTATTCGAAGAAGTCTGTCGTATGTGCACGTTCTCGCTGGACTCATGCACTGTTTCGTGATGGATTTGGATTCACAGCCCCTTCCAATCACCCAGCATGCTAGTCGCTCTAAAGCTATACAGGTCCACTCTGTATCCAGACACTCGAACACATTGTTTTGTGCTGTTCATCGACCACTTTGAAGAATTCGGGCCCACCATCGAGCCCTGACCACTGACCACTTCTCCAACTCCATATACTAAATCCGTACCTCGCGAAAGTTCCCAAGATGCTGACATCTTGAACGTGCTCCGCCTAGTGTAAAGCGGTCTTTCCGTCGGTGTCTTGGGTGCTACACATATTTCCGATGCACGGATAGGACAAATTAAGAAATGCGGACGTTCAGCCTAAATAGCTCAGCTTTCTTTTGGTAGGAAAGGATTTTAAACTCCTGGTTACGAAATTTAACATAGATACAAATATCGGGCCGTTGGCGTGAGAATTTGTGAATAGGCAGATCGGCCGAACAGGGAAAATCTAAAATCACTTCCTTTGGCCACGTCGGTATAGCATAGTTGAATATCCACGAACCTGAAATCATAGGTGATCTCAGGTATAAATTGACCAGTTTCATCCCTCGGCAAGGGCGCCACAATAACTTTCGAAAAAAATCATACTGAGTTGGGATGAACGTATTTCGATGAGAAAGCATCGAAGACGTACAATATCAGGGAAGTCCTTCAGTAAATACATCGGTTGTTAGCGTTATAAGTGTTAATGTATATGTATTATCTACTATTTTGGATGGTCTCTCCCTCCCTCCCTCCTCTGAGCTACTACATATTATAAGGTCATCACTGGCAGCTCACCAAAACTGCCCTTTTTATGCAATAACTTCTTTAGTTAAGAGCTCATCTTCACAATGGCGCTATAACAATGTAAGGAAACAAAATGAATCAACGAACAATCGTTCTAGAGTGGATACATGCCTAGTCGAGGACGCACTACGCGCGCTACAAATAAATCACCGAATACACGGGGCTCACTTTCTTACACAGTGGCGTTATAGGCTCAGTTTGCGCACTTTGAGGTTTATTCATAGGACCTGTCGTCGCCCTCTCTCGTGAAGCGTTGGACGTCACTGGACGTATGATCCCAGCCGGGGATATGTGGACTAATTGAGCGGTATCGATAACAATTATCCTTTTACAATAGAAACATTGGAAAAAGTGTCTGCTTTTTGCAATATTTCGAAGTTCAACTGGATGGAAATGAGTTCTCGCCTCAACGTAAAGGACGAAAATATTCGGCAAGGACCGCATCGATACTTTGCGTTCCTATTCGTGTGTTGGCGCAAACTGTTTACGATCAATATCGACCAAAAATCTATATGGTTGATATGCATTGTCGCTGGCGCTAGTCTCGGCCAGTATGATCCTGGCCGTATGGTCGCTCAAATCAGGATACTGGGATACACCTTTAAATTCCCAAACTATGTGAAAACCTCGATATAGTGCAAAACTGAGTTCGTAATCGGATTCCGCACCGTTGATATAGCTTGTCTCAAATATTTTGTCGTAGTAATATTTACACTTAAAGGCAGTGTTCACGTTAAAAAATGTGGTTCAATTCCAACCAGGACTGGGTTGTGGAGGGGCACACTGTAACGTTGACATCGAAGAACGCATGAAAACGAGCCAGGAAAAGCTCCAAAAGAGCCCGAAGTTGCCACTTTGAGCGCAAGGCAAACCTCGAAAGCGCAACACACGCCCACCGACGTGAACAAATGAATGCTCGAGATGGTGAGATGAGCGATGATTTCCAATCATTAGCCCCGTTCTTCCCTTCATTCTCAACTTCTCTCTTTACTCAGGTCAGCTCGCATACATCGGCTGCAAAAGACGGAAGTTACAAGCCTCGGACAACTCGTCCACCATGTTTCCTTAGCTCAATTTTTGAGGGACCATAACTCCGTTCCCAGAAGGTCTTGTACGATTTCAGAGGCATCATTGGAATCAGCATGGGGTCGTTTTCTAGATGGTGGAAAAACATAAAAACGATTTTAATCGTGAACTCTGCCTTTAAAGGCAGCAGACACGCTCGAAAAAGTTGTTGAGATAACTACGCTACTTGCGTCGTATGGCCCCTAGTAGAACGCTCACGCCGATGAAAGCGTCAAAAACGAGTGATAACTACTAAATTTGAGTCGGAAATTTTCATCAGCCACGCTCATAAGCTTTCAACCCCGCCCCTCAATGTTCGAATACGGTCACTTCGGCTGGTTTTTGAAGCTTCAAAAGAGGTGAGCGTTTTAGTACAGGCTGTAAGATTATCGGTTCCGCTATCTCAACCGTTTAACCGTTAATATTAGCTGTTTCAACCGCTCAGGTATAACTCGTCCAATTTTACCCCATAACAAAAACCGCCGTTATTCGTGTATTTGCATGCAGGGTTTTTTCGTTAGTTTCCCATACTACTACCTTCAAACCAACCATCGACTCATGACATAAAATCAATACCATTTTTGAGCCCTTAAACTCAATATGATTTCTCGAAGGTTCTTGTGGGGCCGTTTGCCGCGGTGTGCAGTCGGCTAGCGGAAGTTCTGGATCAGCGCAAATTCCAATCCGGTGGGTTTTGGACTATGCTGTATCATTCGGGTCACTGGATTTCATATGTCGGATTTTCTGTTCCGCTGGTGTCACTATTCTTACGCGAGCGACCTAATTTGTAGTCTGATGTGCCGCGTAAGGCATGTAGTTTGTATAGTGATTGAACAATAACTGTATTGAAGCTGTATGCAGGTGATGCAAGTTTGTTCAAAGCTATTTAAGTTTGAAACGCCAGCGGAAGCAGAGCGTCGTGCTGTGTTTGAGCGATGCCTAGTCAGCTGTAGCGAATCGACACAAGAACCCAATCCTTGCCACGATTGTGCAATACCTTACAAGGGATACGGTTGTCTGCTCAAGCAAGAGGAGGTTTGGTTCATTTACTATCGCATTAGTGTTTTGCGCTCAGATATACTAGTGTCTAACGCAGTGATTGTTGCTCTGGATCCCGCAGATTTTGCACGCCGTGCTTTGCTAAAAATTCAGTCAAAGTCTTCCTTGGTCAAAGTTCGATAATCAATTGAGCGATGATTCATAGTCTTCACTCGTCTTCTTTATATTTCTGATTTCAACAAAGATTTTCATTTTCAGCTAACCGGTTGCGAGAGGGACTGCAGTCGACAATCTGATGAGCAGGTCTTCTTGCAATGTCTTCGTCGGTGCTCACAAAAACGAAGAACGCTGAAGAAATTGCGCGAGTTTAAGAGGGTACAATTTGAATGAGATCTCACACCTTACTCTAGCATAATGCTCCTTCTTTCCATAGAATCTATCCAGCTCGTTCATGTCATATGTACTCTATCATAGATTTTTCAAGCTTGTCTCTTGGAATGCTTCTCTCTGAATAAATTTCCAGTCAGCTCACAACTAAAAGCAGTATTCATCCATAGTCAGAATTCGTTTCTCAAGTTAGCGAAAGACCTCCGTAGTTACAGATGGTTGGTGTAACAGCATTGATTGAGAGAAAACGAGAAGTTTGGAAGAGTTTTGCCAATGGGGGAATATTGTGTTGCATAGCCCATAATAGATCTGTTAAAGGCAGTGGTCGCGCTCAAATATGCTCGTCTTCTTTTCCTCCCTAAACCTTTTTCTGGGTATAAAGTAGTAGAACCTATAGTAAAAAATCGCGAAAAAATAGCTGTTCTGGGCCAAAATTGAAGCCTGAACCTTCTTGTGTTTTGATGGTGGACGAGTTCACCCCACATCATCGGCATCGATGATCTCTAATATCGAAAAAAAAACTCAAAAAAGAAACTCAGCTGGCTTGAAATTGAGTTTCAATCAATGAACTTTCGGATTTATGTACACATCTAGTAAAAAACATTGGTTGAAGTGCTTGCTTTCATTGTTCAACTGTTTTATTAGGTAAATTTGCATTTATTTCTTCCTCTGAGTGTCGATGATTGTTGAATGCTTGGCATGAGACTGTGATCTTTTTGTGCACGTGTGCACGACCTCTAAATTTAGGGTCTTAATAACTCTAATTCTAGCCCGTTTTTCACCGCGCTACCTTCATCGTTTTTGAGCTGTTTTTAATCTGAGCTGATTTTTGTAGTTTTTTCGAAAACGTTTTTCATCGTGGCCACTGCCTTTAAAGGTGTCTGATAAAAGATGCTTATCTGAATCAGCGCTGTTTTAGAACCTGACCCACCTATTTCGAATCCGCTTGTGTTAGAACCTTCGATTTCGCAGAGATTCGTATTTGAAAAAAGTCTTCTCTGATTGTGATTTTCTTTTTTCTTGGTTTTTGTTGTACAATTGTACAACATTGAAATTTCACCAGCCTCACTACTTGATCTCCCCTCGTTGATTTCTGGATTGTAGTCAATTGCTCTTCATACAAGTTTATATCCATGTGTTTTGGGTGGTACTGATTTCTAATTGTAAGTGGAGTGTAAGAGTGTTCAGTCGCTATAGTATATGCATGTTTCCTTTTGCTGAACTATTCGTTCTACCTGTTATTTCTCAGATGTTTTCGCATATCAATTGGCTATTAATTCTGTAATATAAATCGCTTTTCCCTCGTTTTCCAACGTCTTTCCGAACTCCTGCAGGTGGGAAGATTTTGTAGCCGACATACCTATGCACTTGCATTGACACTTTCGCCTCTTATCCTCCCACAAAAACAAAACATGTCTTGCTGCAGTGTTCAGTTCACTGGCGTGTAAACTGCATATCCACCACTCGTAGGATTCCTCAAACTTGTCTAGGTTAGAACGTATTCTAAATTGAACCGGTTTCGGGAGTCTGTACGTTGAATCTTAAAAGTCCCACAAGGAAAGCGGAATGGAGTGAGCCAGCCGTTTTCGACGAAATATATTTTAATTACATAGCTGTACTTGATTGTGAGAGTGTAGTGAAATTCGAGTTCGTAGCTGCTAAATATAAGATCTACCAGCCGGGTTACGGAGAGACTTTCTCAGTTGGGTAAGGAGATTCACTAGGTTTTATGCAATGTTCAGGGTGTTCGAAAAAAAATGTTTTGGATCCGAACGAATTCTCATATAAAGGCTAATCGGGGTTCTGAACACGGAATTCATTTATTTATTGCTATGCTACATAACGTAGACGTGATAAAACTACACTTTACATTTTCAGATTTTTTCGAATATTCGACTTTTCGAATAATTCGGGATCTGGAACTTTTCAAATATTAGACTTTTCAAATAATTCGGGAATTTGAACTTTTCGATAAAAAACTCGACTTTTTCAAACGACTGTCGAGTAATTTTTCGATTTTTTTCATTCGACTTTTAGAGTAAAAAAAATATTTTGCCGTTCCCTCTACTTTGCAGAAAAAACACTAGATTACTTCAGCTAGCAAATTCTATCTTTCTTTTGAGATTGAGGTAAGTAAAAAATAATAGAATAACTCGGGCACCGGTCTCACAAATAGCTTTTCTTCAAAAGTATGGACGTATAGCAATGTTATAACAATACAGTACAAGGCGTCGAGCAATGTTAGTCATACGATACACAAATTTTAGGCAGACGAATCCCCAAACGCGCGGCGCGGCACCGCAGGACGTTTAGAGTTCGTCTGCATAAAGCGTCGTTTATACCTCTGCCGCCGCGGCGAAATGCAAATCTATAATATCGACTGTGGCTGCGCTGCTTGATCAATAATCGGTGAGAGTGGCTGAATCCCCTTCTTGGAGGATCCCTTGTGAGGCCTTCTTTAACCCTCTTTATTCTTTATTTTTAATTTTTAGATAGTTTTTTAGTTATTCTATTCTTTCAATTTTGTCTCTTTTTTCTTTCCTATGGAATATGTCTTGAATATAAGATGAATATCTTATGGAATCGAGGTGATAGAAAATTGGCTACTTCCACGGTTTGAGCCAGAGATCTTCAATTGAGAGATGCGTTAGTTCTGTAGCGCATGAGAATATGTGGGTACTGTGTGTTCCTCCAGACTGCATTCTGGGCGTAGTGGATTATAAGCTGCTCCAATCTTATGAAGATACCAATGCGATTTGGGTAGTAGCCACTGCGAAGCTGGGATACCCCTGCTCGACTTGGATCTCAGTAAGGTCTCCTCTTGTTCCGCAATCTGCGGGGCGGTCCATCTAGCAGGGGAGAATTTTTTAGTACCGAGGAATTCTTTCACATGCACATTGTGGACCTCTTTGCGAATGCTCTCAGCATTTCTTGGTCTTCCTGCCATTGGCGTGACAGTTCTGACATTCCTCCTAATCTGTCGTGTAGGCGCCGGATTCCTCTTCATGTCGTTAGAGGGTGTTGAGGGTCAAGTGTCGCAACTGTTCGATGTTGAAGTGACAGCATCTCATGGTGCGCCTGCACTTGCATTATTCCAGACTCGTTACTTAGGCCCCGGTCAGAGTTGGTGCTATTTGCATCTGTATCCCCCGCGCTTTTCTGGGCACCCCCAACACCCACCCGGTCGATACGTAGTGTTTAAAAATGATGGAGTGGAGGTTGGAGAAAATCACTGGTGCATCCAACTAGATATGACGATGATTACGTGGGCCAACAGGATTGCAGTGCCTGTTCAGAGAAAATACAGGCCATAAAACGGCCAATGTCTCACCGTCGACTGGCGTATCACCGAGCTGCGCGACCGCACGCGCGTCGGAAAAGCAGACGAGCTTCGGACGCCGCGCGACGAGTTTTGGCCGCTTCAGCGGCGATGCTTTCGGTCGGCGCGCGGCGGCCGAAACTTTGCGTCGCGCGGCGGCCAAAACTCGTCTGCCTCCGACGCAAGTGCGCGATCGCGCAGCGCGTGGCACGCAGTCGACGGTGAGACATTGGCCGTTTTATGTATGCCTGTAGTGAAGGGAGAGTATGGTGAAGCAACGGAGTGGCAGTAAGGTTAGCTTTCTAGTGATACGCCGCAATAAGCTTTATCATAGGCCCGCCCACCCGGTGTGATTTTTTCTCATCCGCCGTCATCCACGTATTGTATGGATATCGACCGCGTCGGATACACTGAGTGATTTTCTCCGCTAACTTCACTCCATCATATTTTAAAATACGTATCACCGACCTGGAGGCGTGCGGGGGTGTTGAGGGGTGCGGGGGTGTTGGGGGTGCGGGGATACACCGAGTGATTTTTTCAGCTTCACCCTCACCATGTTGTCTGGCTACGTTAATCGACCGGGTGAGTGTTAGTGTTGGCTGGGTGCGGGGGATACACCGAGTGATTTTGCATCCCATTTCCAATGCATTCTGTGTGTATCGACCGGGCTGGAGACGTCGGCTCATCCAACGCATGACCGGGGCCTTAGGTGGGTTGTGCTCTTCTATTGCAAGTGCTTCCCGTCACAGTTCTCAGGGCTGAATTCTTGACAAGTGTTTGTAGCCGATCCCAGTGTGACGACGTCAGTAGCGTGGACTCCATGCCGCTGAGTAAGACATTGCTGATTGTCCGATGGCACGATAGGTCGTAGTTAGCAGCTCGTTGTTTTGGCCCCAGTTCCTTCCCTCCAAGGCTTTCAGGAGGTTCCGCTCGTTCTGGCTTGTCTTCTTTGCGATTGCCTTCAGCGACTAAAACATCTCGTCATCATCATTTGTATCGAAATGATAACCAAGAATCGTAGGGTTTCTTTCGTGCAAAATTTGCATTCCGTTCATATAGACTTCTCGGCACGTACCATACTCTTGCTTCTGGAGCGTTTTAGGTCGTTAGCAGGAAAAACAGTGGTTTTTAGAAGTGATAGTTGAAGATGAAGGTTGCCCAAGGCTTTGTTAAGATAGGTAGGTAGTGGTTGAGATGTTTCTACAGGTTGTAACGTCAGGGTCCGATGCGATCTCGTGTGAGGTCGTCCGCGTATCCAATGAGATGCACTTTCCCGCTGGGTACCCTGGAGGTCGACGAGGGTAGAACGAGAAAAAGGAGCGGCAAAATTACTGCTCTCTGGGGAACCCCGGAGCGCACCCAGTCTCACATTAGACGTTTGTCTCTCTGAACTCGGTATGAAATTGTTCTGCCCTTTAGGTAGCTTGCAGACTCCAGCGAGTCAGGCCTCTTGATATCGATATGATTCTGCTTAATTTCTGTCAGAGGATGGATAGGTATAAGACAGTATCGTAAACCTTTTTTCAAATCTTAACACCCCATATGTAAAAGCGGTTTGGTGGTCTTCTTCTCATTCTTCCTCCCATCCTCCAAGATAGATTCCAGTGAGTTCTGACCAGGGCGGAGGTGGTAGGGGAGAAGCCTTCTTCTGGAAACCATTCTGACAGCTGGGAATTCGCAGATTATTTTCCAATGTAAGTGCAGAATGGGATTCTCTTCAGAGTACTCGGGTCATGGATGAGATAATCGAAATGGGCCTGTAGCTGTTCGCTGGATCTTTGGCTCGTTTTCTGGTTCTTGTGCAGAGAGAATATTCTGGCTTCCTTCCATGACGCTGGTATCAGCCCTGTTGAGAGGGTCCTATTGAACAGCGCTCTGAGGCACTCTGCGGTCCTGTATGTTTGAGCATAATAGGGGCCATACCCCACTTCTGTCCGGGCTCTAGAGGACATTTCTTGAAAGAGGCGTCGATAAGGGCGGCCGTGAAGACGGGAACGTCGTTTCTCGGAAACGTTTTAATCCACTGTATGTCCACTGCTGGGCTCGCATAGGAGGTTTTCTGCCTTCTTCTTTGTTGATCGGCTGCCTTTATGCAGAAGTTGGAGAAGGTGTAGGCTTCAGCTGACCGTCCATCAAGTGCTTTCATAGTGACAACCAGAGCTTGGAGGAGTTTAGTGCGGTGGTTAATGCTCTCCACAAATCTCTCTAAGTCTATTGTCGATCCTTCTTCACTTCATGTGCAATCTCCTTTTTGGGCTCGGGAGTTTGGGTGTGTGTAGGATCCAGTTCTCCGAATGGTAAAGTCTCTTTGGCATATCAGGTCCTAGGCGGTATCGGATAGACATGAAGTGAAAGCTTTACGTCTGGGCTCTTTAGCAAATGGATTGCGTAAGTTGCTGCTTAAATGGCTGATGCTATGAATCGATCCATCTCAAGCTGCCGAGTCCAGGGTTTGCTTCAATCTTTTTCGGCATGAAATGAGTAGGCAGTGGATTAGCAGAGCAGGTTATGCCGTCTCGTAACCGAGAGAAAAAATGGCTCCGGGTACTCGTGAAGAAAGAATTCTGGGAGGTACAGTTGAGAACCTTTGACTTCTGGAAGGACTTGACGGCTTTGCAGACGACTCTCTCCGTCCGCGCAAGTTTGGCCAACGAGAAGTTGCAATACCCTTCTTGAAAGCGCGCGAGCGGCGCTATATGAGAGTATAAACCAGACCCCTACCTCTGTAAAGGCGCCGATTACGCGGCCGCCGCCTCGCCGCCTGAGATGAGGATGGAGAGGAAGGAGAATCTCCTGCAAAACAGACTCGTAAACGATAAGTCGGTGTGAGTGGTTTGAAAATAATCCTAGAGATATTAGAGTGTTCTGTAAAACAAAGCATGGAGAAGCGCAGTTACCCTCTGTGAAACTAATCGGTGCTCGTGGGAATTTATAGCTTCTTTGAGATAATATTGAAAACCATTGATTCTATCGCACTCCAATTGGTTTTGGATTATGCAATTTATTGCAATTGCCTTCGTCACCTGTATTCTTTCGATTCAATATTCTATGTATTGGAATAGTTTTTCTTCTGTGTGGGCCAAATAAGCTGAAAATTCAGTTTCCTTAGTATCCGAAGGTCTATTCAGAAAAGTGAAGAGTATCAAATTCTCAGAGGAACGTCAACCTACATCATGCTTAAGGTTTAGGGATATAAGATACTTTGGAAAGCCATGGGTTTTATTCGAAGTGCTAAATGTGGAGTGAGCTAAGTCTGAACAATCGATCTTCTAGTTTGTTTTTGGCGCGTACAAGTCAGCAATCGTGTGTTACCGCTGGTACTTCTGGCGCAACCCGTTATGACATTTAGACAATGGGGCGAGACTCTATCGAGACGACGAATAGGAACAAATGCAGAGTTACGGCGATCAGCCCGATACTTATGAGCGCGGTCAGCTCTCATTGATGCTCATATACGATCAGTACGCCCGTTCAAAAGTTGAAACGGCTGCGAAAATTCTGTTCAGATTTTTAATCAATTATAATACACTTGGACCGGAACCATATGACCAGAATTCGCTTGCCCAGGTATCACGCCCTTTCATCTGAAAGGCGACAGAATGTACTTACGCTAGTGGCAGCCAAGGAGATATGAGATGTAACGCAAACTTGGGTAGTTGAACCAGCGACGATCTCGTTTTACAACAACAGGACACAGCGTATCGTAGTCGACGCGGGTCCGTCTGTGGTCCGTAGGACTGATATTTGCCGGTGCTCAATAGACCCGGAATACGATGCATGGCACGTTCGCGATCAGTCCTATTTAATTTTTTGTACATGAGCGATTAAAAGGATTTGTGCTCGTGGTGAGTTCCCGCACTTCTGTCGGACAATGACCGGCGGGAAAGATAGCAGAGTAGTAATCCTGCAGTTTGTTCGCGATCAGTTCTACTCTCGGATTTTTTGTTCGCGGTAGAAAAAGTTTTCTAAGAGCTCCGCGCCACTATTCGGACAATTTTGGTGCAAAACTGAGTTGAGGGGGCCATTCAAAATTCGGAGGATGATTGAATGAGTACCGCTTTCAGAAATCGGGATCTATTTGCATGGAATTCTCTCTCAGGAATCATGAGTGATAACGCCATGTCAGACATATGTGATAACGAAAAATTTTCAATTTCCATGGTCGAATCTTTCCATTTCTATGTGGTAGTAATCCTGGAGTGGCCCCTCCAACTAATTTTTCACTGAGCTTTTTTCTTTCTTCGTAAAAATTAATTCTTCCCAGTTTGGTTTTGGATTCAATTTCAGAGACAGGTTTTCTAACAAAACTTCGAAGGCGTTGTTGTTTTTCAGTTTTAGCCTTTTCCGGAAGACAGGAGACTGCTGACTGTAGCTGCATTTATTTGCTATAATGATCGCTTCGGCTACTTCTTGACTTAGATCAAGGTTGGCTTTTCGCCTGACGTGCGGTCATTCCGCATCTTCACCGAGAGGTGTGCTGTCCTAGTAGTCAGCCGTGTCCAGTATTTTTCACGGTCTTCAGCCACAATTCTGAACACATTCCATCCAGCTGTCACTTCATTCCATTTCCTGCAAAACGAAACATCGCGCCTGAACTGTCTTTTTCGATGCCGAGTGACTTTAAATCCTTTTAACCACATCCGTCCAGAACTTTCGCTCTACGCCACCAGGTAGGCTGTTTCAGAGACAGGATTTGGAGGCATTTTTAAAGCGTGTTAAAAATAGAGACGACTCCGGCAGTTCTTTTCTTAGCATATATGCCCGAGCAGTCGAAGTCGACTTTCCATTGCTGCTCGAGATGGCGTTAGGAGATGCTGGCACCTCCTCGTGTCAAGCGCGTTGATGTACTGCGTCGATTTCCTTGTAAAGGTCTTCTGTTATGGACAATATCACGCGCGGCCAAAGAAATATCCAAGCAAACGTCTAAAAGCTTCCTCTCCGTGCAATCCAACCTTCAATCCATCTGCGTTTTCGGTGCCGCTCACGTCTCCATGATCCGTAAGACATCATGATAGGGCGAATAGCGGATAGGTAGACGCGCAACTTGACTTCCCTTCGCGATGGTGGTAGACCACAAAACACTTGGTTAGAGAATGGGTTGAATGCAGACGTAAGCTTTCTGCACATCGTCTATGTCGAATGATCCGCTGCATAACTACCATCGTTCATCAAAGCAAACAGCCCAAATAACAGAAATCGTCCACCAAGTGTCTGATACGTTGCTCCGTCCACACAAACTCCAGCTGAAGGCTTCATGTAGAGACCCATCATCTGCTCTGCATTTTGTCGATTTGGACGAAGACGAAGTTCATAAAGGCTGCGGCATACTTCGAAACGAGGTTCACAATCCTCTGCATGTTTTGCGTTGTTACACGCGAATAACACAATGTCGCGTCGGCGTACTCCAGGTCGACAAGGAGCGTTCTGATGGTGTTAGGATCACATCCTGCAGGAACCGTTCTTGCAATCTCTACGCATGACGTCATCAACGGCGAAGTTGAAAAGAAAAGGTCCTGCAACGGCTCCTTGCCTTACCATCGCTGTTTTCACCTCAAAGGCTGACGTAAATCCGAGACAGGTGTACGAACTGCTGCTGTGTTGTTCCTTTTTCGGGTTCATGTGTCCTCGATTAACCGAACATACTTTTCCGGGACTCCATCTTTCGCTTCGCAGAGCATTGAGCAATCGATCACGATGAGGAGATTAATGAACGCGGCTATTTCAAAGTCCAAAAAGCAAGTTGTAATGTGCTTGAAAACCGCTGCCACGATTCAATTATTTCTTCTCACGACGAACACTTGGTCGATGGTCGATCTCTCCATGGTAGGTCGAAAACCGGCTTGCTTCCATCTCATGGTCGTTCCTTCCACGATGTTTGATAAGTCGCTCGAGAATGATACGTTCTAAAACCTTGTACATGAGTTACGAGTAGTAGAGAGATTCCTCTGTAGTTCTTAGGATCCGTGACGGATAGCTTCTTTGTGAAGAGTGCGGTACGACAGGATCGGGCATTTTGTCTCCAATGAATCGGGTATCCTTTCGCTCATCCATATGGCACGGATGGTGTTAAAAGTCAAACATTGGCTCGCGGAATCCCAGACGGAGGAAGAGAGCTTTCAGCATTTCAGCAGTGATGTTGTCATCTCCACCTGCCTTTCCATCTCTTCATTTTCCGGACACAATCCAAAACTTCAGACTCAGTCGGCGGTTCCTCACTGACATCGTAATGTGCTCTCTGAACATGCGGGAGCTCAGTGTACTGATGGCGCTGGACGATTCAGTAGTGAACTGAAGTAATCCTTTCCATATTGGCAGCGTCGCATCACCAACTGCAACTCCATTGGTAGTGTTCAAGACAGGAGAACATCTCTTCATCTTCCCAGCTATAATTGTCGTGCAGCAACGTGCAGGCTTTCTTCGGATTCTTCCTCCTCCCAAGCCTTCTCGAACCTCTTCCTTAGCTCATACCACGTCCACCTCGTTCGCGGTCACTTTGAAGCTGCCGGACGCAACTTCCTCCTCAGACGCTTCTCCTCCACGATAGTTTTCTGCAGTTCGGAGAGCACATACTCTGTTATTGTAGGTAGATGTTGTTTCTTCTGAGACGTAGGCGAACTTCTTCTTAGGCTGTACAACCGGGAGTGCCTCTTTCGAAGCGTCCTGGATGCACTTTGACAAAAGAATCCGCATCGCGCAAAGTTTCTTCTTAGTCCGTACTCCGATGTGAATAGAAACGCGTTGCTCTGGAAATTCCTTCTGCACTCTTCATCTCTGAGACTTGTCATGTCAATCCTTCTGGAGAGGCTGAGCCCTCGCTTCCCTCTCTTATGAATCCTCGCAAGTGAAGTTCAACAGAACAGGACGGTGATCCGAATCGAAATGCGATACATCCCACAATACAGCTCTTAGATCTTCGAATGTCCGAGGTACTGGAATATTCCTCGCCAGGACATAGTCAAGTTGTAGTTTCAAAGTTGTCATCTTTCCGCTTCCGCTGCTCTTCTGGAGATAGCCGGGTTGGTCCCTGCCACGTAAGTCTGATGGCGGCGATGATTCCTTCCAGGAATGTCGATGCAATAATCAGACCACTGCGTTCACAAAGTCGACAAGGCGGTAGCCATTGTCCGATGTTTGCAATTCCACTTTGGGTAGAACCACATTAACCGAGCGCACTTCTGGATTCCTGATCAAGTCCCCATCTTCGCATTTGCGTCAATCCTCACGACAACAGCATGTTTACAAGGTATCCTGGCCAGCAAACGTATTGAGTTCCTTTCATAAAACGCATCCTTCGAATTGTCTTCGGCGGTTTCAGTGGGCGTGCATGAGCACTCAGCCATCCAGTTAGATTTTGAATCCCTCTGTGATCCCGGGTAGTCGTACTGAACGCATTCCGGCATCGACGTTGAGCCATCAACTCCTTTAACTATACCATTGAAATCCTTCCTGCTACAGCTATTGCACAGCCTCCCACTTCTCCTATCGTCAGCGTTACCGCAGTAGATGGGTGTACTTCCTCCGACGCTGATGAGATGCGGGTCTACCCTTTGAGGCGGGTTTCCCCGCAAAGCAGCAAAACGGTGCATGGAAATAGCTCAGAAGTCTGGATATGCGCAGTTTTTTGGATATCACAGCCCGACAGCGATCGACAGTTCAGGTGGCGAAAATTGTGGCTTGTGGCCAAAGACTCCATGACTCTCAGGTACGGATCCTAAGGTGTTATGGACCAGAGGCCTTGGTGTGCCGTAAGGACGGCGACACCTTTATGCAATGTGCGGGGATACTTTCGCGATATAGTTGTGCACGCTATATCGCTCTCGAACGTTCCCTCAGTGTACACTCAAACGTCTGCTGGGTTCGTTAGTAGAAGCAGGGGCACCTAAACGAGCAGGTACCAAACAGACTTGTATACACACACCCCAGTTTTTGCATATAATAATTCAAATTATTCCCGTCCCGTATGAAAACTTTCATGAAAATGCTCTGAATAATAATTGTGAGAGTTTGGTTGTTATGGGCAGGATTAACCCAGTTTGAAGAAAGGTTCTATTTTCGTTCGCGTTTTGAAGTTTTTTTGGTTTTTAGACTGCCGGACGAGTAACTTGAAAAGACTTTAACTGAGAACGCAAACATATGTAGAGCAAAAAACTTGTAAACGAAAAAATATATGAATCAATCAAAAACTCTGTCGGGGCTTTTTATTAAACCTCATCCGCGTTTAATAATCCAATAAATGAGTATTGACACCATTTTTTATTGAAAGAACCCTTATTAGTAATGGCAAAAGGAGTAATCAAAACACATCGGAGAAATACCGCTACAGTCAGCTGTTTTGCCATATAAAAATTATGATACTGAAAAAAATGAGCGCAGTATCATAAAAATCAATCTCACAAACTGGAATCAAAAAGAAACTATCAAATTTTTTCCCAAAAAAAAAGTAATGTGGAAGAACGGGGAGATTCGAAAGACAGCAGAAATTTTTAACTGACATCAAAATGTTCTAAATGCTTGCAAAATGACTTCATTATTCAAAACCCTCATGAAAGGATTAAATAGAACATCTACCTACAAAAATATAGACAAGAAAATCAAAATAAAAAAGCTTTTCAACTCACATTCGTCAGCGGAAGGCGACGGGATGCCATGTGTTTCTCGGAAAATTTGATCGATACCGAACAATGCAATGTTTTGCATTGTTATCATTGCCACACAAAGGGCAAAAAAACACAGCGAAAGGTGCGTAATTTGCATTGTATTGACAGGCGCCGCACACCTTGCTCTCAATTCTACGCCTAAATGTTGTCATGACATTTTTGTACACGAGCGCACGACACTCGCAGCAATCTGCGCACTCCCTCAACCGCGCACTATTTTGTGTCACGCTGTCTGCCACGTTGTCGCGATGTTATGACCACGCGACACTTGTGACACCTCGTGACCGTAACTGTCGTGACAACAAGCTCGTGACAGTTACGAGCCATGTGTTGTAGGGTACGATACAAACCCATAGCTCGCGCCTTTTGGTCGCGACATGTCGTGACATGTCATGACAATTGTCTTCACGACAATGGGGGGTTTACTACCAGCCCTGGTGCGTTTTTCTCGGTTTCTTCGTCATTTCAGTTCTACTAGGTGTCCAAACAATCGATTTAGCGATTAATCTCAAAATCGAAGATTATCGTGAACAATACCAATTGTTTTTCTAACTACTAAGCAGGTTACGTGATTATATCTACCTCACCTAGAATACGTCTGAGAATATCGAGAAATTGGCTCCAGATTTCTGTTCAGGACACCAGTTTACCTTCGCCACCTCGAGTCTCGATCTGAATCCGGGACTTTTTTCCAGAAAGGCCCTGAATTTCGCCTGGCGCTCATATTTTTTGACCACCTGAGGAAACCCTTCCATAATCCTGTCCGAAGATCTCCGTTCCAGCTACAAAGTGAGATTCGAAAACGCTAGCAGAATTACTTTTACATAGAGTATTCGAGATAGCAATGCAAATGGCTGGGTGATCAAGGTTAAAAGAAAAAACTGCTGACATTTCATATTGTTCGATTTGAGCATAAGTGTCTGCCTCATGGTTAAGTTTGGTATGCGTTTCAAGGTTGAACGGTTTTGGTATTTTTATTTTTAATCGATTCGCTATAAGAGTGTAGAGACTATGGCAACGAGAAAAGTCGGGCAAAGTTTTATTTTTTTTCCTGAATTTCAGAGAAAAAACACCAGGAACGTTGAGCTACGGTTAGTTTTCTCTATCACCTTAAATTATCAATACACCTAAAGTCTTTATTTAGCACAGATACATAGAGAAATAGCAAGATAAAAGGGAACTTTTCAAACGAAACTGAAAATTTCAGAGAAAATTTTTTTCTTGTCATTCCTGTGCGTATGCATTGTAATGATTTTGGGCATACTGACAATGTTTGTGTGTGGAGAAAACCACAGTGTTCCAACGTCCCCGATGTTTTTTTCGAAATTCAGGAGAAAAATACAACTTTGCCTTCGACTACGGCGCAACTCCGCAGTACATATGCTTAGCGGAAAGACGCAACCACACAATCGCTTTTTTTCTGAGGCAGTAGACTGTAAATAAGGAATGAAAAACCGCCGATTTGCCAGGCGTTCATTTCGGCAAAGATTAAATACGTTTTCAACGCTCCCTGGCAACACCGAAAAAATATACATATGTATTTGTGGAACCAGTCAGCGCCCTCACCACACAAAAAAGTTCCAATAGCAATTCCTCGTCAACATACACTCCATCCGAAAAATTTCGGATAAAATCTGAATCGCGATTTTCCCTCACTGATTTGGCTTACTTGGATACGAGACGTACCTTTTCTAATACATCATAATTGAAATGTCAGCAGATCACTCATTGCAGTTCAAAAGAAAGTTTAGTCTTCGAGCAAATTAAAATGATGGCTCAAATTTGGATTTCGGATCGGATAATCGGAGAATTTCGGATAATTTAAATTTTCGGGCACTGAACACTAATTTCAAAATTCATATCACACAAATGGTACAATGACTCTTAATTGGGAAAGGATCTCTTCTTGAGAAATGAAACTGACGTCAAAGAGAGGAAGCTGTTTTTGTTTTCATCCGAAAACGATCGGATGGAATGTATACTCGTCAATGACACAAATTCTCAAAAACAAGAGAAAAATTGAGCTTGAAGCACAGCGGTGAGAGTTCTTCGAGAAAAAACTAAACCAAGGTGACTGTAAACACAGAGCTATCAGCAGAAACAAAGAAAATCATCTACGTGAAGCCAAACAAAACTCAACTTTTGGTTCGAATTTCCTTTCTCGGAAGATACCTGTACATGACCTTTTTTTTTGAATTCACACCATTTGCATACCGGATCTATCGCGCGAAATTTTTTCTATCGCGTTGAGGATACGAAAGGGTTTGATGAGGTCGAATCGGGTCGACGCATTGAGGCGATTCAGGGCAACACTTGCCCTTTTCCATGGCCGTATACAATGGTCGAGCTCGCGCCTCACTTTCTAGCTCTACAGAAAAAGAAACGGCCACGACGCGCAGTCGCTCAAACCGGCCACTCAGTCTACTTCTCTGCCGAAGACCCTGCTATTTTTGAGTGGAAACCGCTCGCGGCAGTCCGAAGTAGTACATCCAGTTGTTAAGATTAGTTTGGTCTTTTTAGTCGGTCTATCTTCCTAGAAACTAAAGTTATGCCGTCAGAATAAAGCAAGATTATGGAAACTTACTCGAACTTAGAAATTCTAAGATAGCACTAATCGCACACTATTCGACATTCTTGCCTCGTGGAACCGTGCGAATCTTTTGATCATCTGGCGCTCTAGCAGTGCGCCGTTTGGCGTCGTTTCTTCATAACCGCGTTTAAATTTGTCCACACCAAAAATAAACGTCAGATTTGAATTCAGGAAGGGTTTTGGGTTACGGCAGCTATTAAACGTCTACCGTATCATGAGGGGAAAGGCGCATAGGTGAGGCGATTGTGAGCGGCATAACATGCTTTGTTTTCAACGTTTCCTTGTATTTATTAGATTTATATAGTAAGTTTTGTCCTCTGAGTTAATCACCAATTTGTCAACAGCTCGCTCTACACGAAACTCACTTTCAGTAACCGTTTGTGGATCTCGGAGTGACTCTGTCCCGATTTTCTCTCATATATGTAGTAATTTTTGTGCTAAATGCACCAGTCTTGTGGAGTGTAAATAAGAGCAGTTAGGGTCTGATATCGCCCCTTTATTTCGAGTAAGTATGAGTTGTTCGAATTCAAAGGTAATATCACAGTTTCTATTATTTCACCGTCGAAAAGAAGTTCCAGCAGTACAGGCCCGTTAGCCCAAGGCAATGCCTGGATATACATAGGTACTCTCTCCTTTCACAATTTTTCGGAAATCATCGAGTGTACTGAAGATTTTGACTTGGAACGTTGTCAAGTCAAAATGAAACTAATCCTGATATTTCCGATCGAAATGACGTTGCAGGGAATCTCTTTCCATTTTCATCGCAGAATTCTCATGGATTTTTTCGCATCTCATGTAGAACACATGAATTTGTATCGATATTTCAAAATAATTCCGCAATGGCCCTAGGTACAGCCGACACAGATCGCACTGGCAGCTTTGTTACTGTGCTCCTCTGGGCCGAACTCCGGTCCGCAATTGCGTCTCGATACGCTTTGCGGCCGCGCGCTTTGGAGTCGAAGAGTTTTCAGCGTCGCAACCGCAGATCTGTTGACTGTAGGTGGGTTTTGGAAACTGGAAACTAAAAAATTGGGTATAACTGTACAGAAAAGAAACATCGAGCCGGCTTTGGCGCTGAAAACTCGACTGACCCGAGCGCGTGTGGCCGCAAAGCGTGTCGAGGCGCAATCGCGGACCGGAATTTGGTCCCAGAGAAGCACAGTACTTGTTGTGCGGTGGCGCGTAGTATGTCATAGCATATTCGCACTGATTTCGCGATAACACACACACACACACACACACACACACACACACACACACACACACACACACACACACACACACACATACACACATACACACATACACACATACACACACACATACACACACACATACACACATACACACACATACACACATACACACATACACACATACACACACATACACACATACACACATACACACATACACACATACACACATACACACACATACACACACACGCACGCACACACACACGCACACAGACACACACACACACATACATACACACACCCACACACACACACACACATACACACACATACACACACATACACACATACATACACACACCACACACGCACACACACACACACACACAACACACACACACACTGATACACACACAAAAACACACACACACACACACACACACACACACACACACACACACACACACACACACACACACCCTAAGGAATGCAAAGTATCAGTGCCACCCGAGCCGAATGTAGATACGATTTGTTTTATTGGTCTAGTTGTGCTTTTGCATTTGAGCCAAAGGGAGAGAACGTGAACTTGGAGTCGGTTTTTTTACTAGGGTGCGTCGCGGTGGGTCGGAAAAGCATGATTTTGTTGCCAAGTGCGCTCTGGTTACCGCTGTCACCGTAGCCTCCGGAGAATCTCGACGAATTTCATAGTCATCAATTGAGTGGGGACGTTGGCGGTCTAAGCACTAAATTTTGCACATGTCTACATACCTTCGCTCTTGTAATTGGTTATCCAGGTATCCTTCTTTCAAGCCTTTCTAGAAGTGGTTTCAATCAGAAGGGTTGCCAGAATAGAGGATGTGGCAGAATCTAGAATTTCTGTATCTGTAACTTTAGAAAGTAGCGCTGGCTCGTGATTTCGTAGTGCCCCGAATTTGAATTTATTATCGAATAATCCTCTTCCTTCGAGGAAAAATCCGATTTGTGATGGATTGTAGGAGGATTAAGAGGAGGAGACAATCTCCGTCGGGGTCATTTCAGAATGCATGCAATTTATGGCGCCCACTCTTGGTCTTATTTTTATTCAAGTATTGCGACAACTCTGTCGTTAGTGAGAACTACTCCACGACTAATTTGTATCCTATCTTGGATTTCACAACGACTCAGACTTTTTCATCTCTGCTAAAATGGAGTGCGTTGAGTGGCAACGTCTCTTATAAACAACATTTTTTTCTGTGTTACCCGGAAGTAAAGAGAGCGCAGCCGAGTTCGATCGCAACAATCATGTCGTAAAACGAAACGACGCCGAAAAATCCCTCGCGGTACCGAAGTTGGAACCCTTCGCTCGCACAGAGCCTTTCTTGTTCGAGGGTTGATCACTGACGTGAATGAATAAGAAATCGCTTCTAAGGTAACAAATAACAACACCCAAACGAAGAAAGTATTGTGTAGTTAGAGCACATAGAATATGCCTCTTTATCACAAAGATAGGAATCATTCCTCCACTATGGACTCACTCCTTGCATTCTCACCAGGTAACCTAGCGTGCTATGCCAAAGATTCCAAAAGTGATTAGTGTTTTATGGTCAATTCTACCACGTACTCTTCGAATTTGATATCAGATTCTGCTGAGTCCACCTCTGAACAAAGCTATGTGCTTTTTAGGGCATCCGAAAAAATTGTTCCGGATTCGAATCAAAACTTCTATGTGGGAGCTGACTGGGTCGAATCTGGCGAAATCTACCGAACCATGGCAAATGGACCTTAGATTCGTGACCAGCATCTAAAACATTCCCCCTAGCAAAATTTCAAGTAAGATTTGAAGCTTTTTTCGGAGCACTTCTAGGTAGACCTGATCTACACAAGGTAAAGTAGACACTCTAATAAATGTGGGCTAGTGGCCTCGTTTGAAAAAAATTTCATTGAAGAACTCAAATTTTCATAAAGTGTCCAATTTCCATTTCCATGCTGAAATCCTCCTCGAGTTCTATGATTTTCGTGTATAACGCATGAATTTGTTCAGAAAATGTTCCGATAATATAGAATTTCTTACATTTTCCAATTATTTTTTCAAAAAATAAATAATTTATCAAAACTGAATTTTTACTAAATCCACGAATTTTGAATTTCTCTCCAGATTTCTTTTTGAATTCCATGTATTTCTAGCTTCATTATATGAACTTCTTTCGAAAATGTGAAAGTCGTGAAAATCTTCAATCTTCCCTCCCAAAAAACAACAACAGAAATATGGAATTTTCTCCTAATTTCCATTTTCAGAGTTAAACATTAAAACATTCAAGAAATTTTCACCATTCATGTACAGCGCATATAAATTTAATCAGCATTCGTTTTAAAAATGCTGAATTGCCAAAAAAGCGAAAAGCGGCTCCAAAGGGCGCGCTCGGGCGCTCTAGCGCCCAATGACCAAAAGATACGAGCGGTATTGTACCATTAAAATAAGTTAAGAGAAGGCGAAATTTGACAGGCTGTCTCTTCTTTCTCAGACGTGCTTAGCAAAATCTGGATTTTTGATTCGGAGAGAGCGTGCTAGAATTGGTCAGAAAACGATATTCTCTCCGTCTAATCCGGGGCATCACGGATCCAGTACGTTGTAGAGAACTTGCTGCTGATAGCCAACGGCATCGACTTTGACCTCCACTCACGAATCTTCAGCGGCGTCATTTTGGCTGCGCAGCGCCAGCTCCAGACCACCACTAAAGTGGAACAACGACGGTGGGCCATAACACTTGATGCCACGGTTTTCTGCTGATCCTTCTTGAGCAGCTGACTCCGGATTTTGTTGTGCGTGGCTTCCACGACGGTAAAAATGGCAGAGGGGGCGACCAACATTCAAAAGCGCGACCTTGTAAAAACCCTTAATCATCCAATTTGTGGGTTTTGTTCTCGTAGTTTTTGCATGATTGCATTGTTTTTGTTGTAATTAAACTTTGTATTCCAAAAATGCGCCGGTATGCTCTGTGGTTAAAGGCACAGTCCAAGCTTAGGCCTGGTGCATACTTAGCGCGATGGGCGACGCGACATAGTGTTTGTCATATAAATTGACCGAAAGTCGATATTGCTGATATGCACTGTGGCTGTCGCGCGTCGCGGGAAGTATGCACTAAGCCTTAGGGACGAAATCTGAGATTTCCACATAATTTCCAAATAGAACCACCGCGTATACCACTTGCGAAGTGCGAGCTCTCAATTCCTACGAATACGCGAGTTATGGGAGGAAGCCGCCCTGGGTTGCCCACCTCGGGAAGCCACTTTGGCACACCGCTTTTGCAATCTTTCGAGCTCAACAGTGGCGAGATAGGCGATGCTCTCCGAAGAATAGCCCTGTTCTTCCCTTGATTCTAAGCCTCTCTCTTCATTTACGTCAGCTCGCATACAGCGGTTTCAAATGACGAAAGTTACAAGCCTCGGACAACTCGCCCACCATGCTTCCGTAGCTGAATTTTTAAGGGGCCATAACTCCGTTTACAGGAGGTCTTGAACAATTCCAGAGACTTATTTGGAAACAGCGCTGGGCCGCTTTCAAGATAGTCAGAAAAAACTGTAAACCGATTCTGAGGTTGGACTGTGGCTTTAAGAGTTTTTTACTTTCGACTGATTTTGACGCCAACAAAATTCCGCGAAATTACCAGGCATCCTGTATTGCTTGCGAATCACGAAACTCGCCTAAGTTCTGGTGTTGAGCCCATTTTACATGAGCTTCACGAAAATCAGCTTTGCTGGTATGGACACGTACTCTGGGCCGAAGAACACTTAATTGCAAATTTAGCCAAGCAGCTGAAGTAAAGGTCCAGCGACCGAAAGGACGATCCAAACTAGGATGTCTTTCACAATTATATAAAATCCTTGGTCAAGTACCGGCATCGTGTAACGAAAGCGGACCCTGCGACCTTTCGGTGCGGGACGAACGTTCAAGAAAAACAACAAGAAGACCTGCGCATTTCATCGTCTTAGTTCTCGCAGGTGAAGGTAGAGTGGTGATTCAATTATAATGACAGGAATACACTTGGAACTAAGGTTGATTGTTCTACGAACGGCCTCTGACAGGGAAACGACTATTAGTCAACCTGGCCAATCATGAAGAAATATAGTTTTCCAAACCGTTTTTGGCGTAGAATCCGATTGCGGCCTTCGCAGCTGCCTAAAAACTATGAAAAAAGTTATACGCGCTCTTCGAGGCCTGGCGGCAAGGGAAGGGCACCCTTCATAAAATTTTTAGGGTGTTCTGAAAAAAAAAAAAAATCATATGTAGGAGTAATCTTGGGTGCTGAGCACGAAACTGTAGTCCGTTTGTCGGAATCCTGAGATTTACTGTAGGCTATGGTAGGTACCATGCAATTAAGGGGGCAAAACCTACCTTAGTAGTTCGAAAGTCGACAAATGGACATTAAACTCGTTCCCACCACCCCAAATAAAGCCCGTATACAACTTTTTGGTCACATCTGAGATTTACTAAACTCCCGCATACCCATCGTAATCTACCGTAATCTGTAAAAATTGGATAAACGGACCCCAGATTTGTGCTCAGCACTCCAAATAATCTCCAGAGAAACAACTAGAAAATGAAGTGAAATAGCCAAAATACGACTAGGTGATCGATGATTTCACAAGCTTCTCCTTGAAAGTTATCAAAGCGAAATCGAGCATATGGAATGGGGCGTCGCGTTCACCTAGCTTGACCTATGCTGACTCCCTTACTACAGCTTTCAAAAATGGCTTAATGTTTCCGTTGCGAGCTTGATTTCGTTTGGATAAGTTTAATGGAGAAGCTTGTGGAATGATCGACCACCAAATCGTATTTTTGTTAATTCACCTCATTTCCTAGCTTTTTCAGTACTGAAGGCTATTTTGCTCAGAATCATTTGTCAAGATATTTCAAGACATTTTCGAAACTTTTTTTGACTTCTTAAAGGCATGGCCAAATCTTCACTTTTGCCAGGAAGCTAAACGTTCATAAATTTCACATATTTTACCCGCGGGTTCCTTTTCTGACTTCAATTTTGCTCCACGGTTTCAATTCTAAAATGATGAAACGTCTGACAGACGATATTCCCGTATGAGTACTATTTTTGGAACTTATGACCCACAGCCATAAAAAAGTACCACTCATTGCCTCACTCAATACCAAAATAATACACTTCATACAAGGCATACAAAGTGGAGAGTTGTTTTTATTCTCCCCCAAATCTCTACTAGCAATGAAGCTTGCTTGTCCTGAGATGTCACCTCTAACTTCTCGGTTGAAACCATGCTACAATCAGATCGCGTCTAATTCCCAATAACTAACGTGCATGGATCTCCTTCTGATCTGAGGTTTCTGAACTTTTTGCAAAGCGCGACAACCGTGAGATTAACGTGATTCGTCTCGTGTGCTTCTTTTTAATAGTTCTATTCAAAGCTTCAGTGATGTATCATGAGGCTTGTTGACGTATTTTTCTGTGCGAAGCGAGTTGTGTTTCCATCCGCGAACTCTCTCCGAGGCGTGCTTTGATTTGTTTTCACATTATTTTTTGTTGTTGCTTTTAACGTTTCCTTTCTGTTTAACACTTTATTTGTCGCTTTAAATTTTTCTATGACCCGGTTGTACTGTTTCTATTTTAAGATGCTTAATTATGCGCACCTCTGCGTGCATAAATAAATAAATAAATAAATAAATAAATAAATAAATAAATAAATAAATAAATAAATAAATAAATAAATAAATAAATAAATAAATAAATAAATAAATAAATAAATGAATAAATAAATAAATAAATAGATAAATTTTGTACAACATGTGAAAACTCGATAATATTGATCATTATTGTTCGATTTTGCATGATGAGAAGAAGTTCCCAAACAGGCGACTTAGAGCCATCAACAACCAAAAATCATTGCGGCATTTTGTGCAACATGCGAAACAATGGATAGTATTGATTGGCATTTATAGATAATGGCTGATGAGCTAAAATCCCCACCCAAGAAAACCAATTCAATCAACAATAACCACTCCTCGCCGCATTTTGCGCAAAAAGCGCGAAAATCGATCATATTGATTATCGATTGATGACGCGTCATGAGTTCGAATTCTGACAACTCCAGTACCTACCTCCGACGACCTGTGTTAATTGGCTGCCGGTCCACCCACATAGTCCCCACAGCCGTAGCATGCCCAAGCAGTTTTCGTGCTCCACGGCTGATTTAGTATGTAAGCCCACGATTTTGAGGGACCCTCTAAAGTTGAGGTATCGAGTTCAAATTGGAATAAGAGCGACCTGCATCCATTTCCAGCGTCCTGTCTGAAAATGAGCTTCCTAGCTCAATTTTATGTGTACCAACAAGATCGTGTACACCGTCTGAAAAAAGAGGAGATTAGCAACAAAGACGAGCGGTTTCTTACTTTTTTTCTCGAAAATCAGTGAAGCGTTCCTAACCATTTCTGGAAGGTGATTCCATCTTTTTGAGCTCTTTTTAATGCAATTCAGCGTTAATTTCTGCGTTCACTCTGAACTGAGATTTCATGAAGATTTCGAATTCGACATTCCGACAAACGCTTGCGTGCGTGGCCGCACGCAAGCGTTTGTCGGAATGTCGGCGTGGCCGCACGCATTCAAAACCAAATCTGGTGCGCGCTTCCCGCGCACCACAATTTGGGCAATATCCATTGTAGCACATCGGAAACCGTCAAAAGCCGCGATTTGGCATCAAATTCTTCCACGATGGAAAGCTTTGAACAAATTAATTCTAAAACTTCGGAAAATAGACAAATAAACCCTAGATTTGTCATCAGCGTCTCAAATAACCCATCCGGGAGGATTCTGACTCAAATCTGGAACAATTTTTTAAAACGTTTTCGAAGCCCTCTAATTGCTGTGAATAAATGCCCAACCAAAAATCCGAACAAGCCCAAAACGGTGTCAGTTTGGAGAATGCGCCTACACCCAAACTTTGCCCAGGGACGTAGTTTTGGGCGGTGAACACAAATATGAGGTCGGTTTCCGGATTTTCCGAAGATTTGTGAGCGTTTTTGAAGGTACCATAAGTGCGAAAATCTCCCGAAAAACGGCGATAACCTTTTTTCAGAGTAGTTTTAGGAAGCTGCAAAGACCGTAATAGAATTCTACGCCAAAAACTGTTCTAGAAAGGTATATTCCATCCAGAGTAACCACGCTGACTAAAAAAGCCTCCCTTGTGAGTTATTTCATATATTAGATATTAGCCGATTTAGTTTCAATGTGTTTGTTCTGGATGAGAAAAAAAGTTTCATTGCCCAAGTGACAGTGTTACCTCCCACCCCCTTTTGCTCTAGTGTCGCTTCCATTCGGATGGCATATGACATGTGATAAAACAGGCTGACTGCTAGCTTTTATGGCTTATTTCTGGATAACTGTTTTTAGAGCCAATTCAGGTTTAGTCACACTCTCATTTTCAGACGCAATGATTCACTGCCCGAACCATCAGCTGAAACCACATCATCTAAGCTCGTCTCCTGTTCTTCGATCACACCGTCATTTGAGTTTCACTGAATATAATTTCTTTCTCAGAGTGCAAAGAACTTGTTTTCCAGGAATTCGCTTTCCTCTTGCAACGAAAAAATCAGAGATCTTCAGACAAGCCTATTTGGCGTTTTTTTCGAAAGCGTAACGCGCTTGCTAATATCATCCTAATCGAGATTTGCTGCTGGTTGCCTTTCACGCCCGTGATTTCCTGAATCTAAACCTCTATTCACTGATTGCGAAGCTGAAAAGCCCCTCAATTTTTTTGACCACCTAGTACTCACTTTCGACAGTAGTTTGTCTTCCCCTGCTGAAATGAAAAAAACTCGGGTTACTCTATGACTAACTATAGCATTGGGCAGGGAGTTCTTGCCATCATCATGCTCAGAACAATTTCTTAAGAGTTTGTTCATAAATTTTAGTTCTCGTGTCCGTTACCTAGACGACAGTGATCCAAACCTCACCATCAACGTGAAACACCGTCACGGGAGAGACAAGTCATGGTCGAAAACATATATTGTTTTGTATTGGAGCGAAAGCATTAGAATCCACCTGTTTACTATAAATTCTCGAGTTGTCAGGTGTTTACATAATCTCTCAAACTCTCTGAAACTTGTGGCCAACGGTCGCAATGCCCAGACCGGAAAGAACTATGGTGCGTCCGAATGAGAATGTCGGCCCCTCCGGCCGGCGTGGCCGGTAGGCGGCCGTCGCGTTCGCCGCTCTCGGACGAGCATGCCAAAAGTCCCCACCGCCACTGACTATGAACGGGGCCGGCACCGGTTAGCAGCAAGCACTGCGCCGATCAATCAGCTCTGAAGACAGGGGGGAAAGGGGACGGCAGTCGTTGAAATCCAACACACGTCCGAGGGCGGCACATGCGACGGCCGCCTGCCAAGCACGCCGGCCGCGTGGGCCGCCACTCTCATTCGGGCACACTTTAGTTACCTTGAGAATAGTGTGAGAAGTGAATTGCAGAACAGCTTGATTAGTGTTCTGAGGTTGCGCAATAATGCTGTCTAGAAGAAGCAGAAATTGGTCAGGTATTAACTGTTCAGTGTATTTGATTCTTATGCGGTCCGAAAAAAATACTGATGCGATTTATTAGATTACTCCCTTTCGATGCGGGTTTTAGTTGTGAAAATCAGAATAGCTCAACTCGAAATGCTATTCAATCCGGTCTGGGTGTGATTTTCTTGCTTGATGAGGTTTTGTTGTGTGTTTGCATCAGATCTTTTCCATGGGGTTATGCAGGGTGTTGCCCGGCAACGTGGAATTATGTGTTGATTTTAGGACGGGTCACATCATTCCGACCTTATTCCACAAGACTTTGCTGAACCTATCGGCCACCACCATATGTTTTCGGGAATCCCATGACGGACTTCATATTCACGTAACGTGAAGAAATAGATAATCAATGTAATTAGTGAATGATGAGAAATACTAGACTCTCTCCCTGCACCTCCAAGAACGAAGTGATCATACGATAATGTCACCTCGAAAAGAGCCATTTATTTATTTATTTATTTATGCTACATAAGGTCCAATACCCGCACTAATTTACTAAAAAAAGGTCGGAAAAGTCGCAAAATCGCGAGTTTGCGACTTTTCGTCATAACACGACTCAAAGTGACCTTTTCGCGGAGCTGGGGGCATATTCGGAATCAGCATCGAGAGCTCTTCATTTTGAGCTTACACGTCTCTTAACCTGGTCCCGTTTGAAGCGAGAATAGACTTGGCACGCGCGAAGGGGTATGAAAAATCGACCTCTCGGATTGGGCTGTCGCAGTGCTTATTTGGAAGAGGATCAGAAGGTGAAGTTGTAGGCCAAGTCCCAGGTCGATTGGTTCCGTTTGAGCTGAGAACGGGAAAATTTGAAGCCTCGCGTTTGGAATATAGAATATTCGAAGCCTCGCGTATAAACGCTAGAAAAGAATTAGCGACAGTTTAGAAATTCAGCTTCAGAGAGGCAAAAGCGGACCCAGCTCCATATGTAAAGCTGTTCAATCTAAGACAAGCTTTGGGTACATCATTGTATATTTTCTCAGAGTTACCCAGTGTTTTAGATGCCATGAAGTCGAAAATTTTGGATTTGTCGGTTCTCACCATTCCACTCGCAATTTTAAAAATTATGCTTACGTCATTTCGCATAGGCCGGGATCATGCTTTCAACGACGAGCGATGCGACGCAATGTTTACCATCAATATCGACCGAAAATTGATATGCCTGATATTCACTGTCGCTATCGCTGTTCACGGGAGGTGTGATCCGGGCCTTACGTTCGGACTCCAGCAAATGAAATGATAGTTCTTGATTCCGCTTAAAGGGCCGAGGCACTCTAGTGTAAGAGAATCCTTTTTTTCTTCTTAAAGTCGAAAATCTTTCTTTTTGCATGGTCAAAATACTGTAGTACCTGATTCCATTATAGGCTTAACATAATCTTTATATGCATGCGCCAAGACGGTTTTATCACGAGTCGACAAGCCTTTAAAGGCCGTGTTCACGATAAAAAATGTGTTTCAGTTTCCACTAGGAATGGGTAGTGGAGGGGCATACTGTATCGCTGACGTCGAAAGAACGCATGAAAACAAGCCAGGAAAAGCTCCAAAAGAGCCCGAAGTTGCCACTTCGAGCGCAAGGCAAACCCCGAAAGCGCATCACACGCCCACCCACGTGAACAAATGAATGCTCGAAATCGTCAGATGAGCGATGATTTCCAATGATTAGCCCCGTTCTTCCCTTCATTCTCAGCTTCTCTCGTCACTCAGGTCAGCTCGCATAGATCGGCTGCAAAAGACGGAAGTTACAAGCCTCGGACAACTCGTCCACCATTTTCCTTAGCTCAATCTTTGAGGGATCATAACTCCGTTCCCAAAAGGTCTTGTACGATTTCAGAGATATCATTAGAATCAGCATGGGGCGCTTTTTAAGATAGGTGGAAAAACAGAAAAACGATTTCCATCATGAGCACTGCCTTTAAAATATGAAAGGTGCTTAGAAAGCCTTTTTAGAGATGGCTTGAAAATGGGCAGCGAAGCATTTGTCATTCGGTTCTTTTTGGCCCGAGCATAGCCATAGTGTACTTACTTGGAATTTCATCACTAATTGGTTGAAGCGAACTCTGAGCTAACTAGCTCCTTCATCTATCCTTGTGCCCAAAATATTCTTTTGCTGTGAAATCTTCGCTGTTCCGTAGATTGTTACATTGTTATATACGCTCAACAGCAACATGTTAAACTGCAGGTGGTTCTCAATTGTCTGAGCAATGACCCGGCTTCCGCTTGAGGAAGAAGACAGGCTCGCTCACATTATCTTTAATCTGTCCAATGTTGGAAAAGCAATTCTCCTATTCACGGCTGGGCTTACTGCCTATGCTCTATCGAACGTGAGCAGTAAGATCGACTCATGGGAAGGCAACAACGATACAAGGACTAGTTTTCTTATAGCGAATCTTGAGGTAGGTTACACGTTTCCTCTAAGCGGATACATTCCGTAATGCCAGAAGCAGAACAGTTGTTTGAAATCGTTTTAGAAAGCAGCGACTAAAAATGCTCAAGTCGGCTTACTTTTTCTCGCAAATAAAAACATACATACTCCCCAAAGGAAATAAAAGGTGTTTCCACTGCCGTGGAGGTTGAAGTCCGGGGAGCAGGAACGGGAGCGAATTTTTCTGGGCCGATGATGAATTTTTTGTGGAGTAACCGATCAATGAAATAAGTTATTATTATTATTATTATTATTATTATTATTATTATTATTATTATTATTATTATTATTATTATTATTATTATTATTATTATTATTATTATTATTATTATTATTATTATTATTATTATTATTATTATTATTATTATTATTATTATTATTATTATTATTATTATCCATTCATGCGGTTGACCTGAGAGGCTGCGTTGGTCGAAACTCTATTTCGAAAAGTGAGAATATTCAGGTTACTGAACAGAACATGTGGTCGTGTTTGTCATAATATATAGAAAGAAGTTTACACGATAAATTTCGTCATCGTTTTCTCGCCGGAAATTAAAAGATCGGGTTTTCCCTGGAGAGACAGGGTCGAAAGAGCGAACAAAAACGAGCTCGGAAGAGCCCTCATTGGCTCCGAAATTTGCTCGCGCTAGTACTTACCTCGCGTGTATCAGACACGTACCGATATATTAGGAAGGTCTAGCGCGAGCGGATTTCGGAGCCGTTAAGGGTTTATTCGGACCCGTTTTTTTCCCTCTTTCGATCATATCGTTTCAATGAGACCCAGGTCTTTCGATTTCCGGCGAAAAAAAAAAACGAACGCAAACTTTTTCGTGGACACTGCCTTTGAAAGGAGCTGTATCCTGCACCAATGAAGCACCGAGACGCAGAGGGGTGAAATAGGGAAGGACTAGTCACGCGCCACCTTAGGGCATTCTAATACGTAAACGCAATGCGTGTCATGACCTTGCGACCTGTTCAGAAGCTCTACATTCCTCTATAAACGCTTATTCGAAGGTTTCTACGATGCGTGTGAAGAATAGAGCTGATCACGGTTAATGTTTTTAGGAGCTGCGAAACGGTTCCTTCTTTTACAACATCTCGGATCCAGCAACCGGCGTCATTGATGCCGGTATTATCGATTCATGGTTTGAGCACATTATAGAAGGCATGTACCGTTACGACTACGGCAATACATTCGATAACTTTTGTTGGGTGAGAATGGTTAATAACAATGCTCGAATCAAGACAAAGTGAGTTAATTGCACTGCCATTTTCGAATCGTCAAAAAGTGCCAATGGGGGAATCTCTACCATCCTTGTTTCGATCCACTCAATTGTTTGTCGGTGCGCAGGTGAGGAGTTTCTGACAGAAGTTTTGTTGCTAAAGCTAAGGAGTTTGCATATAGGGGCTATTGTTAGCAAAATGATGGGTGTGAGGGGCTACAATACAGGCCGCGCGGTGGAAAAAAGACCGCTTCGTCATAACTCGGATCTAAATGGTCTGTTCGAGTAAAGCCACGCTCAAGACTGGGATGAAGAGTCGCGCTTATATCTTTGCCTCCTGACGAGTCCAGCACCTGAAGAACGATGGGGAGAGTGGGAATTGCCACGCAGCGAGCAAGAACGACATCATGTAGACCTACCGTCGACAAGCTCGTCGGGTTGGTGCTCTCAGTCTAGGGATCAGACACTGCGTGTCGCATATGCAGACTGCTCGGTCATACAGAGAATCGGCGAACGATTCCACATCGGTCATGCAAAGTGTGTTAAAGGCATCGTACGCCCTGAAAACCACTCACCGTTTTTTAAGTTTGACTCATTGGTTGGGCCCCCCTGAGGACGTGAGTAGAGTTTGTCGGGTCCCCGACGCATTATTGGGAAGACATGGTTAATCGAATGCCTCGAATTTCACCAAGAGAGGCCGGCCTTCTGACAGCCATGTGGCATGAAATGGAAAAGAAAGAAGGTTTCCAACAAGCGTAAATGAGTGGAAGTTGATGTACCATTTGTTGATAAGCTACCATCTTTACTCATTTGAGGCCACATGGCTGTCGGAAGGTCGGCCTCTTTTGGCGGAATCTGAAGCATTCAATCTCCCATATCTTCCCAAAAAAGCATCGGTGACCCGACAAACTCTACCCACGTTCTCAGGCGGGCCCAACCATTGATTCAAACCCAAAAAACGGTAGGCGGTTCTCAGCGCGTACGATGCCTTTAACCACCGCAACTGAAGCGACTCCAATAGTGACACTGTCCTCAGTCGTCGAGAAAGTTGTCTGGAACATTCCTCACACCGTCGCGGGGGTCGCTGCCAATTGACCCAAGCTTTCTTCTCTGAAATTTTTTGATATGTTCAATCTTCCGAATCCGCTCTTTCTGGTTTCCATTCAGAAAGGGAGTAGGGAAGTTCTCGGAACATTTTTTTTTGGTGTTTACACTTTCCCACATTTATTCCGGTTTTGACGTTCCATCAATCTTCTTTTCTGTTCAAATGATAGCTAGCGAAGGTTAGATTCGATTATTACAAATGGGATGTCTACGCTTAGTTTTCTGAGATTCCAGTAGGGATACCATCACTTTCATATCTATGAGCGACGATTCCCCTTTACTGCGTTCGATTTGAATTCTTTCTCAATTTGATTTGCAAACTGATGTCCTGAAAAACTAACAGTACACTGAATCCAGTAAGAGGGATGGACAGCAATATATGATGTCGATTGAGGAAAGATATAAGCGATGACGGACTAGCGAGGCTTATGGTGGGATGCATGCGAATTTGACCACACTCCGAAACTCGGTCAGCGAGGCGCATGCTGCTTTGCACAGGCCGTCAGTGCTTTAGAATAAAAACGTTACTGCTCAGTATAGCTCTCTGCCATCATTAATCATATTATTCAGACACCGATTCGAGTAGCCATCCTCATCAGTCTTACTCATCGTCTTCTTACTCTTTATGCCATTCTCCGTTGCAACCCTTTGGTGAATTCGTTGAATGTGCCAAATCCAGTTGTGCTAATCTTCATGCTGAACGAGCTGCTCCATATAACATCTCTATTTTTCTACTATGCTCTGCATGTATGGCAGGATGCAGCTTGTAAGTTTACGAAGCATTTCTCTCTCTTACTATACGTTGAGAGGCGGCATGCACGGAAGCGATGAGATGAGGTTCAAAGACCCCGTGTGTGGTACGATCCGCGCAGAACCGTAACTCTCGCTCTACTCTCCGCGCATGACTCCTCGGCGCGTGACCTTAAAGGCATCGTTCGCGCTGAAAACCAATTTCCATTTTTCAGGCTCAATTTCACGACTGGGCCCGGCGGACCACGTTGGCGAAGTTTTGCGCGTTAAAAACATAAGGTTCTGAAGTTGGAGTGGTTCAAAATGACGGTCCGCCACCAATTTTCACCAACCATCTAGCACAAGGAACAGAAGCGCCACCACATGCGCAAATGATTCAGCATTTGAAATTTTTAATTCGGGAAATTCTAGCATCCAAACTTGCCCAATGGATACCTTATTTTTGAGAATAAGTTCCAGTGAACAAGAGGCAACAGGAATTCACCCACCTAATAAGTTTGAAGCAAAAAACACATCCGACGTTTGCGAAAAAAAACTTCCGACGTACTGCACCAGACACATCGAAATCGACGGAGGGGTGGGATGTGAATAATTCGAGACATTTCAAGATGAGTTTTTCCGAAAAAGTCGATGGTTTTGTGGAGCCTTTCCACTCTTATTCTGTATGTCAGAGAATTGCCTGTGCATAAACATGAAAAAATGAGATACGGTTTTTTGCGCGTACGATGCCTTTAACTCTCGCATGCGCGGAGCACAGATGAAACCCAATTTTTCCGAGGCGCTTTCATGCAAGTTGGCCTAGGCAAATGTGGATGATGATATTTTTCACTCATTAATAACAACTTAAGTGTATTCGCCTGCGCTGAGAATTTTGGCCAGAGCCCGAAACCGGTGGTGGTCTATTACGTGATGAGGGGCGGCGTGTAACTCTGAAAAGCCGGACTAGAGCCAAAGTAACATACTAGCGACAGATTAGCCGTCGGCATTGCACAGATCCGGCCTCACGGATCTCACTCATTAGAGTGATCCCGATAGCCGGTTTGCCGCGAGGCTACGTGACGCGTCTCCAGGTTGCGGATAGGGGGTTTATCGCGGACAAAAAGCGGCCGGTGCTTGCCCTGTGACGCAGGTGGTTTCAGGGCTGGGCTCCCTGCGTCTGCTGTGCCAGACTGACTCATACCTTTTGCTACATTTGTTGGCTCGCTTATATGTGGTCATGTGTGGGTGAGTTGGCGCGTGTGCAGACTGTATCCTGCACGTCGGTCTGGTCAAAAGCCTGCATTCAAGTGACAGGAAAGTAACCTAGAGGCGGTTCGGGGTCGCCTCTAGAAACTAAGCGTCTTGTCCTCTGTCCAAGCACAATCTGAAAAGAGATCGATGTGCTTCTTTCAAACATCAAATAGGCCGTATTTCTGAATATCCACTGGTTATGTCTCTTGTCAACGAATACGATTCCAATGCCAGGCTATATACACCAGCTGTACTGCGACAAGCCGAATGAGAAACACCCCGTCGCACCACAACACGATGTCGTCTATGGATTCCACGAAAGCTAGGGCGTCCCCCGGAAGCGACGCGTGTTGCTGCCCGAACAACATGGAAAAGATGCGTTACCGGCTAATGGACGGAGCCGGCTAAAGAAGTTAGTCCACAAGCATCAAGTTTTGCGTCCTATTCAGCTTGCTAAACTCAATGTCGGCAGTCTTACGTCAGAGAGCCGTGAACTTGCGAGCCGTCTCAAGAGTCGTCACGCGGATATCTGCTGTGTTCAAGAATAGCGTTGGAAAGGTTCAAAGTCGAGAGATATTGGAGATGGGTACAAGCTGATTTTTCTTGGAACATCGGACCGGAATGGAGTCGGTATTGTTGTTAGCGAGGGCCTCAGAGACTCGGTATTGTTGTTAGCGAGGGCCTCAGAGACTATGTTGTTGCTGTAGACCGTGTTTCAGACCGCTTGATGGCCGTTAAAGTGGACGCAGGTATGACCGTGCTGCGGGTGATTTCTGCCTATGTGCCACAATCAGGAGGCCCGGATGAGGTCAAGGACAATCCGTAGGGAGCAATGAAACGCTGCTGATCGGAGGCGACCTAAATGGCCACGTAGGTTCATATCGAGATGGTTTCGAGGAGTGTCATGGAGGACACGGCTTTGCGCAATAAAGAAGGGCAGCGAAGCGGTAGCAGCTGATCTGATCATTACGAATATACAGTTGCGGCAGCGAAAGTAACATTTGGTTACCTACTGCAGCGGTGGTAGAGAAACTCAGATCGACTTCTGGATGCTGCGTCGGAAGGATCGCAATATTTTGATGGATACTAAGGTCATCATTCCCACGGATCATGTCGCAACTCAGCACCACCTGCTAGTCATGGATCTCAAAGTGAGTCGCTCGATCTCAAAGGATTGTGAAGCCTAGAACCAATACGCAGCAAATTAAATGGTGGAAACTGAAGCAGTTCGAACAAACGCTTGCCGCCCCGCTGCTGTGCTGCCTATCTACACGTGAAGATTTGACTGTCGAACAAAGTTGGAGTCCCACGCTGGAAGCTATAATTGCGTCAGCCGGAAGCATGCTGGGTAAAATAAATCCAGGGAAGACGAAAATCGATAAGGCCACCTGGTGGTGGAACGAAAAAGTTCAGACGGTGATCAAGAAGAAGAAGGTTAAGTATAAGTTGTGGATGAGGAGCCGCCGAGACCAGGATCGGGCTGCGTACTTGACGGCAAAGCGGGCTGCAAAGAAGGCTGTATCCATGGCAAAGGCGAGCCACTACAAGGATTTGTACAAAAGGCTGGACACCAGGGAAGGCGAGAAGTCTGTATTCCGTTTGGCCAAGGCGCGAAATCGTTCTGCACTGGACCTCGAACATCAGAGTATCATCAAAGCAGAAAATGGCACCGTTCTTCATCGCCCAACCGACATCCTGGAAAAGTGGAGGCAGCACTTCAACGCTATATCTAACGAAGAGTTTCCCCATCCTACCGTCCCATTTGAAGCCATCGTAGAGGGGCCTGTTCCCCAAATCACACCAGAGGAAGTCAGGGAAACTATAGCGAAAATGAAGTTGCGCAAAGCTACCGGCCCAGATTACTTGCTTGCTGAGGTCTGGAAAACGTTGGGCGATCGCGGCTGTGAATGGCTGGCTGAGTTCTTCAACCGGATTATCGCCGAAGGAAAAATCCCGGATATCTGGCAGACCAGTGTGACTGTGCCCATTTGGAAAGAGAAGGGTGACACAGCTGACTGTTTGTCGTACAGGCCGATTCGTTTGCTGTGCCATACTATGAAGTTTTTCGAACGCATTCTTGACAGGCGTCTTAGGGATATCGTCGTGACAAAAGCAAACCAGTGCGGATTCGAGAAAGGGTGTGGAACAACGGATGCCATTCACGCCACTAGGCTTCTGATTGAGAGAAGCATCGGTGTGAAAAACCGCAATACACATGCCGCTTTTCTCGATCTGAGGAAGGCATTTGATCGGGTTCTACATGATCTCATATGGATGGCGTTCAGGTCTCAAGGCGTTCCGGAAGAGAACATTCGATGGACAAGATTGCTGTACATAGAGCCGACAAGTGTGGTCAGATGCTCATCAGGGACAAGTGACCCCTTTCCTGTCCGTGGTGGAGTCCGTCAAGGGTCTGCCCTGTCATCATTGCTGTTCAATCTCTGCATGGACGCAATCACACGGGATATACAGAAACCGCATCCGTGGTCGCTACTCTACGCTGACGATGTTATGTTGGCAGCCGAGACGAGAAAAGAGTTTGAAATTCGAGTGCAGCTCTGGAAAGATCGCTTGCAACGTTTTGGACTGCAGCTCAACCTCGCGAAGACCGAGTACATGGAATGCGGCGCGCAAGTGGATGACGTATCAATCAAAATTGATGGCACCGACCTTAAGAAAGTGAATTTCTTCAAATATTCCGGCTTTAAAATCACCTCGACAGGCGATATATCATCGGAAGCTCAAGGGCGCGTAACAGCCGCTTGGATGAAGCGGAGGCAACCACGATGATGATGTGTGACAAGAAGATTCCACTCCGTCTCAAATTAAAAATTTACAAGGCGGTAGTGCGACCGGTCGCGCTATACGCTAGTTAATGCTGGCCGACTACTAAAGATGTCGAACAGTGAGAATGCTCAGATCGTCATTGGGTATCACTCTGAGGGATCGGGTCACGAACGACACTGTGCGTGCCACCTTCGGAGTTGCACCAATACACGGAAAGGTGAAGGAAGCCCGAAAGAGATGTTTTGGACATGTTTAACGAAAAGACGCTAGTTTCGTGGCCAAAACTGCACTCAACTTGGAGGTGGCTGGTGTCAGGCCGAAAACGCGCTGGCTCGACCGCGTGAGAACCGACATGGCTGAGGCACGACTCACTCCGGAGGGCGCAGCTGACAGGAATAAGCGGATGACAAGAACCAAACAAACGGACCCTACGTCAACGTGGGACAAACGCTAGGAAGAAGAAGATTGCACAGATCCGGCCGAGGTTCCAGTGTCACGACCAATTGAGAACCAAGGTAGACTTCTATCAGGGGGGGGGGGTCGAGAGCCATACCGGTAGTACAAAAAGCGAGGGGAAACTGGGACAAGAAAATGAGATCACAACAAGATGTCAAAATGAAACTGGAGATCAAACCGAGGGTGATATGTGACAGGAGATCAAAAAAAAAGAATAGAAGAGTGAACTAAACAACGCAAAAACCAATGAGGCAGAATTTGAAGTGGAGATGAAAAAAGGAGGCAGGAACTCACAAGAAGAGGTGACAATTCACTGGCAAAGAAAGGATGCAAGGCAATAGGCAACAGTAGCATGGCCATCGTTAATGGCATGGAAGCGGAGTCGTGGCCGGGTAAAGTGTGTCACCAAAGTGCTCCAGGATATGTCAGCAAGAGTGGTGTTGAGCATTCACTGTCATGGAGGTCATTACAAACAGACTATACTTTCAACGAAATGACACAGATGTTCTGGAATTTCGTAATCTAAGCCGCATCTTTAGGCGATTTAGGGTTCACAGGCTCGCTTCCGCGAAAGGTCTAAAATTTCTCATTCCTGGGAAAAGATGGATAGTTGACTGTTTGAGAAGAGCATTGTTCTTTGTTGTATCTATTGCAATTTACTCCACGGTCCAAGATACGATACCGGCTGAAGCATAAGATTCAATGCGCCCTGAGGGCACATAGGTGCAGTTTCAATCACGAAAACTACAACTAGAATATGACTGCTAGGATATGAAAACGCACCCGAAATTTCATGGAAGCAGCTTTAAGCTGAACAGCCTCCATGAAAAATGTTCAAGACCGCGATTGTTCTGAAATACAATGTATCGAATTTTTAATTAGGGAGTATCGCGTTGCTACAACGTGCGGAAAACTTTGTCCTGAACCCGAGTAGCTAATTTATATATTTCGGCCGGTTCAGAACCATTTTTAGGTGTGATACAATCGATTGTATCACACCTGAAAATGGTTTTTCAAATACCGTTTTGAACAGGCCAAAAAAACTTAATTAGTCACATGGGTACAGGACTAGGTTTTCCTCACGTTGTAGCAACGCGATTTTCCCTAATTGAAAATTCGATAAAAATTGTAAATATTTCATAGCTATCGATTTTTTCATGGCCCCCACCCTATGTAGCGCTGTTCGGCTTGGAGCTGAGTCCATGAAATTCTGGGTGCTTTTTCACATCCGGACAGCCATATACTAAATGTGGTTTGCACTTTTCATTGTTCGCGTATTAAATTGATTACACTACAATTTTTGAAAAATTTTATTTATTGCATTTATAGGATTCATCGATACAATCGATCCGTCAATGAAGTCTTGATCTAAATATTCGTTCACTATAAAACCGGTCGTCGCCATATTTTTTCACAGGTGGGGGGGCTGAGCAAATCGCCTGACTTGGGGGTCGAAAAAAAGTAGGCTTGTATCACACCTCGCGCCGTAGCCTGTTTCCGGGTGAGTTTAGAATATACTCCCTGTTTTCTGTAGCTTCGCGTCGAATTCCAGGTGGAATCCGGGTATGCGATGGATCTTCGGCAAACGCTAGACAACTGCTTTCAAAGTGAATCGCTCCAGCTTCACAAGTGATGCCATTCGAAGCGCTTCAGAGCTAAGCTTACCGTGGCGAAAGACGCCTAAAATCTGCATTGGATTTCTTATTTTCCGTAAAGATAGCATATTTGGTGCAACGAATAGGAAGCGTTAAGTGATGAAAATTCGACCAGTAGAAATGAGGTCCAACTTCGCGTAGTTGAAACCTAATACATTTTCCCACTCTTCACCTCTCACAATTCGCCTCAACAATGTGGGTTATCTTTGCTATGTTTCAGATCATTATGTGGCGAGAACCGTAACGGTGACGATGTTGCTCACATTCGCTATAAAAATGTTCGGCCAAGCTGCATCCCAGGTTATTTTCCCAATTTTTTTTACAGAACTCTAGTGGAATTTTAAGAACTCGATTAGCATTAGTGAGCGATTGACTGTTGATTCCCGACAGTTCGTTGTTTTCAGGAGGGAACGGCGCTGTGGGTGGTACGGCTACTTATCTGCTTTTTCACAGCGACTGTTGCCTGGAACATTTGTGTCAATGTCTTGCATACAATCAGTCATATGAAATGCGATCAGATGGGTGAGGTTTAATACGGCATATCCAACTCTGCATACTGACTCTAGCAAGCTTACAATTTCGTGAACACTTTTTTTCGGGATTATGCTTTACATGGTGTGTCGGAGGCTCAGATAGATTCCTGGTTAATCATGGGTGGAAAGGGTAGGGAATATGGCACGGGCTTACATATGTATGATCGAAATGCACCATGTAAATTTTAGTGATATTTTCACGCGTAATAAAAAAATTATTGGGTTCAGAGTCTCTGGAAAGTAGTTCCGTATGCCTTTGTGAGCTATAAGTGATGGTCTCAGGATTGCAGATCATTCAGATCTGTAACCGTGATAGAAGTAGAATCATCGAGTTTCTTTTTCAGTGCAACCGCTGGTGGCTATTTCTGAGTATAGTTTCTTAGCAATGGTAATGACTAGTTATGTGATTGATGTTGTCGAAACAAGACCACTCCAAGTGTTAGTGTGCTGCACAGCTGAAGATGCGGCTGACTTCGGGAAAGTTGGAAGCCGAACACCTATAAGGGGCAGATACGAATCTGTGACCAGCAACTCCTGAGTACTCACTAGCAAAGCTAGGCAACATCGTTCCTGCCGCGAAGCAGCTGGAGAGGTTTGGTTTTGCCTAGGCCTTGTGATCACTCAGAATTTTTCAGATTATTAGGTTTTATAATAGTAGATGTGCTTTAATAAAACATTGTTAATATACTTAGTTTTTCATTAGTACACATTTCACGATAATCGAAATGGAGTAACGTTTGAAAAACAGAAGCACTTTTCGAAATAGAATGTCTGTCTGAAATACAGCTCTGCTGGATCTATGTATTATAGTTTACGGCAATATCAAAAGGCTATGGTGTGGTCGCGGTCGAACTCCTAACTTCGCCAGATTTCGTCATCGATCGACAGCCCAGCTGATTTTCTGGTTGAGTGTTACTGTTTTTGTTAGTTTTTTTTTTGTTTGTTTCTGCTTAACTTCTGTTTCTAAGTGTTTAAAATGGCCTATACCCGGATTTTCTTCCGTTTCTGGTTCCGAAAATCCGGAAACGTACCCTACAAGCCCAAGAAGTACCGGAAATGCGGAAACGAAATCGGGAGCGAAGCACTTATTACACTTCTGCTAAACTGTTGTTCTCTGAACCGAATTCCGGTCCGCATTAGCGGACTACGGCTGTTTCATCATGCGACACGCGACACGTGCTAATATGAGGCTGGGCCAATTGGTCCCGAACGATTCACCTTTCTCCCAGCACGATTATCACGTGTCGCATGATGCAAGTTCGCAATTGCGGACCGGAATTTAGCTGTGAGAACGATAGTATTGCAAATAGGGGCTTTTCTTAGTGCGTCAGAGAAATTTGCCCTTCTTTCGGGCTTGGTTGTTTTTTTTGGAGGTCCTACTGTAAAAATCGAAAAAAAGCAATTCCCCTCACGCATTAAGAAAAGCTCCTATTTGCAATATTTAAAGAGCCAGACACAAAAATAAAGCAGAAACAAGCGTGAAAAAAAGAGATCCCGTAACTCACTCAGAAAATCAGCTGTGCTTTCGATCGAAGACGAAATCTGGCAAAATGCCAGGTTTTTTTAGTGTGCCGTAGCCACTATAGCCTCTTAACATTACGGTAAACTGCAGGTGATCTGCAGGTGTCACACTTGTTTCAAAGAAGTGCGATATCGCAAAAATTACTCGCGCGCAGATCGCTGACTGGACTGAAAATGCTGAGGCAACAACACACACACGACCTTCGTATGCTATAACATACGATCATCAATTTTTTTCAAGTCACTTCAAAACTTTCCCATTTTTTGTTCTAGCAAGCTCGTCAGACGTGTCGTCCGGTTTACTACAGGCCTACAGCGCATGTAATGTGCTTCTCTGGGCCAAATTCCGCTCTGCAATCGCGCCTCAACACGCTTCGCGGCCGCACGCGCCCGAGTCAATCGAGTTTCCAGCGCCGAAGCCGACTCGATATGGTTTTTTATGCGCTTTTCTCCAATTTCGAGAAATTTAGTTTCCAGTTTTCAAAAGTCAACTAGAGTCAACAGATCGGCGGCTGCGGCGCTGGAAACTCTTCCGACTCGAAAGCGCGCGGCCGCAAAGCGTGTTGAGACGCAAATGCGGGCCGGAATTTGGCCCAGAGAAGCACAGTACAATACCAGCGCCTAGTTTGTTTTGTTTGTTTTGTTTATTATGTCACTTAAGGCAAACGACATATACACATAAATATACACACAAACACACATAAATAAGACAAATAAGACCAAAAAGAGTACAATAAGAGCCATACGAATAGTTGTAATGATAAATGATGATTTCCGAGACATGAAGGAAAGGAGGTAAAGTATACGGCATACTACGGCTTCAATAACTTGGCGGCGAATTTGCGTTTGAAACGTTTGAGTGTGAGCGGCGATGTCTCGCATTTTGTGAGAAACGTTGTGAGAAACGCATTTTGTGAGAAACTAGTTTTGTAGAAACGGGGAGCATTGGCCAAACTTGGCAAAAAACGTCCGATGCTCGTAACTTTTTTGAACGAAGACGTTTTCAGATCCTGAAAACTATCATATTCGTAGGTCGAATTCCTACATAATAACGTGCTTTGAGGACCGAAGTTCCCTGAAATAGCTTTGTTTTGGAGTAAAATTGTTTTTGCGGTCGTTTCCCAAAAACGTCGCGCGCGGCAAAGTGCGGCGAAACTTTGAGTAGTAATTGTACAAGTAATACAAGAGCAATCTCGATGTATTCTTTGTAAATTAGATGAGGGCGGGCAATCTAGATATTTGTGCATATGGAATTTCGGAATTCCTTCATAAAACACACTAGGGAGCTTCCTGAAAAGTCCGACTTCTGTTGCAAAAGCCTCAGACCGATAAATGGAGGAGTTTGGAAATGCGACCTGAATAAGTCTCGAGATTCTCCCACCTTCATCTAATTCACGAGGAAAACAAAGAGTTTGCTCTTCTATTACTCGAACAATTACTGCTTAAAGTTTCGCCGCACATCGTCACGCGCGGCGTTTTTTAGGAAACGATCGCAAAAATAATTTCGCTTGAAAACGAAGCGATTATAGGTAACTTTGACCCACAAAGCATATTATCAGGTAGAAATTTCAGCTGTGAATATGATAGTGTTTTCAGCATTCAAAAAAAGTCGCGGTTTTAACAGTCACAAGCTTCGGACGTGTTTTTGTTAAGTTTGTCAAATGCTCCCGGTTTTTTCAAAACTTAGCGCGGGTATTGTACATACCCGTTGTTTCCACGATGAACCATATAAAGCTTGTGAAAGTCTCAAGGTGTAGAAGCCCGAAGAGGCTGCTGGTAGCTACAGTTTATTATAGATGCAAGAGTAGCATGCTCGAACATGTGAGATTTGACTGGTCCATAGAATTTTGAAAACGAGCTGTTAACTCTCGAATCGCTAGTGGCGCATCGTTCTCGCATTGGACGGAGTAAACGAGCAGAACCTTACGCTAATCGATCGGAAGCTTATGCAAAGCGAGTGGAACTTTTCACTAAGCGGGCTAAAGCTTGAAGGCAGTGTTAAAGAAAGTCTTCAATTTTGAGATTATTTGCTATATTGATTTAGTGGCCCCGGGTAGAGCTGAAATAACGTAGAGATTGAGAAAAACGCACTAGATGTACACGAAATCCTAAAGTATCCCCCCGCCTCTTAAGTATCACAGGAAATGTTTGTTGTGGCAACGGAATCGTTTGTGGACCCGCCCTTTGAAACTCTCTACTCTATGTATATTGCTTCGTTCTTTACTTAGGGCCCTAACTAATCTAGCTTCACGCAAAAATATTTTTCTATTTTCAATTGACCGAATTTTTCTCCGGTGACAACCACCATAAACATGTTCATCCAACCGGACAACTAGTCGATGTCATTGAATAATATTATTGAAATACGACGTTTTCATGCGTTTTCCGCCGTTTCTTCGTAAATTCGGTAACACTTGGAGGCCAACGCATTCTTTTATGTGAAAAACTCGGGGACGAAAATCATCGTGAACACTGCCTTCAAAGGCAGTGTCCACGATAAAAATCGTTTTTGTGTTTTTCACCCTATCTTAAAAACGGTCTCGTGCTGATTCTATCAATGTCTCTGGAGACGGAGTTATGTTCCCTCAAAGATTTAGCAAGGGAAGCATGGTGGACGAGTAGTCCGAGGCTTCTAACTTCCGTCTTTCGCAGCCGATGTATGCGAGCTGACCTGAGTAAAGAGAAAAGTTGAGAATGAAGAGAAGGACGGGGCTATTAATAGGAAACCATCGCTCACCTGAGAATCTCGAGCTTTCATTCGTTCACTTGGAGGGCGGGCATTGCGCTTTTGGGGTTCGCGTTGCGCTCAAAGTGGCAATTTCGGGCTATTTTGGGGGTCTTCCTGGCTCGTTTTCATGCCTTCCTTCGACGTTAACGTTACAGTATGCCCCTTCATTACCCATTCCTAGTGGAAACTAGAAACCATTTTTTATCGTGAACACTGCCTTCAAGCAACGCGAATGAAATCTTACGCCAAGCAAGCATAACTGTGCACGGAGTCGGATAGAGAGGGAAGTCGTACACAAGGTGGAAAAGGCGGTTCGATCTCTCCGCAGAGTACGAGCAACATCTTAAAATAACGCGTAGACTACTATCAGCTGGTTATTCGGTCAGAGGTTACTACTGTTGTCCTTTCTATAAAGAATGCTCCAGTCCAAAACCTCTCGTTCGTCTATTGTCGCTTCCTTTTGAGTAATGAGGCTAAGATGAATCGGTATAATTTTTGCAGTTTTGTTTGCATTTAGGTTGCTTGTAGGCATAGTCCAAGCTCTTGGACAAAATTTTCACACAATCGCGAAGTAGATCCACCCTGTATGACACCTGCCAAGTGCGAGCTGTCCCTGCAAACAAGCGAGATACAGGAGGAAGTCACCCTGGGGCGTCCACATCAGGAAGCCACTTTGGCACGCCCCTTTTATGATCTTTCGAGCTCAACAGTGGCAAGATTACACATGGCTTCCGACTAATAGTTACTTTCGCTCTAAGACTCTCTCTTCTTTCAGGTCAGCTCGCATACAACGGTGACAGACTTTACAAACCTCGGACAACTCGCCCACCATGCTTCCGCAGGTCAACGTTTGAGGAACCATACCTTCTTTCCCAGGGGTCTTGTACGATTCCAGACCCATCATTGGAATCAGGACGTGGCCGTTTTTAAGACCGACAGAAAAACGGAGAAGTGATTCTGAGGCTGGAATGCGCCTTTAAGCACGAAAAAAAAACTTAGGTGTTCACTTGTGGAATCTTCGAAAATATTTGTTAATGAAAGTTATAAGCTTCCGAAGCTCAGCACATTCGCTTCGAAGAAATTTTTCGCTTAGATCTTTAATGAGAAGGAGTTTTGTTTCATCTAAAAAACTTTCCTTTAGGTAATCAACCATGAGGAATCGTTGGCAATGCAGTTTTTGAGAAATTCATTGATTTTTAGTTTGTTTTCCGAGCTTGGATCTCAAAAACTATGCTTAGAAGACGTGCCGTAGTCGTTTTGGTCTCCAAAAAAGAAGAAATAAAAAACTATAGACACATCCAATCTTATTTTTTGATGATCGAAGACGGTGCACGTGGAAAACTGTGGAACATGAGGTCGCTCATGCATTCGATTGCGCACTAGAGAAGAGCGGTGGTTTTTGCCTACAGAAGTTTGATCGAAATTGAATTAGGAAAAAAGTACCATATCACTTTCACAACATTGAGTTGTACCTTGAGTGCACGAAAACCTCTTTTTTATTTACTGTAGATATTACGAACATTGTTGAATGTTAATTACATGCCAATGTCGCGCTAGGTAGTGCTTGATTAGTTGTGAGACGAACACTGCTCACCTTCCGACGAGAAATGGAACAGGATGCTCTAACATAGACATTTGGCGCTACGCACAATGCTCTTGCTAGGTTTTGTACAGTGCCTTCATTCGGGAGTGCACAGGTTGCCCTTTTCACCCGCACTAGCTACTACCTTAAAGGCAGTGTTCATGACAATCTTCGATTTCGAGATTTCTCGTTAAAACAATTGTTTGGCCTCCGAGTAGAACTGAAATGACTAAGAAATCGGGAAAGACGCCCAAGAAGGGCACCTAAGCCTCTACTCTCACGCTTTTGCAAGTATTGACTTCCACAAACTTTTTAGGCGGCAACGGGTAAAACACCAAAACTAACCCGATTCGATTCCACCACGGCCAAGCCCCGCTGCAGTTAGTAGACGACCGGGAGCAAGTGAGGCACCTTCGAAATCGATACCATCACTAACCACGGTGCCTACTAGCAGGAGTTGATATCTCACAATCCACACAGTGGGAGAAGCGGTAGAAACTCGTAGGTTATCGTGATGCACTCGTTTCGATTGTTAAGCTTTGGATCCCGAGTGCGTATATAAAATGCCTCCAGGGCCTTTCTCACAGCGATATCCGTTTCTTGGCAGAGTACTGTGCAAGTGATTTCGAAGGCGATATTATTGTGTTGTTCAACTCTGTGTTTGCCGAGAGGTGTGAGGAGAGATTTGCGTCTTTTTCCAGCCAGATGTTCCTTGAGGTGCACATACAATAACCTTCCCGTCTCTCATATATATATATATATATATATATATATATATATATATATATATATATATATATATATATATATATATATATATATATATATATATATATATATATATATATATATATATATATATATATATATATATATATATATATATATATATATATATATATATATATATATATATATATATATATATATATATATATATATATTTCATTACAAGCCAAACACTGTAACTGATATACAACACCGCCCCGCGCACAGTCTCCATCCCTTCCGAATAGGCAAGTCAAGCAGTTAGCAGTGACACACGATCGGTGGTACAGCCTATTTCTGACGAGTTTGGGTTTGATATTGTCTCGCCGGATGCTCACAAGAGCAACATCATTGTTCGAATCCGCGGGAGCTAAACACTGTCGAAGTTCGCCACTGATTTTGTCCGAAATAAACGGGAGTAGAAGCGGGATCTTGCCATCAAAGATGTTCCGAGAGCGAGTGCTCCGATTTCGCGTGCGACGCTCCTTCGCGTATCCGTTCATCGTGGCGATAGTACTCGCTAGGTCGTTGGATTCTTGACGCTCCATGATACCACCGCAAACTTCGAGTGCTGTCTTGAGCATATTTCACACCACCGCACGCTTTACGGCTTCAGGATGCGCTGACGTTGCGTGGAGTAGGATGTTCTTTGGACTGGTTTTCCGGTACCATTTTACGCTATACGCACCGCTAGACAGCTTAACCTGCAGATTGAGAAAGGGTAGTCAGCAACTCCGAGGAATTTCTCGCGTAAGTCTGATGTATTGTGATTGCTGGTTCAGAATGGTGAATAAATCGTCCATCTCTCTTTGGGTAGATGTTATGACACAACAATCGTCGATATAGCAACAGTGCATAGTGGGCAGACGTTCCAGTACAGGCCTTTCTGTTCTGTTCATGAAGCAAACTGCTAAGACTGGTGCGAGACAAGTAAGTAATGGACCACAAGTCGATATGCCTGCCATGCACTATAGCCATAGCTGGTCGCGGAAAGTGTGATCCCTGCCTGAGTTCTATTTTAGAGTTCCATCGCAACGCGGCGCGATGATATGTTTTCTGTGGGCATCGATCGAGACTCGATTGCTGGCTCATCTCGTCGATTCGCATATGAGCCATGAAATCGAGCCCCGCCGTGGTGTAACTCCAAAAACCCCTAATGCACACCGGCGGCGCGATCTGTCGCTGCCCCCTCTCATTCGTTCTCTCCCACCCATGAGCCAGCAGCCGAATCTCGAATGACCACCTTCCGATCATTCGCATGACCGGCGATCATACCTTGAGACGGTGGGTGTTTTCCAGATTTTATTCTTCGCTCTCTTGAAATGTTCCTGTGAGGGGGTGTGTGAGGCTTTACACAATCCTTTGAAATTATAAGCACAAAGGCCTCAAACGTAGAAGCCATTAGAATTACGCGATTTTACAGCCCGTACCTTTTTTCATACCCTACCGTATTATGTACCTACAATTTTTCTACATGGGGATCGACTGAAAATCCCAAATTATCTTACCTTCGTTCTTCAAAATGACTGAATTCTCCCTACTAGATATTTTTTATTCTTGTTTGTCGAAATGAGAACGACGAAGTTAGAATTATAGATCCTGCACCCGGCTTCTGACGAAACAGTCAATTTTAATTTTTCAGAGGGGGTGCCTTTTAGGAACGTGCTATGTAAGCGGATGAATCCAGGGTTGGGCGCACTTTCCGGAATGCGCGTTCAACTCTGGTCCAACATCATAGTTCAAGAGAGAGGTAGCTCGCGACAGTTCCGCCGACGTGATACCGGTGCACAGGTCGCCAAGATTTAATAAGCGAACTCATTCTCACAGCAGCCCCGCAAGGACTAGTTAACCAAATATATGAAAAACGTCGGTACGACGAAACAAGAAACGTAAGCTTTTCGAAAAATTTTTGGTTTCCAGTGAGAGGATGCCCGCAGTGTGATACTTTTTTGACAAACAAAATTTTCTTTAACAGAATCTTGACTCGGGTGCGCACTAAACAACGCATATTTCACGGTGCACATGTTAAAAAAGTAAAAGTATCGTAAACAAATCACAAGATAAAAATAAGGCACAAAACCATGACAAAATGATAGGGCAATCCACAGTGGTGACACAGGTCACTAACCAATTTTCCCACCAGGGATACGGCAGACTGCAAAGAACCTGCTTTTTTGCAGATTTGTGACTAGCAATTAGAAATTCAATCACAGTACAATACCACCAAGTTATTTGTTCAGAAATCAACACTATAAGAAATAAATGTTGACCGAAAAGAATATACTCTCTATGATATGCATATGTACATATATATGAGCAATGTATTGGGAGAATGCTTGTTTCTGACAATATAGTGACTACGCGCCACACATATGGACAAGGTGTCGACTCAATTGGGAAGCCATCCGCTATTTTACACCATACAAACTGCTGACCCGCCAAACAACATTTTCTCTGAGTTCACTCATCAAATGATCGGGATAGTTCGTTGTCGAGAAGTTGGCCATTCCTTCTATCACCTTAAGCCATTTGCGGCCCCAGTCTCCAGAATTCACATCACGGTAATGCCTGAAAATCAAAGTATTTTTCTCTCCTTTCTGTTCACGTTTATTCATGTATAGACTGTTGTTATTATAGTGTTCTTATTGTGATATGACATGTGTAGTTCGCGACACAAAAATAAACAGTGCAAAGAAGAAGGATAATAGACGCCGTTTTTCATTTAACTCTCCTACTAATCTGAACACATCCCTAGACACCACAAGTTAAGTCTTACCGACCAGTCGACATTAAATACATTGAGTGAGCCTGGGAGCCATTCTTCAACAGCTATCCTCCCCAAAGTTCCGAATCGGCATATACTAGGTTATCGAAAACGTTTCCCGCCACTCCTTTCTGTGGAAATTTTCAAAAAATTTGTGGCACTGTTTTCTAGCCAAGTATAATATATCGTTTGATAACGCTAGCCTTGTCCTAGACCAAATATTGTTAGCTCTCAACCAGCAGACGTCCTAGCGTCAAGTGACCGCAAGGTGACGCTGGGGTTTGCATCTTCAGCATTTGTTATTTATCTGATTCCCCAGCGACCACTGCAGCCGGCCAGTTGTTGACGTTGAAGGCATAGTGAACGTAACGGCTGTCACTAATATTATCGATACCATTGCCAACCACGTGCCGTCCTCGGACACGTTGAATGCGCCAGCTGTCGAGCGTCATGCGCCAGCATTTGAGCGCTGGCGCATGATGCTTCGACGCCTTGCCGCTGGTCGTCTGCTATGGACGGAGCCTGAAGCACAGACACTGCTAATCCAAACGTTTCTAACATATCGCAAGCTGCTAAAGTCGATAGGGCCTTTTTTCCCTTTGTGAGCTAGTAGATAGGTCCTGCGAGACTTCATAATGGAGCGGTATTTATAATATTGCGAGGTTTTACAGTGGAGCGATATGTAAACTTTCAACGATTTTTCTGAAAATACTACTATGGCTGTCAGAGACAGATGAATTGAACTTGTTTCTGAGATAAAATTAAATTGATTAACGAATAACAGAATAAGCATTAATAAGGAGAAAGTTGTCAAATTAAAATAATAGCAAATTTTTGCTGCTGAAACCCGTTCCTTATGGCAGAAAATACTGAAGATGCAAATTCACGAAAGTTGCAGAATGTTAATAATCAGGCTCCGTCGAGATTTCATGCGACTATCACTACAAAGCATTCAGTGCGTTCAAATCTCTTATCATCGTTGGCGTCTTTGGTGGTTTGATTGAAGCAAATAGAAGCACTCAGTGGAGCTCAGTACACAAGATCCATACTAAGTTTCAGCGTATATTTCGAGGACAACCAACGTTTTCTTCAAGTGGAAAAGAGCATTGAATAGATAACGATTCGCGTTTTTGAAAGGTGTACCACACTTGGTCAAAATAAGTACGCTTAAAGTTTCAAAAAATTGACAAATTCGACTGGCTGCAAACTTTTCCGGCAATCTAATATTTTGCATTAGAACATGTGCTTGTTAGTTTTTTAGTGAGTGCTTACGGTTTCCAAACACGAAGCAATCATTGTCATTGCTGAAGTTGTGTTTTCATAGCTAATCAGGTACTGGTAATTCATTCATAACATGCTACACATAGCCAGCGTAAGAGATAGTCCCGCAAACAATCAATTTTCAAAGAGACCTACCTGACAACGGCTTCCTCAGGTTTGGCAAGATGTAGTTTGTAACCAGAAAAGAACTTGAGTGGGAAATGCACGTGCATAATGAAGACCTGGAAAAATGGTGAGTCGTAATGCATCTCCTGCTAATTTCGACGATTGTCTTTCGTGGAAACGGTGCCACCTTCTCCGGATCTACGATGCATTTAGCAGTGTGGCCGACAGGGCAGACGTCGGATGTATTGTGATACCTATAGGTTGGCATCCAACTTGCAACCTAAATTAAAAATGTCGAATATTGCTTGAAGATTCGGGAACGATTGCAGATTGAGGTTCACACAATACGGATGATCAAACTCTGTGTTTCAGTAGGCAGTGACGCAGCCAGAAGTGGAGCGAGTTGGGAGATTCCATTATTGAGAAAAATGAATTATATCACTTGACACTGCTTCTCTCATAGCCAACAGTCCTTCATCTCTCTTTCCTTCCTTATTTTTTCTCTTTTTCCAATTAAGCTTTCTCTTATGATGTTGTTCGTTAAATGATCCGGTATGTAAGCGTTGAGCTTTATCTGGCATTTTCAACTTCAACGTTTACACCCTTTCTCTTTTCTTAAGAATCGACCGTGCGGAAAACTGTGTGAGAATCCCTGAACCCATATGTTGGGATAAGTTAAAATTAGAACAACCCTCTCTACCTGTTCATCATTCTCGTAACGTGCTGGTAGTGTCTCGTTCTTCAAAATCCATCGCTGGCGAAATTGGACGGCTCCGATAGCTGAATCTGTTACGCTGCTGAAAACGATGCCATATTGATTTGATTCTCAAATATCTGAATGTTACAGAGGCTTGATTACTTCGATGAGCGGGAGGAGTCATGACATGATAGGGATCCGTGGAGTTGTGAGGGGCAGGGCGAGCTAGGTGGATTGGATGATATTAACGAAGATAGCAATGAGGGAACCCCGAAGTCTCGATAGCCCTCAAAACATAAGGTGGGGCCTAATGCTCAACCCATGTACCATATCACGCTTAAATGGAACAGATAGCTCGAGTGCAGAGACTCTCAATTCTTTATTTAAAGGCAGTGGTGGCGATCGAATATGCTTGTCGGCTTTTTCTCTCTAAACACTTTTTTGGGTCTCGAGTAATAGGACCTATAAGAAAAAATCGCGAAAAAACCACTGTTTTGGGCCAAATTTGAAACCTGAACTTTCTTGTCTTTTGATGGTGGACGAGCCCACTCCACACCATAGGCATCGATGACCTCTTATATCAAAAACATCAGCTATCATAAAATTGAATTTCAATCAATGAACCTTCGAATGTATGAACTTATCTAGTCAAGAACATTGACTGAAGTGATGCTTTCATTGTTCAACTGTTTTTATTCGTTAAATTTGCATTTAATTCGTCCTCTGGATGTCGATGATTTTTGACTGCTCGGCATGAGACGGCGATCTTTTTCGTCATCGCTGTGCACGTGTGCACGAAACAGCTTCTTTGGGCCCTAGAAACTCTAATTCTAGCCCGTTTTTCACCGCTCTACCTTCGTAGTTTTTCAGCTGTTTTCGAACTAAGCTGATTTTTGTAGTTTTTTCTATAACGTTTTTCATCGTGACCACAGCCTTTAAGACAGAGGTTAAAGGCAGTGTTCACGATAAAAATGTGTCTCAGTTTCCACTAGAAATGGGTAGTGGAGGGCACACTGTAACGTTGACGTCGAAAGAACGCATAATAATGAGCCAGGAAGCGCCCCAGAAGGGCCTGAAGTTGCCACTTTGAGAGCAAGGCAAACCCCAAAAGCCCAATGCTCGCCCTCCGACGTGAACAAATGAAAACTCGAGATCATGAGATGAGCGATGGTTTCTGAACAATAGCCCCGTTCTTACCTTCATTCTCAACTTCTCTCTTTACTCAGGTCAGCTCGCATACATCGGCTACAATAATTGAAAGTTACAAGCATCGGACAACTCGTCCACCATGCTTCGCTAGCTCAATTTTCGGCGAACCATAACTCCGTTCTCAGAAGGTCTTTTCCGTTTTCAGAGACATCATTGGGATCAGCATGGAACAGTTTTCAAGAAAGTTGAAAAAAATAGAAAAACGCTTTTCATCGTGAACACTGCCTTTAAGAAGTCTCCGTGCACTATCATGATTTTCATGCATCCACTATCTTTAGGAATTTTTTTTAAACAAATTATTCTAGTCCATAAGTGGGGGTCTCCTGCTGCAGAAAGAAAATTAGCTCTCATCTGTAGGGACGACGAGGAAGAAATGGCTTGAAGCCTGTGATAACTGTCGAGGATACCAGGTTGTTCAATAAGCTTTGTCGTTCGATAAGAGAGGGCGTTGCTACTAGCCTAAAATTTTTTCGTTTTGTTGGTACACGCTTCATATAAACGTATGTAAAGTTTCATTTCAATCTGTCAATTCATTCTTTGTTTACAAGCCATGTAGTGTCGCCGTTTCAATTGAATAGCGTGCAGTGATAAAATTCTTATTTTCGTAAGGTGTTGGAAGCTGTAGCACCAAAAAAAAAATCACGAACGAATGTTAAAAGTGTATAATGATTGTTCACCTACAATTAGAACAGTAGAAATATGGGTTTCTGAATTTAAACATGGTCGTACAAGATTTGAAGACGACCCACGTGAAGGACGTCGAAAAAGCACATCAACACCAGAAATCATAGCCAAAATACAGGATATGGTTTTGGAAGACCGTCGATTGACTGAGAGAGATTTAGTAGAAGCTCTCCACATCTCATTAGGCAGTGTGAGCCATATTTTAGGTTAAATTTTGGATTTTAGAAAGCTGCGCGCACAACGGGTGCCGCATTCGCTAACAATGGAGCAAAAACACATCCGAATGCGACTTTCTCAGCAACATTTGGAGCGTTTTAAAAAGGATAATGTGGATTTTGTGCGTCGATTCACCACTATGGATGAGACTTGGGTCTATCACCATAATCCTGAATCAAAACAATAGACCGAAGAGTGGTGTGAACCTGGTTGTGCGGCTTCGAAACGTGTTCGTGTACAGAAATCGGCCTAGAAGGTTATGGCATCACTTTTTTGGGATGCGAAAGGAATTTTGTTTGTGGGTTACTTGCAAACAAGTGAAACAATCAATTTTGAATATTATTTCAATCTTTTGAATAAGTTGAACAAAAAATCCGTGAAAAAAGACCAGGTTTGCAGAAGAAAAAACTTTTTCATCAGGACAATGCACCACGTCACAAGTGCATTTTGACAATGGCTAAAATCCATGAATTAAAGTTCGAATTGTTGGAGCATCCCCCATATTCACCAGATTTGGCCCCCAGCGACTCTCATTTGTTTCCAGAACTCAAAAAATTGGTGCGTGGCAAGCGTTTTTCATCGAATAAAGAGGTCATAACGGCTGTTGAAGCGTATTTTGCAGTTCTTCCGGATTCTCATTTCAGGGATGGGTTCCACAGATTGGAGAATCGTTGGAGCAAGTCTATTAATGTTCAGGGAAATTGTCCTGAAAAGTAAAGTGTATTTTGAACCGTAAAATTGTGTTTTTCTTATTGAACGACAAAACTTATTGAACAACCTGGTAGTTTCAAACTGACCCGAGGTAACTGCGTAAGTTTTGACGGCTATCCTTCGATGTTGATATCAGTCGTTCATCCAAATCAATAAAAGCGACCCAGCGAGAGTGCTTCCTCGCTCTGATGAGGCAATCCTTGAAAATTTCAAAACTTTCGTCAAAATTTCTGGGACGTCTAGGAAACTTTTCAACCTAGTTCAAATGTTTCCTTCTCCCAATCACATCCAACTTCGCTAGGGCTAGCCTGTTTAGGTAGAGTTGCTCGAAGACCGGCGCGCTAATTGGCTAATAAACGCAATGAGAGCTATATACAGGCTTCATTTAACGTCGTGAATGACTCACGGTATTCCGGATGGGTATATAAACCGCCCCGCAGGGCTAGCGCGGTCAGATGGTCAGATCGCCTCAGGGCTGCCTTCGTGACACTATTCTTCTATCTGTTAAATATGAAACGTCGTAATGAATCGGTTGATTGGTTATTTGTCTACCGCGTTTCTATGGAGAACCACCGGTGTATCAAATCATTTAGGGTCCTTCGTGGTGATAAGACTATTCATTATGTTTGACCTTCAATCAATATTGCACCCGTGTTTGTAATCAGACCCTGAACCGGCTTTTCGTATCGTCAATCACTGGTTGGGAGGAAGCCGCGACGCTGCTTGGCGGGAGAAATCGCGCGCGGGTGAACTATGGCTACTGATCGAATAATTTCGCACCCAATAGCTGGGCTTCCTACTCGATAGACGCTGACCTTATGGGCACGCGGTTTGGTGGCGATGATTGTGGTTTTAGCGGGGTTTCTCACTCTGAACGGACACGGTGCATCAAGATGACTTTGCTAGGGGGTTTCTCGGGAGGATTACAAATTCGTTCTTTGTTTCTCTTTCCCCGATTATTGAAGGATTTAGGTTGACTGGGGTATTTAACTGACAGTAGAAAGTGGTGCAGAGTTCTAAGAAAACTACTCAGATACGCGCGGCTTAGTTAGGCAGCACGAGGGGATTACTAACGCAGTTTCTCGTCGAGTTGTAAGCCCCTTCCGTTCCCCCAACTGTTGCCCAGGGCAGCACGTTGTGTCCTCTTGCTCCGCCCACTGCCCCAACTGCTGCTCGTATAATGGCCCACGTGCTGCTACAGTCGCCCCAACTGCTCCAGTCGTATCCCCAACTGCTATTTTTCCTTTTGCCCCAACTGCTGCTCCTTATTGTGGCCCCAACTGCCGCTGTTCTTTCCCCAATTGCTGTTCATCATGGTCCCAATTGCTGCTCTTCATTCATGATCTTTCCTTTCTTTTTCATGAACCTTCTCCCGCAGGGGATATGTCGAGCTCAGCAGCAGCGCTAGGTCGACCTAACAAAATTAGAGACCTCATTGAGGCTCATTCACATCTACAACAGCTGGTTCATCCTTGATTATATCCAATGATCTCCGCCATAGTCGAAGGAAATGATGCTGGCACTACGGACTGTCTCATGCCCACCCTAGGCGGCCTCATATCTGGCACGAGTTTGCGAGGGCCTTTCAATACAGGCCTCGGTCAGTAGTGAATGTGAGTCTCCAAAAACATTTCTTGAAACAGAATTTCTTTATACCTTAAACAAGAATTGATTTTCGCTCGGTCTCGTGACTGTAGAGATGTGAATAAGGCGCGATCTGTTTCTCTCGTTTCGAAAGACGAATTATGACTTTCTTTGTACAAAAAGTTATATCCATATATTCCGCTCAAAATATTCTTAAATCGCTAAAATTCAAACTGTTTAGACAAATGTCCAGGGTTAAACGGAATTCAAATATCAGAGTATTCATCATTTATTGACCTCCCTGTGAACGGTGATTTCTTTTCTTCCAAGAAACAAACATTTTAGAATTTCTTGAAATTTTATTCTTCTTCTTCCTAAATTATTGTCGTGAACATTTTTCGAAAAGGTTCAAATTACTGATTTCATTGGAAATTGTTTTTGAGAACTGTCGGCTTAAAATTCTGTGAATATTGTGCTTTTCGTAAAGAAAAGGTACATATTTCCCATTTCGCTCAACTTTTGGCAAACCATCGCCGCTCAGCATTTAAAAAATACAAGTCTTCGTCCAAAACCAAAACAATTGGTTTTTCTATGGAAAATGCGAGTAAAGTTCGAGTTCATGGAAACGCATTTCAGAGTGAAGGTGATTTTTTTGAAATTCCCGACTTACACCTTCCAGATTTAAAAAAAAAATACAAAATGTTGCAAATCTGGAAGAACACGCTAAATAAATCATTTTAGAAGAGTTGAACACCTCTCGAATTTTTGGCCGTATTCACACAACCACCATCCGATGAGAATGACGATTTATCCCTTCTTCCAGAATAATTCATCAGTTTTCAGCCGAGCTGAACCGTTCAAATTGCTCTTAAAGAACTACTTTTCTCGAAGGTGCCATTTTAAATTAACATTTTCTCCAGAGTGAAACTGCGTATGATTCATTTATTTTATTTATTTCAGTAAAATACCAAAAGTTATTTTTGAAGACTCGATGCAATGAAAATGTGAATCTTGCATAAAAGTACCACGTTTGAAGAGGTCGCGCGCTGATAAAAATGAGCTCTCCGCGCAATGGGCTGGCCCCACCTCACGCTTAGCCAGCGATAGAGTCATAGAAGGGCGACCAGTTGGAGATTAACTGGATGTGTTGAAAAGTGGCTTCGAGCAGTTGGCAGTTAGTAGGTCGCGGCGATTTGGCGATTGGGTGGCATGGTGTCTTGGTCGCCGGCGAGCGGGCTGCGCATGATCTTTAACTCGAAGACAAACTGGAGAAAAACTGATATTAAATTGACAAAATTGCTGCAGATTCACGGGAAGGAATCGTTTGACTTCAACCCCATCTATTGTTTTTTGCGAGCAACACATATTGGTACAGTCGTCCTGACAACAACACAACAACACTGTCGAAATAGTGTACAGCGGGGAAGGTGTGGAGAAACCATTCAATTGCACTTCCTGATCCGAAACTTTGAAAACACGCAATGTCGAAAAAAAAAACGGTTACGAACGATCACAAAAAAACCTGTGCGGCTCTAAACCTGGGTGTTCCTCTCACGCCACGCCTACTCCATTCAACCGGTACCTATCCGTAAATTACTGAAAACCCGGCCTTAGGGGTAAAAACATACATCCAGGGGCGGCATGCATGAACACGATTGGGAGGTGAGGGGAACTGCGTTGCGTCGCGTCGCGTGCGAGAGTGAACGTCGAGCGCGGAGACTCATGCGCGGAGCGAAGAGCGAGAGTGAGCGTCCCAAGCGGAGAGTCCCAAGCACTGTGTTTCCAAACCCCGTCTCAGGGCGTTCATGCATGCCGCCCCAGGAGGCTACAATCCACTCCGCTCAACAAAGCTTACCCCATTTGATAATCGGTTGCCTTCTCATAGTCGGGTTTTCAGTTAGGCACTTTTATCGGTAGCCGCTTAAGAAGTGGCCGTGGCGTGAGCGTATATTAAAATTTAGGGCCGTACAGAGCTATTTTGTGCTCGTTCTTACCCGTTTTTTCGGCATTATTGATGCAGTGAGCCCTGGGTCCTTCTATTTACGTTGATAATCCGAACTGCTTTGATCGCGGACTCTGCCTTCAAGGTATTCTGTGTGCTATGGCTGACGATCGATTGGTTGTGTTAACTCTAAACAACTTCTCAGGGAGTGGGCATGTTCACGTTCTTAAAGGAAAAAAACTCTCCATGTTGAATATGAGTATGGTCGTAGTTACCTAAAGGACCACTTCGAGCAGTGTTACCACAATGTGCTGGCCACAACACAAAGCAGCAGCTGAGGCGACGAATGGAGGACGAGGGCAGCACGTGCTCCTCGATCAGCAGCTTGTCCCCTTGTGCTGCTCCCGCTGCTTTAGTAGAAGTGAGAGTTAGTTGTGCTCCATGACAGCCCGCGATCGTCTGAGATGAAGACCGTTCGATTACCTCAATTATATACACCTTGTTTGGGGAAAAAAGAGAAAAGGTGAATTGACATATAGCTATCCAGATGCTTGTATGTGCAAGTTTGTAGCAAAGGGCTCTCCATACTGATTGTAAATATGCTCGTAGCTGTCCAAATGGACCACTTCGATCAATTTTAGCACACTGCGCTTGCCACAAAAAAGAGCAGCAGCTGAGGCGAAAAATGGAGGACGAGGGCACGTGTTGCTAAGAGCGCCACAAAGGCAGCACGTGCTGCTCGAGCAGCAGCTCTTCCCCTAGTGCTACCCTCGCTATCCTCGTCGAGGTGAATCATGTATGTATGTATTGTGCTCCATTACGACCCCGCGATTCTCTGAGTAGTTGTCCCTCGTACGAGATTCACTTTCAATTTTGAGTTACAACAACATAGCCATTGTGTTCAGAGTCAAAGAAAACACTTATAATCAGTTTCTCATCTAAACTTCTACAAAGTTCTTGCACAGATTAGTTTTGCCAAAGGAAGAGTTAGCGGCGCTCGCAAGGACAATTGCGTGTCTCGCAAACCACTGTTAGACGATTGACTTCGCGCCACATAGCTAAGAGCAGTTACCGCTTTCATTGACTCATAGGCATGGCGTGACAATTCTCACCTGAACTTCGATTTCCTGCCAGAAGCTATCGTATACCATAGTATTTGCAGCACGATTTAGTAGCAAAACAACTTCTACATCTCCGGTTCGGACGTAATCATCTAACAGTGTCCGACTGTATTCATCAACATCTCTAACGTACACGTAGAAGTGGGATGCTCCCTGAACAGAAAACCAATTCCACCTCATCATGGAACTTCTAAATATCACCGCGGAATACATGATCTTTCCGTCCACTCGAGTAATGACTAATCTAGCTATATATCACTTCAAAGAGCATGAAGTTTCCGTCCACCTATTTAATGACTAGTCAATACTTCCGAAGTCCATGTTGGACCGCCTTCCCACCAAGCAATTGGATGCCGGCCTAGACATCTGGGTTCTCACCCTCGGTCACACTTTGGAAGCCGCAGTGTCTCCACCTCAGACACTTCCTGCTTTTGTCTCAACCTTTTCTTTTACCAATGTTCGCGACGGGCTCCATTTTTTACCGATTCCTGAGAAGAAAGCTAGCTGTTATGAAGGCGTCCTATGAGAGTTAATCGTCATGTGAGCCTACACTCCGTTGCCCTCATATTCAAGAAAGATTCCAATGAGTTTTGGTTTGGTCGGGGAATGTTTGAGCATCACTTGTAACTATAGCTATTCTTCGACCTTACGCTTCGGTAACAGAGAGCTGGAGTGACAGGCCATCAAAAACGGAGCAAATTTAAATTGTATGAAAGAGCTCAAACGAGATACAGTCTGGGAATTCTAAAGCAGGCCAACCGGTGTTCCCTGTGAGCCACCGTTGTATCAAAGTACCTATCGATTCCGATCATCGCATTAACCTGTAGCTTGTGATGTTCAATCGATTCTGATAGTTGCAGCCATTTCGACTCCTCTCTGCCGAACAGAGGAGATAAGCACACGGAGAAGTAGTAAAGTGGCTCTAGAATTGAGAAAGTCTAGAAAAACTTGCAAACAAATAACTTTTTACTAGTGGAACTGAGGAACCAACCAGCTTGCGTACGATCAACTATGGGTATGGGAATATCATACTGGTCAGTTGGTGTGTCTGACAATGACATAAATTTAGCTCCTTGGCGCCGCCTGCAGTGCACCACATATTCGGGAAATACAACACTTTCAACGGCAGTGTGAAGCTCCATTTCGTCTCTGCCGAAATACCGGCAATATATAGTATCTCTGCAAATGAGAACTTTCCGAACCATTTTTCAAACTCGACAGTAGCAACACACGCACTGAACTTCAACGTCTTTTTATAGCTATAGACTTTTTCTGTGCCTCGAATTGCATTTTGACCCACCACATTGCAACGGCGGCAAATGTGGGGATTTAGCTGCTTATCTCTTTCCCAAACTGCGGCGGCGTTGGGCGGCTTCAGCTGCATGCAGGGTAAATGGTTAAGGCTACTATAGGCGCATTTGTGAATGGAAGGAACACAGGAATTCCTCATTTGACTTCCACTGAAAAGTCTCGGATTGTGAAAATGATTTTCAAACGCTGTGGTTCTGTGGAAATCGACAGGAACCCAATACCACTGCTGCGTGCTCCAATGATGCCAGATGCCCCGCACATGATAGTGTTGCTCGCTGTCGTGCTCCAAAATGTTGCTATCTCAGTAACTGTTCTAAGATGTTTCGGTTTCGGATGCGAAATCCTTGCCATGGTGCTTGCCTAGCTGGGTACCTGTTGAAGACATTGTGCGCGCGTGAAACCTTCTAACACTTTGCCTTCACCCCTTAGCTGTGTCCAGCATGGCCCAATCGCAGAATGTGGCGCTATGGGAGGTCTAATTCCATTAAAGTCGGCCAGTCATCTATCACAGTTTCTCGGCGACGATCCCAAAGCGAAGAGGATGTCATAGTCCTGTAGAAAAAAACAATATGGCTTAGATTCAACCTTCGTTCTCAGCTATTTTCATCTGATTTTCTCCGTTTGGGTCTTCGGAGGAGCTTCCTGCCGTTTTCAGTAACTGAATAACTATAATAGGTCTCTTGCGTGTACGATAACTCGAATGATCGCTGATGAATGCACTGTTGTTGAAAATGTAGTACATTTTCTTTCGTTTTTTTCCTGTCATTTTTTATATGTGAAACCGTCTTGCATATTTGTTTGAAGTCAGAACTGCAAAATTAGGTTTATTGTTAGTGCTCTTTGATGATAGATTTTCCGCTCGTTGTTGGAAATTCTTTTATGTTGGGCCTGTAGTAAAAAGTACTGTTGCTGGAGTTTTTTTTATACAGCGTAGATTAGGTACTATGCCACTTCTATCTGAAATAGCACCAGATTGTTTAGAATTCATGAATGAAATCTGATGTGCGGATTGGTAACACTGAAGTAGTCATTGCGCTTCTAGAAATGGTCACGGGTTCTGCTTCTTTTCTCGCATTATCTTTAGCGCCACATCTATCAGCTTCAGAAAAGTATCGAACCTTGGAAAGAATTTCTGTCCATGCCTTCACTTCAGGTCAGGTCTTCCACTCGGGCTCTCGTAAGGTAACAGAATTGTGATGAACAGAAAAAAAAACAGAAGTATCTTTGAGAGTAATAAGGAAGACCCGTCACGTCATCTCATTTAAGGATTTAATGGCGGTGGCCTCCTTACTTTTTTGAAAGGCTTTATAACGCTTGAGCTTCGACCAAGAGAAGCTTCAAGCTGATCAAAGATCTAAACGGAGACACACTACAGTTCGGCTGCAGTTACGAAACTGCATGAATTTCGGGGCACGGCTGTTCTGTCTTGTTCACCTAAGCTCCATAGTCCACAGTCGTTGTCCCTTATTTGCCTGTGGATTGAAGGGTTGAAACCGATAGACCCGAATAATATAAAAATGGCGGATCTTTTGAGTGCTTCAAGGCGCGGAACACCTGAGAAATAACTTTTTCAGATTTTATCCTTATCTTGTAGAGAAACGTAAGCTTATAACAATGGTGGCTTTGTAATCATTTGGGTTCTTCAATAAACGGAGCTATGAGTGCGAAGAAATCGTCCTTTTTTGAAGGCAAAAATTTGGTGGACGACCTGTCTCAGATCCTTGATTCCCCTCATTGATACTCGAAGCACGAGTGCAAACCAAATTGAAGAGACAGACCGGCAAAGGAGTGTAAATCGAAGACGGGCTCGATTTTCATTCGTTCATCTAGCCGCTGTTCGGTAGAAAAATCAAGAAAAGGTGCATGGCTCATGGTAACGCTTGAGTGGTTTGGGCCCGTGGCTTCCGTTTATTTATCGCTTACTTGATAGAATTCAGATATCATGTGTTATTCGGATGGGAACTGCTATACAATTACATAAATTCTTGGAAATGATGTCAAATCTTCAAAGGCACAGTACACCCTCAGACATGAATTTTGTGATTTTTGTTTGATTGTGTAGGAGACCGCTCCTGTATAACACGTGCCAAATGCAAAATCTCAATTCCTTCAAATAAGCGTTTCCCTTAGACAGAGTCAAAGTTTATTTCAGGGCCGATTTCGAAGTTCCAAAAGCTCCCGGCGTGATTGTGCGTGATACCAATTTGATGCTCAATACACCGATTGAGAAGCTGCGGAGAAGCATCCCTGGTGCAATGATTCAGCTTGTCGAAGAAAAGAATTGATAGGGACTTAGCACTCTGTAGTGTAACTCTAGTTCGATAGGCTACAGCAGCGGCTATCTTGCTGCTGAGAACGAAACCGAAGGAGTGAGTTCGGCACAAGGCAACGATTTTCTGGATTTAAAATAATTATCGGCGTCCATCAGATGTTTCTGCTTACCCGTATTTTCCCGTTGAAGTGATAGTAACATCTATTTTTTCCGAAAATTCGTAAGCAGCCAGAAGCGAGATGTTGCTTTTCTCTCCTCCCTGAAATGAAACGTGACACCTTCACTTCAGAGATTTATGCAATTGACAATGTTGAGTGGTGCGGTCTCTGAGGCGGTGGGGAATTTCGTCTCCCAGTTTTCGGGTGAGCCATCCTTATGACACTGCCTCCCTAGTTTTCCCACTAAAAGTCTACCATAAGACGCGTCCTGTCATCGTTTGCTGGAATTGCATTGTCTAGCGCACCCTGTTTTATTTGACTGAATACGGTCGGCGAACAGTTTCCGCCTGATAAACTCATGTGTAAGCGCAGACTCCGAAAGAATGTTGGAACTGAGCGTGGCTGGACGCAAATACTCGAAAAGACGCAGACAGCGGAAAAATACTGAGCCGGTGGAAACTGTGCGTCAACCATACACACCGCCGGAAATAACATTCTCACTCAGTCGCACACAGCCGGGTTTCTGGCACAGCATGGCAAGCCTATGAGCAGCAATCCAAATGTGTAATTGAATGGGTGCATGCTGTTCAAATACTCTTGGCTGCTGCTCTGCGGCCACACCTACACGCTTGGCTCTAAGCTTTGCCGATCGCTAGCTAGCTGTTGCGCTGGATACCCTTCACTGCCAAATTTTAAACCACATGGGGCCGATTATGGGATAAGCGGCACGCCTCGCGACTGCTCGTGGTGTTGGCCAAGTTTCAGATGTGCTGTTAGAAGACTTGTAGAGAATTTTCCTAACTTCACCAGTAACTTCGCGAATGCCGGTCCCAAGCCTGGATGGGAAGGGAGGAGGGTTGGCCCCCCGTACTACCGACGGGCTGAAAAACTTAGGTGGTAACCATGGAGAGGGAACAACGAAGAAGCTACCGCATCCGGGGCAGCCGATGCGCCAACACTAGAGAACCAGGGTGTTGGTGAGAGGAATACTACCGGCCAAAATGGAGGACGACATGGTGACACCTAAGAAGGAGCTGAGGATTGGAGCATGGAATGTGCGAATGGGACACTGCGTCAGTCAGAAGGAGATAATAGCAAGAGAGTTGTCAAGGTCCAAAATATCGATTGCTGCACTCTCCGAGCTGAGGATGAGCCGATGTGGAACGATGACCATTCAGGTGCCGGAGAGTAGCGAGAAGATGGTTCTGACGTTGACAAGGACGAGTTGTACACCCAACTCCAGGACGTGCTGAATACTATCCCGAAAACCGATGTCACCATTGTAGCGGGTGTTTTTAACGCAAGAGTCGGTAGTGACAGAACAGGCTGGGAAGGAGTGTTGGGCAGGTTCAGCGTGGGTGAAATAAACGATAATGGAGTACGCCTACTTTCGTTCGCTGCGTACAACGAGCTTGCCATCGGTAACAGTCAATTCCGGCACCCCAGGAAGCATCAGTTCACATGGAGGAATTCAATTGGACGAGATGTGACCACCTTGGAGTAATTGCTGATGAACTCACGTTTTAGATCATCACTGAAAGACGTGCGAAGCATGAGAGGGCCTGATTGTGGAACCAACCATTATCTCACGCGTGCAGTATTGCAACTTCGTTTACGACGAACCCTAGAAAAACACTTGTCTGGTCACACTTGATGGCGCCAGGAAAAAAAGAAACATTCCAACTCGCGCTGTCGAATTGGTTCGCAGTTCTGGAAGATGCCTTGTCTGTAGACGAGCACAAAAGCAGACACTTGAAGTCGTTTTTGAATGCGCAGAGCCTCTCTGCCCTATTATTTGCCGGCGAACGCAGCCTTGGATATCGGACGATTCTCTCCGTATCGTGGACGAACGGAAGCGAGTGAATGTAACGGACTTAGGACAGTATCGGCAATTGTGTCAGGAGCTTCGGCGAAAGTTGGAAAAAGAGCGGGAGCCGTACTGGAAGAAGGTAGCAGACGAAGTGGAGGAGGCAGTAGGAAGGAACGACTGTCGCACATTGTACAGCACGCTCAACCGTCTCAGAAAGAAGACCAGACCCATGAGCGATTCCATCAGTAATACGGATGGGTCTTTTGTGCGATCAGCAGATGGGCATTTGTTGCGATGGAGGCAGTTCTTCAGTGAACTCTATACTCACGATGCGCCCCAAGGTCCACTTGTCAAACCGATACTATTCGAGGTACCAGGGGAGACAGCGCTCGACTCGGAACCCACTGCGGAAGAAGTGAAGAGCGACAATCAAGTCCTTCTAAAAAAATGGAAGAGGCGTCCGGTGTTGATAATGTCACTGCTAGAGGTCATCAAAGGCAGGAGGAGATGTTCTACTGCGTCAGTTGCATCAGTAAATCACGCGCATATGGCGAACAGAGAGCGTGCCATCTACCTGTAAAAAGACTATTGTCGTGCCTATACATAAGAAGGGCGATGCCAGAAAGCTTGTAAAAACTATATCGCTTGGGACCAGCCCGTTTGTCGATTGTTGGTAAAAGTCTTTACAAGAACTATCCAGTCGAACTTCCAACGCCATCGGAGAGTACCTGTCGCGAAGAACAAAGCGCGTTTTTAGTCCGGGTCGTAGATGCAGCGATCAGAATTTTGCACTTCGTCAAGTTATGGAGAGAAAAAACCGCTGCGGAAAGCGCGTCGTTATCACACCTCCATAGATCTCCAGTCGGCATTCGATTGCGTGCACTAATGCCTGCCTTATGGAGACCCGATGGATTGCGAAGCACATGCCAGGAAAATGGTGAAGCTTCTGCAGGAAGTTTTATAGCGGCTCAATAATAACTGTGTCCGTGTCAAGCTATCCGAGAGACTTCAGAGTTGATGCAGACGTCCGGCAGGAGAGTGTGATTTCGCCGCTCCTCTCTAATGCCGTGGTCGACGCTATTATGAAAGACTTTCGAAAATAGAAGAGGGAGTCCAATTTGGCGATAACGCTTTGTCACGAGATTTGATGTTTGCCAATATGTGCCATACCATTCAACAAAAGCGTGGCTTCCCTTGTCAGTATCGGTATCGGTGAACAGCGCAGTGTTCACTGCGATACTGACCTCAAACTCACGCTTTTGTTGACCAGATGATATGGCACAAATCAGCTGGAGATCGTATGGAGTTTACGCGGATTAATAAGGAAGACTAAAGTCATGACGTCCAGACGGTTCACGTGCTTTACGGGGTTTTTTCGAGATAGCTGAGCTTTAGCAAGTCAAGGAGTTCAAGTACCTCGGATCGGTGGTGCAAGAGCGAAAGGTAGTGGCTACATCGGAGATACTGTGCAGGATCGGGCAGGCCTCGGCTGCTTTCGCTTCGCTGGGCTGGTGTCAATGGAAGAAGGGTAGTGTGCCAATCAAGACAAAGACCCGGATGTTTCGCGCGCTCATAGTGCCAATCCTACTGTACGGGTCAGAGTCGTGGACGTTGCTCAAAGGCAGTGTCCACGATAAAAACCATGTCTGATTTTGTGGTGGAGATCGGCAGCTGCGGGGCCTAGCGTAACTCTGACGTTGAAAAAACTAAGAAAAATGAGCTCGGAACGATCCCCTACGGCACCAAAGTTGGACACCCATCAGCTCGTCACACCCAGATGCACTTTCCACGCCCACCGACCTGAACAAATGAATGCTCGAGATTGTGAGTTGAGCGATGGTTTCCGATCAATAGCCCCTCTCATTCTGAACTTCTCTCTTTACTCAGGTTAGCTCGCATACATCGGCTGCAAAAGACGGGAGTTACAAGCCTCGGACAACTCGTCCACCATGCTTCCCTAGCTCAATTTTTGAGGGACCATAACTGCGTTCCTAGAAGGGTCTTGTACGATTCCATAAACATCATTGGAATCAGCATGGGACCGCCTCCAAGGTAGGCGGAAAATCAGAAAAACGATTCTTATCGTGAACACTGCCTTTAAGTCGGATCACAGCAGGCTGGAGGTCTTCCAAACGCGGTGTTTGCGGCAAAACCTCGGGACAACTTTAAGAGATCGAATACGGAACGACGTTGACCGAGACACTCGCGACCATCAGCCCACGATCGAAGAACAAATTCGAACGAAAAGGCTGCGCTGGTTCGGACACGTATGCAGAATGGAAACAAACCGACTTCCGCACAGATTGTTATGGAGAGAGCGCCCTGTACTGTGGAAAGTTGAGAGAGCAGCCCCGAAAAATACGTGGTTGAAGCAAGTCGAGGAGGATCTGAAGTCCCAACGGTGCAGTGTCCTTAAAGCTAGATCCATTGCTGCTAACAGTACTGAATGGAAGCGTATCATTCAGGCCACAAGAGCTTCTATGGCACCTTCAGCAGTGTACTGGTTGAGAGGTCATCCTGCTCCGCCAGCCGCCAGCTAACGGGATGAGTGATGAGTGAGTGAACTTCACCAGTGGGAGCTATCGACCCCCACAGATTATCACAGGCTCTTGAACTAGGTCTTGTAGGTATCAGTTATGAAATAAAGACACACATACCCTTTTACCGATTCCTTCTGCCATTGTTTCATTATAGAAGTCATAAAGAGGTGCAAAGTTTAGTGATTTCGGAGATGTCGTATTCAGTTTAGTCGTCGGTCCTGTAACATAAGCCGTACTCACAACGTTTTTCAGGTGCACACGTATACATGACTTTTTTTACAATCTCTTTGCGCTCACAACACACTGGAGGTCCGACTTGTCCACGACACGCTTTTAATTGGGCATGGTGGGTGTATCCGCGAAAGAGATAGCTGCGGACCACTCAGCAGGCCGCGCTCCTGCCGCGTGCGCCGATCGCTCACCACATTTCTCGTGGGCGCACACGACGCAGCGCAGTCTGCTGAGATGTCCACAGCTATCGCCTTTGTGGTTACCCGAACTATACCTCGTCGATTCGGAAAGCTGGTGGCCCCATCTCTCTTGCAGCAGCACTTCGTGCACTTCGTGCATAAAAGAATGTCGCGCTGACAGCTGAAATTTCCGCTGCAACCCCATCAGGCCCACAGCACTACGTGCTCCTATCGCCAACTCGATTTGGGAATTCGGAGCTGCGCCAATATAAAGGTGCCGAGCCTCACCCCTTGAGAAGGGCAGGGTTCCATCTCCAAACAGGGGCGACGTCCCGATAATCGTGAGAGGCGGAGTCCTACCACTTATCAAGGGGTGTGATCCCACTCCTTCGATAGAGGTAGGGTCTACCCCAACAAGGAGACTAGGTCACTCTACTAGCTGGGGATCATGGGGAAGACGCTCTCAGTTTTCAAGAATCGTCTAGAACGTGACTCGATGTTTTCTTTTTAAGAGCGTCTACATACAGAAGGCCAAAAATGCTCTCTATGGGATGGGCCCCTTATGGGTGTGCTGTGCTACTGATAGGAGCCTGACCAATTGTGTAGCAACTGATCAAGTCCAAAATCTCCAGTCTTCATTCTCTAGCTGGAGTGTTCATAAGCCTCTTCACCGATTGCAAAATTAAGCAACCACTCTTGACCTTGCTTAGGATTGTCGTGACCTGAGTCACGATCACTCCGATCACATGGGCGGAGCGTAGCGGAGAGCGCTCTGAGCTCATGAGATAATGGCAGATTTATAACATGTATATCGTTGTTCGTAACTGGTTGCTGGGATAAAAAAGTCGTCGAACCACCGTCCCATGTCTTATGGTGTGAACATGGAAGCGAGAGCCCAGACGTTTGTCTATCCACACTGTTCTCCACAAATGTTCTCGACATGGTGCATCGGCCGGGAAATGCGAACGCGTTCGGTTGGTAAAGCGGGAGCGAGAGGGTAACGAAATGAAGTTGAACCTTGCAGTTTTCTACATACTATGCATTTGCGCAAGGTTTTCTGAACAACTTGGCGTCCCTTGGGGATCCAATATTTCGTTTGCAATGTCTGCAAGTATAGCAGACACTCCTTGGTGCCCGCAACTTTCATGGACATGTCTTACGACTAGTCTAGTCAAGTCGTGGTTAGGGACCAAAAAAATTGGGTTGGTTGCATCAAAACCAAGGTCCGAATTTGCGAGACGACTTTGGCATCGATAAATGCCGCCGTGTAATTTTACGTTAAGATATTTGAAAGAAGTACATTGTTCTTTCGATAGCGTCAGGTAATGGTCTCGAAGCATTTCCCTTTGGAACAAAATCCAGTTCTTCACTATTAGCTATGTCCATAAAATACTTTCTTGAGCAAAACGAACAGCACAGTTTATGTCTCGAAATTTCCCGTAATTTATACGTCGATAATGTGATCTTAAGCTGATACAGTACAAGAGGTTGTCGAAAAATACCGTGAAAGCAAAGCAATTTTCGGAAGAATGTCTATGAATTTACGCGAGTTTGTAAGCAATGACGTTGACGTAAATTCGCACTTCTCAGAGGTAGATAGAGCCAGGAATTCCCTTTTTAAAATACTTGGAGTTCCATGGTATCCCTCTATTGATTCTTTCATAGCGCAGTCGAAAATAGCGTATAGCGATACGCCAACAAAACGTAATGTTTTAAAAACCATACATTCAAGTTTTGATCCGATGGGTTTTCTGATTCCACTTCTGCTTCCTGCTCGCGTTTTCTTGCAGAGTTTATGGTTGAAAGAGTATGACTGGGATCAACCTCTTTCGGAAAAAGATTCGCAATGTTGGGAAAAAATCGTGCAAGACGCCGAAAATTTCTCTATTGAGATCCCGCGTAATATTGGATCGTTCAACAGAGAAAATACATACGAACTTTGCACATTCGCGGACGCTTCCTCTAACGCTTACGCAGCATGTGCATATATTCGACAACTTCGTACTTCCTCTATTGATACGCATTTACTCTGCGCAAAGTACCGTCTAGCTCCAGTTAGTAAACTCACAGGTGCGAAGACAGGCACTATACCGAAATTAGAATTGTTAGCTCTATTAATCGCAACGCAATTATCTGACTTCGTACGCAAAGAACTTGACGTCACAATCAGCAAAAGAACAATATTTTCCGACAGTCAAATCGCTTTGCATCAGCTCCATTCTGGAAAAAATGCAGGAACTTTCACTGAGCGTAAACGTATCGCAATCTCGCATACGTAACATAGTTGACAATTTCTCATGTGCAATATTTTTTCTTGAATATTTTTCTATTCGCTGGTAACAGTAATTTGCCTTTTAATCGCAATCTTCTTAACATTAGCAATAGTACCGCGTTCGAAAAGTAATGCACCCACAGGATTAAAACGTACGTCCATTATCGTAACTTCTTTTCGTGTCTGATCCCATTCCTATTTGCAATTTCATTCTTCAAAATGATTTTCCGTGCAATATCCGCAATCATTCGTGCATATTTAAAATAATTTGTCGCATTTGCGTTCATTCGCACGTATAAATCGTCATGTAAATTCGTCTTATTAACATCGTAAAAACGTAATATTAAGCATGTCGTCGTCCGAAAACGAGCCTGAGAAAGAAGCTATGTAACTCGCTGATGAGGCCATGCCCGAGGATGAGCAAGATGCCGAAATGGTAGTGAATCCCGACGTAACCGTAACCATGTCCGTAACACTGCGTTCGATGATTTCGGATCTCTCAAGGAAGCTCGATATATTGCGCGAACAGGCAGTAGCAAAGGGGGTCTGTCGTAAATCACTTCTTCGTTTGTTTTGTTTTGAACTTTTGTAACGCAAAATCGAAAGTTATCAATCTCAAAACATCTGTGATATTAAAGAAATGGTCTTCTTACCGGTCTTCTTCTACAAAAAAGCACAGAAAACGTAAAAGGGTTCGTAACGTAAATAATCCAGATTACATAGCTTTATCTGTGTGTTTCAGATGGCCGCACAAGACGCAAGGAACGAAATCAAGGAGATCGAAGACCAGCTACGGAACCTTTTTCAACGATCGACGTCGCCAGCTCCTGTTACAGGGGATATAGCACCTGCTCCAGTTGCAGTTGCGAAATCTCCTGCGGTCGCAAATGCTCCTCTAGTTACTGTTGTTAGTGGGTCTTCTGGTGTAGTTCCCGCCTCTAGCGGACCGCAAAGTTGGTCCCAAGGACCAGGTGCGAGTAGATGGGTTGGAAAGGGCAAATGCAAGTTCGCTTGCGGCTCATTGACTCATCAATTCGCGACTGATTGTGATGTGTACGCTACTTTGTCAGACCGTAGATTACGCATGCACGACTTGAGACTTTGTTTCTTTTGCTTCGAGATGAGCTTGGAGCCGAACCATCAGTCGAATTGTAAGAGAGTTCCATGTTTTTATTGTATCTCGAACAAGAGCATCGGTCTCGTTGACCATCATGTTTCGGTGCTTTGTCCGTATATGTTTCCGCAATGAGTAGGTCATCATTCGTAAGGAATCGTTGTCATCGTAGACATTCGTAGGCATTCGCATGCATCAGATGGATCGCCAATATTTCGTAACCATGATCAATTGTTGTGGTTTTTTTTGTAATCGTCTTGCAATTTTTCGTAGTTTTTATCGCATGTGTTTCTGGCAGCGCCTTTGTGGATCAGCACCGACTTGGGGATCAGTGGGTCATGCGCCCAGTCAGACGCTCGCCGCCGGAGAGAGTGGTCTATCGCCCACTAAAGATTCGTAATCCGCGTTACGCCTGGTGTGAGTGTCGGAGTGTTCGCTCCTTCTCTCGGCATCAAGGAAAGCGCAAGGCAACGCACCGATGTTCGTTTGACCAGCAGTCATCCGATCGGTCGGCTGTGGGGCATTTCGTAAATATATAAATCTATGTATATCCCACCCACTCCACGTCTCTCTCGGGCGGTAGTGTCGTGACCTGAGTCACGATCACTCCGATCACATGGGCGGAGCGTAGCGGAGAGCGCTCTGAGCTCATGAGATATGGCAGATTTATAACATGTATATCGTTGTTCGTAACTGGTTGCTGGGATAAAGAAGTCGTCGAACCACCGTCCCATGTCTTATGGTGTGAACATGGAAGCGAGAGCCCAGAAGTTTGTCTATCCACACTGTTCTCCACATATGTTCTCGACAGGGATGAAGAGCTCTCGTGAAGAATCAAAATTCCCTTTTCTTTAACTCAAAACGACCATACGTCTTAGAGTAATTAAAATACATATGTAAATTTTGAGGAGAATTCAAAAGTTGGTTCCTAAGACTATCAGTACTCTGACTATCGTCATTTTCACACTCACGTATTGGCATAATGGGCATATATAGTTCATATGGTTTAGGCAAATCAAAACAAACTAGGAAGCAACCAACATTCAATTTCCCATCTGGTTCCGAACTCATGGACCTGGAGTTGAGTTTAGGTTGGGTTTACTTTTTTTGGGTCTTGGTTAAGTCTATATAATCGCCTAACTTATCCAGCGCCTCAAATCCTGATTCCCCAAGCGCGAATCAGTAGGGGCTACGCTCACCAAGATTTACAGTCGACGGGGTTATTCTGCTATACACACTTCGTTACAATCACCGTCAAATTAGAGTAACAGATACAAAATTTGTGTCCAAGTGCATTTCTGAGGGTATGTGACACATACATAGTGATAGTTTTAAGCAGAGAGGTAGAATTTTTCTCCGACTTCAAGCAACGTCTTATAGTTTGGGAACTTCCTAATCTGAACGGATGCATTTCTTCACGGTAAGTATGAAGTGTTTTGCGGAGTTTCATGACTTCGCGAAGAACGCTCTTATCGCGTTGAAAACGGTGAACCATTGTTCTCACATTGCAAAACTAAAGGACGGCTAATTTAGCTCAGCAACGTGCCTCTGAATAGTGCTCAGTCTTCTTTCTTCTGCTGTTTATTCGCAAAACCGTCTCCCTTTTTTTCGCGTGAAAAAAATATACTTGAATGACCGATTTAGTTAATAGGTTGGTTAAGTAGGGATACTGGCTAAGAAATAGTAGCCACGCACAGTCTAGTAAAGGTATTAGGAGAGGAAAAGAGCATAAAGCAGAGTAGAGAAAAGCGCAGAGCATGCCTTTCAACACCATAGCAATGCAATCACTATGCAAAAACACTCAAAGTTTCCGCTCCAATTATAGGACGGTTCAAACATTTGGAGCAGATGGCTTTCGAAAAAAAAACGCAGTTCTAAATATTATTAGGTGTAGGATAAATTTACGTTCAGCTCTCCCCCAAACATTCAGTTGCAAAAGGGCTGATACCATGTTCATTCGAATTGCTCATTATTAGAGCGGATTTCAATAGTTTATTATCATATTATAACAATGAACCTGAATACTGAATCGTCCAGCGCCATCAGTACCTGAGCTCCCGCATGTTCAGAGAGCACATTACGATGTCAGTGAGTAACCGCCGACTGAGTCTGAAGTTTGGGATTGCGTCCGGAAAATGGAGAATGGAAAGGCAGATGGAGATGACAACATCACTGCTGAAATGCTGATAGCTCTTCCTCCGTCTGGGATTCGTTAAATGACGAACACCATCCGTGCCATATGGATGAGCGAAAGGATACCCGATTCGTGGAGACATGCGATCCTCGTACCTCTTCACAAGAAGCTACCCGTCACGGATCCAAAGAACTACAGAGGAATCTCCCTACTTCGTGACATGTACAAGGTTTTAGAACGTATCATTCTCGAGCGACTTATCAAACATCGTGAAGGAACGACCAGAGATGAGCCAGCCGGTTTTTGACGTGAAAGATCGACCATCGACCAAGTGTTAGTCGTGAGAAGAGTAACTGAATCGTGGCAGCGGTATTCGAAGCCATTACAGCTTGCTTTTTTAGACTTTGAAGCCGCGTTCGACTCTCCTCATCATGGTCGATTGCTCAACGCTCTGCGAGCAGATGGAGTCCCGGAAAAGTATGTTGGGTTAATCGAGGACATGAACAGAGGAACAACAGCAGCAATTTGCACACCTGTCGAATTAACGTCAGCTTTCAAGGTGATAACAGGAGTAAGGCAAGGAGCCGTAGCAGGACCTTTTCTCTTCAACTTCGCCGTTAATGAAGTCATACGTAAAGTTGCAGAGCAGTTTCCTGCGGATGTTAATCTTACACCATCAGGACGCTCCCTTGTCGACCTGGAGTACGCCGACGACATTGTGGTCTTCGCTGAAAACAACGCAAAACTGCAAGGGATTGTGAACCTCGTTTCGAAGTATGCTGCAGCCTAAGGACTTCGTCTTCGTCCCGACAAATGCAATCAGATGTTGGTTTCTCAGAGGCCTTCAACGGGAGTTTGTGTGGACGGACAACGTATCGAACTGGTGGATGATTTCTGTTGTTTGGGCTATTTGCTGAAGAACGATGGTAGTTATGCAGCGGATATTCGACAACGATGTGCGAAAGCTACGTCTGCATTTAATTCTCTAACCAAGTGTTTGTGGTCTACCCCCATCGCGAAGGAAGTCAAGTTGCGCGTCTATCTATGCGCTATTCGCCCTATCATGATGTACGAATCCGAGACGTGGGCAGAACCGAAGACGCAGATGGAAAGGTTGGATTTCACGGAGAGGAAGCTTTTTAGGCGTTTGCTTGGATACTTCTGGCCGCGTGTATACCATAACGAAGACCTTTACAAGGGAATCGACGCAGTGAATCAACGCTTGACACGAGGGAGGTGCCAGCATCTCCCAACGCCATCTCAAGCAGCAATGGAAAGTCGACTTCGACTGCTCGGGCATATACTAAGAAGAACGCCGGACCGTCTCGTACAACACGCTTTGAGAATGCTTCCAAATCCTGTCGGAGACGGCCACCTGGGCATAGGCGAAAGTTCTGAGCGGATGTGGTTAAAGAGGATTTGAAGTCACTCGGCATCGAAAGACAGTTCAGGCGCGATGTTTTGTTTCGCAGGAAATGGAATAGCGATAGATGGATGAAACGTGTTCAAATTGCGGCTGAGAACCGTGAAAAATGGACATGGCTGACTACTAGGACGGCACACCTCGGTGAAGATGCGGAATGACCGCGTCAGGCCAAAGCCAACCGATTAAGTCAAGTAAGGCAGGTCACTACAGACTCGGGGATGATTTCTGGTGTCGAAATCACATCGGTGTATCTCAGGAGGCGACGAAAACTAATGGATTACAAGTTATGATGCGTCTACGAGTGAATCGCTAAAAACGAATATAACTCCGTCCAGAGAAACGTTTCGCAGCTGCAATGTAAAAAATTTGAGTTCTAAGTTAAAAATTGATCTTTGGAACGCATATTTCATTTGGAATGGTCACGGCATGTAATGATACTTCCCCTGTGAGAACGAATTCAACTGAATCGCAGCTTTTTTCTAGGAATTCCTTTCTTTGTTGGGTAATAAATATTTTCCTAGTTTTTTCAGAGAACAAAAACAATTCAGCTCATCGTACTGCAAATTTTTCGTTCCACGAGTTTCGTCCTAGGTTTTCTTTGAGTGAATTTGAATGCTTTCGGAGGAATATTGACAAAACAAGTGTAGCATCGGATTTTTCCGAGATGGTAGAGATCCTGATTCAATTCTTTTTACATGCCGAAATGGTGTAACATTTCTGCATACTACGTATTTCTCTGAAAAATAGTCTCAGTAGTGGGAGGGTCGTATCCCCGCGGAGATCTCTGCAAACGGGCTGCTGGATATTGGACAGAATTCAACATCGACGAAACCACGCCTCAGGAGTAGCCGGAGTGGCGAGATAGTGGTGTAGAGTATACATGGGCAATCGACCCATGTTTTCGAATCAACGAATAATTCCAATACGGCCTTTTCAAAAATTCCGAATGAATGATGACTTTCGAATAAGGCGTTTTCAAAATTCCCGATTAAATGAATACATTCGAATAATGCCTTTTGAAAAATCCCGAATAAATGAATACATTCGAATAAGACCTTCTTAAAATTCCCTACTAAATGGATACATTCGAATGAGGCCTTTTCGAAATTCCCGAATTAATGAATACATTCGAAAAGTCGGCCAGACTATTCGAATACTCGAATCCTATTCGAATATTCGGAAAATATTCGACATTTCGAAACCAAAGTTAATATCACCCCGGAACCTTGATTTCTAGAGAAAAAAAGAAACTAGCCGACTGTTTCTATAACCTTACCTTCAGAACGGGCAATACTAACAAGGAAACTACTATTAGCCGAAGTGACCATTTCAGATGAAATGTACTTTTCTGGAAGGACTATAAACGTAGGGCCCAAATATGCCCTTCATGGTCACTCTGAAGAGCTCAAATCGTTCCCTTGGTGGTGATTCGGAGTGCTCAACGCGAATGTGATGCAGTTTATCGATTTTGACAGCCTGCGGTAAATTAGGATGGGTATGCGGTAGTTTGGTCACAGCTGCATGGTCACTCTCAAAAAGTTTGATAGGCAGTTTCCCCTGTTTCGCGTACCTATTGTACCATCCAAAAACGCATAGTAATCTTTCGAGTATCCGAAAACGGTCAATCGTGTTCAGCGCTCAAAACAACCCCCTGGACAAATTTGGGGTGCTGATCACGAATCTGAGGTTTATTTGTCAATTTTCAACTAAATTCGTTCAAAGCTTCTCATCGGGAGGAAAATTTGAAGAAAAAAAGGGGCTTTTGACGTTTTCCGGAACGCTACGATGTAGCTCAAATCGTTTCTTTGATGGTGATTCGGAGTGCTCAAACCGAATGTGATGCAGTTTATCGATTCTGACAGCCTGAGGTAGATTACGATGGGTATGCGGTAGTTTGGTCAAAATCTCGGATTCGACTCAAAATTTCTATGCGGAGGTATTTCAGGGTGCTGAATGAGAATCCTATGCCGATTCGTCGATTTTCGAATTATGAAGGTAGGTTTTTCTCCCCAACTGTCATGGCGCCTTCCGTAACCAACACTAAAATCCTCAGAATCACGGCGCGTGGACCGCATATTGCTGTTCAGCCCCAGGGATGAGCGGAGTTCCGCGTTTCGAAACCCGCAGTTTCACGCATTTTTGGCATTCCGCGTTCCGCATTCCGAGAATCGCAGAAAACGCCGCGGAATGCGAAAATATCGGGTCGTCTGGGACGTAAGAAAACACCAGATGATTTCTGAATTTTTCCGCGTTTCGCGTTCCGAAAACCGCATTTCCGCGCATTTTCAGGCGTTTCGCGTCCAATTTCCGGAACCCGAGAAAAAATTTTCAGTTCCAAAACCCGAAAACCGATTTCCGAAATTTCATATTTTTATTCCGCTCATCCCTGTTCAGCACCCTAGATTGCCCCCCACATGAAAATCGAAGATTGGCTTACGTAGCTGTCACAATGGGGAACAGGGGGCAGCCACACTTTCGTGGAGCAGGACAACACACTGTTGGTTTAGCGGAGGCGGCTCTGCATCAATGAGCGACGGCTAGCAGTCCGGCCTGTTGCGGCAGCTTCGAATAGCACGGCCCCTAATCGATGGGGGCTGAGAGAGTCCCGCCGCTGAAAGGCGTGGGAGCATGCAGTGGAGGAGGATCGATTCTGCGGCGCCCCATGATCGATACTCCCCCAATGCACGCAGCCGCACCTTCCGGCGGCGGGACTCCAATCGACCCCTTAGGCGCTGGTGTTTGTGTACAGCGCGCAACGGAAGCAGGGTCAAGCAGTGTTGAAAATTTTGCAAATTGGGGGTCGCCACCAAACTTCAAATTAGGGGGGTGGGGTCGCACCGCCAAGTTTTTTCGCTTCCTTTTTTTCGACTATAACTCAGCTACACCACATAATGTTTTCTACACAACCACGAGTTGTTCGGAGTTGTGTGTCAACCGCTGGTGACCTAAATACTCGTCAAAAATGCAATTGTCTAAAGAGCGAAACAATGGTTTTTAGGGGCCTTCCAGTGTCATGCACAATGCTCTGATGGCCCGTAACTCAGCGGTTCGGTAAAATAAACCGACTCAGAAACCGGAAAAAATCAAGGCTGCGCATATAGAGGAAGAAATAAAAAAATTTCCCCGTTGGAAAAAATGGCGTTAGAAGGCCGTTTTTTCCAAATGACCTTTGCAGCCTTGGCTTTCATACGGCACCTCATGGCAGTACCAGAGACACCAAAAGGTCCGAAAAACCCATTTTTCCCTATACCAAAAAATTCTATTTCAAGGAGCACTTAGGTGGCCGGCGGCTCAAAAACCGGTCTGATGGGGCTCAAACTGTGTGGAAAACCGTTCGAAGTGTTTCTGAGCTGATTACGAGCGAAATTGGGCCAAACTGAAAAAAATCACTCTTGGGCGATTTTTCATGTTCGCAAAGAAAAATTTTCGAAAACCCTATTTTTCAAATAGTAGTTGGGCGTTTCTTGGATAAAAAGAATGTTGGTAAATGAAATAATTTGTGGTTAATTTTTTTTTGGCACTAAGGTCGGAACCTCCACAAGTATCACTGACCTTAATGAAAAAATATAAAAAGTAAAGAAGTCGAATTATCATAATCAGCTAAAAAATTCCTTATCTAACAAAGGAAGTATACAAAGCGTAGGTCGGATCTGCCAAAACGACTAGTGTCGTAGGTATCTCTTGTGGCTCAATAGTAAAACTGCGCAGTATCCCGCCCCGAGCCGCAGGTTCCAAGAAGTTACAAGCTTGAAAAGCTCATTTTTCGTACTTTTTGTACCTTCCAGAAAGCGCGTTAGTCTTTGGAAAATTCGGAAACGGATCTCATAAATTTGTTCAGCGCCCAAAACTAGCCCCCTGAGCTAAGTTCGGGTGAAGGCGCATTTTCCATACTTTGTCCAGACTGACTGCGTTTTGGACTTGGACGGATCCTCGGTTGGGCGTTTATTTATACCGATTAGAGGGATTAGGAAGCGTTTTAGAAAAATGTTCCAGTGTTCACTTGAAATTCTCCCAGGGGGTTTTTTGGGGCGCTGATCACGATTCTGTGGTTCATTAGTCGATTTTCCAAAACTTTTCGACTAATTTCGTTTGAAGCTTCCCAACCAGGGAAAATTTCAAAGGAAAAACGCTATCTCCGAGATTTCCCGTTTTCCACGATATATGTCTCAAAATCATTTGCTGAGGGTTATCTGGAGTGCTTAACACGGATCTGGGGTGCGTTTATCGATTTTTGCAGATTACGGTAAATTACGGTGGTTTGGTCAAAATTTCAGATTTTACTCGAAATTTGTATGCGGGGGTTATTTGGGGTGGAGAATACGAATTTAACGTTCTTTTGTCGATTTTCAAAATACTAAGGTGGGTTTTGATCCCTAAATGACATGTCACCTACCGTAACCTACAGTAAACCTCAAAATTTCGACAAATGGACTCCAGATTCGTGTTCATCACCCTAGATTACCCCTACATACAACTTTTGAGCTAAATCCGAGAAAATTTTTTGAGACTCCAAAAAAAATGCCTGATGGGGTACCCTTGCCTTTTCGCGAGGCTTAAAAAATGTTCATAACTTTTTTGAACCTGCGGCTCGGGGCGGGATACTGCGCATTTTTACTATTGAGCCAGAAGAGATACTAACCATACTAGTCGTTTTGGCAGATCCGACCTACGCTTTTTATACTTCCCTTGTAAGGAAAAAGAAAGTGGGCGGGGCAAAAACGCGGAATCAGCGCGGCCATTCTGCAGGGGGGTAGGTCGTCTATTTCGGCATCGCTGCGCGGGGGTCGCACACTTGATCGCAGTTTTTCCAACGGGTTGCTTGACCCTGAACGGGAGACCTGCGCACAAGAACGAACAGCGGAAATCGTACACACAAAAATGGATAGCTCAACTTGCACAAAGATACTTCAAAGGGTTTCTATTTTAAAGGTAAACAAAATAGGTTTTGTCTAATTCGAATGTGGGGCACTGATTTTTTCCGGGTATTCGAATCAATGCCAAAATTTGTTTTCCCGAATGAATCGAATATTCGAATAAATCCAAAATTGAAATTCTCGAATAAATCAAATATTCGAATAAATCCAAAATTTAAACTCTCGAATAAACCGGATATTCGAATAAATCCAAAATTTGAATTCCCGAAGAAATAGAATATTCGAGTAAATCCGAAATTCAAACTCCCAAATAAGTCGATTAATCGAATAAATCCCAAAATTGAAATTTCCGAATCAATCGAATATTCGAATACTAAAATATTCGAACTATTCGAATGTTATTCGAATATTCATTCGATTCGGTCCCAAGTCTAGTATAGAGCGTTGAGTATTGCGAGAAATCCGGAGAAACTCGATGCTCGTTCTTATCGTTGATGAATGTCTCTTCACATGCTCTCCGACGAGAATAAGCGAAGGCGACATCGCTCCTCTTGTGGCCCTGCGACGAAGTTGAACGAGAGCAACCTAGCTCTTTTTGCGCCCTATGTCTCGCTGCTTTCTCGGAAACACTTTGAAATGGCAAAAATACACGAAAACAAATTCATTCTGCAAAGCTATATATTTATGAAACTCCTACCGGTTCCACAATCACAAGGCTGACTGGCTCGGTACAGACGACATGGAGTATTTCGTCGTTCAATCACGATGAACTTATATTGGATAGCAAGACTTGTGATCAAGACAACAATGCCGAATGATGAAATAATAGCAGTAACTAGGAGCCGACATCTTCGCATGTCTACAGCAACCTGAAATCTTCAAGGACAGGTCCCGACCAGAGCTTCGATTTCAATTTCGCCGCTCACGCAACAGTCTTAATAAAGACGCTTGAATAAACGCAGATAAAAAGTTGTCTGCCGAGCTATTCTAGACATTTCGACAGGGTGCGTGTTGGATAAATGAGCATAGTTTCAGAATTTTCGATCCCGGTATACGCGGGCCCCATACACCTTGCATAGACTGTTTTTTTTGCAGAGAATAATTGTCTCTGTAGGTACTGAGCTCTGAAACGTGAAATCGTATTGAAGTGAATGGTAAGCCCGATGGGTCGCAGTTTTCCACGGTAAACCTACTGGCTTCTGTAACTGTTCCCCTTTGCGCATCGGTAAGAAACAGCTACGATCGTAGCTATACGATGCAGAGGTTGTCGTCATGTAAACGTTTTATGGCGGATGTCCGTGGACCTCGTACTGAATAATGGCGAGACGAAATCGCCATTAAGCATGAGCACGCTTATATCACTTCAGAAAATCTTCGCATTCGATGCGTGTCAAATGTGCGTTCAACTCGAAGACAAGGCGATTTCGAGCACAGTCAGGGAACGTGCTGCTAGAGTAGCACGTGCTCCTACTGCGTTTCAAATTACAGCGCGTGCCCCAACGGATGAAACGTTCGTGTATGATCCACATTCAAGTCGATTACAAGGATTTGCCTAAAAAGGGAAAGCATACGATGCACTCTTGAATACTCATCTCGGCAACTTGGTCCGATCAATTACCCAATTTGGCGGTTTCTGGGTCGCACAGTCGTCGGAGCCTCCTTCCATCCGCTGGTGGTTTCAGATGTTGCTCGGTGAACTGGCCTAGTCGCATGTAGGTATGCTGCTACGATATGCCGGATTACCTTGCAGCGCGAGCTTGTTCTACGAAAATATGCGCCACAAGCCACTTTTCGGAGGACGTGCCCCTACGAAAGAGCTTTCCGATGGATATGGTCACTCGAGTTGAATGTATATTCGACGCGCATTCGAAACAGCGATTTTCTGACAAAGTACGCGTGGTTTAAGTTAAGTTAGACATTCTCTGAAGACATCTAGGCGGCAAATTTCGTGATCAAGTGTAGTTGATGACCATTCAAAGAGCCTCGTTTTTTTTTCATGGTTTTTTTGAGACGATCGATAGCACACTCTGGAGACTTTGGAGAAAAATTACTGAAACGTGTGCAAAGCAATAAAAAGTGTGAAAGAGTAATAATGCATCAAATCTGAAACCTTGAAGACGCCAGAGAGAAAAAAATGTGGAACTAAAGCGTGAATCCTAAACACTGTACGGGCTTGCTAATGATTCACGACCGCTTGGCCTCGTATTCCTCCAAGAGACGGCTCAAGGAGGCGATAATACGATCTTACAGAAACAATCTCCGCTTGAAAATGACAGACTCGTATCAATCATCTGCGTTTACATGCCGAAGAGAGAGAGGACAGTTACAGAATCCAACCAGTGAGTTTCATCCGGGAAATTTCCCTGACCTTTTGCTTCAGAAGCGATTAAATGCTCTCAATCTTGGTTCACATTGACGAAGAGGTTTTGAGAAAGGAATAGACCATACGCGACTTTTCGGACCAGCATAGGCCGGCAGAACAATACTGAAATTTATAACTGTTTTGCTTCGCTACAAAAGGGTTATGATTTGGCAATGTAGTATTTGTGAGAATCTCTTTGAAAGGAGTGAAATGTTTTATAATATGTAGTATCTGTGAGAATCTCGTAAAAGAAGTGAAATGTTTCATGATACTGATTTGGCTTTCGATTAAACTCGGAAGAAGCGCTGAAAATTCAGTGAAATGATTTCTAATTGATTTGGCTGTGAACTTTTTTACTAAACAACAAAAATTGAATGTTACATTGAAAAACCAAATCACGCACATCTTTCTGAGCACACATATTTATTCGTGTTACTGTAGTTCTCTTAGTTGACGGCATTAGCATAAACATACTAGGTGATGTTATTTCCACATTCTCAGAAAAATGAAAACAAGTTACTTGTAATATAAAAGGCCGAAAATAAGTTACTTGTAACACATCTGAGCCGATGTAAGTTACTTGAGACTTATTCAGGTCGCTGAGTTACATGTAACATATCGGTGGGATACTGCGTGCGCTGCGCCTCCGATATGTTACATGTAACTTAAATGACTTGAGATAAGTCGCAAGTAACTTAAATCAGCCAAGAAGATATTCCCAAGGCTGATGTACGACGCACTCGCGGGATCAGCCATACGACTGGCGTTGCTGTTGGTTCAATTACCCAAGTTTGAGGTACTTGACCCCATACCAGCAGGGAAGGTCCTGCACAGCATTTTTCTGGCGCAGTGTGTGGCCTGGGACGCGCCCTCTGCGTCGCGTGTCGTCTGCGTTACGTGATGGCCACCCATAGTGAAAATTCAAACTTAAGTTACATGTAACATAAGCGTAACTTACATGTAATATAAATGTATGTTACATGTAATATAAATGTAAGTTACTTGAGACATTCAAGTAAGTTACTTTTATATTACAAGTAACTTGTTTTGATTTTTCTGAGTTCATTAATTGATAGTCAATCGGAAGCGAACGCGCCAAATAATTTAGTAATGCTTGAAAATCAATATTTCTGAATGATTGAGGTGGGAGACACAACATAATTTTGCAAGGACCTGAGACTTGTTAACCTAAACTGCAAGCGTTAGGTTGATTTTAAAAGAGATGTGCGTGATTTGGTTTTTCAATGTAACATTCAATTTTTGTTGTTTAGTAAAAAAGTTCACAGCCAAATCAATTAGAAATCATTTCACTGAATTTTCAGCGCTTCTTCCGAGTTTAATCGAAAGCCAAATCAGTATCATGAAACATTTCACTTCTTTTAACGAGATTCTCACAGATACTACATATTATAAAACATTTCACTCCTTTTAAAGAGATTCTCACAAATACTACATTGCCAAATCATAACCCTTTTGTAGCGAAGCAAAACAGTTATAAATTTCATTATATTTTAACGAAGGCTCCCTTTGGAAAACGGTAAACAAAAAGGTCGTTCATAGCCTTTCATCAATGCTCATTCCCCTCTTCAAAACTATAAGCCACCCGTCATAGCTTGTTAGGTGGATATGAAGGGAGCTCAAACATTCAGGGAGGAGTTGATGGTGGATTGTCGCGCGACTAAATTGATCTTCCTTATGTGCTTTGGATTGTCTTACCCTAAAAATACTACATACCTTTCTCAATTTCCAAATGTTAGCAATCTGTTTGATCTGTGCTGCTCAAACTGAGCAGATATGCTGTTCAGTTCAAGCAGTGCAAAGAAAAAAGATAGTGGGAATACGGTGTCTGAAACTGCAACGATCCCACAATCTCAAAAACCGTTTTATATAAGGCAGAACAGTCAGCTCCTGCTCAAGTAGAATCTATTCTTCTATTGAAGAGGAGATGCAAATTATTCCGTTTTTCTTTCCATTATAAGATCTTCATGTCATAAGTATGCGCAGGTTGCGAGGGGTTTGCGCAGAAGCAATCCTTTTCCAATCACGGTCCCGCACACGTTTCCCGTCGCTTGGCGCACTTCTACTTGGGTCCTGCACACGTTCAACGGCGCTTGGCGCACTTCTAGATGTGTCCTGCACACGTTCCCCGGCGCTTGGCGCACTTCTACTTGGGTTCTGCACACGTTCCTCGGCGCTTGGCGCACACACATTTGGGTCCTGCACACGTTCCCCGGCACTTGGCGCACTTCTGCTTGGGTTCTGCACACGTTACCCGGCGCTCGGCGCACTTCTAGTTGGGTCCCGCACACGTTTCCCGGCGCTCAGCACAGTTCTAGTTGGGTCCCGCATACGTTGCCCAGCGCTTGGCGCACTTCTACTTGGGTCCTGCACACGTTCCCAGGCGCTTGGCGCACTTATAGCTGGGTTCCGCACATGTTCTTGGCGCTCGGCGCACTTCTAGTTGGGTCCCGCACACGTTTCTCGGTGCTTGGCGCACTTCTACTTGGGTTCTGCACACGTTCCCAGGCGCTTGGCGCACTTCTAGATGGGTCCTGCACACGTTCTCCGGCGCTTGGCGCACTTCTGTTTGGGTTCCCGTTCACGTTTCCCGTCGCTTGGCGCACATAAATTTGGGTCCCGCACACGTTCTCTGGCACTTGGCGCACTTCTAGATGCGTCCCGCATTCACTCCCCGGCGCTCGGCGCACTTCTAGTTGGGTCCCGCACACGTTTCCCGGCGCTCAGCGCAGTTCTAGTTGGGTCCCGCATACGTTCTCCGGCACTTGGCGCACTTCTGTTAGGGTCTCGCACACGTTCCCCGGCGCTTAGCACAGTTCTAGTTGGGTCCCGCATACCTTTGCCTCAGCGCTTGGCGCACTTCTACTTGGGTCCTGCACACGTTCCTCGGCGCTTGGCGCACTTCCACTTGGGTCCTGCACGTTCCCCGGCGCTTGGCGCACTACTTAGCGTTCTGCACAGTTCTGCACGTTCGTAGGCGCTGGCGCACGCATATTTGGGTCCTGCACGTTCCCCGGCACTTGGCGCACTTCTACTTGGGTTCTGCACACGTTCCCCGGCGCTCGGCGCACTTCTAGTTGGGTCCCGCACACGTTTCCCGGCGGTCAGCACAGTTCTAATTGGGTCCCGCATACGATGGCCAGCGCTTGGCGCACTTCTACTTGGGTCCTGCACGTTCCCAGGCGCTTGGCGCACTTATATCTGGGTTCCGCACATGTTCTTGGCGCTCGGCGCGCTTCTAGTTGGGTCCCGCACACGTTCCCCGGCGCTTGGCGCACTTCTACTTGGGTTCTGCACACGTTCCCAGGCGCTTGGCGCACTTCTAGATGGGTCTCGCACACGTTCTCCGACGCTTGGCGCACTTCTGTTTGGGTTCCGTGCACGCTTCCCGTCGCTTGGCGCACATAAATTTGGGTCCCGCACACCTTCCCGGCGCTTGGCGCACTTCTAGATGGGTCCTGCACACGTTTTCTGGCACTTGGCGCACTTCTAGATGCGTCCCGCATACACTCCCCGGCGCTCGGCGCACTTCTAGTTGGGTCCCGCATACGTTGCCCAGCGCTTGGTGCACTTCTACTTGGGTCCTGCACACGTTCCCCGGCGCCTCGCGCACTTCTGTTTGGGTCCCGCACACGTTTCCCGTCGCTTGGCGCACTTCTACTTGGGTCCTGCACACGTTCCCCGGCGCTTGGCGCACTTCTAGATGTGTCCTGCACGCGTTCTTCGGTGCTTAACGCACTTTTAGTTGGGTCTCGCACACGTTCCCCGGCGCTCAGAACAATTCTAGTTGGGTCCCGCATACCTTGCCCAGCGCTTGGCGCACTTCTACTTGGGTCCCGCACACGTTTCCCGTCGCTTGGCGCACTTCTACTTGGGTCCTGCACACGTTCAACGGCGCTTGGCGCACTTCTAGATGTGTCCTGCACGCGTTCTTCGGCGCTTGACGCACTTTTAGTTGGGTCTCGCACACGTTTCCCGTCGCTCGGCGCACTTCTACTTGAGTGATGCACACGTTCCTCGGCGCTTGGCGCACTTCTAGATGTGTCCTGCACGCGTTCTTCGGCGCTTGGCGCACTTCTACTTGGGTCCTGCACACGTTCCCCGGCGCTTGGCGCACTTCTACTTGGGTCCTGCACACGTTCCCCGGCGCTTGGCGCACTTCTACTTGGGTTTAGCACACGTTCCCGAAGCTTCGCGCAATTCTAGATGCGTCCCGCAATAAGCGGTGTGCATGCGGTTCCTGATGGACGAGAAGCAGACCTACCCTAACGCTTGCAATCAATTCACTCTTATCAAAATACCACTCCATTTCTCTCGATTGCCCAACCATGTTTCTTATCATTCAAAGTTTCACCGGACTGACACACACACACACACACACACACACACACACACACACACACACACACACACACACACACACACACACACACACACACACACACACACACACACACACACACACACACACACACACACACACACACACACACACACACCCACACACACACACACACACACACACACACACACACACACACACACACACACATTTTAAAATTCACAATTTTTTCCATATCTCGAGAACCACAAAGCGGATTTTTCTGAAACTTGGGCAGTGTTAAAAACCTTTACTGCTCCACATTTTGTGAAAATGCCAAGTTCGGAGCTATCTTCCAAACCGAGATTCTGTAACGAGGGGTTTGTGCAGAAGCAATCCTTTTCCAAATCAGGTCGCTCGGCACGGATGAGATTTGAATGTTTTTCTTGAGGAAACAAGCCACGGAACTAACTATACGTGAGTACGGACATAACTCCTTCATCATTCCTGCCTTGATACAAGAGTTGTACGCATTGATTATTCCAACTGGTTTGTTCATAACTCAAAATTGAATTTTGTGGAGGTTCTGAAATGGTCCGCCTTTGACAAAGTGGAATTCTACCCGATAATGAAGTGGTGAAGAGCGCTTTCTCGGCTATGAGTTGGATTCTCGAGAATTTTATGATTTTTAATGTTTGCAGGGAACGTTCCTAGCTCTTTCTCAGAGGATGAAACCTTTGGGGTGGGGGGGGGGTGGAGTAGTGACGTAAGAGCGAGAAGGCCTTTCCCATCCCATATTTTTGATCCGGCCCCGCCAGACTTTTCTAATGTCTTCGCATGACTCTACTGTGATACTCTCTGTGCAAGGGCATTGGGAATAGAACACGTTTTTCTGACGGCGCAGCTACCCAAAGACTTGATTTGATTACTACTCACTATACTACGGCGACTCGAAATTTTTTTCGAACAATCGAGTTTTCGACTAAGTCGATATCTGGAAATTTCGAATAATCGAGTTATCGACTAAGTCGGTTTTTCGAAATTTCGAATCATCGAGTTTCCGACTAGCTCGATTGTTCAAAATTTTCGAATAATCGAGTAGTCAAATTGACTCGATTTTTGAATAATCGAATGGTCAAGTTTTCGACAAACTCAATTTTTACAATTTTCAACAATTGAGTTTCTGAAGCACCTTATCTCGACTATTTTGAGCATACAGTAAGGCAGCCAGAACCAATACTCATGTATTAATTTCGATTAGCAATATCCATCAACCAAATTCCAGAAACTTCCGAAAACCAAACCAATTTCACTATAGGAGATAAATACGGTTCAACTGGATTATTCAATGGATGAACAATGAGGAATTCATCTCTGGAGACCATAATCATACAAAAAGCCGGAGCTGAGTTTAACAATAATAAGCCAGGGCAAATCTTGGTCTGCTTCTAGATCATCCAAACTGATAGTGGAATCTCCGTCATCATATTCAGCCTCTTCGGCTAGACTTCAGCCGTTTTCTTCGTCTTTTTAGCCTTGGACTCTTTCGTCTTCTTGCCCTATTTCTTCGACGGAGAGTGCAGCGCCTCTTCCGTAACTGCGAAGCTGTGCTTCTGTTGCCACAAAACAAGCTGTTTGTTTTCTGGGTCTCCCGCCTTTTTTCTAGGAGAAAGATAAAGCCAAGCATCATACACAAATTTGAAAAAAAAAGGTTTTGGTAGCACTGCGACGTTCCGCCGTTCCCAATGCATTCAAGCCTCATGCATGCCTCTTTTCTCGAGCAAGGTAAAATAATTGAACGTCATGTATCAATTTCCAGGCTATCGCGACCGTCTTGTTATCTCTGATGAGTTTATCGGTATGCTCACATCTGAGGAATGAGGAATTTTGGCGTAAATCAATGTCGGCAATAAATGAAAAAGATGGTTGTGAGCCGTACGAGAGCATTCGAGAACTATGAGCAAATAACAACCGGCGGCAAATGAGGTGCATGGTATGCAACTGTATTTGGAAACAATTTGACTGACGGAGAATTCCTTTGACTCGAAACAGTCGACTATCGAATTTATTCGACTCTTCCGGTCTATCGAATAATCGAGTCTTCGACTAAGTCGATTTTTCAAAATTTTGGGTAATCGAGTTTTCGACTAACTCGATTTTCACGAATTCCGAATAATCGAGTTTTCGACTAATACGGTTTTCCAAAATTTCGAATAATCGAGTAGTCGAATGACTCGATGTCGACTGTTTCAGTCGATACCAAGACTCAATGACTCGACTCGACATAAATATATGCTCCTTTTATTTCGTATCCCTATGCATCTCTGCATTTTTTTGATTCATCAAGTTCAGTGATCGCTGGCTTCTGTCGAGGTTGTTTAGCAAGACGCTTTTATCATTGTCGAGACATCATTTTTGTCAAACGGTACATAATGGTCACTTTGCAAGCATGACCCCCACCAATTTGCTGAAAAAGTGCCCCACAAATATTACGTAAATATAGGCGTACAAATAAATGCAGGAAGCGGTGCATCATGGTCGGTAAAACATGATACTTTATATTGCAAACTAGTGTCGTAAACAATGGGCTCTTTAAAGTTTTGCGAAGCTACGGACCACTCGGAATTTTAGCAATGGATACGGGTACCTGGAGTTGGTAACGTGCATATCAAAATAGGACGTGACGGAAAAATACAGTTTTGGAGAATCGTGCAAAAAAATTACACATTGCGAGTAAAACCAGTATGAATTCTTTAAGCGAGCACTGTCTGTCTCCGGTCTTGCAAAGTGCAGGGTGGGAGATGAACGATTCGAGAATGAGATTTTTTTCTGTTTGTGATCTAATCTGATCCGCCGCGTTAGAGGGAATAGAGATTTCATTCCCTTGTGGTTCACATAGAGGGCAGTCGTGTCTCATTAAAGAAAAACAGCGATTCTTTTCCAAAGATATTGACGACTTGTAGCGACTCCTACCCTGAAAAAAAATTTTCAGTGAGGTAACCCGGGGCATTTTTAACTACCGCGAAACATCTTGAAAGGAGCTCAGTATATAGTATCGAGTGGTTGATAGTACTTGGTTTGATTGCTTACAGGCATGTGACTTAAAGGCAGTGGTCGCGATCAAATATGCTTGTCGTCTTTTTCTCTCTAAACCCTTTCGATCAATACTTGCCTCTCGATTTGAGTCCACTCCGAGATAAATAATTTTGAAACAAAATTTTTTTGCGAAATTTTAGGTCGATATGGACCCCTATCTAGAAGTTTTGTAAGCTATGAGCCGTTACTCATGAAGGAAATTATTTGCAATCCGCGAATAACGATATTCACAATATTCTCGAGCCGTAGTATATAAGATGTTTCTACGGCTTTTCGGTGACCGTCTCGCAGCCGCGCGGCTGGGTTACCGCATTGGCGAAGTCCTTCGCGCTTGTGGAAGACGATTTGAACAACGTGCGGTAAAGAAAGGACGGACAATGGCTGAAAACTTGGACGACGGTCACACATTCGTGACACAATGACAAAGTCAGTTGGCTCAGAGGCACAGTCCAAGCTCGTGGACGAAACCTGAGATTTCCAAACAATTGTAAAACAGACCCACCCCATACAACACCTGCCAAGTGCGAGCTCTCGATCCCTCCGAAAAAGCGGGATATGGTAGGAAGCCACCCTGCAGAGCCCACATCGGGAAGCCGCTTTGGCATGCCCCCTTTTGCGATCTTTCTAGCCCTATAGTGACGAGATGAGCCATGGTTTCCGATCACTGGTCCCGTTCTTCTCTTCATTCTCAGCTTCTCTCTCAATTCAGAACTGCGTTTCCAGGCGGGCTTGTTTGATTCCAGAGGCATCATTGGAATCAGAGTGGGACCGTTTTCAAGACAGGCAGAAAAACAGAAAAATGATTTCGAGGTTGGACTGTGCCTTTGAAGGCAGTGGTCGCGATAAATTGTGCCTGCCTTCTTTTCCTCTTTGAAACCTTTCCTGGATTGTGAGCAGTCGGACCTGTTAGAAACAACCGCGGAATATTTCTGTTTTGAGCCGAATTTGAAGCCTGAACTTCCTTATCTTTTGATGGTGCACGAGCTCACTCCACATCATCGACATCGATGACCTCTTATATCAAGAACATCACCTGGCTTGGAATTGAAATTCAATCAATGAACCTTCAAATTCATCTAGTCAAAAACAGTGACTGAAGTGATGCTTTCATTGCTCAACTGTTTTTATTCGTTAAATTTGCATTTATTTAGTCCTCTGAATGTCAATGATTGTTGACTGCTCGGCACGAGACTGCGATCTTTTTCGTGAACGCTGTGCACGAACTGGCTTCTTTGGGTCTAAGAAACTCTAATTCTAACACGTTTGTCACCGCAAACCTTCATAGTTTTCCAGCTGTTTTTGATATAAGCTGATTTTTGTAGTTTTTTCGATAACGTTTTTCATCGTGACCACTGCCTTTAATTTCGAACGGGAGGCCGAAGGCAGGATCAGGCTGAACAGTGTTTCGTACATCGACTATGCTACGTCCCGTTCGCTCTTGGTGACCAAACCTTTTGCAAATTGTTACGTCCCCCTCTAAGTGAATTTCCCCGGCAATTTCGGTCTAGATTCGGACATTAACGTTCTTTATAATTTTCCACAGATTTCCACTACCCACCTTACTCTACTTACGAGATTTGGACTGTGCTTCCCACTCTTTACCCAGATTTCCAACGCCTTCTCCAAAAACAATTTTTTTCAAGAGTATATTATTCTCCCACAGGTACAGGCTATAAAACGGGCAAATTCACATGGTTCTTACGCGTGCTGGTGCGGAGCGGAGGTTAGAGACAGTGAGAGAGCGGAGGGCAGGTGGAGGCTGAGGCGTCGCGCGCGCCGCTCGCGCCTCGAATGATGTGAATTACAACGTTTTATAGAGGGTAGCAGTCGCTTCACCCTGACCGGAAGCCCGCGTCCGCGTTTTTGAAAGAGGCCAAAGTCTTCCCTTTGTAGAGGGCTGTTAAAAAGTATAGACGCATCCTCTAATACGCCATACTCCAATCTGAATGTAATCGGTTGCAAAATATATCATTACTACCATTAAACTCGTCGGTGTGGACACGCGGTCCATTAAGTGTTAAAGTATATGGCACCGAGTTTGCGCCATCCTTCAACAGTGAACGCGAAGTCTCTTCCGGATCCACGCCGACGTTACTTCAGTGGGAGCGAAATTGACTAGAAAGGTGATTAGGAAGCAAAATGTTAATTTTTGTTTTTTTTTGTTTGCAGAAAAAATTTTGATTCCTACTATTTTTAGGTCATGCTGCCTACTTCGTTCTACCTGCTAATTACCTACTTCATGACTAATGGACGCAAGAGAAGGATGTATTTGTGGGAAAATTCCTAAAAACATCATTGATAAACGCAATAAAACTCTTCTTTAATTCAACAACAAACAATATAAGCATAACAAATACAAACTTCACAGTCTTGTCAAAAAACAATACAAATATAACAAGATATAAACATCTTCTCCTGCAAGTAAAACTACAATATCAGACAACTATGAGATCTACATATGATATGGAATTTCGACTATAAAAAATACAATAGTAATGAGCAAAATGCAGCTCACGTGACGCTCCACTTCACGAGGTTGCAGTTTTACAAATGCCCGGCTCAAGGTTGAAAAAGTATTGATTGTGTCTGAATAAACGCCCCGTGTGTGATGAACAAAATCCTTATAGGACTTCTCACCACTCTTCACTTTGGGGATAAACACGCACACTGCGTATGTGGCGACAGCTCCGATGATTGCGAGAAGTATCAGGCGCACAATCGCGATAACGACCAGACCGATGTGAATTTTGAGTTTGGGAAAATCCCAGCACACCACTGCACCGAGTTCATCGATGATAGAATGTTCACAATCGTTCTGAACCCATCCGTAGGCGGTCAGTTCCATGCCTAAAAGTTGTGAGCATTTTCTTCCCGGAACAAGGAATATTGATTGGTTCCAAGCTTCTGGCACTGCCGCGGTTTTCTTTCCTTTCTGCTGTCTTTAGACCCCCACGCTCCAATTCACGAGGTCGCAGTTTTACAAATGATCGGCTCAAGTTTGAAAAAGTATTGATTGTGTCTGAATAAACGCCCCGTGTGTGGTGGACAAAATCCTTATAGGACTTCTCCCCACTCTTCATTTTGCGGATAAACACGCACACTGCGTATATGGCGACAGCTCCGATGATTGCGAAAAGTATCAGGCGCACAATCGCGATAACGACAGACCGATGTGAATTTTGAGTTTGAGAAAATCCCAGCACACCACTGCACCGAGTTTAATCGCATCGATGATAGAATGTGCACAATCGTTCTGAACCCATCCGTAGGCGGTCAGTTGACTGGAAGTTGTGAGCATTTTCTTCCCGGAACAAGGAATATTGATTGGTTCCAAGCTTCTGGCACTACTGCGGTCTTCTTTCCTTACTGCCCCTTTAACATTTGATGGCTCCTAACTTCAGTTAGTGTCGCCGTGCTATCCTTTTTTTTCATCTCGGAGGTGGAAGTCGTGAGAAATGTTTTTAAAAATTTCGATAATTTTAGTCAACAGGGGGTCGTGGCCGTGCCGAAAATTGGCGCAACGGCCTGCTCAACCCTGCAGAGCACCCCCACCTTTTTACGCCTATGGCATCTTTCATAGTCCTCACCGCAAGCGCGGCACGCGTGTGGCGTACGGGACAAACGCTGGACTATGAAACTTTCCACCGCGCGGCACGCTCGGGACGAGCGGGAAGCCACTATGAAATCTCCGGCGGCACCGTCGTGGCGGTGCGGTTAAGACTCGGGCCTAAACTGTGGCATGCACAGCAATTCGTGGCTTGCATTTGCGTACACGGTATACTTGTTCCGAATCGAATAGTCGGATGAATATCCGACTGTTTAAGTCGGATAAAAAAGTAGACTTTTTATTCGAAATGTCGGATATTCGAAAAAGTGCTATATCCGACTATATAGTTGAAAAGTCGAATATTCGAAAAAGTGCGATATCCGGACTACAGTCGAAAAGTCGAATATTCGAAAAAGTCCGATATCCGACTACAGTCGAAAAGTCGAATGCTCGAAAAGTGCGATATCCGACTACAGTCGAATAAGTCGAATATTCGAAAAGTGCGATATCCGACTACAGTCGAAAAGTCGAATATTCGAAAAGTCCGATATCCGACTACAGTCGAAAAGTCGAATATTCGAAAAAGTGCGATATCCGACTACAGTCGAAAAGTCGAATATTCGAGATTGTTATATCCGACCACAGTCGAAACGTCGGATATTCGAATAGTTCAAAATCCGACTATTGTCGCAAAGTCGGATCTTACAACCTCACTACAAAAAAACTGCTTGTCAATCACACTCCTCGAAAATAATTACGCTCATCCGGGAAACTGTATTCGATTTTAGTTATTATTTAAACACAATTTTTATTTATATTTGCTTTGGAAGAAACTTTGTGGGTGTAGGTCAGATGGGAGCGATTTTTTTCAAGAAACCTTATTGATGTTGCTGACAGACTTCCGCTATTTTTTGGACGACTACGGTGCGTGTCCAGTCTATAGAGGCGCCATACATAATTTCGTGCGACCGATGGATCGTTGTGGGCACCCTTCTGTGCGTCTGTCAAGTTTTCCTTTCGTATTCAACAGCTCAAAACTCTGCCCGTGGGTAGCAAAATGCCTTCAAGGGAGCGGCCTATTACGCTCTCTAATTCCGTAGTGCAGGGATTTTCGGGTCCTCGCGACGCTCGCTAAAGCCCGCTTATACTGCATCAAAGGTATAAGGGTGCAAGCTCTAAGCATACTCTAAGCAAAAACATAGGCAAAATTCTCGATTTCGATCTCGCTGTCGCTAAGCTCTTGAACTCTCGCCTAAATTGTTGCGAGAATTTATGGGCCAGGGTTGGGCAGGCTTGCGACAAGTCGCAACGGGGGAGGTCGTAAAAATTCCGGTAATTTTTGAACAAAAATGAAAAACTGAGGGGGGGGGCTCGTAAAGTTTTCGGAAAAAATGGCGTTTAGCTTCCAACCACTTGGAAAGGTAGAATGAGGTAGGAGGAGTAAGTCGCGTAGTTAGTAAGTGGTAAGTAAATTCTTTTTTTTTCAATTTTTGCCATGAAAAATAACCGTTGGGTCGGTAACACCCGGGTTGTATCTGTGGCTCAACGCCGGTCCCAACGAGGATTGGCTTAAAAAAGGAATAATTCTGCGAAGGTAGCGAATTATGTGGACTTCAAGATGTCAAATTAAAGAGATTTGATACTAATTATAGGGACCACTATTTTGGTCGTAGAAATTTTCATCCCAAGAAGGGGGTTGTAAAAATTTTGGTCCACAGAGGGGTCGTAAAATTTCGGTCACCGGCCGCAACGGCCTGCTCAGCCATGTTATGGGATTAGCGACAGCCTGTGTTGAACAGCGATCTCATCCCGCGTTGGCTACGCTGAACGCATGAATGCCGTTCGTAGTGCTGGTCCAGTCCTCTCGCGAATCGACTACTCGATACTCTGTGGCTGATTGTGGAGGGTGACCCCGAACTGCTCTCTGGAAGACCGTGCCAACGATAAATTTGACCGCGGGGACGCTGCAGGCCGTGGGAAGAAACGGCAGTGCGGTCGATCGCAGCGGAGATCGCCCTATAGTACTGATCAGGACAGGGTGGATCGATCAAGGCGAGAATCTTTCACCCTTTTTCCCGCATTCTCGGCGAGAATTTCCGTAGTTCTTGAAGGTGACGTAGCTAAAATTCCACCAACTGGGGCTAATGTGTCCGTAGTTTATGTAAATTCTCGCGATAAAATTAGACGAGATACCTCCAAAGCCCCGGGAATCTAATGTACTCGTGTGAGGCATTTTGCGACCCGTCGGAAGAGATCAGATTCTCCCAGGAAGAATAATTTCTAGCAACTTTTTTGAAGCTTCTATGTTTTTACGTTTTTCCCAAATTGTAGATGCTCTTGTCTCCACGGTAGGAGAACTCTGAATATGTGACATTTCATAGCAAATCAGAATGTGATAGGCTCTCTACCGCAATAAATCAACTTCAAAAACAAGGTTACATATAGAATCAACCTAATTTCTTTACAAGAAAATCGGACAGCTCTGACTGATCGGCGAACGTAAGGTGCGTCCGAATGAGATTGGCGGCCCACGCGGCCGGCGTGCTTGGCAGGCGGCCGTCGCGTTCGCCGCTCTCGGACGAGCATGCGAAAAGTCCCTACCGCCATCGACTACGAACGGGCCCGGCACCGGCTGGCAGCAAGCACTGCGCCGATAAATCAGCTCTACAGACGGTGGGAGAGGGGACGGCCGTCGTTGAAATCCAACCCTCGTCCGAGGGCGGCACATGCGACGGCCGCCTGCCAAGCACGCCGGCCGTGTGGGCCGCCATTTCCATTTGGGCACACTTTATTCATTGCGAACTGCCTTTTCACATCTAAATTGAAGAATATAGCACGCTAGCAGCATATAGCTACGGAAACTCGAAAAAACGGAAACCAGATATAAGATCTTACCACGAAACCTGTGACAAATACTATAAGGCACGCCTAAACATCCGCCAAGCAGCCATACTGAAGCATGGGAGCGGTTATCCCGCGGGGGAATGTCGGTCGCCCCTCCCTGGTCATCCAGCGTATAACCGATACTGTCCCTCCGTACAACCGCACAGACTCATGGGCGGTTACTCGGCGGGGGAACGTCGGTTGAACGGCTGGGGCATCTGCTGAACAACCGATCTTCCACCGCCATTCAACCGATATCACACCGCGGTACAACCGAACCAGATTTCCGGTCACGCGCTTTCCAATACATCCTGGGTATTCCCGGGTCCGCAGAGGGGACTCCGGGAAATCCTATTGGGGTCCCCACAAAGAGGTGATCCCACGGTCCACGGTGGGGTGCACCCTACTGCGGACCATGAGGAGATGGCCATACAGTTGGGTACCACCCCTCGAGCCGTGGGGAGCCCTCCCCTCGGAGACAAAATGATCCTCCGGTATCCGGTGGATCTTCCGGAAGGTGACTCGAGGGTGACACGAGGAAGGTGACTCGAGGTCAGCTTCCAGGTCCGGCTCCGAAAAAGCTGACTGAGGCTCACGGTGAGATGAGGAGCCTTTATACCCCTATCAATGTTAATACTTTTGTCTAAACATGCTGATGCCGGCTCACCCATCTTTTTTGGTCCGAGTATTGTATTGTATTGTTTATCGGGATAGTAAGAAACACAAACTGACAAATCCCAAGATAATGAATGAACATCCGATATAAAATAAAAAAAAAACTATGAAAACAATCAGAGGAAAAAAAATTCAAAGAGTATGACTGGATAGGACAGTTAATCAGGGTGGGAGTGGGGTCACTTGGCGGTGAAGAGCAGTGGCCGGCCAACACTGCAAGCGGCTTGATGATAGATGCGGCTCCGGATACCATCTTAGTTGGTCCGTCAACCCCACCAGTGAGTTGCGGAACGTGTCACATATTTGACGGTAGAGCACGTCCCCGCCGTTGCACCGTCAACCCTTTTTCCACCGCCAAATAACCGTCTCCGTGAATTGAATTTCTCTCTATCTGCGGTACAACCGGTAATTCGACCCTCCCATTTTGGCTCCCGCCGTCGCACCGACAAGCCTTTTTACCCCGCTGAACAACCGTCAGCGTGTCTGAGTATCGGTCTGATTTTGGTTTGAAAAAGTGATGCTTGTCCAGAACGCCCGCGAGTGGATGAGTGAAATCGACGTGTTTTCATGTGAAAAAGTTACTTGCACTTCAATTATTTTCATAGTCGGATAAAAAAGTCGACTTTTTATTCGAAAAGTCGAATATTCGAAAAAGTCTCATATCCGACTATAGTCGAAAAGTCGAATATTCGAAAAAGGGCGATATCCGACTACAGTCGAAAAGTCGAATATTCGAAAAAGTGCGATATCCGACTATAGTCGAAAAGTCGAATATTCGAAAAAGTGCGATATCCGACTATAGTCGAAAAGTCGAATATTCAAAAAAGGGCGATATCCGACTACAGTCGAAAAGTCGAATATTCGAAAAAATGCGATATCCGACTACAGTCGAAAAGTCGAATATTCGAAAAAGTACGATATCCGACTATAGTCGAAAAGTCGGATATCCGAAATGAATTTTATTTGGAACAAGTATAGTACACGGTAGCACAGGATAGTTCCAAAGTTATTTATCTCGGAGTGGACTCAAATCGAGACGCAAGTATTGATCGAAACGGTGAAACCGCCAGGCGGTTTGGGAGGCGCCGCTCATAGTCCACGCGTTCGCGGTGAGGACTATGAAAGATGCCTACTCAGGTCGTCATGGGCATCGAACGCCGTTGAAACGACCAAGGAGCGTTGCAATGCTTGCGTTCGGAAGCTAAAATCGGACTGGGAAACCCCGGAAACTCCGGCCATTTACCCGAGAGCTGCCGCGCTCCAACTGAAAACTCCGGCGCACCAACTGGAATTGACGGGTAAGTTCACCCCCGAAATATCCGGCGTTTCGATCTGAATATACTCGGGCAATCCTAACCCATTTTTCGTATCAGACCCCCCCCGCGCGCCCAGCCATGGCTAACATATTGAAAAATAAGCTAAGTTTCAGGCTAGTAATTTATTGAAGAAACTAATTCAGCAATTTAAACAACTTCTACGGTGGAAGAGAACCTAATGAGGAATGAATAAAAGGATACAAAGTCGATTAGCACCTTGAATGATAAAGCATATTCTCAGTTATGAATTCATATGTTATCTAGTAACTCACATGCAATTTCAACGTGAAGAGTGACTTCTCAATTTTACCCCAAAGAGACTTCAGCGTCGATGCCAAAGCTTGCAGCATGTAAGCGTCATCCTCGCAAAACGATCTCCCATCTCCCGCCATCCGAAACTCGTGAAGGAATCCAGTAAGAATGCCGACGGGGTGATCACATAGCATATTTGAGGAAATAAGGGGAAACGCCACAAAAATGAACTGAAATCGAACAAGAAGCATGTACGTATACAAGTGTACTATGCGTGTGAGCATAACAACATAAAAAAGGCAACGGCAGACTTGACGAACGATGCAGCAAACCTAACGAGCAAGTCCTAAAAATCATGACGGCTTCGAGAAAGCGATGATTTTCGAAAATCTGCGCGTCAGTTCCGGTGCATTGTGCATTCTAGCTTTCGCTTCAATGCACATAATACACCGAAGCTGGCGCGCAAACATGAAATGCAATGAATTTTCTCCTCTGACAAGGGAACCACAATAAGTCATAGGCCTCTTTCAGAGTTCGATCGCTCTGCGACGCGATCGTGGGCACGGCGACGCGACCGTCGCGTCGCCGTGGAAATCGCAGATTTGGGAAGTGTGATGGCCCAATCGCGGAAGTTGGCGACCACGCACTTTAACGTACACATTCTAATCGACGCCTATTTCATGTTCGCGCTCCGGCACTGGGAGAGGAGATCTACGGGAGAAATTGACGCTTTGGAGGAACTACAGGAGGTATATTGTACTACAGATGAACGAATGAAGATGATAAGGTGACTAATGCAGTAATCGCCGCTCTGCAGCCGCGACGCAAGTGTTTTGCCGTCATTTCAAATGTACTGATTGTAATAAACACCTACAAACCTCGAACATGACGCCAGACATTCGTCAGGATCACTAACATGTTTAGACAAAGGTATTGACAATGTTGCTGGTATAGAAGGCTTCTCATCTCACGGTGTGCCTCAGTCGGCTCTTCGGAGCCGGATCTCGAGTCACTCACCTGAAGATCCACCGGATACCGGAGGATAATTTCTGTCGCCGAGAGGAGGGGCTCCCCACGGTTCGGGGGAGGGGGGGGGGTGGGTGGGTGGTACCCAACTGTGGGGCCATCTCCCTACGGTCCACGGTGGGGTGTATCCCACTGCGAACCGTGGCAGTGGGGTCACCCCCCCCCTGTGGGGACACCAAAGAGGCAAAGGGGATTACCCCAGTAGCATGTCCCCGGGGTCCCCTGTGTGAACCCGGAAAAAGTGTATACCTCTAGAAACAGGTTATTTTACCGCCTACACCGGGATTTGGAATCCCCTCCAAAATCGAGTTCTGTTTAACTGCAGTGCTAGTATACCTGTTAAAAACATGTTAGGTTTCGGTCCTCTACAGGAGAATCCCGTTCATCTACAGCTGATAGCAGTAGATCCTCCGGGTAACTCCAATAGATGACCTCTCCCAGTGTCGGAGCGGTGTCGAGCAATCGGTTAGTCATTTATGATAAAAAGGTGCACTGTGGTTTATCTTTTTGCGATAATAATCATTTTATGATAATAATTGTTTTGTATTGTGATTCTTTTGCCTACTAATACTTATTTTGCCTAAATCAACATGAAAGAAGAGGAATTTGAACTAGTACATATGAAGCGGTCGCCGCGATCGGTCGCGTCGCCGTGCAGTGTACGGCGACGCGATCTGGCCATCTCAGGCGCCCAATCGCCCGATTGGGCGACTTTCCCGCGATCTTGTCCTGAAAGGCTCGGCGACCTGATCGCGCGACGCGACCAGATCGATGCCCAGTGTTTTCATGCGGTCGCGCCGCAGAGCGATCGAACTCTGAAAGAGGCCATAGTGACCATTCCAAATGAGATGTTCTTTTCTAGAACCGATTTCGGACGAAAAGTCCGAATGTGCCCAACGCAGCTGCCTAGACCCACTCTGAAAAAAGTTATGAGCGTTTCTTAAAGCTTCGCGTCAAGGTAAGGGTATACTACCCCCATGGATTTTTTAGGGTGTTTTCAAATTTTTCTCCTGATTTCGGTAAAAACATGTATGTAGGGGTAATCTGGGATGCTGAACACGAATCTGGGGTTTGCTTGCCCAAACTTTGAGGTTTACTGTAGGTTACGGTAGGTAACATGCCATTTAGAAGACAAAACCTACCTCGATTTTCCGATAATCGACAAATGGACATCAAATTCGTATTCAGCACCCCAAATAACCCCCACATAGAAACTTTGAGACAAATCTGAGACTGACCAAACTACCGTACACCCACCGTAATCTACCGTAAGCTGCCAAAAATCGATAAACCGACATCAGATTCGTGTTCAGCACTCTAAATAACCCCCAGAAGAACGATTTGAGCCACATCTATCGTCACATTACGGAAATCGTCAAAAGTCGCAATTTGCCATCAAATTCTCCCCAGATGGGAATATGTGAACGAATACAGTCGAAAACTTCGGAAAATCAATAAATGAGTCTCAAATTCGTGATCAGCGCCCCAAATAACCCTCCAGAGCGAATTTTTAGTCAAATCTGGAATATTTTCCTAAAACGCTTCGAGAGCCGTCTGATTGGTATAAATAAACACCCAACCGAAAATTCGTACATTGGTATAAATAAACACCCAACCGAAAATCCGTACAAGTCCAAAACGCCGTTAGTCTGCGCAAAGTTTGGAAAATGTTCCTTCAACCTAACTTTGCTTAGTGGGGTAGTTTTGGAGGCTGAACACGATTATGGGGTGAGTTTCCGGATTTTCGTAAAAATAATGCACTTTTTGGAGGGTACAATAAGCACGAAAATCGGAGAAAAAATGCCTATAACTTTTTTCAGAGTGGGTCTAGGCAGCTGCGATGGGCATATTCGGACTTCTCGTCCGAAAATGGTTCTAGAAAAGTACATTCCATTTGAAATGGTCACTATGACTAATTGTGGTTCCCTTGTGAGATGGCACGTCGGCTCCGGTATACTATGCGGTGTACTGAGATAAAAGCTCATGACCATAGAAAGGCGAACACAGACTTGACGAACGATGCAGCAAACCTAACGAGCAAGTCCTAAAAACTATGACCGCTTCGAGAAAGTTCGATAAATTTTGCGCGTCAGCTTCGAAAAAAAAAACAGCTCAAAAAACAGTCGGCTTTGAAACGAAATCTAGACAATACACCGAAGCTGACGCGCCGGTTTGCGAGAAGCCTTGCTTCCTTTGCCATTATTTTAAGGACTTGCGCGTCAGCTTCGGTGTATTGTGCGGTTTGTCTCTGCATTTCAATCCACATTACACACTGAAGCTGACGCTCAAGTCTTAAGAAAATCATGGCAAAAGAAGCACGGCATTTCGAAAACCGGCGCGTCAGCGTCGGTGTAGGCTGTTGCCGATTTGACAGTTGACACAACTAAAACAAGCGTCGAATAATGTGTGCCGTCTGTAACCACACACAGTGTACGGCACTTACGCGCAAATTTCTAAGTTGTTCCCGGTTGAGGAGAATATTTGCTATAGAGGTTGTTTGATGGAATGATTTATTTTCGGCCTGACGTGTTTGATGGAATGATTTATTTTCGGCCTGACGTGTTTGATGGAATGATTTATTTTCGGCCTGACGTGTTTGATGGAATGATTTATTTATACTCCTATGCCAAACAACCTCGTTTGGCATAGGAGTAATCAAAAATATTGAATAATGCCGAGGTTCGAAGAAAGGAGAACCTGGAGAATATTTGCTATAGAACTACAGTGGTCTTGGAAGGAATAAGTCGCGTTTTTTTGTCGAATACAACGTTTCAAGCGGGGGTAAGTATTCATGTAGTGTAATGGTTCCAAGTGATCGTTTAGTTTTGAACCTGTACGGATCGTTACTTATAACAATTGGAAGGTTCTGTAGCGTTCAAGAACGATAGTTCTGATTTGGTTCAAAACTTCTTCAAGGGGGTTATTTGCCATGCTGATCACGAATTAAAATGCGACTTTTGACGATTTCCGGTATGTTTCGATAGATATGGCTCAAATTGTTTATCAGGGGGTTATTTGGAGTGCTGAACACGAATCTGAGATCAGTTTATCGATTTCTGACAGATTACGGTAAGTATACGGTAGATCGGTCATAATCTCAAATTTGACTCAAAATTTGAATGCGGGGGAGAGTCGTGGTGGTGAATACGAATTTAATGTTCATTTGCCGATTTTTGAATTACTAACTCAGGCAATCGCGGGGGTCGGTGGCCGGTTAAAACGCCCCTTTCCCAATCAAATTGATCGGATCTGGCTGATCGGCGGCGGTTTTGGCATGACTCATAACTGCCGAAGTTTTCGTGGTTATGTCTTCGTGGCCCACAATGTGTACGCTGCGCTCAGTGAGGTGTTTCTGCTTGTCATGGTTGACATAGGTCGGGATATCGACGCTCGGACGGGCGTCGGTGGCAGGTTGAATCACCAACCCTGCCTCTCAACCTGCCACCGACGCCCGCGACTGCAGGTGTGGTAGGTGGTGTTCGGAGGGAGGTGATCAGGCGAAACATTCGGTGTAAACACATGGGTGTGACGTCACAATGAGTGATCGGCGAGAGGTGCAGCGTTCACGATAAATCTCGTTCTCGAGGTCTCGGTGTGAAATACTAAGTTGGCAGATGCTGTAGAAGATAGGGTTGAAAAAAGCAACGGAAACTGGCCAGAAATCCATAAAAAACCTTTATTTTAGCTTATTCTGGAGGTTTTTCTTCGCTGTTTCTTCACTATTAGTTACCTAACGACCAAACCCCTTTTTTTGGTCGAACTCGAATGCGATATTAGTGAACATCGTGAACACTGCCTTCAAGCCCCCCAAATGGCATGGTACCTACCGTAACCTACAGCAAACTTCAGAATTTCAACAAATGAACTCCAGATTCGTGCTCAGCACCCTAGATCACCCCTACATTCAAGCTTTGAGTGCAATCAGAAAATTTTTTTCAAGACACTCCAAAAATTGGCTGATGGGTACCCTTACCTTGCCGCAAGGCTTGGAAAAACGCTCATAACTTTTTCCCGAGTGATTCTAGGCAACTGCAAAGGGCACATTCCGACTCAACGTCCAACTACCGTTCTAAAAATTGCATTTCATGTGTAATGTTTAGAATGGCTAATAGTAACCTACAGCAAACCAGAGAGTTCCATAGTGAGACCCCACCTAAAACGATCATTAAGAACCATTCCACTACATGAACACTCACGCGCGCTTGAAACGATGTATTCGACAAAAAAACGCGACTTATTCCTTCCAATCGACCACTATAGTTCTATAGAAAATATTCTCCTCAACCGGGTACAACTTGGAAATTTGCGCGTAAGTGCCGTGTACTGTGTGTGATTACAGACGGCACACAATATTCGACGCTTGTTTCAGTTGTGTCAACTGTCGAATCGGCAACAGCTGTCGGTGTATTGTGCAGTCTGTCTTTGGATTTGAATTCACATTACACACTGAAGCTGACGGGCAAGTCTTAAGAAAATGATGGCAAAGGAAGCAAGGCATTTCGAAAACCGGCGCGTCAGCTTCGGTGTATTGTCCAGTCTAGATTTCGTGTTTCAATGCACATAATACACCAAAGCTGACGCGCAGAAATGAAATGCCATAAATTTTCTAAGGAATTGCGCGTCAGCTTCGGTGTACATGTGCACTAATCCGCAAGGCCAGCTGCACATTATGCACCGAAGCTGACGTGCTTGTCAGGAGAAATCATAACAGCCTCTGAGAAAGTTAAAAAAAATTATGAAACATGACATTCAGGGCACTAAAACGTCGTTCAGGGCATGCCTTGGCTAGAGATGCAGAGTCCTACAGGGATTCTGCGTCTCTAGCCATATGACATGCTCTCAACGACAGCGTTTGTTTTTTTAATCGTCGGGGCTAGCGCCGAAACTCGTGATATTCCACCGAAACAAACGGGATCCGCCGATTCTATCGCGAGTTCCGTCCATGGACCCGTAAGAAAAAAAAAGTGTTTCGCCTCCGCTCGAAACGCTGGAACGTCTGAGTATGAGAAGAAACTTCAAAAGTTGGGCAAGACGTAAAAAACACCTACCATTTCATTACGTCGATAGAACATTCGGAATAGCAGGACATTTGGAAAAGCAGGATTCAAAAATTAAAAGAAGAATCATAAAGAGCCGCGAAGGAATCGATAACAAAAAACAAAACCTCACTGAATCCCTGACAAAATCAGGAGAGTCAATGCTGCACGGAAAAATGGGCGTGGCCAAGTGCCATACTGTGCTTCTCTGGGTCAAATTCTGGTCTGCAATTGCGTCTCGAAACGCTCTACAGCCGCAAGCGCTCTAGTCAGTCGAGTTTCCAGCCGACTCTGTATGAATATTTTATACAGTTTTCTCCGATTTCGTCTAGTTTCCAGTTTCTAAAACCCACCTGGAGTCATCAGATCGGCGGCTGCGGCTCTGGAAACTCTTCCGACTCGGAAGCGCACGGCCGCGAAGCGTGTCGAGACGCAATTGCGGACCGGAATTTGACCCAGAGAAGCACGGAACAAAAAAGCCCCCCCGGTCCCACATAGCACCGAGCGCTCTAACAATACGTCCAAGTGCAAATGCAGTGTGCTTGAAACCGATGATGCACTCATTGTCAGGGCAGGTGAGTTAGCGGATGTTAAAGTCAGGGTATGTAAATACAGGTACGTCTTCTGAAACCTGACCCAAAAAGATGTCCACGCTCAGGTATCAAGACAAAAGAATTATGACTACAAGTTTCTACAAAGAAGAAAAATCACAAAGAGCAGCGAGGGAATCGATAACAAAAAAACAAAACCTCACTGAACCTAAAAAAGGAGAAACTTCTAGAACGCGGATGCTTCTGCGGTCGCGTCGGCGCAGCCGCAGAAGTTTCTTATTAGAGCGCGCCTGGCTGCCGACGGCAACAGGCGCGCTTCATTGAAACTTCTGCGGCTGCGCCGACGCGACCGCAGGAAAATTTCGTAGGAAAACTTAGATTGGAGCGCGGTTGCTCCAAAACGGCTAAAAGGAGGGACCCTGGGTATGTGGAACCCAGGGCGAAAGGGTAACTTTCTGTGCTTTGTAAGTCGAGTATGTAGGCTAAAAAGTTTGCGCTTTTTTTCGGGTTACAAAAAAAGCGTTTTCAAAAAAAGTTTCCATCGTTGCGGAAAACCAGCGAAATCCATCGAATTTCGCAACGGTTTCCGCAACGTGAAAAGGGTTTGCTCGCTCTTGCTTCTTAGGTTTAGCAAACTCGTTTTTGTGTCGGGGATCATTTCGTGGGAAATTTTATGGGGAATCTGAATATTTTTTTAATTGGAAAATTCTTGAAATTTAGGGTCGTTTGGCGTTGCGGAATGATTGTGATTCTAACAAAATGGTGACAAGGCCGTAGGAATATGGTCGTAGCTACGGTTTAAGGCCAGTTAGGGCTCTAAAACTTGGTTTAGTGTACATTGATGGGCTCATAGCCTTGGTTTACCCTTAAACTCTCACGTTTCCACAAAATTCGTTTCATTTGGGGCTGTTTTTCAGTTTTGAACTTTTCATGTCTGATTCCAAAGTTTTCCAAAGGTGAACTTAATATTTGTCAGCATTTTCGCCGATGAATATGAGTTTTTTGCAGAAGTACGAAATGAGTGGCAGCGACAAGGATTCGAACTCGCTACCCACATCCCTTACTAACAGCGCGCACAGTGGTTGCTGGGGAGTCGTCGGGATGTCAGATCAATCACAAATGTTAAAGAAGCAAACCCCAGCGTCACTTAGCGCTAGGTCGTCTGCTATGGACGGAACCTTGAGGCCTCATCCACGTGTGTCCTTTGATCTCTCATTGCATACATATTCTCGTGTACAATCATATCCACGCGTGCCACTTGATCTCTCATTGCATACATATTCTTGCATACATACACTGTAAGCTCATTCGTGGCCCGTGGTCTAGATCGGTGCATCACAGGATGCTCCAAAGATGCATAATTCTCAAATTCACTTTCCCTTGTAAGACTTCGTTTCGTTGAGTGCACATGACATCTCATTGGCGGAATCAAAGTTTATTTGTTCTGTGAAGGTTTTATTTGCAGACAAATGTAACGACAAATTCCTATATAAGAATGTCCTCTTCATCTTCACCTGTATACCTTAACGGGGTGAAACACTCATTCGAATGTTATTTTATTTTTTCTGATTTATTCAACAGTATTGGGGGCTACTATTACTGACCCATAAGCTCAAATAAAATTTGCAGGATGTACAAGAACTTCACGACTTCAAAAAAGCGAGAGATAGAGACCTGGAAAAGTTGGAAGACCTACGTATTGCTGAGAAAGAAGGTATGTTGAAATTTCAACAGAAGTTGAGGAGGTCTAGCGACTTGGTGGACTCGTGGCTCGCGAGAATAGAAGGGCTGAGTGATGATCTGGAAAGACCCACCAAAGTATGTATGCGCTTTCAGTAACTTTGGTATAGTGTATTCAGTATAGTGTTAAAGTGTACCATCGAGCGATCATTTATGGACCCACTGTTTCTTTTTTCTACATATAAACATCTTGTCGTGAAATTTTGTTGTTGTGTTACCTATATGTATGTATTGTCCCTATCGTAACTTTGCAATTCAACGTTTTATAGTCATCTCTAACTTTCAGTTTTTTTTTAATTTTTAAAGTGGAAGCCAGTCATCCAGCATATTCTTCAAAGCCTATTCACCTTTTTTTGGTGAGTGAGAGAAACGTCTTCTACTCCCCATACTCAAGTTTTTTTTTCAGAATGACTTTACGCCAGAAAAGGCCGCGCTATGGTACCAAATACGCACCATTAAAGAAGAAACGGACAAAATACGTGTTGCCATTCGCAGCGCAGAGTCCTGCATCGCATCCGTGGTCGCAGACCGCGAGCTGGTGTAGTTTTACGAAAAACAACACAAGACATTATCTCAGGCTTGGGCAGATTTAGATAAGTTAGGCTTGGTACGATTATATGAGCATTTTCTCCGGCACGGATATGCATTGGCTATAAAGCGGCGAAATTCACTTGGTTCCTACGCGTGCTGGTGCGGAGAGGAGGTTAGAGACAGTGAGAGAGCGTAGTGCAGACGGAGACCAAGGCGACGCGCGCGCCGTTAGCGTCTCGAATGATGTGAATTTCGACCTTTTTTAGAGGGTACAACCCTAAGCGCACTTTACAGAATCGCAATGATGTCCTCAACAAGCTCATCAAAATTTATCAGCGCAGCCTTCGTAGTCTCCGTCTTTAGGAACGCTATTCCTGATGGCCCGTTTTGGTTGCGATATCATAAAACTGTTGCAGTGTTCAGTGTTTTTATGTTCTACGGGGATAGAGTATAAGCTCATGCCTTAAAGGCTTATTCACACGTATTCGTTTTGATACTTTCATAATTACCGGTAGTTTATCACTCTTGCAGGTCCTGTGCTTCTCTGGGCTAAATTCCGGTCCGCAACTGCGTCCCGACAAGCGTTGCGGCCGCGCGCATTCGAGTCGGAGAAGTTTCCAGCGCCGCATCCGTCGATCTGTTGACTCTAGGTGGATTTTGAAAACTAGACACCAAACGGAAATAGAGAAAACTGCATAAAAAAGCCACAGCGAGCAGGCTTTGACCCTGGAGACTCGACTGACTCGAGCGCGTGCGGCCGCAAAGCGTGTCGAGACGCAATTGCGGCGCGGAATTCGGCCCAGAGAAGCACAGTACAAATGATTAATGAACTGATGCTTATCGCATTAAGACTCGCCTTCGTATTGGCGCTTGGGACGCTCATGATGCACTCGGCTATTTCGCTGCGCATGCATTCGTCGAGCAGGACCCGTGGGACGACGCTTCATCTAAAGATGAATCTGAAGTGTGTTAACGGGATGAAATTCAGCTTAATTTAGATATCTTTCTATTTTCTAACCAGGAACATACGCTGTTCTAGCATAGCTTAGATAGTAGGAAAATCTAGGAGAGTAGAGGACTGCTGGGCTTTGTTTTCTTTCGCTAACGCCGCTGCTTTCAGGGCATGGCAAAGCAACGTGGAGAAGCCCGATGCTGACGGCGACGACCGGCTGTCCATGGTGCTGCTAGCGCCGGAGCCCGTTCTACCTGAGGCCTGCCATCTCCACCGAATACCGCCAGCATGGATCCCTCTCTCCTGTAATGTGACCCCTACTGGTGCTCGTCCGACTTGCTCTGTTATGTACTGATATTCCATCGTCCAACATAAATCTGTATTAACCTTCGATGCTGGAAAACAGCGCACGCTCCACGGCGCTACGTTTACTGGTAGCAGCGAGTGGTTTCTCGTCGAGCGAGACAGGAAATGGGAGCCCTCAGGTAAAACTTCTATTGTTTTTTTTAAATTGAATTTTTTTCATGTTTTTTCGGTAGTTTGTTTTCGTTTTCTAATCCTTTGGATTTTTTTTGCTCTGCTAGAGCCGATGCAAGTCTGATCAACTTTGCTTTTGGTTTGCGCAGTTCAAATTTTAAGCTAGCACAGAAAGGGCATCTCCGCACAAAGAGTACCGTATCAGTTCTTTTATGTGGCAGGCCAGCGCATGAAAGTTTCGGCGAGGCGTCTGTTTTTCGGCTAGGGGCTTTGTCTCGGAATTCAATTCCGAGCCCCAGCCAAATAAAGAAAAAAGGTGATTCACGCAACGCCGATAAACGGTATTTTCTTTAAATAGGAAAGTTTTCGAATACCCTGTCGCAAGGAGTCTATCTTGCATGTCCTGCGTTTTAGTAGGATGAAGGGAAACTCCGCAGTGAGGCGTTGAGAAAAAACGGTAGTGGCCCCGCGTAGCAGCGGCGAGCATGGTTGTGGCTCCGCACGGAAGCGTTGAGCATTGGCGCCCGGTGAACTCCGCAGGGAAGCGTTGAGCAGCGAAGGTAATGTGGAAAAGTTGGTTTGGGGCACCTAGGAAATGTTCGAGTTGAGAAATAATGGGTGATTCTCTCGAATCCAGTGAAGATAATATTGTTATGAATGATTCACTTGAAGCCAGTGACGAGAATATGGTTATGGGCTATTCCCTCGAAATCGGTGACAAGAATATTGAGAAGTTTTTTTTTTATTTTCGAGAGCAGAAATTTGAAATGTTTTCTCAGCAGACACATTCCGCTGCCATTTCTCCGAGAAAAACATTGCTGATGAATGTGCTGATATCCGACATAGCTTGGGAAACTTTTTCATATTCCCAGATCAGACAAGAGATAGCTAAATGTTGACATTATACGAGAAAGCTTCTCTCGGTGCAATAGTTTATCGCCCGAACGGATCTAAAATGAAGGGAAATGTAGTATTGTCGCGCGGCGAAACAAATGCCAAACATTTGAACGCAGTATCCCGGGGTTACTCATCTTTCGCATATTGTAATCTAATCGTAAGACAATATGGGCACTTAATAACTTCTCACGTCATCAGATAGCTGATGGCACCCCGCAGCGTCAATTAAGGATCGAGCCTGTATCGAGTCTGTTTACGATCTGGCGAAAACTCTTCAAGTCATCATCCAACGATCGGCATTTCGCCCGACGCAAAGCACAGTCGTCTCGAGCGGGCCCGCCCACTTCGTAATGTATAATATACGCCGAGCGGTCTTCATTCTCCATCGTTAGGACTAAGCGAGCTTGTCGTCTGCTCTCCCATTCTAGTATTCTGCTGTACTGCATACTAGACTACCAAAGCCTGAGTGAGTTTAAGTTTTTCTTTAATCGCAAGCTTGGGATATGGGACCAATTACCAGGTCGCAGCCTCAAGTAAGCGAAAATTCGGCTGTTGCCACGACACCAGTTTTATCGGCGGAGCAAGTGACCGCACCCTTGGACAATGCTTTGGCTAGTTTAGCAGATGACTCGACGGTGCATGGTCGAGACGACAGGGAACTTCGCGACGCGACGACAGAGGTAATAACCCGGGTATGGAACGATGCGAGGCAGGCGACCACACAGCTGGCTCGCCAGCTCACGCAAGGTAACTCTTCTCTATTAGTTGGCCTGAATGAATCCTTTTCAGCGGTAGGTTCTAGGATAGATTCTATTTCCGTGGTTGCCACATTGAGCCCTGATGGGAGGATACCTAGAATCCAGCCATTCAGCGGATATGAGGGAAAAGCCACGCGATTTTCGATCTGGCTAAGGAGGCTGGAGGACATAATCAGGATGGCCCCTCTCCCATGAAATCTGAGCAGAATACCAACTTTCTGATAGGGTATCTGGACGGGGTTGCTAGAGAAAAAACCGAGGAACTTTCGGAGAACGATAGGAAAGTTTTCGAAACTGTGGTAACGCATTTGTGCAATTTTTTTGAAAGCCCGCAGCAACGGTACGTGACAAAGTCAAGTTTGAGGATAATACGCCTGAATCTGACGATATTGTCGAATTTCCGGCCTGTTCGGCCCTGGAAGGGAAATCCCCTTTCTCAGTTTAAACCCCGTTTATATTTGTCGGCAACGCCACAGCAATTAAGCCTTATGACGCCCTAATTGAACAGCAAAACGATGAAACCTGTGGTAAGATTTTAAAATTCCTAAATACTCGGGAACTTCCGCCTAGTTTACCTGAAAATGAGAAACGCTCGTTATTAGATATAGCTGAAAATTGTAGAATCCAGAAAAATGGGTGCTTGTGGCAGACATCAAACAAACTGGAATGTTGTACGAAAGGTTGTTTCTACCAGAAAAGCTGAGGGAACCAGTATTTTTGGCCTTCCACTGCAGCCAGTCTGCAGGCGGGCATTTTAACTGGCGGAAAACCTTGGCGAAAATTGCTCGCAAGTATTACTGGCCTCAAATGACGGAGGACGTCTACTCTCTAACAAAAGCTTGCGACCTTTGTCAGCGAAAGCGCACGTAAGCCGCGAATAGGGAACAATTGATCCCGGTGGTGAGCGGAGCAATTTTCGACAAAGTCTTCATGGACCTTACAGGGCCGCTGGTAACGTCTGAGCTAGGTAACAAATACGTGCTGGCTCTGGTAGACTATTTTTCAAAGTATGTAATCGCGACACCTTTGCCCGATTGCACCGCGGTAACCGTAGCGCACGCTATCATGACGGAATGCATACTAAAATATGGCGTAATGACCCAACTGATTTCGGACAACGCTTCATATTTCAAAGGCGAATTGGTAACAGAAATCGGTCGACTTCTCAGGATTGGGAGGTACTTTGCCACACCTTACCACCACGAAGGAAATGGTGCTTGTGAACGAATTTTCGCTACTTTCCATCCGATGCTAAGAACCTATATTAGCGAGAATCAATTAGATTGGGACAAGTTCATACCCGCATGCACTTTTATGTATAATACTACAATTCACGCGAGCACTAACAACACCCCGTTCTTTCTCCTTTTTGGACGTGACCCAGTTTTCAATATCGACCTCGTCATCAAACATGATTCTGAACGGCATATTCCACATGACGCCGACTCTAGTTTATATTTAGAGAATCTGGTAACTACTCTTCACGCAGCTTGGAGGAACGCTACTCGATGCAATGAAATTCAACGCAAGAGATTCAAGAAACAGTATGATAATTCTAACCTTTCTCCATTATCTATTAAAGTAGGCGACAGAGTTTACTTGAGGGACTTCGCACCCAAAATAGGATTATCTCAGAAATTGACGAAGCCATGGCTAGGGCAGTTCAGAGTAATACAAATAGATCATCCCCACCTACTGATTATTAGTACTTCTAGTCCACAATCAAAATTGAAAAAGGTTCACATAAATCAGGTTAAGAAATGCTTCGAAATGCCTGGCCCACTTTTCACCTCCCCATGGGAACCGGAAACTGAAAAGCTAGCGTTATCAACCTCTAACGCGGTCGACGTGGATATCCCGGGTTACTCTCACTCGGTAGTACCTTCTAATAACTCAACGTCAGAACCAACCCACTCATATAATACTTGTTTCAGGAAACGCCAAACATCTATATGACCTGTTGGTCCGAAGCCAGTAAATATTCGGCTACTTTTATTCCGAACGTCTGTTAGACACAATAACGGAATTAAAAGCCTTTTTCCTCCTTTATAAGATCACTGCTCGTTTCCATACTCATTCAAACTGTGCCCACTATGCTATCTCCGTTTATCATACTCGATTATGCTCATCATCATTGTGAATTGGGGGTTTTTTCTCGGATATGAAATACGTTATTCCCTAATTTTTCTTTTCAGGTAATTGTTACAAGTCTGACCAACGAGACAAGTGCGAATGGCAACAGAGGGTGATCCGCCGAACGGCGACCCACCGCTATGCGAACAACCGGAAGATCTTCCAGATAAGTCTCTTCCTATTTGCCGTGATACGGCCGATCCCAGTGTTTTTGACTCCTGTGATGGAGAAACTTCTAGCCTTGCTACGACCAATACAAGTGTTACGAATTCCTCCCCAATGGAGGCGCTGAAGACGTCGCAGAGCGCGGCTCTTCTATTCTTTCAGATACGATTGAATATGGTTCCGATATGGACATTTCCTCGAATCACCAGGATGCCGAGGAGCTGCTGGAGGAAGTGCACGATGAAGAAATGGAAACAATCAAAGACCAGGAGGAGTTGGCAGACCAGAGCTAAGACTTTCCACCGCTTCCTCCCCCTGAGAATCCAGAGCATAGTTTCCTCTCTAAACAAATGCCTGCCTCTTCCAGAGTCCCAAGAGGGCGAGTATCACATCGCGGAGGATCATCGTCAACTCGCGGCTCCAACAAGCCGAACGAAAGCCATCGTGGAAGAGGAAACGCATCACGTCGAGGTGGACAAGGCAGAGGAGGACGTGGTAGAGGTAACAGAGCGAATCTCGTAGGGAATCGCGGCGAACCAGAAAATACTGGTCCATACGTCGACGACTTACCGAAAGATACGCCTGAAGGTTTTACTCATTATTTGGTCAATCTACACCCCTGGGCGGAATTAGTTAATCCCCGTAACCGCAGGGTAGCCGTGTTAACATCCACGCAAGTTCAGCACGAGATGCCACCGGAGGAGTACCAACACACACCATCCTCGGGATACATTTCTTACAGATTTGTCAAAAGTCTTTTTCCTCGGGTGAGAATACCAAACGACGGGAACCCTCCACGCCTACCACTCATAGAGCTGCCTACTTTAGAGGATGCAGTAGCGTTTCGTCACCAGTCCCAACAAATTATCGACCATACTTTGCACTGGGAGGGTCCTGCCATAGACAGGGATTTGCAGCAAATTGGTTGAGGTGAGCAGTATTCCCTAGTACTGCCCGCCCCCTATCAAAATATGCGGCCAGTTCTGTACCAAGTCGTATCCAAAGCACGCGGGACTAGTTTAGTTTTGGAAGCTAAGGACTTCTTTGTCATCGGTCCGGACCGTAGGGACTTGCATTGTATTGTTTTGGACCGATTCGCAGTAAACTTTCAGTCCTCGAAGCGAGGGTTTGATAGGACTTTGGTCTCCGTTAAGGACCTCGTATGGGTTTGGTCAGTTGAGCCTACCCCACAAGCGCTAGAAAATCCTGCGTTTGTGTTGGAACAATCCCGCATACCGCGTACCACGTCATTTGATAACAACTCGCAATTCTTTTTCAGAGTGCAAAGATTTGCGTTTGTCACACCACCAGTATGGGCAACGGATACAGTCGGACTAGTTCTGTCGCTCACAGTACGCAATGGACGAACGACAAAGTTTCAGGCGGCCTTTGAAGGAGCTCCAGACGCGGTCACGATAACACCAGCCATCTGTGCCTTCCCTATGGACACGGTGGTGGAGGATGAGTTTTTAATAGCAAGATCGCGTCCGAACGTTTCGTGCGCTATACGTTTTTCAGAGCCACCAGCCTCGCTCACGGCAATAAAGACGCTATGTAATCTAGTCAAGGACTTCGTCCCGAGTCATCCGGAGGAAGGAATCCTTCCACTTCCCGTTCAGCGACCGGCAAATCCGCAATACGCATGGTTCCGTGACCGGTTGGCTCAGTTTGACAATTATGAACATAATCAAGATGAGTCAGAAACACGTATGAATCACGTTTTTAACGCAGCTGCTTCAGCATTAGCGGTGATGCGGAATTCAGAGGACGACAAAGGAACTCATAACGTCCGCGCAAGGGTCCACGACATGCGCGCATTGCCGCTCAAAATGGATCTTACTCTTACCAATATGCCTTCTGAGGCGGGTTGAACCAAGGGACGACCTGCCATTGTTTGTGTAGATGGAACAAACTTTCTCATGCGCGTGAAAATCAATCGTGTTCTTGTTAAATCAGCGCAACGCGAACTGACAGTAACTCTGTCAGCGTTCGCTTGGTCCCACAGGTCATTGTCATCAGCGATCCGGGAGCGGGGCCGTCGGGTAAGTAATACCATGTTCGTGGACCTACGCGTAAAACTATATCAACCTCCGCAATCGTCGGAGCCAGCCTACGTAATCATATCTAAAATGCAAATTTTTGAGGGCATGACCAACACGGTAGCCAAGTAAATCGTCCGCCGAGTGTATGGCGCTGAGGCGGCAGGCTGCCAGCAGCTGCAACAATTGGAGCCCGCTCTGGATGTGCACGACCTGACATATACTGTTAAAGGCCGACCTACTCAGTTGACTTTTGACCAGTGTCATGCCGTCGCCCTCGGTTGCTCACGGTTCCCGATAGTTGCACTGCAAGCAGCATTTGGTACAGGTAAGACGGTAGTTGGGGCTATTATTGCAGTACGACAAGCGGTACTAACTTGGATGGGCGTAATCGTTACAGCTTCCACCAATGCCGCCGTGGCACAATTCGCCGAGACGATTCGATCAATCGCGGAGTTTGAATCCGTTCCTGTTGTATGCTACGTGTCGGACTACGCGTACGTGGAGGAGCGCACATCTTTACCAATAGATCTCAATGAGATCCTAAAATCTTTGGGCGACGCCCACGAAACCAGTTTAACCGAGGAAGAGAAGCTTGTGTGCCAAAGGTTCAAGGATGGAAAGACCTGCTACGAGCAGCTTCTCAAGGAGGACGAAACGCTGTTGCGCTTGACGGACGCAGAACGAGAGAAGTATATGCTGCCCGAGCGACACGTATCAAAAACCATCGGCACTGTCGTCAGAATACTTTTTGAGCAGGCCCCGACCGCGATCCTGTGCCTCACGACGGCCTCGTTGCTGAATGTCTCGGATTCGGGTGGGATCTTTGACGGCTACCTAAACAAATACTTAACCGTGGTCTGTGACGAAGCCTCTCAAATTCCAGAGCTGGTCTTTGCGGCAATCAGTACGAGACTGAAGTGGGCACGCCAGGTTTATATCGGCGACAATAATCAGCTAGAACCCCATGTCCGTTGCTCTTGAAACACCAACGCCGCTCAATTCAGAGCCAGAAGCGTTATGGACATGCTGGTGAAAGCTCGCGCGGTCCCACTGGCATCTTTGGTGGCCACTTTCCGCGCGCATCCCGCCCTTAACGAGTTGCCTAACGCACTAGCTTATGAGGGTACTCTAGTAAGTGGTGCGCAACCACAGGACAGGCAATTGCTCTTTAACATCATGCGTTTCCCAGACAAGGCTACGCCGTTCCTGTTTCTGGACGTCACCGGAGTTTCAGAAAGGGCCTACAGCAAGTCACACACCAACGAAGAGGAAGCCCGCGTGTGCATTACACTTGTGGGCTGGTTGCTAGGTAAGGGAGTGAAGCCATCGGATATTTGTATAATTTCCTTTAACAAGGAACAATTTCGACGGATCACGGAGTACGCCAACGAGACCGGAGTGGAAGCTGCGACGGTGGACTCGGTGCAAGGACGCGAGATAGAAATAGTGGTGGTCCTCACCACCAGGACCGATTTTGTCGAGTCTTCGGCCGAGTTTGTGGATGACCAAAGGAGGATGAACGTGGCGCTCACAAGGTGTCGGCAGGGTCAGTTCGTGTTGGGTCACGTACCCTCGCTCCAGAATATGCACCACTGGAGTGTGGTCATCAACCAAGCGAGATCCCATCACGCGGTGATCCCGCTTCGACGCTGAGCCAATATTTATAAACTTCTACCTAATCGGTACGTTGCACGTGTTATTCTTTTTTCATCATTTTTGGTCTCTCCGACAAGTCCGACGACGGACTTTTTTTTGAAAAATGGGAGGTGTGAACGGGATGAATATCAGCTTAATTTAGATATCTTTCTATTTTCTAACCAGGAACATACGCTGTTCTAGCATAGCTTAGATAGTAGGAAAATCTAGGAGAGTAGAGGAATGCTGGGCTTTGTTTTCCTTCGCTAACGCCGCTGCTTTCAGGGCGTGACGAAGCTACGTGGAGAAGCCCGATGCGGACGGCGACGACCGGCTGTCCATGGTGCTGCTAGCGCCGAAGCCCGTTCTACCTGAGGCCTGCCATCTCCACCGACTACCGCCAGCATGGATCCCTCTCTTCTGTAATGTGACCCCTACTGGTGCTCGTCCGGATTGCTCTGTTATGTACTGATATTCCATCGTCCAACATAAATCTATATTAACCTTCGATGTTGGAGAACAGCAGCACGCTCCACGGCGCTGCGTTTACTAGTGAACGAAGTCGTGGACGACGACGACTAGTGGAATGTAAACCCCAGAGTATGGGGCTCCGCAGAGGGCTCAGAATTCGATAAAGAGCCGGAAGAAGACCGGCATATAAATATAAATATCAATATGCACAAAGAAATCGACCAGAGATCTGGTTTGATCATATTAGCTTTGAATGAGTAACGCGGTTCCCGAGGCGGAAATCAGTACCAATGTATCCCCTTCCCCCTTAAACATTGGTACCGCACCAACATAGTGTCGGATTAAAAATTCATAGCCGTGTAGTATTTGATCTGTTATCGTGAGGCAAAGGGCCTTCTTTACTTGATGTTTGCTCAGTTAGAATTTCTGTTTAAAGGCAGGGTTCGCGGTAAAAACGAGTTTTGAGTTCTCTTCATGAGAATGTCGATTTAGTCATCAGAAAAGTGAAAATAAGTGAAAAACGCCGGACATTCGCGGGAAAAACGCTCAAAAACAAAGTATAAAGGCTAATTACCGGTGTCGGCCGGCCCCCTAATTAACGAGATTTTCATTAATGCATGCTTTTCCCCCTTTTATTTTGCTGCTAAGGTATTCAGTAGTCTCCAGAAATGCTCAGAAATTACTTTAGAAGTAAAATGTGAGTTGACAAAACAGGCTTTTACACAAATCTCGATATTTGGGGGCGGGAGGACACCAATCAATAACTCGTTCCTGAGCGCTTTTTCTCCAATTTTTTACTTATTTTCGCTTTTGTGATGGCCAGATCTACCGTTCCATGGGGATAGCACAACAACCGATTTTATCGAGAACCCTGCCTTTAACCTGTGTTTTATAATGCGCGTCCTTTGAACGCAAAGATAAACAAAAAGTAAATAAATAAAATATTAGGACTGGCACTTATTGTCGCATTTGCGTTTCGCAGAGCATAAAACTGTAACTAACTCTTGAGTGTCTGACCTATCAGCAGTTTTGCTTCTGCTCCTTACCTTTTTAGTTTTCATTAAATAGTTCTCTTGCTTACCATATCTTACCATATACATATGGTTTCCGTTTTCATTTTAGTCTGACGCATGGACCAGGCGGCTGGCTGTGCGGGGTTGGCGGCCTTACTGGAGAATGGGGTTTCGATTCGCGCCAGGTGATCTACCGTCGCAGCCCCGTCCTTCAGTCTAAAATGATTGCGCGAACTCTACATAACTGGAGAGGTGTTTTCTATAGCTTTATGACAATTTCAGCATGCTGGGATTTGTGGTGTTCATCACTTGGGTGACTTCGTCTTCCAACGAACCTCCATGTCACCCGTTGATAAGCGAAGTGAACACGCTCGGGTATCGAACGACAACCCAATCGCAGTACATTGAACTTGCACCGGCACCGAACTGCCCGTCTCCTGATAAAGTAAGACTTTACGAGTACGCTTTCATGATAATGAACAGCCACTCCTTCAAGGTGCATTTCATTTTGTCCACGATTTCGATCTCTAAGATTTTTGTTTCAGGGAGACGACACTAACACCGAACTGACCTTCTCTCAATTCAGTCAAGAAAGTTGGCCGAAAGATCCAGGTGGTGCACCGAAGTAGTTTTTCCTCATTGGCAGCATCAGTGAAGAGGCTGTTGAGTACCAGTTTGCTGTCAATATCGCGCATGGAAGAGTTCCAATATGCTCCTCTCTATAAAATTGGAGGCGTTGTGCCACGACGCCTGTGATAGGCAGTTCTCTAATAGTGAAACATGGATCATCATTGGCACTGTCGGAAGAACAGATGCCTTCGCAAATCCTCTACGTTTTGCTGCATCTGAAACATGAAGATGCTGACCTGTGCGGTGAAAAGTTCGCGTTTCTGAGAACGGACAAAAACGGACACCACCTACACACTGGAACACCAAAGTTATCTGTAGACGACCAAGAATGGATTGGAAGTCGAGCTATCCACATACCCGCTCTTACGGAATCAACCAAGAGCGGAAGAATGTTTCCACTGCAGAGACCTGGGGTGGTAGTAAACTAGCCAGAACTGAGAGTTAAGAACTCTGATAATGTCACGATAACTATGAGAAATTATAGGTTGAGACATCGGTGTAACATCAAGTCGGACTGGGAACTGCCACACATTTGTTAGCAAAATTAGCACACCGTGGGCAAAGAACTCATTAGGTCCAGAGCGTCAACGGCGATACATTGCTTTGGACCAATCGGGAACGTTCGTCATGCGCTGAGAACGATGTACATTCTCAACTGTTAGGCAGCGTGTTTGAAAATGGTCATGTGCGGAATCGAACCACTGATAACGCCGACGTGAGCGGCGCCACTTCGCAGTACACCACACAGCCACGATGCGTGTGGATAGTGAGAGGCTCTCCTAGGTTCGAAAACAATGCTCCTTATGCATGAACAGTTTAACGCTCTCTCAGTAGAGATAGTAAAGGTGATATAGAGAGCAGCAGAAATCATCGATTCCTTTTGGTGAGCGCTTTTTTCTTCTCGTGCTCGTTTTTTAGCCTTTTCTTTACTTTCTCGTCGTCGTTTTCTTTTCGCAATGCCTTATTTCTGGAGAGATGGTGAAATGCTGAATTCGACAGTGGTTCGGTTATAGAATATCTCATTATTCACTGTTTCCCGAACTAAGCACCTCACCATTGTAAGCGTATTTTCAACTAACTTATTCGCCCATTAATGCAAAAATTCTTTTTGCCGTAAATCTATCTGAACGAGAATTCTGCTCGATACGGCTACAATAATATTTGTAGTTGCTTGGAAGATCGCTACATCCTCAAAAAGTAATACTGAATTCTATCCAAAATGAGTCTTCCTAGCGAAAGAGGTTTGGTTCGTGTCAGAAACCTTCCAATAAAAAGGGAACAATGGGAAAGTAGAGTGAGGAGAGTGTACAAAAAGTGAACAATATCTTCTCAAAGCAATATTCTTGGTCGACTCTTCTATACAGCGAAAACAAATCGTTGCGATATTCTACTCGGAGTACTTTTGTATTTCAAAAATACCTCCGATCATGCGAGAACCACTAAAAACATACATGTCTTTGTACCCAATAGTTTTCATTGAAAGAGATGATGAAAAATCGACAACGGCCGACAATGGCCGACACAGACGGTTAGCTCCAGCTCTTTGGAAAAATAAAACAATCGAAATACAAGATCAAGCAAGAGTATTCCCATATAATCTCGTAGACAAAAAAGTCCTTTTTTGGAAACCATTGCTCTTCCTCGTAAAATACCACAACGGTTTGTTTTCGCTGTATAGAAGAGCCGACCAAGAATATAAGAAGATATTGTTCACTTTTTGTACACTCTCCTCACTCTACTTTCCTATTGTTCCCTTTTTATATGAAGGTTTCTGACGCGAACCAAACCTCTCTCGCTAGGAAGAAAACTTTTTGATGGGATTGCTGACTTTTTTCCTGATATTGTGCAGTAAAATCCCTGAAAAATAATCGATACTTATCAAGCACTATGGATTGATACGATGATCAGTGAGCAATCAACTTGTGACGCACGCTACAAATGAACTCAATTTCCACGACGCCCTGATGACGTCATCTCAGATGCCCTATGTACTTCGCGCGACGTCTTTATGAAGTCATCTGAAGCCCTATGCACTTTTCACAACGTCCCGATGTCGTCATCAGAAGCCCTATGCACGTTTCACAACGTTCCGATGACGTCATCAGAAGCCCTATGCACTTTCACAACGTCGATGACGTCGTCAGAAGCCGAAAGCACTTTTCATGACGTTACGAGGACGTCATCAGAATCCCTATGCACTTTTCATGGCGTCCCGATGACGTCGTCAGAAGCCCAAAGCACTTTTCATGGCGTCCCGATGACGTCGTCAGAAGCCCAGAGCACTTTTCGTGGCGTCCCGATGACGTCGTCAGAAGCCCAAAGCACTTTTCGCGACGTCCCGATGACGTCATGAGAAGCCCGATGCACTTTTCACGACGTCCCGATGACGTCATCAGAAGCCCTATGCACTTTTCACAACGTCCCGATGACGTCGTCAGAAGCCCAAAGCACTTTTCATGACGTCCCGATGACGTTATTAGAAGCCCAAAGCACTTTTCATGACGTTACGAGGACGTCATAAGAAGCCCGATGCACTTTTCACGACGTCCCGATAACGTCATCAGAATCCCTATGCACTTTTCATGGCGTCCCGATGACGTCGTCAGAAGCCCAAAGCACTTTTCATGGCGTCGATGACTTCGTCAAGCCCAAAGCACTTTCGTGACGTCCCGATGACGTCATCAGAAGCCCGATGCACTTTTCAAGACGTCCCGATGACGTCGTCAGAAGCCCAAAGCACTTTTCATGACGTTACGAGGACGTCATCAGAATCCCTATGCACTTTTCATGGCGTCCCGATGACGTCGTCAGAAGCCCAAAGCACTTTTCATGGCGTCCCGATGACGTCGTCAGAAGCCCAAAGCACTTTTCATGACGTCCCGATGACGTCATTAGAAGTCCGATGCACTTTTCACGACGTCCCGATGACGTCATCAGAATCCCTATGCACTTTTCGTGACGTCCCGATGACGTCATCAGAAGCCCGATGCACTTTTCAAGACGTCCCGATGACGTCGTCAGAAGCCCAAAGCACTTTTCATGGCGTCCCAACGACGCCATCAGAAGCCCTATGCACTTTTCACAACGTCCCGATGACGTCGTCAGAAGCCCAAAACACTTTTCATGGCGTCCCGATGACTTCGTCAGAAGCCCAAAGCACTTTTCGTGACGTCACGATGACGTCATCAGAAGCCCGATGCACTTTTCGTGACGTCCCGATGACGTCATCAGAAGCCCGATGCACTTTTCAAGACGTCCCGATGACGTCGTCAGAAGCCCAAAGCACTTTTCATGACGTTACGAGGACGTCATCAGAATCCCTATGCACTTTTCATGGCGTCCCGATGACGTCGTCAGAAGCCCAAAGCACTTTTCATGGCGTCCCGATGACGTCGTCAGAAGCCCAAAGCACTTTTCGTGACGTCCCGATGACGTCGTCAGAAGCCCAAAGCACTTTTCATGACGTCCCGATGACGTCATCAGAAGCCCGATGCACTTTTCAAGACGTCCCGATGACGTCGTCAGAAGCCCAAAGCACTTTACATGACGTTACGAGGACGTCATCAGAATCCCTATGCACTTTTCATGGCGTCCCGATGAAGTCGTCAGAAGCCCAAAGCACTTTTCATGGCGTCCTGATGACGTCGTCAGAAGCCCAAAGCACTTTTCATGACGTTACTAGGACGTCATCAGAATCCCTATGCACTTTTCATGGCGTCCCGATGACGTCGTCAGAAGCCCAAAGCACTTTTCATGGCGTCCTGATGACGTCGTCAGAAGCCCAAAGCACTTTCATGGCGTCCCGATGACGTCGTCAGAAGCCCAAAGCACTTTTCGTGGCGTCCCGATGACGTCATTAGAAGCCCGATGCACTTTTCACGACGGCCCGAAGACGTCATCAGAGTCCCTATGCACTTTTCGTGACGTCCCGATGACGTCATCAGAAGCCCGATGCACTTTTCAAGACGTCCCGATGACGTCGTCAGAAGCCCAAAGCACTTTTCATGGCGTCCCGACGACGTCATCAGAAGCCCTATGCACTTTTCACCACGTCCCGATGACGTCGTGACAAGGCCAAAACACTTTCCATGGCGTCCCGATGACTTCGTCAGAAGCCCAAAGCACTTTCGTGACGTCCCGATGAAGTCATCAGAAGCCCTATGCACTTTTCACAACGTCCCGATGACGTCATCAGAAGCCCTATGCACGTTTCACAACGTTCCGATGACGTCATCAGAAGCCCTATGCACTTTTCACAACGTCCCGATGACGTCGTCAGAAGCCGAAAGCACTTTTCATGACGTTACGAGGACGTCATCAGAATCCCTATGCACTTTTCATGGCGTCCCGATGACGTCGTCAGAAGCCAAAGCCCTTTTCATGACGTCCCGATGACGTCGTCAGAAGCCCAAAGCACTTTTCGTGGCGTCCCGATGACGTCGTCAGAAGCCCAAAGCACTTTTCGTGACGTCCCGATGACGTCATCAGAAGCCCAATGCACTTTTCACGACGTCCCGATGACGTCATCAGAAGCCCTATGCACTTTTCACAACGTCCCGATGACGTCGTCAGAAGCCCAAAGCACTTTTCATGACGTCCCGATGACGTTATTAGAAGCCCAAAGCACTTTTCATGACGTTACGAGGACGTCATAAGAAGCCCGATGCACTTTTCACGACGTCCCGATAACGTCATCAGAATCCCTATGCACTTTTCATGGCGTCCCGATGACGTCGTCAGAAGCCCAAAGCACTTTTCATGGCGTCCCGATGACGTCGTCAGAAGCCCAAAGCACTTTTCGTGACGTCCCGATGACGTCATCAGAAGCCCGATGCACTTTTCACGACGTCCCGATGACGTCGTCAGAAGCCCAAAGCACTTTTCATGACGTTACGAGGACGTCATCAGAATCCCTATGCACTTTTCATGGCGTCCCGATGACGTCGTCAGAAGCCCAAAGCACTTTTCATGGCGTCCCGATGACGTCGTCAGAAGCCCAAAGCACTTTTCATGGCGTCCCGATGACGTCGTCAGAAGCCCAAAGCACTTTCATGACGTCCCGATAACGTCATCAGAAGCCCGATGCACTTTTCAAGACGTCCCGATGACGTCGTCAGAAGCCCAAAGCACTTTTCATGGCGTGCCGACGACGTCATCAAAAGCCCTATGCACTTTTCACAACCTCCCGATGACGTCGTCAGAAGCCCAAAACACTTTTCATGGCGTCCCGATGACTTCGTCAGAAGCCCAAAGCACTTTTCGTGACGTCCCGATGACGTCATCAGAAGCCCGATGCACTTTTCGTGACGTCCCGATGACGTCATCAGAAGCCCTAAGCACTTTTCATGACGTTACGAGGACGTCATCAGAATCCCTATGCACTTTTCATGGCGTCCCGATGACGTCGTCAGAAGCCCAAAGCACTTTTCATGGCGTCCCGATGACGTCGTCAGAAGCCCAAAGCACTTTTCGTGACGTCCCGATGACGTCGTCAGAAGCCCAAAGCACTTTTCATGACGTCCCGATGACGTCATCAGAAGCCCGATGCACTTTTCAAGACGTCCCGATGACGTCGTCAGAAGCCCAAAGCACTTTTCATGACGTTACGAGGACGTCATCAGAATCCCTATGCACTTTTCATGGCGTCCCGATGAAGTCGTCAGAAGCCCAAAGCACTTTTCATGGCGTCCTGATGACGTCGTCAGAAGCCCAAAGCACTTTTCATGGCGTCCCGCTGCCGTCGTCAGAAGCCCAAAGCACTTTTCATGACGTCCCGATGACGTCATTAGAAGCCCGATGCACTTTTCACGACGTCCCGATGACGTCATCAGAATCCCTATGCACTTTTCGTGACGTCCCGATGACGTCATCAGAAGCCCGATGCACTTTTCAAGACGTCCCGATGACGTCGTCAGAAGCCCAAAGCACTTTTCGTGACGTCCCGATGACGTCATCAGAAGCCCGATGCACTTTTCGTGACGTCCCGATGACGTCATCAGAAGCCCGATGCACTTTTCAAGACGTCCCGATGACGTCGTCAGAAGCCCAAAGCACTTTTCATGACGTTACGAGGACGTCATCAGAATCCCTATGCACTTTTCATGGCGTCCCGATGACGTCGTCAGAAGCCCAAAGCACTTTTCATGGCGTCCCGATGACGTCGTCAGAAGCCCAAAGCACTTTTCGTGACGTCCCGATGACGTCGTCAGAAGCCCAAAGCACTTTTCATGACGTCCCGATGACGTCATCAGAAGCCCGATGCACTTTTCAAGACGTCCCGATGACGTCGTCAAAAGCCCAAAGCACTTTTCATGACGTTACTAGGACGTCATCAGAATCCCTATGCACTTTTCATGGCGTCCCGATGACGTCGTCAGAAGCCCAAAGCACTTTTCATGGCGCCTTGATGACGTCGTCAGAAGCCCAAAGCACTTTTCATGACGTCCCGATGACGTCGTCAGAAGCCCAAAGCACTTTTCATGACGTCCCGATAACGTCATCAGAAGCCCGATGCACTTTTCAAGACGTCCCGATGACGTCGTCAGAAGCCCAAAGCACTTTTCATGGCGTCCCGACGACGTCATCAGAAGCCCTATGCACTTTTCACAACGTCCCGATGACGTCGTCAGAAGCCCAAAACACTTTTCATGGCGTCCCGATGACTTCGTCAGAAGCCCAAAGCACTTTTCGTGACGTCCCGATGACGTCATCAGAAGCCCGATGCACTTTTCGTGACGTCCCGATGACGTCATCAGAAGCCCTAAGCACTTTTCATGACGTTACGAGGACGTCATCAGAATCCCTATGCACTTTTCATGGCGTCCCGATGACGTCGTCAGAAGCCCAAAGCACTTTTCATGGCGTCCCGATGACGTCGTCAGAAGCCCAAAGCACTTTTCGTGACGTCCCGATGACGTCGTCAGAAGCCCAAAGCACTTTTCATGACGTCCCGATGACGTCATCAGAAGCCCGATGCACTTTTCAAGACGTCCCGATGACGTCGTCAGAAGCCCAAAGCACTTTTCATGACGTTACGAGGACGTCATCAGAATCCCTATGCACTTTTCATGGCGTCCCGATGAAGTCGTCAGAAGCCCAAAGCACTTTTCATGGCGTCCTGATGACGTCGTCAGAAGCCCAAAGCACTTTTCATGACGTCCCGATGACGTCGTCAGAAGCCCAAAGCACTTTTCATGACGTCCCGATGACGTCATTAGAAGCCCGATGCACTTTTCACGACGTCCCGATGACGTCATCAGAATCCCTATGCACTTTTCGTGACGTCCCGATGACGTCATCAGAAGCCCGATGCACTTTTCACGACGTCCCGATGACGTCGTCAGAGGCCCAAAGCACTTTTCGTGACGTCCCGATGACGTCATCAGAAGCACGATGCACTTTTCGTGACGTCCCGATGACGTCATCAGAAGCCCAAAGCACTTTTCAAGACGTCCCGATGACGTCGTCAGAAGCCCAAAGCACTTTTCATGACGTTACGAGGACGTCATCAGAATCCCTATGCACTTTTCATGGCGTCCCGATGACGTCGTCAGAAGCCCAAAGCACTTTTCGTGGCGTCCCGATGACGTCATCAGAAGCCCGATGCACTTTCGTGACGGCCCGATGACGTCATCAGAAGCCCAAAGCACTTTTCATGACGTCCCGATGACGTCATCAGAAGCCCGATGCACTTTTCAAGACGTCCCGATGACGTCGTCAGAAGCCCAAAGCACTTTTCATGACGTTACTAGGACGTCATCAGAATCCCTATGCACTTTTCATGGCGTCCCGATGACGTCGTCAAGCCCAAAGCACTTTTCATGGCCCCTTGATGACGTCGTCAGAAGCCCAAAGCACTTTTCATGACGTCCCGATGACGTCGTCAGAAGCCCAAAGCACTTTTCATGACGTCCCGATGACGTCATTAGAAGCCCGATGCACTTTTCACGACGTCCCGATGACGTCATCAGAATCCCTATGCACTTTTCGTGACGTCCCGATGACGTCATCAGAAGCCCAATGCACTTTTCAAGACGTCCCGATGACGTCGTCAGAAGCCCAAAGCACTTTTCATGGCGTCCCGACGACGGCATCAGAAGCCCCATGCACTTTTCACAACGTCCCGATGACGTCGTCAGAAGCCCAAAACACTTTCATGGCGTCCCGATGACTTCGTCAGAAGCCCAAAGCACTTTTCGTGACGTCCCGATGACGTCATCAGAAGCCCGATGCACTTTTCGTGACGTCCCGATGACGTCATCAGAAGCCCGATGCACTTTTCAAGACGTCCCGATGACGTCGTCAGAAGCCCAAAGCACTTTTCATGACGTTACGAGGACGTCATCAGAATCCCTATGCACTTTTCATGGCGTCCCGATGACGTCATCAGAAGTTCAAAGCACTTTTCATGGCGTCCCGATGGCGTCGTCAGAAGCCCAAAGCACTTTTCGTGACGTCCCGATGACGACGTCAGAATCCCTATGCAGTTTTCATGGCGTCCCGATGACGTCGTCAGAAGCCCAAAGCACTTTTCATGGCGTCCCGATGACGTCGTCAGAAACCCGATGCACTTTTCACGACGTCACGATGACGTCGTCAGAAGCCCAAAGCACTTTTCATGACTTCCCGATGACGTCATCAGAAGCCCGATGCACTTTTCACGACGTCCCGATGACGTCATCAGAAGCCCTGTGTACTTTCCACGAAGTCTTGATGACGTCCTCCCATGCCTACGAGATCGGTCGTACTTATGCAGTATTCCTCAGTGTTGAGAATATTCAGATACCGATGTTTCATGCTCCCGCTGCTATGCGACAGAGGAATGTCGTCTACAGGCGACAAGACCCGAGGGAGAGACTGTCGGCCAACCAGTCTTTGATTCGGCAGAGATATAGGTTCAATGACCGACAACTGGACGAAATTACCCGCCTACTGTCGCCGATGTTAGGGAACGAAACCTATGCTCCGTGGAGTATAACGAAAAGAATGCAGGTGATGATGCCTATATGAGAAGCTATAAAACTGGATATTTGTAGTTTCACGTTTAAATATGTATGGGAATACGCTACCTCTGCACGAACTCTTTTCAAAACGTAGTGAGCGACACGGAGGGCTGTTCACAGAAAACTGTGTCCAATATTGTTCGGCGTGTCGTAGATGCACTTAGTCATCGCGACATAGTGAGTCGCTACATAGTGTTCCGACCTGAAGATGACGAGTGGTGCCGCGCTCGCGCTAACGAATTCGCGAGAACTGGAAAACTCTCCAGTAAGTGAAGTTTCCCGGCTATTATTTATTCTGTGGATCAAGAAAAATGCTCTTCAGATATAGTTGGAGCAGTTGTTGGGACGCTGGTGCTCATCAAGACTTCTGCAGTTGACGGCTACCAGTATGTCAGCAGGAAGGGCAGGTCTAGCCTCAACGTCTGCATCATATCAGATGCCGTTGGGCGGATTCTGTACGTGAACAGCGGTTCGCCAGGGTCCGTACACGACTCCACCGTCTGGCGCAACTCATCCCCAGCGGCCGTTTTCTCCAGCGGCGAAGCTGTGAGCGGATATCGGCTGCTGGGAGACAGTGGTTACGCCAATGGTAACGGAATACTGACTCCCTATCGCCCGGGAAGCATAGCAGGCGATAACCGGAAGCAGCGCTATAATAAGCAGCACATGCGCATGCGGGCGATCGTTGAGATGACAATCGGTCGCCTGAAGCGTAGTTTTCCCATACTGTCTTCGGAGATCCGATTGCATCCCGAACGTGCCGTAAAAACCGTCATTGCATGAGCTGTGCTGCATAATCTTAGCTACTGCCTTCGCGCGTATAGCCTGCGACGGCTTGGGCGTCGGAGAGCGACGATTCCTCACCCTCCTCGGAACGTCGCTGACATTCGACAATATATTGTTGACAGAATGTAGTTACCGAATAAAGACTTGCTCTTGCTTACGAGCCCACACAGGCTTCCTAACAGTTAAGCAGATCTGGTAGGGCGAAAATTCCATAATATTCGCCGTACCTCGATTTGAGACTAGTTGCGTTAATGATGCAAGAAGGCTCGAGGCAAGACAACAAGCGCCGAAGGATATTGAAATGTCGCCTCGTTTCTCGCATCTACATTTTTGTTCTTGTCTCCGAACAACGTATTTAGAAGGATTCCTTTGATGTCGAAGGACCAAATACTGGAGGCGACTTTGTGAAAAAAAACGCCTGAATGCTATGGGCAATAGGCTAGTTAATTTTGAAGCGGAAGATATACCAACAGGTACTGCTACCAACAAACCGCTTTAAAATCGGCCGATTCTGATTATAGGGCTATACACTTTTCAAAACCTCATTCTATTGTACAGCGCTCCACAGATATTTACCAGCTTCATCATGTCAAACGCATAGCTCGCAAGTTGTATACAGAGATTAGGTGTTGGTGAAAAATTTCACCAACCAATCAATCAAACCACATAGATCGTATTTAACCGGAGTAAGGATACGAAGTACAAAAGCGTAACGCATACAAATGCCTCATTTTGAGAAACAAGATCACGATTTTTAAGGACCGAATTGGTCGGATACATAAAAAATGCATGCAATTGAGTTATGTTGGTGTGCCTAACATGTGGAATCATTCTGGGACGTACATTACAAACTTAACAACGCATGGAACTCTACACAATCACCCTCAATCTCCCTATTTTGCTGCTTCGATGGCGGAGCTTCCTTGGAGCCGTTGCTGTGTCGGTGATGGTCACGATGCCCTTTGCAATCCATTTTCCTATCTCTATCCATGTGCCTGTACCCTCAATGTCTCCTTGTCGCATTGCAGTTCTCTGCTATCATCTGAACCCAGGGCAACGCCATTCGCATCTCAGCCGCGTGCGGAGCACACCTAAATCAAGAGTCATACTTTCAAAGTATGTTTAAATAACACCTACGGAATAACTTTGAGTCAAATCTGAGACTTCGACCAAGCTACCCATACCCACCGTTACATACCGTAAACCAAGAAAAATCAATAAACCGACCACAAATTTGTGTTAGGCAGCTCAAATAACTCCTATGAATAAGTTTTAAGACGATTTCATTGTAGCATTCTCGAAATCGTCAAAAGTCGCGTTTGCCCAACAAGACTTCCCCCATTTTGAAGCTTGGGACGAAATCAGACAGAGTTTTCAGGATATTGACAAATGGGCCTCAGCTTTAAGCTCAACACGAGCGTGGTGCCGTATGCATGAACGTTCAAGATTAGGGTGACGTATCAGTCGTTATCATCACAAAATCCTTTGTAATAATGTTGAATAATGATAACGACTGACACGCTAGCCTAACCGCATTTAAAACGTTCATGTAAAGGAGTCTACTGTCATAGCTGTTTTCCCAAAAGCAAGGACTGTTTTGAATTTTTACGTACAATATTCATCACGTATTCATCACCTTCAGCAAAATTGGGACTAGATATTAATACGATAGCTGTCAAAAATAGGCTCACGTGCTCACATAAACAGCCTTGCTTTATCCTCTCTGAACCACAACACCTACGAATATATGGGAAATGGAAGCAAATGCACCTCTTTTTGACGTAATCATACGTCTTCCTCATGAAATACGAATGAAATAATCGATGCGGGAAACGTGCTCCAATAACAGAAGTCACGCGCGCCGCCCACACACCTCTGTACACTTTGGTGCAACACGCCACGATTTGACGCGCGATTTGTAATGGCGCGACGTCCATCGCGCCGTATTGCGGTTTTCTCCCTTAATACAACCAAATCTAACAACGAAAGGAATAAATTAAGCGTAACTAGGATCACATGCACTTGAAAGAGCCCAAAAACACAGTTGGTACTGCTGCAGGAAATTGCCGTTGCTTGTTTACGAGAAATTGAGTACGTACGCAAATGCGTAGTCGGCCAGCGTTCGCACCTGAATACTTGCTCAACGTGAAATTCGCGTCGCACTGACCTAAGCCATCGCGCCGCCCCGCGAAAACTCTGAACGCCTCCTCGGGCCATTCATACACCAGCGCCAAGCCCGAGCGTCACGCGCGTGCCGCGCTGGCGTTGGGTAGTATGAATAGCACCTAAGCACCCCGGAACTAGTGTTACCGTAATTTTAGACAAGCCGCATACCGCGTTACTGTAGCACGGGACGCTATCACTGCATAGAAGTCGAAGTTGAAGCCAAGACCACGCGCTGGGAACATTTTCTCTCTTAAATTGATGCCAAGGCATCTATAATGTTTAGCCTAAAGTTCGGGTTTATGCTCATTTTCCGAGTTCGGTATCCAACAATCGTATGTTAAGCTTTTCTTTGCTAATTTCAGGAAGGCAAATAATAAGTCGAAGAAAAATTTAGCGCCCACGTCAAAAACCCATCATTTGCAGAGATTTTCCAAAATTGCAACAAGGATGCAAAACGTTCGCGTTTCCTGGCGTTTAATCTTACTTCTGAACCAGCCGCTTCGCGGCTGGAGCGACTGATATATGACGGATTCTACCAATAACATAGGATTACGGTAGTTACTAGTTCCGTGCGCTGAAATCCGTTTCCTGTTTCAATCATGAATAAAACCGGTTTGGTGAAGAATCCAAGAAAGTACTGTCCACGGTGACATATTGAGCACCTTCCCGGGGTTCCCCTCCCCTGCCAAAATCAAAGAGTCGTTGCGGCACGGAAAAATTGGCGTGGCCAAGTGCCATACAACAGTACCTCCCCCCCCCCCCCCCCGATCCTAATTATCCGTCCCACCCTACTGCGCGGCGAAACGTGCCGAACGCGGCGGTTATCTCGTCGCGCTCACCAACGACTGATTGTTCAACTAAGCCGGTCTCGTCGTTCAGGAGGTGACGAATACCGAAGAAATACTGCCATGGAATACAATCGTAAAGGTTCGTGATTGTGTGCGACTACACCACGCGCAATTCAGCTGACGCCGGAATCCCATGAGATCTCCGACACTGGCAGCGGTCTCCCACGGGAGAAAACGACAATCGAGGTCACCTACAGGAGCTATTTTGCACTATTGATGACCGGACTAGATCGAAGCGGTCTCCCACAGGACATCGTGTCGCATCGCTTCGATTGGGTCACCTAAACCACAAAACAGCTCCGGTAGTTGACCGGGACCACACACGTTGAACGATTTATCAAACCCGTGCTGCCTCCAATACGCCTGTGCGTAAGGTGGAGAGCCGATTTGGCCGTTGCAGGTTCACACAGGCGCACCCGTTATTGATTGATTGGGTGCTTTGTCCCTCATGATAGGTGCAGGGGGGTCGCTATTGGGGCTTTATCCCCAATAGTAAGTAATCTTTGCTACTGACAAGTTTGTCAGCGGGAAGCGTGAAGTTCATGCTGCAGGTTTGAGCAAAACAAAAGCTAGGCGGGTTTGGCTTGATTCTTGCCAACGTTATTTGAAATTCCCTCCAAAATGAGATTTTGTTCAACTGCCGTGCAAGGTTCGGTCTCCTGCAGGAGACAAATAGGACTCCTACATGAGGCAAGCAGGAGCCCTATAGCTGATGGGGCTAGGACTCCCAGCCGACTCCCGTAGGAGACCGCTGCCAGTGTCGGAGATGCGTCCGAACGGATTGAATAATGTTATCCAGCTCACCCCCCCCCCCAATCGACTCATTGGCCGTGGGACAGATTTTTCCATTGGAGCGGGCTTTTCGCGCTAGCCTTCCAATCTTCTCAGAAAGTATCTATATCACAATTTTGCAGGATTTCTCTATGGTACGAGCAAATTTCAAGGATAGAATGGCTCAATTCACATGTATAACTGGTTTCGATATAGTTTGACTGTATAACAGTGAAATGTATCACTGAAGAACTATAATGAAAACATTCTATTTTATTACGTTTTCGACATCAGTGAAGCATATAATTATGATTATGAATGTTTTATTCTAGAACTATTTTCAGCGTAGATTCCGATTATCGTCTTCGCAGCTGTCTGAAACCACTCTGAAAAAAGTTATGCGCTTTTTTCAAAGCCTACTGGCAAGGTAAGGGTACCCCCCATGAATTTTTTTGGGTGTTTTGGAGAAAAATCTCGGATTCGGTATGCAGGGGTAATCTAGGGTGCTGAACACGAATTTGAAGTCCGTTTGTCAAAATTCTGAAGTTTACTGAGGGTTAGGGTAGGTACCATGCCCTTCAGGGAGCAAAACTTACCTCAATAATTCGAAAATCGACAAATGGACATTGAATTCGTGTTCACCGCAACGAATAACCCCCGCATACAAACTTTGACTCAAATCTGAGACTTTGACCAAACTACCGTATACCAATCGTGATCTACCGTAGTCTGACTAAAGTCGATAAATGGACGTCAGATTCGTGCTCAGCACTACAAAAATTCCCCACAGACACAATTTGAGCCATATCTATCGTAGTACACCAGCAATCGTCAAAAGTCGCAATTTGCCATCAAATTTTCCCCTGCTGGGAAGCTTTGAACGAATCAAGTCGAAAACTCTGGAAAATCAGAAATTAATTCGCAGATTGGTGACCAGCGCCCCAAATAACCCGTCTGGGAGGATTTTGAGTCAAATCTGGAAGATTTTTTCGAGTGCTTTCAAAGCCCTCTAATTGGTATAATGACCAAATGTGAGCGATGTGTCTTTTTTAGAATAATGGCATATGAAGCACAAAATTGGACTTTTATTCAACTTTACTACGTCAATAATCCGCACCAAAACCAGATCCAGATTTTAGTGAAGTTCTTCTACCCTTTAAAATGAATGAATAAATAAAATCAGAAGAAATCTCCATAGCAAAGTCAGACTATATCGAAATCAGTTATACATGTGAGTTGAGCCATTCTCTCCTTGAAATTTGCTCGCACGATAGAGAAATCCTGCGAAATTGTGATATTGATACTTTCCGAGATTGGAAGGCTAGCGCGAAAAGCCTGCTCAAATGCAAAAATCTGTCTCACGGCCAATGAGTCAATTGGGGGATGGGCTGGATAACATTATTCGAACGGATTGAGCCCAAAAACAACAGGAAATGACAAAAATTGAAAAAAAAAACAGCAGAAAGTAGCGAATGAAATACCATGCTCCGTAATCGTATCCGAATCCACAATGAACAGCAGCTCCTTTGGCAATGGACAACGACAGCGCTAAATAATTTACTATTACACATAAACAATGAATACTACCGAAATATCGACGAGAGTTGAAACCGCTATACAGTCGATAATTGATAAGATCACACGACAGGGAACTGATGAGCATTCTTTTTATCAAAAAACAAAATATAGGACTCCAGAAAACACCGGATTACCTACACGATTCTAGAAATATGCAGTTCACATCAGGATTTTTTCGTACACATTCGGAAAAATCCACGGATTTCGGCAAAGATGGTAAGGGAGAAATGCTTGGATAGGAAATGTAGTGCTCCCAAGGATGTCATTATGACAGTTAAAACACACGTGCAGGGGCGAAGGCAAAAACACCCCCGCCGTCGATATTGATATTTCCCCGCACCTCCCGTGGGATATCGACTTTGCGCCAGCGTGCCGGACACTGACGCGTCTTCGAAACACGCTGACGCATTCCACGGTTTCCGAGAGAGAGACGGGGAACTCGCAGTTGGTGGGTGAGAATAAAAAGTCCTCGAGAGGACTTTTTACGCTAATCCGCCTTGTCCGTCTGGCACACTCCACTACAGGCGTAGTGTCTCACCGTTGGCCTGCCGAGTGCGCCGATTAATTGGCGAGCATTAATGTTCGCGGTTGAGGGTTTCGAGGGGGGCAACCTAAGTAGTTAGAGTGTGATAACATCGATGTTTATCTTAAAGATTTTTACCATGGCTTAAATGGACCTTGAACATCGATACTACAATTTTAGCCAAATTTAGTAACCTCGTAGTTAACATCGATGTTAGCAGTGTTGGGTAACATCGAAGTTTGGGAAGTTGAACCAATATGCCTTCTGAGGCGGGTAGAACCAAGGGACGACCTGCCATTGTTTGAGTAGATGGAACAAACTTTCTCATGCGCGCGAAAATCAATCGTGTTCTTGTTAAATCAGCGCAACGCGAACTGACAGTAACTCTGTCAGCGTTCGCTTGGTCCCAAAGGTCATTGTCATCAGCGATCCTGGAGCGGGGCCGTCGGGTAAGGAATACCATGTTCGATGACCTACGCGTAAAACTATATCGACCTCCGCAATCGTCGGAGCCAGCCTACGTAATCATATCTAAAATGCAAATTTTTAAGGGCATGACCAACACGGTAGCCAAGCAAATTGTTCGCCGAGTGTATGGCGCTGAGGCGGCAGGCTGACAGCAGCTGCAACAATTGGAGCCCGCTCTGGATGTGCACGACCTAACATATACTGTTAAAGGCCGACCGACTCAGTTGACTTTTGACCAGTGTCACGCCGTCGCCCTCGGTTGCTCACGGTTCCCGATAGTTGCACTGCAAGCAGCATTTGGTACAGGTAAGACGGTAGTTGGGGCTATTATTGCAGTACGACAAGCGGTACTAACTTGGATGGGCGTAATCCTTACAGCTTCCACCAATGCCGCCGTGGCACAATTCGCCGAGACGATCCGTTCAATCGCGGAGTTTGAATCCGTTCCTGTTGTACGCTACGTGTCGGACTACGCGTACGTGGAGGAGCGCACATCTTTACCAATAGATCTCAATGAGATCCTAAAATCTTTGGGCGACGCCCACGAAACCAGTTTAACCGAGGAAGAGAATCTTGTGTGCCAAAGGTTCAGGGATGGAAAGACCTGCTACGAGCAGCTTCTCAAGGAGGACGAAACGCTGTTGAGCATGACGGACGCAGAACGAGAGAAGTATATGCTGGCCGAGCGACACGTATCAAAAACCATCGGCACTGTCGTCAGAATACTTTTTGTGCAGACCCCGCCCGCGATCCTGTGCCTCACGACGGCCTCGTTGCTGAATGTCTCGGATTCGGGTGGGATCTTTGACGGCTACCTAAACAAATACTTAACCGTGGTCTGTGACGAAGCCTCTCAAATTCCAGAGCTGGTCTTTGCGGCAATCAGTACGAGACTGAAGTGGGCACGCCAGGTTTATATCGGCGACAATAATCAGCTAGAACCCCATGTCCGTTGCTCACGAAACACCAACGCCGCTCAATTCGGAGCCAGAAGCGTTATGGACATGCTGGTGAAAGCTCGCGCGGTCCCACTGGCATCTTTGGTGGCTATTTTCCGCTCGCATCCCGCCCTTAACGAGTTGCCTAACGCACTAGCTTATGAGGGTACTCTAGCAAGTGGTGCGCAACCACAGGACAGGCAATTGCTCTTTAACATCATGCGTTTCCCAGACAAGGCTACGCCGTTCCTGTTTCTGGACGTCACCGGAGTTTCGGAAAGGGCCTACAGCAAGTCACACACCAACGAAGAGGAAGCCCAAGTGTGCATTACACTTGTGGGCTGGTTGTTAGGTAAGGGAGTGAAGCCATCGGATATTTGTATAATTTCCTTTTACAAGGAACAATTTCGACGGATCACGGAGTACGCCAATGAGACAGGAGTGGAAGCTGCGACGGTGGACTCGGTGCAAGGACGCGAAAAAGAAATAGTGGTGGTCCTCACCACTAGGACCGATTTTGTCGAGTCTTCGGCCGAGTTTGTGGATGACCAAAGGAGGATGAACGTGGCGCTCACAAGGTGTCGGCAGGGTCAGTTCGTGTTGGGTCACGTACCCTCGCTCCAGAATATGCACCACTGGAGTGTGGTCATCAACCGAGCGAGATCCCATCACGCGGTGATCCCGCTTCGACGCTGAGCCAATATTTATAAACTTCTACCTGATCGGTACGTTACACGTGTTATTCTTTTTTCTTCATTTTTGGTCTCTCCGACAAGTCCGACGACGGACTTTTTTTGAAAAAGGGGAGGTGTAAACGGGATGAAATTCAGCTTAATTTAGATATCTTTCTATTTTCTAACCAGGAACATACGCTGTTCTAGCATAGCTTAGATAGTAGGAAAATCTAGGAGAGTAGAGGAATGCTGGGCTTTATTTTCTTTCGCTAACGCCGCTGCTTTCAGGGCGTGACGAAGCTACGTGGAGAAGCCCGATGCGGACGGCGACGACCGGCTGTCCATGGTGCTGCTAGCGCCGAAGCCCGTTCTACCTGAGGCCTGCCATCTCCACCGACTACCGCCAGCATGGATCCCTCTCTTCTGTAATGTGACCCCTACTGGTGCTCGTCCGGATTGCTCTGTTATGTACTGATATTCCATCGTCCAACATAAATCTATATTAACCTTCGATGTTGGAGAACAGCAGCACGCTCCACGGCGCTGCGTTTACTAGTGAACGAAGTCGTGGACGACGACGACTTCTGGAATGTAAACCCCAGAATATGGGGCTCCGCAGAGGGCTCAGAATTCGATAAAGAGCCGGAAGAAGACCGGCATATAAATATAAATATCAATACGCACAAAGAAATCGACCAGAGATCTGGTTTGATCATATTAGCTTTGTATGAGTAACGCGGTTCCCGAGGCGGAAATCAGCACCAATGTATCCCCTCCCCCCTCAAACATTGGTACCGCACCAACATAGTGTCGGATTAAAAATTCATAGCCGTCTAGTATTTGATCTGTTATCGTGAGGCAGAGGGCCTTCTTTACTTGATGTTTGCTCAGTTAGAATTTCTGTTTAAAGGCAGGGTTCGCGGTAAAAACGAGTTTTGAGTTCTCTTCATGAGAATGTCGATTTAGTCATCAGAAAAGTGAAAATAAGTGAAAAACGCCGGACATTCGCGGGAAAAACGCTCAAAAACAAAGTATAAAGGCTAATTACCGGTGTCGGCCGGCCCCCTAATTAACGAGATTTTCATTAATGCATGCTTTTCCTCCTTTTATTTTGCTGCTAAGGTATTCAGTAGTCTCCAGAAATGCTCAGAAATTACTTTAGAAGTAAAATGTGAGTTGACAAAACAGGCTTTTACACAAATCTCGATATTTGGGGGCGGGAGGACACCAATCAATAACTCGTTCCTGAGCGCTTTTTCTCCAATTTTTTACTTATTTTCGCTTTTGTGATGGCCAGATCTACCGTTCCACGGGGATAGCACAACAACCGATTTTATCGAGAACCCTGCCTTTAACCTGTGTTTTATAATGCGCGTCCTTTGAACGCAAAGATAAACAAAAAGTAAATAAATAAAATATTAGGACTGGCACTTATTGTCGCATTTGCGTTTCGCAGAGCATAAAACTGTAACTAACTCTTGAGTGTCTGACCTATCAGCAGTTTTGCTTCTGCTCCTTACCTTTTTATTTTTCATTAAATAGTTCTCTTGCTTACCATATCTTACCATATACGTATGGTTTCCGTTTTCATTTTAGTCTGACGCATGGACCAGGCGGCTGGCTGTGCGGGGTTGGCGGCCTTACTGGAGAATGGGGTTTCGATTCGCGCCAGGTGATCTACCGTCGCAGCCCCGTCCTTCAGTCTAAAATGATTGCGCGAACTCTACGTGACTGGAGAGGTGTTTTCTATAGCTTTATGACAATTTCAGCATGCTGGGATTTGTGGTGTTCATCACTTGGGTGACTTCGTCTTCCAACGAACCTCCATGTCACCCGTTGATAAGCGAAGTGAACACGCTCGGGTATCGAACGACAACCCAATCGCAGTACATTGAACTTGCACCGGCACCGAACTGCCCGTCTCCTGATAAAGTAAGACTTTACGAGTACGCTTTCATGATAATGAACAGCCACTCCTTCAAGGTGCATTTCATTTTGTCCACGATTTCGATTTCTAAGATTTTCGTTTCAGGGAGACGACACTAACACCGAACTGACCTTCTCTCAATTCAGTCAAGAAAGCTGGCCGAAAGATCCAGGTGGTGCACCGAAGTAGTATTTCCTCATTGGCAGCATCAGTGAAGAGGCTGTTGAGTACCAGTTTGCTGTCAATATCGCGCATGGAAGAGTTCCAATATGCTCCTGTCTATAAAATTGGAGGCGTTGTGCCACGACGCCTGTGATAGGCAGTTCTCTTATAGCGAAACATGGATCATCATTGGCACTGTCGGAAGAACAGATGCCTTCGCAAATCCTCTACATTTACTGCATCTGAAACATGAAGATGCTGACCTGTGCGGTGAAAAGTTCGCGTTTCTGAGAACGGACAAAAACGGACACCACCTACACACTGGAACACCAAAGTTATCTGTAGACGACCAAGAATGGATTGGAAGTCGAGCTATCCACATACCCGCTCTTACGGAATCAACCAAGAGCGGAAGAATGTTTCCACTGCAGAGACCAGTGTTCACGATAGATTTCACTTTCGATATCTCCTCGGTTTGCGGAAGGTCTGGTGCCCTATATAGCAAGGCATGCTTAAAGGCAGCATACACGCTCGTGAACGTGGTTGAGATGACTACGGAAATAGAATGGTCTGGCTCAAATTAAAACGCCTACGCATTTTGAAGCGTCACGAACGACCCACAATAACGCTACACGAGTGAGAAATTGGCCCCCGCTCCTGTATCTGCCCGCCCCTTGTATTTGCTTTCTCTTCCAAAATAGAGGTGGTGGGCCATTCCCACCATCGGCGACGTTTGTGGGGGGACGGGGCCAACTTTTCACTCGTGTAGCGTCATTGTGCGTCGCTTTGACGCTCCAAAAAGAAAAAAAAACTCAATTTTTTCACTTATGGAACTGGAATGTTTTACAGTAGGGCAAAAGGCACGACGCGTTTGATGGTAATGATATCTTTTGCAACCGATCACACTCAAATCGGATAACGACATATTGGAGGGTGCGTCTATACTTTTGAAACGCACTGTATAAACAAAAGGAAAGATAGTTTTATCTCACTGAGGAGGGAACGTAGGCCCTCGCCCTAGTTTCCGAAAAAGACCGAAGTCTTTCAGAGTGAAAAGAGGGGAAATCTCGCTTCCACTCGCCTCCATAAAATCGCCAAAAACCTTACAGCGTTTTTGAAAGTTTTGAAAGAAGCAGAAGGCTTCGCTTTGTAAGAGCAAACGGGAAGCTCGCTTTCACTTGCCCGTCCAAAGGGCCGGAGGTTTCGCCCGCGTTTTCGAAGGGGGACGAATAGCTCTCTTTGTATGAAAGAAATGAGAGCTCGCTTTGCCCTGCTCTATGAAAAAGCCGAGTGCCCTGCCCGCATTTTTAAAGGAGTCTGAAGGCTCCTCGTATGAACTATGGGAGAGCTCTCTTTCGCTCGCCCCTATGGAGAGGCCAGAGGCTCGCCCACGTTTTTATTTTCAGGCAACGCCAAATGGCCTCCGTATGAATAGGAATGCTCGCTTTCCCTGGTCCCTATGAAGCCCGTCCGCGTTCTTGAAGGGGGGTAAAGACCTCCCTCTCTTTGTATTAAACAAGGGTAAGCTCGCTTCCCTCTGCCCCAAGCCATATTGAGAAGAGAAGTGGTCGTCAATTCCGAGCCAAACATGTAGTTTGACGAATAAGGAGAAGCGTTTTTGTTTGTGTTTGCTCGAAATGTTCTTAAACAATGAAACGGGCAAAAATTATGAACAGTGTTATAAGAAAAGTTTTTGGAAAGGTGAAATCCGAGAAACACGGATAGATAGGTTCTCCAAACCCTGAGTGATAGTGAAAATTACGCCAGACAGCGGCATTGTTCAAAACTGAGATGTTCATAAACCATGAAATGCTCTGTATACAGCTTTAATTACCTCAAGGTACTGCCCGTGGCGGACTAATGAACTCAAGGAACTGCCTCTAGCGGACTAATTACCTCAAAGCACTGCCTCTAGCGAACTAATTACCTCAAGGTACTGCCGGTGGCTGACTAATTACCTTAAAGTACTGCCTGTGGCTGAAAAAGACAATTATTAACAACATTCTCAGAAGAGCGACAAGTGTCTTTTCAGGTTAAGAGGAGAAGTTTACTTCGATGGAAATGGCTAGACGTACAGCGATCAAGAACGGATAGGATCAGCCAGTGTTGAAGATCATCCAGTGTGGAAGATCAGAGTAGACCGGCGGCGTTCCGTTTTCGATCGCTACTACGGGGAATGTGCAAAAACGTCTACGTTTTTGCACGTTTCTGCACATTTTCCGTAGTAGCAATCGAAAACGGAACGTCGCCGGTCTACTCTGATCTTCCACAATGGATGATCTTCAACACTGGCTGATCGTTGAATGAACTTCTGGGCTCGAAGCAATCGACACAAATGGCATTTTACCTGCCATTTGTGTCGACTGCTTCGAGCCCAGAAGTTCATGCCTGCTTTCGAGAAGCGAATTCACAGTATTTGGTGAGATTAGTGAGAATACCACCTGGTAATTCTATAAAAACAACTCACGCAAAACAAATCACGCAAACATCGCAGCTCGCAGAACCTTTGAGGCGGCGTTTTGGATAATACCCTAGCAGGGGGCCACTACGGCTCGCTGCATTTGGCCACGCCCATTTTACTGCGCCGCACTAAATTTGAGCGCCTACCCTGGGTTCCCGCAGGAGAGTCATTGCGGCACGGAAGAAATGGGCGTGGCCGACTGCGATACAACAGTGCCCCCCCCCCACCGCTAAGATAGCGCCTCTTTCCGGATTCCAGCCAAAAATCCAAATACCAACCGCAGAGAGGAGTGCATCGCAATTTATCATGAGCTGTTACCTGCCTTTGACCTTTGCGGGTTAAGGAACAGGGATCAGCCACAAGCAGTACCTTAAGGTAACTAGTCCGCCACCCAAAGGCAGTCCTTCCGGTAATTAGTCCGTTGCAGGAAGCACCTTGAGGTAATTAGTCCGCCACAGCAGTACCTTGAGGTAATTAGCGCTGCTTGTGACGCTATCTGTCTCAGTCCCTGTAATTATCTAATTCCTTTCCGTTAGAGTCGAGCCTAGTTGAGTATCTCGGCTCACAGTCCAAAGTTTTTAAATTTTTCCGTTGCATGTGTTGCTCCTTGGGTGTTCTGGTTTCTACTGAATGGGACTCAGTAGATTGAGTTAGCCCTTGACCGATTAATTTCCTCAATGTTTCCGATCTTCAAGCTCCGAAGAAAGCGACAGCGCCCGAACGTTAGCCGAATGAACTGTACTATGCTCGGTTGGTAAGCTGCATGAGACACTGTGCTATTACAACGAATTCAATATTCAGGAATCGAATGAACGACATTTGAAAATCGAATAATTCCAAATGAATGAATTTAACTCCGGGCCTCCCGAATTCATAGTTTTGCGACACTACTGTTATGGAAGGGCAGGTTCCAAACATTGCGTCGACAAGCCCTTGAACTGCTCAATAATCTCAATATCCCGCTCAGACAGTGTTCATAAGTGGCGGCACGAAAAATCGATGCGTACTCTTCACACACTAGCAGCTGTCCGCTGCCCTGAGGCGCTATTCATATCTACCAACGCCAGCGCGTCACTCGCGGACGTCGCATTAGGGGTCGTTTATACTCGCGCCGTCGAGCAGCGCGGCATGGTGCATTTCTGTAATATCGATCGCGCCGCGCCGCCTGATCAATAATACAGAAATGCATTGTGCCGCGCCGCGCGGCGGCGGAAGTATAAACGACCACTTACGCCGGCAGCACACTTCCCGCGACCAGCGACAGCGATAGGGAATATAAGGCATATTGATTTTCGGTCGATATTGGTAAGCATTGCGTCTCGTCGCTCGAAGGTCCTGGCATTGAGGTGTGTAATACACACTGTGTATGGCCTGACTTGCTGTAAACGGCAGCCGTGATATATTATCGAAAATTACCTTTTAGGATGGAATATGCCTTTGAGCGCATCGTCCTGGGATCTACATACAACAGCCCTGGTGCAGTTGCCCCTACAGAAATTTCTGTGGAAGGATGCGGTAATGGCTGCGGTAACTTATTCGAACATATTCGATGATGGAATGTGTTCGAACAATTGTAAGTGTCGATAGTCGAGTCCATATAATGATCGAATATCTGGAACTTTCCATAGTCGATTTCATTTGATAACCGGATATCTGGATTATTCGATTGCTCGACTATTCGAATATTTCATACAGTGGAGTCCATTTACCTCATTTACTCATTTGTCTCATTTACTTATCAATAAGAAGCGGTCGGCTGGGGATCAATGTGCATGAATCTCAATCCAGCACGCTCGATACCGATTGAGCGAGAGCGGTTGTTCTGCAACGAGTTTCATGTTCATTGATCTCCAACCGACCGCTTCTTATTGATAAGTAAATGAGACACTCTTGGTGGACTCCACTATAGAATAATTTATTCAAATGTTCATTCGATTGCGAATATTGGAGCACAACTATAGCGCATTATGACCTTCAATTTGCGGAACTCTGGGTACAAGTGGGGATAGGAGAGCGGAGCTCCTTCGGCCAATCGGCAACTTCTTAGGAGGTAAAGAGTCCTCCGCCGCTCCATCGGCAAAGACTACTACCTCGCGCGTTTTCCTATCTACCCCCGTTACGCAAAAAAAACAAAACTCACAGCCCTGATCCCGAATCAGCAACTTCCTTATCAGCGTACTTTGTGAATCATATGGCCACTAGCGGTGCTCACCTATACAATATATTGTCATGAAACTCCAAGAAAAATATGAAGAAAAACGTCACAGGCAGCTTGCGCGATAAAAACGATTAATGTGTTATTCTCATGAGATCTGGCCCTCACAAGAGTGAAAATATTTAAAAAGTCGAGGAGTAGACGGGCAGGAGCAAGTTAGAACGGCTAGATATCGGGTGTCCTGCTGCCTCCACTCAATGAGACCATCGCAAATGTATGTTTTGCCGTTTTTCATTTTGTTCCTGAAAAACTATGCAGTCTCTTGGATCAGCCGGCAACTACTCAAAACTTAAAAAAAACACGGTAAAATGAGAATGCATAGAAATCTCATAATCAGGTAGGAGTGCAACCTGCAATTAGCCTACCTAAATTGTTCATTTGCAACATTTGCAATGGTTTTTTATTTATTCTGACTTTTAGGCAGGCCATATCTACCTTCTCATGAACAGAGTTCACAAACCGTTCCCATCACGGACCCGGAATATAAAGGAAGAAAATCACCATTCTGAGGGGTAGCAGGAAAAAACCTACATCAATGTTTTCGCATGTGGTGTATGCCCTGGTTTGGGCCGCATATCGCAGGTCCACTACCTCGCGGATTCCTCTGCGATTTTTGCAGCAGGGAGCATTTCCAACATGCCTCGATTATGTGAGCGTTAGCGTTGGGTCAACAGATGATGCGCGTCGCGGGTACGGTGCATCCGGTCGCGCGCGGTTTTGCAGTGAGGAAAAATTCTCCAGTTTTTTCAAAAGAAGGAGGGCGTGTGCTGGTATGATCAGTCACAGTAACTGGTGAGCGCGTAGTTGTGGTCAGCGTCTCGCGGGTTTGAGTTCTGTGAATGATATGGTTTTTGCGGTGAAGAGTCCAATCGTCAAGATAAAGACGTGATAAATTCTGTCGCATTCATCTGCTAACACCAGCGATTTCTCGCGTTGTTCTGACAACAGGCTGAGTTATTGCCAGCTCTAAGGTCTTGTTTGTGTTGGAATAGACAGAGGAGAAATAGTCAGCTAAGGCCCTAGTTATACACCGGCGGGACGCAAGACAACTACCACTTATGCTTTTCCTATCTGTGCTGAGGCATGCCAAAAGGAACAGTTGTCGCAGAAGAACGCGCCTGAAGCCCGCACCAAGCAGTTATACATGCCGCGGCACTGTACACTGTATCATCGCGATACTCACCCTGTTGGAAATTTGCCGAGATCCACCAGTTGCTTATTTCTCAGATATAAACTAGCTAAAATATTACCAAAACCACATAAGGAGCACTGCTATGACAAGAGGAATAGATGATTAGTGACTTTCTGCAATAAACAAGTGATAGAAGCGTAAAATATCGACAATATACAATTGAAACGCCCGAGAATTTTTAGTCTACAATATTAATATTGCGTCAAAGGCGTCAGAGACCCAACTTTGCAGACGAGCCCCGATTCACGCAGCATGCGGCGGCAATCAGGGCTGGGCACACGTCCCGGCATGGCTATTCTGTATATGCACCCTCCATGGGAAATCGAAATCGGCTGTTTTCCGCGAAGTCGAGCACAACAGCCATGATCTTGACTTCCTCATTTTGATGAACCGAAGTATAAAAAAGCACTAAATTAAGGAAATTCCGGAAATGTCAAAAAAAAAGGTGGTGTAATTTTTAAACTTCCAAACAAGCTTATGAAGAAAATTTTTAGTAAGAAGGTAGGTTGTGACAAAAGATAAAACAAATTTTTATTCATTGCAATTCAGCAGTTACAAACAACAACAGAGCTACTTTTATTGCAGTAATTAATGTTTTCTATTGAAGGTCTTCATGAACCTATGTATGGAGGATTAATCCGTGTTTAATCGTTCTGATGAAGAAATTTTTAAAATTATTTTGTGTTGTGGAACCATTTAGGGATTGATGAGATGCGTAGGGAGTGGAAAACCCGATTTCTACCCACGTAGAGTGCCGCAATCCCTTCTCCGACACTGGCAGCGAACTCCTACAGGAGAAAACGACGATCGCGGTCTCCCACAGGAGCTGTTTTGTCCAGTAGGAGACCGAACTAAAGCGAAGCGGTCTCCCACAGGACACGCTGCCGCATCGCTTCCATTGGGTCTCCTACAGGACAAATCAACTCCGGTAGTTCACCTGGAACGCGCACGTTGAACGCTCGATCGAACCCGCGCGGCGTACGATACGCCTGTGCAGCGGGTTGAGGTTCAATTCACCCATGCAGGTTCACACACGCGCCCCCCTCATTGATTGATTGGGGTGCTTTGGAGCCGGAGTTCCTCATTTGTTGGAAAATGGGAGAAGAATGCTACTGGGGCTTCATCCCCGATAGAAAACTTAGCCGCTGACAATTTTGTCAACGGGGAAGTGTGAAAATCATGCTTTGATTTCAAAGAATTCGAAAACTAGGCGGTTTTGGCTTGACTCCAGCAAACGTTATTTCAAATTCCCTCCAAGCTACCGTACAAGCTACGGTCTCCTACAGGAGAGTAATAGGACTCCTATAGGAGTATCATAGGACTCCTACAGGAGAAAACTGGAACTCCTATTGCAAGGGAGACTAGGACTCCCAGCAGACTCCTGTAAGAGTCCGCTGCCAGTGTCGGAGTTACAGACTCGGCTCGCCGTGCGATATGGTGTGTGTACGCAGCTCCACAGAGCACACAGGAGTGGACGGGCACACAATATTAATAAAAAATGTATTTTATTACAGAACGGGAAAGAGAAAACGATTGGAACCGAAGGAGGTGCTATGTGGGAAGAGGGGGGGGGCACTATGGCGCGATGGACTTGGCCACGCCCATTTTACTGTGCCGCACTGAATTTGAGCAACTACCCGGGGTTTCCCTCCCCTGCCAAAATCAGGAGAGTCATTGCGGCACGGAAAAATGGGCGTGGCCAAATGCGATACAGTAGTGCCCCCCCCTTCCCACATAGCACCCCGAAGGAAATGGAAGAGTGATGAAAATTGCCTATCTAGATGTACCCATTTTAGAAATTTAATGTAAACAAACAAAGTTGGAGCAGGGGTAAGTACTGTGATTCTCTGGGCCAAATTCCGGTCCGCAATTGCGTTTCGTCACGCTTTGCGGCCGCACGCACTCGAGTCGATTGAGTTTCCAGCGCCAAAGCCGACTCGATATGACTTTTTTTACTCAGTTTTCTCCACTTTTATTTGTTTCCAATTCCCCAAACCCACCCAGAATCGACAGACCGGCGGGTGCGGCGCTGGAAACTCTCCGACTCGGGGGCGTGCGGCCGCGAAGAGCGTTGAGTCGCAATTACGGACCGGAATTTGACCCAGAGAAACACGGTATTTAGCCGTGACAAGTTTAATTGAAACGAACCTAGTTGATCAAAAGTAGCACTAAACATGCGAGCAAAGAATATTGTGGGAAAGAGGAGAATCTGGCAAACAATTGAGCTCCAACAAGATCGTTTTTTAATGTGATTTAAGGACCTCAAATCTCGTCCCGATTTTACCCCGAGAACCGGGAGAAAACCGTGACGAGTTTTAAGGTCTTTAACCCATTCACGACCGCGTGTCCCACCGGTGGGACACGCGTTGACTACCACTTCGGACCGCGTGTCCCACCGGTGGGACACTCTTTTCGAAAATCGTTTTCTCCACCACGTGAAGGAATTTCTAAACCTATTTATGGTCAATGTGTTTACCTATTCTAGAGTCGACTACAAACTTCTTGTTCCGCTGGCAGCTTCACCACTACAATATATCTGACCCTTCGAATGCAGCAAGGTCGAAAACCGCAATTATGAGTAAAGATCGCATTTTTCAAGCACTTAATGGAGAATTTTATCTTTTTCCCATTACTCGGGGAACAATCCTTACTTCTAAGAGTGGTCAGATCGTATAGCACTACCAGCGGCGTCGCCGGCTGACGCCGGCCTCTGCCGCTGGGGTCCGGCTACGCCGGCCCATTTGCCGGCTTCGCCGGCATCTTAAGTATAAGGCGAATGAATCGAACTCCGCTAATTCTATGTGAGATGGCGTTCGAAGTTCTCACGCTTGCCGGCCATCGCCGGCCTCTGTTGCTGGAGTACGGTTGCGCCAGCACGTGAGCTGGTTTCGACGAAAACGCTCGAGGAATCAGAAATTACAAACTATTTCAAACCATGCAAACCCTGCTAACCTCCTTTCTTATGCAGTTGCACACCGACCCTTACCTAGCTTTAAGAGGTCCTAAAGTGGTAGTTCATTTATATTCAATTCTGTAAAGATAAAGACAACCGCTGTTTGAGATTTAGTAAACGCCTCCATGACCAACCGACACCCTGCTACCTTTATTGCCAAATGAAGTATAATGATGTTTGTGTTTTCTGGATGCATATTTTGATTAACTCACATTTCCATCGTATATAAACCCGATTTAGAAAGGTTGGTGCATATAAACAGCTAAGCAGTTGAAATGAGTGGTTAAGGGGGAGGGGACTTGAAGAGAGGGGTGGTATACACTCTCTTATAGATGCACAAAACGATTTTGAAGCTCTGCGCTAACCCACTTCGGCCCCGCACACTTTCTATGGCGTCCGGCGCACTCTACCTTGGGTCCCGCACACTTTCTACGTCGTCCGGCGCCCTCTACCTAAGGTCCCGCACACTTTCTACGGCGTCCGGCGCATTCTACCTTGGGTCCCGCACATTTCTACGGCGTCCTACGCACTTCCACTTGGGTCCCACACACTTTTTTCGGCGTCCGGCGCACTCTACCTTGGGTCCCGCACACTTTCTACGGCGTCCTACGCACTTCCACTTGAGTCCCACACACTTTCTACGGCGTTCTGCGCGCTCTTGAGCCCGTACCCGTAAGGTAGCCCGTCTTGAAAGTCAAGCCGAATAAACGGTCAAACAAACACACAGAGAAACGCACACATACATAAACACACACACGCACACACAAATTTACCAAAATATATATAGTAGGATTTATAAATATCACAGAGGTATGATTACTGATACTGCGCACCAGTCCTGCGTAGAGAATCGGCTTTTCTTTCGCCCGTATTTTGTTCACATAATTTATTTTATGCAAAGATAACTAATGTTGAGATCATTAGGGCCTTTTTTGAAAGTCCTGCTTGGTTACGGTTGGTGTACCATCGTAGGCCGTGGCTCAAACTTCGATGAAAACTACCTTGGAGAGGAGCGGACGAGAAAAATGGGGACGTGCCAGAGCAGAAAACGAGTGAAAACCTATAAAGCGGTAATTACACTAATCATTCCTAGTAAATTTGTAATAATAGAACTATTTTATACGTTTGAATGCAAAAAACACGTATGCTTTTCACAAAAAATCTCTTCCTAGAAGGCGCCGAACCGGAGGGTTGAGGGGGTGGCCGAGAAAAAATGGCGAAGATCTAAAAAAAGTCATTTCTATCAGCTTTAAAAGTCAATATTAAAATTGAGGAGTATTTTCTACGTCTAGATGTCAAAAAGAATGCTAAAAATGTTTACTACAAAAAAAAACTCGCGCCGGAATGCGATAGACCGCAAGAGCGATGGAGTAGCTAAAGCAAAATTAGTGCAAATCTGGCAAAATAGCATTTCACTAAGCATTTTCTGTCAATTGAAGAACAGAAGAATGTCTATCATGGTAATCTACGTTATTTAATGTTTCAAACCGCTAGAATTCAACGAACTCACGTGATTTTGTAGATGGTCTTATCTACACAGTTGAAAATTTAGGAGGCCATTCCTCTGGAAGGAAAGAGTTATGGAAGCTGAAACTTTGGCATCATGATTTTGACGTCGACAGTCGTAGAATAAGCAAAAAAAAAACAAAATCGGCTTTTTGGTGGCGTGCCATTCGAGCAAAAGTGGCCCACCGGTGGGACACTGTATACGGTGACGCAATATTGCACGCGGTCAGAACGTGCAGCCACCCAAAATTAGGCGTGGTCGTGAATGGGTTAAATCACATTGGATATCAAAGCTTTTGTTGCTAAAATGTTGGCCAGATTCTCCTCTTTCTCCCAAGGCTCTTAGTTCTCATGGTCAATGCTGTTTTTAATCAGCAAAGTACATTTGAATGAACCTTGTCAAGTCCGAAAATTTCCCCCTGCTCCAATTTAGTTTATTTACATTAGACTTCTGAAAATTTTACATTGGAAGCATTCTATTTCTGCCTTCATCCATTTACTCCACTTTTGATTCTTTTCTCCTCCCCGTTCTGTAATAAAACACATTTTTATTTAATATTGTGCGCGCGTCCACTCCAGTGTGCGCTGTGTAGCTGCGGACAAACACCATATCGCACGGCGAGCCCAGTCTCTAAGGGATTGCGGCATTCAAGCTGGATAAGATTCGAATTTTTAGTACAGGGTACCTCTCAAGTAGGAAGATACGATTATTTGCTTCTTTTACTGGAACTTGAAGTCTTCAATTTTTACAGTCGGCTCTCTTCATAAGTCATTCTCATAGACGAAATTCCGTTGACTAGTTTTTAAACTGACTGTGATATCTGTATTTTTAGTCTGCCATAATACAGCTGTTCGCTAATCCTTTTCTGAACGTGAACGATAGCGCGTCTGAGCGCTGTCTTTGTATCTTCGCTTCTAATCGATAACCACAAGCGTAATTACTGAACGTTACACCAAAGAAACATTACACCACATTAATCCTTACTTGCTACTAGTTAACAAAGTAGTGTTCATTCCTCCATCAAAACAGTCAAACACGTTATATATGATCTTTAATTCATAGAGTTGTATATGAGAAGCTTCGACAGCAACTACGAATTATTGCGAACACGAACTGCATATCTATCAATAATTTGAATCCTGTAAGAGTTTGTCTTAAAAAGCGGAGAAGAAGATATGACAAACCAGAAGAGAACCGTGAATTATTTTTCTCCTGAAATTCAACAGAACATGCACTTCGTTTTTTTTTGGTGTCCGGTTCGCCCCCCCCCCTTTGCCCTCTCTGCGACGTCCAATATGCACCCTCCCTAAGGTTAACCGAGACGCGTGCCCAGCCCTGGCGGAATTGTCATTGCTGGACGTTTTCATTCCGCTAGTGTATAACTAGGGCCTCTATCGGTATGCAGATATGTTATACTCAAGTAAATCAAGCTGTTTCTCTCGTGCACTCCCATTTGACAGTGCTATCACTCTAACTTACACATGTTTTCTCAAGTTCCATTTCTCATTCTCGTATTCCATTTGGAAAACAAATACAGGCGTGGAAGTCAAGATTGCTCAACACATTGTCAAATATTGTCATCCTGGATGGTTTTTGGCGCTTCAAACGTCGTTGACGACATGGTAGGGGCTGTGGGGGTCTATTTATTCTGTTATCTCCACCATGTTTGTGAGCGTGTATGCTGCCTTTAACAGACATGTCTGCGGTTTTCATTCTCAAAATTTCCACAAGCAATACCACGAGATATATGTAAAATAGGTTTTTACTAATTGAGAGCTTTGAAAATGAAAGATGGAGTGAGACTATGGCCACGCAAAGCACATTCAAAATTCGAGCCTAAGCAGAGGAAAGCTCTTCGGCACAATTCCATATTCCCTGAGACTATCCATTTACGAAAAGGTGAATGACTAATTTGATCTTCATCTCAGAGGGTTATAGTCCTACAGTTCACCTCCGCACTGCCGTTCAGTTCGCAAAGTGCACGCTGATTGCGAAAGTGTGCTGCGGCGCGTTTGTGAGTATCCTCAGACAGGGATGTGAGATCACCCGGGCGGTGTGATCAACCTGGCACCAAAGGAAAAACAGCCCGGATGATCCCACCTCTCTGTCTGAGGATACTCGCAACCGCGCCGCAGCACGATTTCGCAATCAGCGTGCACTTTGCGGACTGAACGGCAGTGCGGAGTTTAACTGTGCATATAAGGAACACAAACTACTACACGATTGAGCAATTGCCAAAAATTTGTCGGTAGGGCGGTGGAGTGACGCACACGGTGGAGTGATATATCCTCGCCCAAGGCCAACCAAGCTACTTTCCCTCTTGGATCTGTAAACTGGTGCCAGACTTGTCTGGGAGGATAAGAACACTGACTTGAACATCGGCTAGCCTCCGCAGGTGTATAGACCCAATTCACATTCAAGAGCCTCCACGATTCTGAATGGAAAGTGTATGTGTGGCGCAACACTAGAGAGATTTATGTACGCCGAAATCTTTACAGTCCATTTTTTCGTACCACTAAACGCGTAATAGGCGAAAATATTTTCACCTGTATTTTCGCTCTGAAGGAAAAGTTTTTCACCACTAATTACGGAAAACCAAATGTTTCAGGCCTTAGTTATACACTGGTGGAATAAAAACGTTCCGCAATGACATTGCCGCCGCATGCTGCCTGAATCGGGACTTGTCTGCAAAGTTGGGTCTCTGACGCCTTTGACGCAATATTGCGCACGGAAAATTCTCAGGCGTTTCAATTGTATTTTGTCGATATTTTACGCTTTTATGACTTGTTTATTGCAGAAAGTCACTAATCATCTACTCCTCTTGTCATAGCAGTGATCCTTATGCCATTTTGGTAATATTTTAGCAAGATTATATCTGAGAAATAGGCAGCTGATGGAACTTGGCGAATTTTCAACAGGGTAAGTCTCGCAACGATACAGTGTACAGTGCCGCGGCATGTATAACTGCTTGGTGCGGGCTTCAAGCGTGTTTTTCTAAGACAACTGTTTCTTTTGGCATGCCTAAGCAAAAATAGGAAAAGCATAAGTGTTAGTTGTCCTGCTATTTCCGTAGCGTCCCGCCGGTGAATAACTGGGGCCTAACTCTCGTCCACTTTCGAGAATGCCGCTCTACTTCGGCTGACTTCTTGAAATGGAGGATATCATCGGTGAACAAACGTGTTATTTGCAGGTAAATCAAGCTGTTTCTCTCGAGTACTTCCACTTGATAGTGCTATCACTCTTAATTATCACAAGTTTTCTCAAAATTCATTTCTCAATCTCGTACTGGAACGGGTGGGAAAAACAGGAGTGGAAGGCAAGAGGCAAGATTGCTCAAGCATTGCGCACTATTGTAGAGCGAATAGCTATTACTTTCTTGAGCATGTTATGATTGAAAAATCCGAGGAAGTTATTGAGACAAGGACAGTGAGTACGCTCCTCCTTTGCACAATTGACTGCAACCTAAGGAAAGGATTGTGACATGAATGCTTCTCCAGGAATGCACAACACCTATGCAAGGACTTCGCTCACACATGCATCAATTTGACGCCAATCATTATTTGAGAAAAAAATCATTAATATTACAGTCTGATTTTAGGACATTCATCAAATGCAAACGCGAGACTAACTACAAGACTGTAAGAGCGTCTGAAGAAAGTCTCTATCTGGATCCGCCCACGACATGGACCGACGCAGAACCCCTGCCGCCGGTGGTGGTGGGCGCCCGGTGGAAGGGCATCGATCGATTGCTGACCGCACAGCTGACCAGCACCATTGCATTTTCCTCTTTTCATCCCTCATCTGCTTTCTCCTTCCACCTTTCTCCTCCTTTTATTTGTATATCCATCATTAACGAAGCGTTCTCTTTGCTTGTGCGTTTGATTCACGTATCTCCGTCAACAAACTATGTGATGTTAAAACTTTTTAATGCAGTTTTCTTTTTTAGATTAATATTCCATCGCACACGCAATTAGAACACCAAGTTAATAATGGAGGAAGAGATAAAGTAGGAGATAGATAGAAATATGGAAGGAGAAAGCAGAATAGGGATGAAAAGAGGAAAATGCGTTGGTGCTGGTCAGCTGTCCGGCCGGCAATCGATCGATGCCCTTCCGCCGGGCGCCCACCACCACCACCGGCAGGGGTTGTGCATCGGTCCCTGCCGTGGATGGATCCACTACACAGTTCAAAACTTATCTCCGAAAATGCATGGAGTGTACAATGAGTCTGTAGAGCAAGCGTTCTGAACGACATAACAGTTTGGGTCAATCACAATAGACATTTCAAAGTTTACGCAGAACGAAAACGGTTGGAATGTGCACGTTGGCAATCTCGTACTCTTCCCTGGTCGGATGCGTAGGATAGGGGTTAGTTCCTCGATAGGTGCTTAGCCATTCAAATCCTGAAAATTCCTAATAATATGTACTGCAGAATTTATTATGATAGCTGGCAGTTATTGCTTACCTGCCATCACCATTGCTAAACGAATTCGTCCGTAGTATCTATACATATTGTACAGAACGCCATCCAAGCCGAGAGGTACACCAACAAAAAACAAACCTGAAAGGAAGTCAACTTACTGGAGTTCCTAATGGCTGCTGAAAAGACAGTGTTCCAAGTTCAGCCAACCTCCTTTTCTCAGAACACACAATATCTTGAGCACTTCACGTAAGTCGCCGATATGATCTAACGGATCCTTGTATCTAAAGAAGTGAAGAAGAATTCCCTTACTCAGAGCTGTTGATACCCTTAGTGCCAGTTTACAAACTTGGCGATTTTTCTGAATCGTCAATGGGCAATTCGGTACGAATAAAAATTTCAGTTTCCTATCAATTTCGAAGTAGGAACCCTCCTCTGCAGCTTCCCGGGTAGTGGACGCACTACACATCGGAGGAGAAGTTGTCACGTCTTGTGCAGTTTTCACTCTACTCAGGACCACGTTGTTCGATTGGAAGAGCCTGATGGTCGGAACTGCACAAGACGAGACAACTCCTCCTTCAATGTGTACTGCACCTACAAACCGAACTCCTCGCACTCAAACCATGCTTTTTCAAAGGCAGGTAGAATTTGAGTTACCAGATTCGGCGCACTGAATCGTAGCGCCAGCCACAGATTACCATAGGAAACGTGGGAGAGCTGCATGTAAGACAGCCGCCTTCAAGTTATTTAAAGGCAGTGGTCGCCATGAAAAAAGTTGTGGAAAAAACCTCAAAAACCAACTTGATCCGCTAACGGCTGAAAGGCCTCAAAGGTTACGCGGCGAGAAACGAGCTTAAAATAAAGTTATTGCGATCCCAGGTTGCCAAGTCGTGCACATGTGCACAGCTCTGCCCAAAACTATCGCATTCTCATGCTGAGCAGTCAAAAATCATTGACGTTCACAGCCAGGAATAAATTCGAGGGTAACTAATAAAAACAGTTGAACAAGGAAAGCAAGCACTTCATTCATTGTTTGAACTATGTAGATGAGGGGAGGAATGTTTGGGCATTTTATTTTTCATTAATTGAATTCCAATTTCGAGCCAGCTGATGTTCTTAATCACAAAGATCATCGATGCCATGATGTGGGGTGGGCTCTCGTCCACCATCAAAATACAGGAAAGTTCAGGCCCGAAATCTGGCCCAAAACAGAAAGATTCCGCGGTTGTTTCTAATAGGTCCGACTACTCACAATCCAGTAAAGGGTTCAAAGAGAAAAAGAAGGCAGGCACAATTTATCGCGACCACTGCCTTCAAAGGCACAGTCCAACCTCAAAATCATTTTTCTGTTTTTCTGTCTATCTTGAAAACGGTCCCACGCTGAGTCCAATGATGTCTCTGGAATCAAACAACTCTGAGAGTTGTGGCCGAGGAATAGCCGCGAAATAGCCGCAAAATGCCTGCTGGCTGCGTAATAGCCGCGAAATAGCCGCCAAATAACGCCGGCCGCGTTATAACCGCGGAATAGCTGCGAAATAGCCGCTAAATAATGATGGCCGCAAAATAGCCGCCAAATAGTTCTCGCCGCGAAATAGCCGTGAAATAGCCTCCAAATATGTGGTCTGCTTAGATCCAGTTCACTTTAGCTTAGTTGAGCTTAGTTGATTTATGTGCGGTCTATGCGATGGCGAACTTCCTAATGCATTGGGCTACGATGGCGAACTTCCTAGCCGTGCCCTACTCCAGAATGATACGGGTCAAAGCGAGTTTCTTGATCACCCATTGTTACTGCATTTCCTTGCATAAGCGAATTCTTGTGGGCATACCAGGCAAAGATCAACCGTTGCAGAACGGTGCTTTCTAGCCACATGTGACGTATTGTGTCAGTCGAAATAACTCTTCGATACACAATTTGACGGGTTTTGAAGCATCATGGATCTATCCACAATGGGACGCTCATAAGCTCGGATGATAGCAGGATATAGGCGTATTTTACAGTATGCACGCCTCATATTTCTTTTATCCTCCACTCTGACTACCAGAATGTTTCTTCTCAGTGGAACATGGAGTTATCTGTCGAATTTGGCGTGCATATAGTGCAGATTCAAGCCATTGTCAATATTGATGGTATCAAATTCAGCTCACAGACAAGTAACGGAATGACATATTCCCTACGATTACTTCCGGTGCAAAACTAGTTAAGGGAGGCCACTCGAAAAAATGAAATGATTTATGCACGAAAATGAAAATTTCCTCTGATATCAGGTGCCTGATAGCGTAATAAGTCATTGTTTTCATGTGAACTCCCTGGACTTCTTCGATTCCGGAAAGTGGTATCATTCATTTTTCAATTGAACCCTGAGCGCCCTCCCCCCCAACTAGTTTTGCACCTTACTTCTTACATTTATCAAGTTCACATCTGTTTACATCTGATTAAAACCGTAGGGTAACGAATGAGATCTGCAAGCCATGAGCAGCGACGAAACGTGGAAATTAGAAAATCCACAATGTTTCTGGTCTCTTCGGTTTTCGAACGTTTGTTTCCTGCATTTTCTGACCATTTTCTTTTCGTTTTCGAAAATTACGAAAAGATTTTCGCAAAGCCCTAGCCTTGATGGATATAAGCATTGCGTTGCGGCTCAACCAGAAATGCCTTCTGATGTTTGACTTTATTCGCGAGTTTGGGAAACCGACGCAAATAGACCTCAATATTGTCTTTGGACGTCTTCTTACGGAACACATGACAACAGCTATGATTGACGGAATCGTTGTCCGTAACCGTGAATGAAGGTAAGACCGGCGATAGAAGTTCGCCACCTCATTTCCAGACTGGTGGCTGTGTGAAGAGCACCAGTTGCCGAGAAATGGCCGAGATATATTCGAGAAATAGCCCACCAGGCTCCGCAGAGGCTCCTGGTGGGCTAATTCTCGGCTATTTCGCGGCTCAACGTGGTCGCGGCCAAGCATTGGCCGCGAAATAGCCGGGAAATAACCGAGAAATAGCCGCGAATTAGCCGAAAGAAAGCCCACCAAGAGCCGCTGCGGAGCCCGGTGGGCTATTTCGCGGCCATATCTCGGCCAAAACTCTCAGAGAAGCCGCCCTGGAAACGGAGTTGTGGCCCCTTAAAAATTGAGCTGCGGAAGCATGCTGGACAAGTTGTCCGGGGCTCGTAACTTCCGTTTCTTGAAACCATGTATGCGAGCCGACCTGAATAGAGAGAGAAGCTGAGAATGAAGGGAAGAATGGGACTAGTGATCGGAAACCATGGCTCATCTCGCCACTATAGAGCTAGAAAGATCGCAAAAGGGGGCATGCCAAAGTGGCTTCCCGATGTGGGCTCCCCAGGGTGGCTTCCTAAAATAACTCGCTTTTTCGGAGGAATCGAGAGCTCGCACTTGGCAGGTATTGTATGGGGTGGGTCTAATTCACAATTGTTCGGAAATCTCAGGTTTCGTCCACGAGCTTGGACTGTGCCTTTGAGCCAACTGACTTTGTCATTGTGTCACGAAAGTGTGACCATCGTCCGAGTTTTCAGCCATTGTCCGTCCTTTCTTCACCGCACGCTGTTCAAATCGTCTTCCACCAGCGCGAAGGACTTCGCCACTGCGGTAACCCAGCCGCGCGGCTGCGAGACGGTCACCGAAAAGCCGCAGAAACATCTTATATGCTACGGCTTGAGAATACTGTGAATACCGTTATTCGCGGAATGCAAATAATTTCCTCCATGAGTAACGGCTCATAGCTTACAAAAGTTCTAGATGGGGGTCCATATCGACCTATCTCACACAAATTTCGGAAAAGTCAAAATGTGATCGAACCTTGTTTTCAAGTTGACAGGTGATGAGTGCTTTTGTGGTTTATAGCTCATAATATACATTTTATATGTTAGCGCTCTTCATTTCTAGCAATATTAATCATCTTCACAAACCTTCCGAGTCCACTGTGCTCAATTGAAGAAAATGATAAGGCAAAGTCGAACTTGCTCACATTCCTGAAAATCGTAGCAAAACATATTCCACCAACAAAAGCATTATATCGAAGGAGGATGTTATAGATCTTCCTTCTCAGACACTCGCCAGGTCCGGCTCTATTTTTAACAGGGTTCGACCCAGAGTCAAGCAACCCGTTGAAAAAACTGCGATCATGGTTGCGATCCCCCATCCAGCGATGCCGAAAGTAACGACCCCTCCCCTACACCATGGCCGCGCTGATGCCGCTTTTTTGCGCCACCCACTTTCTTTTTCCTTAGATATGATAATTTTTCACTAATTACGATTATTCGACTTCTTTAGTTTTAAATTTTTTATTCAGGTCAAAGATATTTGTGAGGGTTTCGACCTTATAGTTGGTGCAAAAAAATAAGCAACAAAACATTTTATTGAACTATATTTACTTTATCCAACAAACGTCTAACTACTATTTGAAAACCAGATTTTTTCAAAATTTTTTACCGCCTCTGGGAAGTGACAACTAGCGATAGCTAGGGATATGAACATATCGATAGAAATCATTGTACTTCGATCTTAATAGGACGGTTCTTTCTCTAAATGTATGGAACAGCAGAAATCGCCAAAAATTGATTCGTTTACTTCGGCCCAATTTTGCTTGGAATCAACTCAGGATCACTTCACAAATTTTTTCCGAGTTTTTACACCTCATCATGCTCCCCCCTTCGCGAACAGCGAAAATGGTATGGAAGTGATCTTTTCACTTCAGCCCCATTTAGCTTGGAATTGACTCAGCATTACTTCAAACGGTTTTTCACCCAGTCTCAGCCCCATCAGACCGGTTTTGGAGCCGCTGGCTACCTGGAGCCGGATTCATCAATGCGGCAGTGTTGGGTAGGGGTAAAGGCGTCGGCACGTTTGATGGTTACCCTGCAAAAGCGGAAGATCGCTAACCGAAAGCGCCCTAGGCCTACCCAGCTGATAGGCTGGGGCAGCTGATACACTGCTCTGGTAGGATACCATAGACTTTCACGGGGTAATCATCAAAAGTGCCGACTCCTTTACCCCTACCAAACGGCACGCATTGATGAATCTGGCCCCTGAATGCCCGTCAAAATCGGATTTTACTATGGTAGTTTTACGAGAACTACATTAGCTGGAATTCGGTAGTCTTACAAGAACTACATTAGCTAGAATTTGTCTGAAAAAATTGTCTGGGATTTCTCACCTCACTGTTTTCACCTTTTCTCGTACGATGTGAAAATCCCAGATAAAAAAAAATAAAGAAAAAATCCAGCCAGTGCAGTTTCCGATAGCCATCTAGTAGATGCATCTTTTGCTCGAATGCCGCCTTCTATTAGTGAAAACCAAGGTTGTCAAGGCCATTTGAAAAAAAAATGGCCTTTCAACACCACTTTCTCCAACGGGGAAGTTTTTCTTTATTTATTGCTCCACATACATATATGCGCGGCTTTGAATTTTTCCAGCTTCTGAACTGGTCTATTTTACCGAACCGCTTAGTTACGGCCCATCAGACATTGTACATGACATTGGAAGGCCCCGAAAAACCATTTTTTCGCTATTTGGACAATTGCAATTTTGACGAGTATTTAGATCATCAGCGGTTGATAAACCAGTCTGAACAACTCGCGGTTGTGTAGGAAACATTCTGTGGGAGCGGTCAAACCTTCTTCGTACCTTAGTACGGTGCGTGGAATAGCCCTTTAATTTTTGAGCCAGATTTGTCAAGGAACCACAAACGTCGGGTTTAGTTGAGAACCGTTTTTGACCAGAAAGTTGTGGGTGGTCCATTTTTTGGGGTTGGATGCATAAGAATGGCTAAATTCTAAAAGCGACCTACTGCTCAGTAGATGGAACAACTGGGTAAGAAATTGACGAGACAGCTCTTTGATATCAACTCACTCCTTCCACTTTTTCGCAAATTGAATTGGATGACATATTGATATCCTATCGGTTCCTTGAACATCTACATTTTGATAATGGAGCGTGACAACCTTAAATTAAGAGCGAATCGCAATGTGTATTCTATTTCATTCAATTTCAAGTTTCGGTGAGAACTTTCGTGGAAGTTTGTGAGTGTTTAAAGATTGTCAAGCACAGATGCTTCCCCATACTTTTCGCATTCGCATGGTTAATTGATGCCCCACACTAGCAAAAAGCATCGACCATCAGCATCAAATGGAGCGGCAACTGTAGTTAGCAACAAGTAGAGGCTGCTGCTATCATATGTGCGGTTAAAGGTTAAGCATTATTCGTGATCTAAAGCAGTCACCATAGCTGGCATCAGCAGCATGAACTCAGGCAATCGCGGGGGTCGGTGGATATCGACGCTATGGCGAGCGTCGGTGTCAGGTTGAATCGCTCATTCTGCCTCCCAACCTGCCGCCGAATCCCGCAACTGCTAGAGCGTTAGGTGGTGGTCGGTGGGAGGCGATCAGGTGAAACTTTTGGTGTAAACACGTGGGTGTGACGTCACACTGAGTGGTCGGTGGGAGGTGAATAAGCAGAGTTTTCGGTGTGAACGGGTCAACTGTGACGTGACATTGTAGGGTCGGTGAGAGGTTGACACGCGGAGTTTTCGGCATGCCTGGAAGAGTTTTCGGGCCTCGCCCGCCTCTTTTTCCGTTCCGAGCGGCAGCACGCCACCTGTTTAACTCCTCTCAACCGGCCACCGACCCCCCGCGAGTGTGTGAGAAATGGCTCGCCACTCACTCGCCTCTCGCTCGACATCTGGCTCGCCGGGATCATACTGCCCGCGATCGGCGACTGCGACAGTGCATATTGAGTATATCGATTTTCCGTCGATATTTATGGTAAGCAAGGCGCCGCGCCGCTCGTCGCGGTATGGATGATTCCCGCATGAATCGTCGTAAAACGCTCATTCGCAGGACGCGATTGTGTCTCATCAATATATTGCTATCCTCGTCAATTGTAGGTAATCTTTGAGACACATCTGAAGGGCTGCTGACTACGAAGATCACCAGATAACTGGCAATAAAAACGTTCTGAAAAAAGACAACAGCTTGCTGCTGGGTGATAATCAAAAAATGGAGAGTTTTCTAGATAGGCCTCGGATCTATCCGAAAGGCGCTGCCTTAGCTTAACGAAAAAAACTGTCTTGCAACATGGAGAGAGAGAGAATTTGATAACTCTGCAGGTACTCTGAACCGGGCTCCATCTAAGCTCTCCCGAACACACATGAACACATATACATAGACTTTCCACCTCATTCCTAGCCGCTTGAAGTCAGGAATATCGGGCTTATCTTGTCAAAAATTGTCTTCCTTTGGTACATTCTGCGCTCGTTGAGGACTCATCCAAACGAGTTCGTCTTTTCATGCGGGGGATGAAGGTGAATTGTGTTGTTTGAGTGGAGCAAACATGATGCTATGGATGAAATTCTACTTAGGGTACTTCCGACGCGAGAATACGCTGTTTCAATTGGCGTTGTAAAAGAAATTTCAACGTTTTCTCTCCCAGTGCAGTTTTTGAAGGAGATCACAATAATAAACAAATGCCTCCGCCGACCTGTTTAGCACCGCTTCTTAGCGCTTCCACTTCTACCCAAGGTGATCGTGAACCAATCACAAGGCCAGTCATATCCGTCACAGGAAAGTCTCTGAGCGCATGGAACACCGCCACTAAAATTTAATTGTTTAATATTTTCAGTGCAACATCTGTTTTAGAGTTCTTCTTATATGTAGAGGCATCGAGTATTGCACGCACACCGCTCACTTTGTAGTGAAATCAGGGCCCGTAGTAAACCCCAGTGCGCTGAGATGAGCTCACTGCATGCGGTCAACTTGTGCGGGGAGGCACGGCCGCATCAATCGAACCGTCACACGGTTAGCTATGGCTGGTCTCTCTGCGGGCGGAAATGGTGTCCACTCGGCTGGTTTGACGCACATGGGGTGCGAAGAGGATCGCCTCCGCGCCTGCTGACAGCTGTTGGGGCAAGGAGAAATAGGACAGGTTGCGCGAAGACGCAGCGCTGCTGTCATTTGAACCCCGTGAGTTGCCCCCTTGCAACTTACGGTTGTCGCATGACGGTCGTCGCGCTCCGCAGGTTTGCGTTCCACATCTTCGTACAGTAAGGCGAAATCTACGGCTAGAATCAACTGACGAGTGGACGAGCAAGACGGGCGTTGAGCGACTGACGGCGGTCAGATTAATGCAGAATATTAATCCTTTTATCCTCTCTTGCAGTACTAAGGTGAGTTCTTCTGCATAAAATGTTGTTTTCGCAATTATTTCTGTTTTTTTTTTGTAGCCAAGGGTTTCATGGAACTTGTTTTGAAATAGGGATTTTGCTATTTTTCGTTTTTCTTCGTTCAACTGTGGCTTAAGTTGCTTACTGCAATGTGGGAAATTTTATTTTACTTGTTAGACCTCTTTTTGTACAGAAAAGTTTTTCCCTTAAAAAAACTAACTTTCCACAGAAATGTCTTCGAATATCAAATATGTTCCACCTTAATCGTACTCCGACATTGCCGGCAGTATCGAGAAACAACTACTAATATAGCCTTTTGAAATCAATGTTCAAATTCACGAAATTTCTTCGCTCAACACGCACATCACATTGTGTGGAAAACATCGACGGAAGGGTATATTCTAGACTTTTCAAATTCTACGGTTTTTTCGAGCATTTGTGTTTTGCGGAAAGCCGAAATATTCAGTTTTTGAAGTATGCGTCCGAATTGAGGGCATACCTTTCAAATATTTAGACACCGTTGAAATCATCCAGTACCATCGATGAATTATTTGGAATTCATTCAAAGATTGAAAGATTCAATCGATTTTCCATAGAACATTTTTCTAGATTCACCTGGAGCAAATAGAGGCCCGGCTAACAGTTATTTCATTCCACATTCATTCGAATTTTTCATTAGACGTTTTATGCCTTCGCACTTCGTGCTCCGGCATAAATTCGCTTTTTGCCTGTGGAAGCGAAGGTTTATGGATAGAAAAATTCGCTACAATTTTAGCTTCTAGTCCACAGGCATTTGAATTTCCATCCATAGACCTTCGCTTCCACAGGCGAAAAGCGAATTTATGCAGGAGCACGAAGTGCGAAGGCATAAGTGTATGCTTTTCGATCTGTGGGAGATCTGAAGGTTTATGGAACCTGGTTGTCTCGACAACGCCTGTTTACGTTAGAGACGTTAGAGGATCACAGTGCCAAGATGATTGTGAAACAAGTCATGGGCCTATCCCATGACTTGTCCCTCCTTCTCGAACCATTCCAGGTTTTGCTGTCAACGAGTGACACCCACCCACCCTCACCTTAGAAAAAAACATCAAATTAAGGACCTTTATGGGCGGAAGTTCAGAGCCTTTTGGATACGGCCGTGGATCATGGACAGGAGGAGATAGCAGAAGCACTACGAAAATCAGTGATTTGCCATAGAGCACCAGGCACTATTTCTTCGTATACTGGAATTTTTCACCAGTTCCTGTCTTGGTGGAAACACTCCTCCCTCACTAATGCACCAGTAAAAAAATCTAGGAATCTCTACTTAGCTCATTGCATCGGTCAATCACAGCAGAAGTCGATTCTGTCCATAATAGCTTCCCTCAATTTCTTTCTGGGTAAACAAAATCGAGTTGAGAAAGATGTTGAAAAGATGTTGTCAGACGCCAGCAATCGGAATAAGTGTCCTGTTTCACACAGAGTGAAAATTTCTGTTGAAGATTACTCCTTGATAATTTCTACAGGTTCTGCTATATTTCACAAATCTGTAATTACAGCAGTTGTACTAGCCATTTTCCTATTCAGAGGATTTTTAAGAATAAGTGAGGCTAGAATGCTCACTATCGATGACGTCTCTATTGATGAAGAGGTATTTTCCATCAATATAAAACAATCCAAGACAGATCAGATTCGTGAGGGGTATGTTGTAAAATTCTCACTTCCTTCTGGCTCCTTAGAGTCCAAGGTAATACTATATCACATCAGTTCACTTCATTGTAAGCAAATTAAGTATATTTTTCAATCGTCTACTTCTCCTCGTCCTCTGACTACCGCTACAGTATCAGATAGATTCAAAAACTTGTTTAAACTATCAGGACTCCATCAAAAAGGTTACACATCACATAGTTTTAGAGGAGGTGCAGCCTCAGCTGCCCTTGAACAAGGTATTGATGGAGCTAGAGTCATGTCTACAGGTAGATGGAAATCCGTCAAGACTTTTCAAGCATATATCAGACCGTCTGCTCTAGAGTTTTCTGTATCCTCCACTTCTTCAGACATCCCTCCTGTTGAAAACTTGAAATTTTAATTTGGCTAAGTTTCCTGATTTATTTGCTTTGTTATTCTGAGTTATTGCATGTTTGAAAGCATACATCAATCACTATTGTAATGTTTTTTTTTAAGTGTTCTCTAACATATATCTTGCATAATTTTTTTTCCGCGTATCTACTGATTAGATCGGCATCATAATGTAAGATATTGCGTGTCCATTGTGCTTATGATTCGAAAAGTTTATGCAGACGGCGATTTTGAACTTGTAATTCGATATTCTGCTTAAAATGGGTTTAACGCCCATATTAAAAGTAATGGATTGAGCACAAAGCAGCCCAAACCGTTTGCAACCAAAGCAACAGTGAAAAACAGAAGATTGTTTCCCAAAAAGGGTAAAACTCACCCATGGCTACCAAGTTCACAGAAGTAATTATCAAAACAACTACGTATGCGGAAAAACCTACCCTAATTTTGCAGGAAAGAAATACTGGATGGAGCTAAGGAATACTACATTCATATCTAGAAGCAATGGCAGTTACAAAGAAGTGCAATTAATTATGCTATCCCTTATTTGTCAGGTTATCATATGTTGAATCTGCTTAACCGTTGTCTGTTAATTGTAAAATCACCGCGGAGCAGGATTGTTGGCGGCAGCTTTCTTTAGATATGAATCCAAACTGCTATCTGAATTGACAAAACTTGCAACGCTCAGAATACGATAACCTCTGCAAAGTATAACAGCCCTAAAATACATTCTTGGACGAAATTTCAATACGTCATAGGCCCGAGAACTTCTCGTTATTTTACCTGGAACTGAGCAGAGTTTGAGGCACATGTGCAAAAACGTTCGCCTCAATGCTGATAGGACCTCTAACATAAAAATTTCTCGACTCCGCTCATCCCACTGCTCCGCTTGGTGCGTTCATTGCACTGTCATACGTTCCTCTACCAGCGCGTAGCTAAATGCTTCACACGGAAACCGGAGATGCCCAGGGTTTCGGAGGCATCTAGTCTAATTTTGACCCGAGATTTTGCGTAAATTACGGAAAGTTTAGCCTCAGTTGGTGGAATTTTAGCTACAGAGCCCGCATATTCTACGTAAATTCTCGCTACAGCACCCGCATATTCTATGCTTATTCTCGTTGCAGCACTCGGTCGATCGACCCACCCAGTCTTGATCCGTACTAGAAAGACGATCCCCGCTGCGATCTAACGCATCGCCGTTTCTTATCCACGGCCTGCCAATGATCAAAATTATCATCACCATGGTCTCCCAGAGAGCGACACGGGGTCACCCTCCACGGTCAGCCACAGACTGTCAAGTAATCACTAGTGAGATGGCTGGGCCAACACTGTCCGAACGGCATCCCCGCGTTCCGCGTAGCCAGCGCGGGTTTAAGATTGCATTTCAAAACAGGCTGTCGCGAAATCCGTAGATTCTCGCCACAAAATTATAGCGAGGATATACGGGTTTAGCGACAGAGAGATCAATGTATCGAATTTAGCCTTCGTTTTTTACGTAGAATATGCGTAGAATTTGCACCCTTGTGCCGTCGACACAAGAATATGCGGGTTTTAGCTATTGCCCTCGAAGGCCCTATTGCCGCGCCCTTGAAGGCATCTAGCTACGCGTTGGCAGAGTCCGTAGTGAAGCGCTCGCACCACTATTTATTTGCAAAACCTTTGAACTCGACGGGACTCGAACCCTGGTCCTGTGCGCTCAAACTTTCGTCAATAACCACAAGGTCACACTGCATATGCACTGCCCTTCCTTATCATCTCTTTCAAATAACTGTTTTGCTTTATTGCACGAACACCTCTCGCTTGTCATTGATCGCTCATCACTGTATCGGCTGATTGCACGTGGCCGCCGAGACAGCCGTCTTGTCATCTCAGCGAGGAAGGGGGGGGGGGTTACTACGGGCTCAGGGGCAACGTACGCACACTAGTGCCGCCGCACTAGTGTTCAAACGGCTTCATCCCCCCTCGGCTGCAGAGCTGATTTATTGTTGCTGCCCGCCGCTGTCGGCCCCTCTCCTAGTCAATGGCTGCGGGGAAGAGTCGCTGTCGTTCCGCATGCTCGTCCGAGAGCGGCGCGCGCGACGGCCGCCTGACACGTAAGGCAACCGCATGGTTGGCAAGTCTCAGTCGGACAAATTTTACATAAGGCAGACGTTATAGACAAGCTCGCTCATGTATCGACTAAATGTGAAGAGAACACAAAGGTACTAACTCATACACACACGTACGTAAACATGTGGAACAGATACTATAAGAAAAGAGTACATTTTCTGAGAAGCTTAGCAGCTTCCCTCTCGATAACGAAAGCAGGGAGGAAAGAAGGGAGTATTTGAGTTCAACGAAACAAAAACGGGGCCAGCCCTGCACGCAGAACCATGCAGGCCGTGCCCAGTTTTTGGTGTGCTATATAGGATTTTCTCCGAATTACCCCTGGTTGTAGAAGGCTGCATTTTGTGAAATTCCGTTACATCAGTTTCAACAACTCTGCTGAGAACTCCGTAAATTGATTAACTCAAAGTTATTGTGAAACACTCCACCACTATGTAGGGTCCTCCATCAATCTTCTATCAGAAAAGTCAATCTGCGAGGATCGCACTGATACGATGCGTTCCTGATTGTGGAAACTTGGTGCACGCATGATATAGCATTTGAGCAATAAAGAGCAATAAGGAACACAGAGTATCAGTACGATTCGTGCTAAGCATATACATAAGTGTCCTAGTGGAAGAAACTGTTGGCTATCCGGCGCCATAGTTAAAGGCATCATACGCGTTGAAAACCACTCACCGTTTTCTCGGTTTGAATGATTTTCTGGGCCCACCTAATAACGTAACATCGGCATGGATCGTGAAGAGACTTTGCGTTCACTGTTGAAGGTTAGCTCAAACTCGGTGCGTCTATGTTATATCATATGGCACCGAGTTTGCACCAACCTTCAACAGTGAACGCGAAGCCTCTTCACGATCCATGCCCACGTTAGGCAGACTTTGCTCGGCCAAAAGCGCCTTATTGAGTGCGAGAAAAGAGGCCGGCTCCCCGTCAGCCATCTGGCACATCGAATAAGTAACTGATCGTCGAATAAGTAACTGATCAACAATTGATATAGTACAGAGGAGGGGAAGTTGATGGAATGTATTCTACGATTATGTGAAAAATTACTTTTCTACGCACATCGCTTAACCTTTCCTTCTCCACAAATCACTCAAAAAAGATGAACTTCATTTGATCGCGAGATTGTTGGTCAAAAGAGCGATCTCTAACGATCGACTCTTCCTTTCTCAGTAGTGGATTGAGATATTTCTGGTCTGAAAGAGGGATTTTCAGTGATTTCAACGCGGTTTGTTCAACGTAGCTGTTATATACACAGGGTACTAGAGCTCTCATCATATACGGAAAACTCGAAAACGAAATCCATCTCATACACTGGAGGAGCTAGCGCAGCTCTACAGGGGCAACCCTCCGAGCACCGGCGCTTGCCCCCAATCACCGAAGTGAGAATTTGGCTTGATCAGGCCCCCGTCACTGCCCTGAAGCCCCCGTCACGGCACCGGAGCAGTGACGTCAATCCCCGGAAAGCGTCGCCACTCTCCCCCAAAAATACCCTTTTCTGACAGGGACTCGAAGTCCCCATCCAGGGCCGGCCCTGTTGGGCCGAATGCGGCTCTCTATGAGCTGAGGCGCCTTTTATGCCGGTTGAGCAGGTGATAGATCACAGAAGAAATCATGTCAAAGTGGGACAAAACTTGACGTGAATGACGAATCGTGCGTTTGGACTACTATGCCTTCTCTGACCTCTATTGTCGTAAACTACCTTCTACGACTTCTTCCAATCTTTTCCGTCTCTTCCTCTTGGGGGTGGGCAAGCGCCGGAGGAGAGCAGGGGCTTCCCTAAAGCGCCCTCGGGGAAAGCCTCCGCTGTCGCTCCCCCAAGTCCAAAACGAGCTCTATTGTCCGGGGCTTGTTCACCCCCCCCCCGCAGAGTCTGAGATCGTGAACGATGCCTTAACGCATGGTGTTTAGCGTTAGCCATGAATCATGTTTGCCCCACATGATGAGATTGAGAGGCAACCCTCATGAATTCTGTTCTCTACAAGGATATACTACCTGCTGGAAACATCGTGAGACAGGATACAATTCTCATCGATTTCGCTGCCTTGAACACTTTAGGCTTATTTTCGTTGATTGTCGCTTTCGGCATAGGTCTCGGTGATTGGTAAGCGAAATTTCGCTAAATGTAGTCGATGAAACGAACCAGACCCGATTATTTGCGGCGGCCTTGCGGCATTCAATTTGGCTGAGAGTCTATGGCTACGCAGTTCCCCTCAATGAATCAGTCCACTGTTTTCTTCTCGCCTGAATTTCATTCCAAGCTGCAGTACTGGGAGGCAAACTCACGGCCTTCTTCCTCATAGTCTGCGAGTGTAGATCGTGGTGCTGTCATCATCTTTGTTATCTGGTCCCACACTAGTTCACTCGTTTCGACTTTGGTATTGCCGTAGTTTGGCTAAAAACCTGTGGGTTATTGAGAAAAAAAAGGCCACAGAATGAATTTTTTGATACATGAGGAAGTAGTTCGGTCCTACTTCCTCCAATAAGAACACGAGAACTTCGGAATTTCGACGTAGGCAGCCTGAACATATAACATCGGCGTGAATCCTGAAGAGACTTTGCGTTCCCCATTGGAGGTTGGCGCATGCTCGGTGCACCTATGTTAAAGTATAGGGCACCGAGTTTGCGCCAACCTGCAACAGTGAACGCAAAGTCTCTTCCGGATCCATACCGACGTTACAGGCGCTGATCTATGATACTCATTATGCACTTCGTTGGTGGTGGAACGGAGCTGCGTTCCAGCTGTGATTGCATGTCTTTGATGTGTGTTGTCTCTTCTTCATAAATTCGAAATATTCAATTGGATAAAGTTTCCACCCAATTCTACCCCGAAATTGGTTCAAAAAACGGCTTGGAGCTTCAACATCTTCCAATAAGCAGCTGAAAACCCCTCACTTCAAACAAGGATGCATAACCACTCATTGAGAATTCGTCCCTTTGGGTTCCTTGTAATCTCTTAGGTGGGTCAGCGTCGGTGTTGTATGTTTTGGCAACAGCGAGCCAATCGTGAAACACCTAAACGTGTGCTTTGAAGTGACTTATCGCGAAATTCAAACATATGGTTAGCGAAACCTTTTCACATGAAGGTTGTTGAACGAAACCTAGCTTTGGAATCGGATAAGCAGGAGAAAGTATTGTATAGTTGTTCGGGAGGAAGACATTTTTTTCGATCTCGGCATAGGAGACGACACCTAATGCAGTGAGAATAGTTGTTCTGAAAACAGGATCCTGATTAGATTCGATGTTATAAATGGTTCCAGTATTCTTGAAGGCTGGGTCCGCGCAGAAAACCACATTTGGTTTCTCCTTCTCTATAGGATGTTTGAACCAGGTGGGGATACATAAAGTGTGTCCGAATGAGAATGGCGGCCCACGCGGTCGGCGTGATTGGCAGGCGGCCGTCGCATGTGCCGCCCTCGGACGAGTGTTGGATTTCAAGGACGGCCGTTCCCTCTCCCATCGTCTGCAGAGCTGATTGATCGGCGCAGTGCTTACTGCCAGCCGGTGCTGGCCCTGTTCGTAGTCGGTGGCGGTAGGGCCTTTCGCATGCTCGCCCGAGAGCGGCGACCGCGCCGGCCGCCTGCCAAGCACGCCGGCCGCATGGGCCGCCATTCTCATTCGGACGCACCTTAGTTGGCGGAGCTTGTAAATTCGATGCTGCGTATTCTTAATACTAGAGCCAAAACTTTTCCGTAGCCTGAAACGGCGTTTACCCGGTCGGTTTTCTAGTTCAAGGAGCAGAAGCCCCGTAACTGGCTCCGACATTTTGGCGGAGTCTAAATTACATTGTCTTTATTTAGGAAGATCTTCGAGTTCAAACGCTTGTTTTAAAAGCTCCTGGTTTTTTTGAAGAATTTCAGACAATTGAAATCCAAGAAGAAATAATCAGCCCAAGAATATAAAAGGGCTAAACCAGTTCAGACGTTCAGATTTCCTATGTTTGTGAATTACATAAGACACACCGAAGCGAACGCGACAAAGGAAGTTGTATGCTCCGGAATTTTTAAACTAGTTTTTCTCCAAATTACAATCTGCTAGGCAATCATGTGGACCAGGAGCGCCCACTCCCGAAATGTCTTCGATCCCACTCCTGTTTATTTCTAACAGGATCAGCGGCGAACTCCGACAGTGCACAGCTCGCTGGGACTTATGTAGTGATAATGCTTTTGTGAGCATCCCGCGAGACAATATCAAACATCAGCAAGTCAGAAATAGGCCGTATGACCGACTTCCCCTTCTGGAAGAGATAGAGATGTGCGCGGAGCGGTGCTGCACATCAATTACAGCTGGAAAAAGACGCAAGTCTCTCCACACACCTCTCGGCAGACACAGAGCAGAGCAACACAAAAGTATCTTTGAAATCACTTGCACAGTACTCTGCCAGGAAACGGACATTGCTTTGAGAAAGGCCCTAGAGGCATTTTATACACGTACGCGTGATCCAAAGCTCAACAATTGAAACGAGTGCATAACGATAATCGATGAGATTCCACCGCTTCTCGCGCAATTTGAATTGTAAGATACCAACTTCTGCTAGTAGTCACCGCGTTTAGTGATGGTATCGATTTCAAAGGTGCCTCACTTGCTCCTGATCGTCTACCAACTGCTGCGGATATTGGCCGGGGTGAAATCGAATCGGATTTGTTTTGGCGTTAAATCTCTTACCGCATGAAGTTCTTGTAGAAAGTCAATACAATTCAATATGATATTTTGCGCGTACGCTGCTTTCAGAAGGCAAGCCCCATCAAAATTTTGTGGCTGGGTTTTCCTGCTAGAGAATGCTTCGCAACTTCGTTGTTCTAAAATCACCCGAAAACAGCGGAGAAAACCCACCTCGTAGCAATCGATGGAGGAAAGTTAATCAATCAAGGAAGAATGCAAGTTTAAAATGATCACTTTTATGCCGTGAGGAACGCGCGTGGAAGGCGAGGGTCGATTGGAGCGCAATGATGTGATCCCATAATTTCAGACCCACATTTCTCGGGTTTGGGACAGTGTAGGACCCTGGGACCTCAGTCTTTTCCAGCACGTGTCTGTGACTGCCTGGAAATGGAAGTCTCTAAGGCTACTCTCCGAATAATCGTATTTTTAACGGTTGTTCGATATCGCTAAAAACTTAACAACAAGAAGAAGTTGTCACATAAGTTTTCCTTGTTGTTAATACTTTAGTCATCAGCAAAATTTTTGTCACAAGATTTCCGAGAGGGCGACGCCTTGACGCCACGAATCAATTCTTAGCCATCACACATCAGTTCCTCGTAAAACGCAGAAGCGACCGACGGATAAGCGGAAATATCATGTGATTTGAAATAGTAATTCCTCTTGTCACCAAGGGCTCGTCTTCGAGTAAAACATCTGGCTCTCATCAGCTGCGCGGATACTGTCCTTATTGAGATGAAAATGCGGTCTGCAGTTGCAGTATCTATCTATGGCGGCCAACATGCACTAGGGTAGGTAGGCGCCCACGTTTTGCTGGCAGGATGTGAGTCACTCGTTGATGGCGCCAAAGCGCCCCTCGGCTTCCAACTACAAGGGTCCGCTTTGACCTCTAGTATCCCTGGGTTCGCCGAACACATTGTGTATTCAGGTGCTGTGTGTCTACCCTGTTATGGTGGTTTGAAGGCTCTAATGAAATAGAAATTTTCTTACCTGGCAGGGATTCCTTCCTTGAAAACCACATCGTCCAGTTTCACCACCGTTCTACGAGGCGGCAACCTGTGCTTACAGATGAGTATTTTTTTCTAGAACGAATGAATGCTGCTAACTGGATTAGTAAATCTGAGAAAAGCTCTTCTGTGCTCTTCCCCCTTCGCCAGTGCGCATAATGACTGATCCTCTCAGGTCGAAAACTGTCTCTCCGAGGTGGTAGCAACATAATGTTACAGTATTGCAGCAAGCCAAAACGGGGATATCCAGTCATTGCAGATGGCTAATTGTCAACGGAGGAGAATCTGGGGTTCTTAGCTAGAGCTGGTAGTAATGGAGAGGCGCCATGGGTTGAACGCCAGATATGCCAGGAGGGTGCAGCAATGCAGACCAACATGCTCCACCTTGGAAAAGGGGCACATCTGTTTGGATGTTCATCCGACGATATAGTCCCCGTAGCCACAAACTCGGTACTGCCGCATAGCCACCGATTCACCACTCAGAACTTTCCAGACTAACTTCTTGCACCTAATCTGACCGAAATCGAGTTACCTGCGTCTATACCGTGTCGAAAGCGTCACCTTATGTTATTTGCCGGCTTGAGAGATGCAAGTAACATTGACGGGGGCGTGTTTGGTAAGTGCATCTTTCGAAAGAGAACATGAACATGCAGGTAACATTCCTTCGACTTCAATAGACGCACGAAGGCTACTCGAATTTTTCAGGGTAAGTGCGACTTTCGAAAGAGACCACAAGGAAGCAAGTGACATAGCTTTGACATCAATAGACGCAAAAAAGCTACTCAAATTGTTTATGGCAAATGAGTACTTCACAATTGATCGATTTCTCGTCGGTAAACACTCCATTTGACCTTTCCTGGATAAGTTTGTCTATTTCCTTGATAGGAATTCTTTCTCAGCTATCCATTTTGTTCGTGATTCTGCTTAATATATTTGCTTTACTCTCTCTCTCTCTCTCTCTCTCTCTCTCTCTCTCTCTCTCTGTGTACGTATGTGTGTACGAGTGTATATCTGGGAATGCGAGTGTCTGTGTGTGTACGTGTTTATATGTGTATGTATGTGTATGCATAAGTGTATGCATGTGTGTATGTATCTTCTGGTTCCGAGCTAAATTTACAGGAAATAGACAATTTTTTTCCCTCACGCGCTCGTGCGGAGCGAGGCTGGAGACAGCGATAGAGTGTGGGTATAAGGAGACGCAGCGTATGCGTGCACGTGCACGCGATGAACGGCAATAAATATCACTAGGAAACATGGGATATGTGTACGTATTTGTATGTGTGCAGATGTGTGTATGAGTGTATATGACGGCCAGTTTGTTTTCTGGCTGGCTACAGCCGATCGGGCAACTATGGCAGGTATGACAGGAGCCTTGGGCGTGGTTTGCACTTCCACTGGCGCGCGGCATGGTGAAAAGTGAGGCAGTGGGGCGCGCCGCTTAAGCATCCTCGCCGCTCCGTTTTGTAAACGGGCAGCGTCAAAAGGGAAGATGGCGTACGACTGCTATCTTGTGCTTGTTGAATCGGGACTTTGATCCCAGACATGATCTTCATCCTGGGCGTCTCAATAATTCGCGGTGTTCGCATAAAAATGAGAAAACCGCGGAGGTATTTACGACGCCTTATACACGTCCGTGTGTGCATTGACGCTCTGTCGGCGTCAAATCTAAGACTCAATGTCCACATATTACATTGAAACTCGTGCGACCCGCAATTTTCACGCTCTGAAATTCGGTTTGAACTCAAATAGGAAGCCTGACTTTGTGTGGTAGATACTCCTCCCGGGCCCTGTAAAGACCGTGTCCACGGTGAATATCGTCTTCTTAATTCTGTTGAAAATCAAAAATCGGTAGCTTACTGCAGTATTAGCATAAAAACGTACAGAAACGAGCCCAGAGGAGCTTTCGGCCATAAATCCGCTCGCGAAAGACCTCTTCACTCACGTAAGTCCTTGCGCGAGCGGAATTGTGGGCTTATATTAGTTCTTTGGGGCCCGCTTCTGTTTGATTTCTCGGCTTCAATGTTGCAATGAACTACCGGAATTTCGATTTGCGACGAAAAAAACGAAGAAGAATTGGGTTGCGGGCGCAGCCTTTTGTTCTGCTGCTTTTGAAAGGCTAAGGAGACTTCCTGTTGGTGCAAGGTTGGCCGTGCGTGAAAATCGCAGCGCGGACGAGTTCAGACGCAACCACCGCATTTGTTGTACCCGCTGATTTGCTTTTCATTCATACCAGTCGGTAGATCGAGAATAAACGTAGTGGTGGAATGAAGCTCGATAAAATGCATGGGATAATATGAATTGACCTCGCTACAGTTCTCATTTTTTTCCGGTTTTTCATCAGATCCATCCGGTGGAATCCGATTGTCCGATCGGATGCCCGAAATCCGATCTGGTGGAGAAGTCTGGTTACGCATAGGCTTCCTTATCCGAATATTTCTTGAGCGTTTCCGTTTTATGCGATGGGTCAGTTTTGTGAAATCGGCAGTATCCGACTATTCGATTCGAAGTGATTTTGGTCATTGGATGGAACGCATACTGTCGTTCGCGTAGCCGAATTCCGGTTTCGCGTTTGCGGACAACGTTTGTTTCATTATGGAACAGGATGATAATTGTGCTGGGACCAGTTGGTCCCAGTACGGTTCATTTTTCTCCAAGCACGATTATCATCGTGTTGTGTAGTGCAACAACCGCGGTACGTAATTTCGGACCAGACTTCCGCTCCAACAACGACAGTAGTAACAATATTTCTTTGTAGTATCTGCGGGCTGGAGGTAAGAAACAGTTTTCCTGCAGGAAGGTTAGGTGTACATTTAGTGTATTGTGCACGCAACCATGAAGTAAGGCGCGAGCGTGTTGAGCGTATGTTACAAGAGGCTTTGAAGACGAATACACGAGCCTATGATGCAGGTCCCACGCGGCTTTGAGAAATGGTAAACGCACCTTGAGTTTGACATATTTGGGTCTTCATGAAATGTGGCGTGAGGTCATCGGAGTACATACTTATAAGGCGAAGTTAACTAGTCTGGAAAGTTCTGAGTTTGAGTCTTCATAGTGTGAAGCGTGAGGTTATCGGATTACATACTTATGCGGCAAAGTCAAGTAGTCTGGAAAGTTCTGAGCAGTTCTGAGCAGTGTAAAGGCGCCCAACTTTTTTGGTGCATAGCCACTTGAGAATAAGTGATTACATCATTGTGACCTTCTGTGAAGTTGTGGGCTTAGCAGTGCGCAATACAAAAAATCGAAGTTATGTGAAACCGGGTAGGAGTGACGCCTGTTACGAGCATTCGGCTATACAGAGTTTTTACTTGATGAGCAACTCGGAAGATTGTTGCTGTATGAGTCCCACAACATTTAGTCGCTCACGCATTCAGCGACTAAATGTTGTGGGACTCAAACAGGAACAATCTTTTGTGTTATATTGATGCTATATTGAAAATGAGGGTATTGCTATCGCACGATGTATTGCTAAGACTTTCTATGATTGTTAGTCCGTTTCCGGTTCGCTCTTCATGACCGTATAACTAACCATGCAATGATTAGAGCAGCGACTGCAAATATGAATAAGATAGTTAGAGTAGCTCTCTTTTCCAATACTCTCCGACGACTCGGAGCTAGCGCAAGCATAGGCTGAATTTAGCAAACCTGGAACTATAAGAGTCGACCGCTGTGTTTACGTTGCAAAAAATGGCTCGAAAGATCGAAGAAAAAACGTGGGGCAGCAACACTCAGAAGCTCTTCCCTTTCAACTCCGAAAACTGTTTTTAGGGTAGTCGAGAAAGAGATGCGGTGGTTTATAAGAGACTAAAGTAGTACGGAATAGTATAAGAAAACAAGAGGGTAACACTTACTTTCAAGCGGCCCTATATACGGTGCCGGGTCCGGAGTACAATACCGCTGCTATCCAAGGGAAAAAGAGGACTCGCTTCCAAGTGTTCCATCTCGAATTTCAAAAACGACAAAATGTTTAGCACGCCGTGGTCCATTTCAATCAGGTGATTCTCCTCCAAGAATTATCAAACTCATCACTAACTTCATCTCAAACAAGGGTTTCCATTGGAAAGTTACAAAATTATTTCACGTAGTTGGATAGATTGTGGGACGATAAACATTTTGGTCCCTCCAATACTGGAAACAGAACACTTTGAGTTGTGAATTAAATCGCTTCCTGCTCACAGTGTAAGACTCTATTTCGGCAACCGAATCCACGGAAATTTTAACACTCTATTGAATCCGAAGTTCCGAAGATGCTGGAGATGTTCTTCCTTTCTAACCTTTTAAAACGATTCCGCATCGAGAAAAAAATGCGCTTTTGCGGAAGCGAAGCGAGCACCAGATTTAATTTTGAATCGGCCGTGCGCGCAACCCCATTTACGGAATCTCAGTTCAAAGTGAACATAAAAATTAGCTCTGAATTGCATTAAAAAGACTGCAAAAAGATGGTATGACCACTCAAAAATGGTCTGAATGGTTCACTGGTTTTCGAGAAAAAAGTGAAAATTCGCTCGTTTTTGTTGTTAATCTCCTTTTCTTCAGACAGCGTTCACGATCTTGCGAGTACACTTAAATTTGAGCTAGGAAGCTCATTTCTGGACAGTAGGCTGGAAATGGATGCAATTCGCTCCTACTACATTTTGAACTTGATACCTTAACTTTAGAGGGTACCTCAAAATCATGGGTTTACATACTAAATTAGCCGTTTAGCACGAAAACTGCTTGGGCATGCTACGGCTGTGGAGACCAGGGTGTGTGGGTGAATCTGCAGCCAAGCAACACAGGTCGTCGAAGGTAAGTACTGAACTTGTGAGAATTCGCACTCATGACACGTTATCGATCGATAATCACTATTATCGATTTTCGCACTTTCTGCTCAAAATGCGGAGAGAAGTTTGTGATTGTTGATGGGATTGGTTATCTTGGATGGGGAATTTTGTTCATCAGTCATTATCGATAAATACCAATCAATAATATTGATTTTTCTCCTGTTGCACACAATGCAGCAATGATCCTCGATTGTTTATGGCTTTAAGTCACTTGTTTGGAAAATTATTATCATCATGTGAAATCGATTATCAATGATCAGTAATATCGACTTTTCACTTGTTGCACAGAATGCGGCAATTAGTGGTATTTTCTATGGTTTTGGGTCATAAGTTTCAAAAATTGTACTCATAAGACAATACCGTCTGTTAGGTGTTTCATCAATCCAAAGTGGAAATCGCGGAGCGAAATTGAAGTCAGAAAAAAAGAACCTTCTGGAAAATTATGTGAAATTTCTAAAAAGTTAGCTTCCTGGCAAAAGTGGCGATTTGGTAATGCCATTTATAAGTCAAAAAAAGTTTCAAAAATATCTTGAAATATCCTAAACAACGATTTGGCGTAAACTGTCCTGCAGTAATAAAAAAAGCTAGGAATTGAAGTCAAATAATTCAAATTACGGTTTGACAGTCAATAATAAACAAACTAGCGATAAGTTAGGACAGAGGGATCAGATTTCACAAGATCCTTCTTTATACTTATCAAAACGAAATCAAGCGCCCCAGGGAAACATTGGGCCATTTTTGAAAGCTGTAATAAGGGAATCAACATAGGTCAAGCTAGGTGGACGCAACGCTCCAATCCATATCGCGCTTGATTTCGCTTTGATAAGTTTAAAGGAGAAGCTTGTAAAATCCGATGACACTGTCTTTACTCATCGCTAGTTTGTTTATTATTGACAGTCAAATCGTATTTTTAGTTATTTCCCTTCATTTTCTAGCTTTTTTTCTTACTCCAGGCCATTTTACGCCAAATCGTCCTTTAGGATATTTCAAGATATCTGCGAAACTTTTTTAGACTTATAAATGGCATTACCAAATCGCCACTTTTGCCAGGAAGCTAACTTTTCAGAAATGCTCTCTTTGTAGCTTGACAGTGCAGGAGTTTCTTACACAGTGCGCAGAACCCAAAAAGAGGAAGAGTCTCACAAGACCGTTATGCGATTCTTGATGTCCTCTCTATAAAGAAAATGAAATCACACATTAAAATTAGAAATATTTGTCAAAAAAATATGTAAAGAGTATATAAAGAAAGCGGATGCAGAGCACAACGCCAGCCATCCGCATGTCGAGTGGGATGGATATCGATTACAGGCTGGTCGCTTTCCCCAAATTGCTCGGTTTTGTGCTTGATCTGAACTCTAGCCAGCCCTGGAGTGCGCCTCAGCGGTCTGGCAGCATATTTTATAGAATCCTCGTGGACCGAGATGCAACGTGTACAGAATGACGCTGCTCTCATCGCTACCGCATGTACAAAGAGCCTCCAGTCGAGCACTTGCATGCTGAGACCCGTCTATTGCCAGCAAATGTTAACTAATTTTATCAAACAGCTCAACCACCCATCAGGGTAAGACTCAGAACCGTTCATCTGTTTCTCCACCTATCTTGATAACTGCCCCACTCTGATTCCAATGATGTCTCTGAAACCGCACAAGACCCCCTGGGAACGGAGTAATGACTTCTCGAGGATTGAACTGCGGAAGCATCGTGAACTAATTGTCCGAGGCTTGTAAACTTCATCTTTTGCAGCCGATGCATGCGAGCTGACCTGGGTAAGAAGAGAAGTTGAGAATAAAGGGAAGAACGGGGCTATTGATTAAAAAAACCCAGAAGCAGAAAAAAAGCTCAAGAAACCATAGCTCTACTCAGTATCTCGAGTTTTCATCAATTCACGTCGGAGGACGGGCATTGCGCTTTTGGGGTTTGTTTTGCGCTCAAACTGGAATTTCGGGCTCTTCTGGAGCTCTTCCTGGCTCGCTTCTATGTGTTCATTCCACGTAAGCGTTAAAGTCTGACCATCTACTACCTATTTCTAAGGGAGACTGAAACACATTTCTTATCGTGAACACTGCCATTAACCCGCGTTAGAGAATGAGGAAAGCCTTATAAAGTCATCCAAAGATGCTCCTTATAAAGTAAGTTCTCAAAAGTGACACGATTCACGGCAAGAAACATAAACACCCTTAGTTCGTACGGTGGAATCTGAATATGTCGGTCATTATTCCTATACTCTGCCGACGCGTAGCTAGATGCCTCCGAGGGCGCGGCCTGTAACGCCGCCCCATTCCATGCAGCGAGAATTTACGGGATTTGGCTACGATAGCTAAAACCCGCATATTCTTGTGTCGACGGTACAAAGGTGCAAATTCTACGCGTATTCTACGTAAAAACGAAGGCTAAATTCGATACATTGATCTCTTTGTCGCTAAACCCGTATATTCTCGCTATGATTTTGTAGCGAGAATCTACGGATTTAGCGACAGCCTGTGTTGAAATGCAATCTCAAACACTAGTTGGCTACGCGGAATGCAGGGATGCGGTTCAAACAGTGTTGGCCCAGTCAACCCACGGATAACTTGACACTCTGTGGGCGGTCGTGGAGGGTGACCCCGTGTTGCTGGAAGACACTGTTAGGGATAATTTTGGCCGCTGGGATGCTGCAGGCCGTGGGGAGGAAACGGCGATGCGCTCTATCCCAGTGGGGATCGCCTTTCTAGTACGGATCAGGACTGGGTGGGTCAATCGAGAATGATCGTAGAATATGTGGGCGCTGTAGCTAAAATTTCACCAACTGAGGCTAGACTTTCCTTAATTTACGTGAAATCTCGGGTCAAATTTAGACTGGATGCCTCCGAAACCCTGGGCATCTCCGGTTTCCATGTGAGGCATCTAGCTACGCGCTGGCAGAGTACTAGAAATAGTGCAACCTCAGTTCTGCCGCCCGAGTCTCGGTTCGAAAGCAAAACCAAATCTACACTAGCACCGCTGAACTGCGGCCTTTTTATTATACTGATGTACTACTCACACACTCGCTGGTATGAGTTCGTTACCAAAAAATGCAGTTGTTGTCAACCGCAAACCAACAGGATACCAAAATTCATTTGGCAAATCAAACTGCGCCACATTTGCAGTCTACTGGTTCGCTACAAGTTTGGTAAGTGGAAAAATAAAATTTTTGGTTGACAGTTCATAACGTACAGTCGTATTTATTGGTGGTTCATAACGAAATTCTGGGAACAGTAGGCTGTTATGAGCCGACAATGAAAACGACTGGACGTTAGGGACCGTCAACCAAAGACGTGTTTTCGAGTTGACGATCGGTCCGCCGGCTTTTTATCCTGCAAGGGTCTAGCGCCGTGGGCAACAGTAGCTTCGAATGTTTTTCACTTCGCGCTATTATCAATTCCTTTTGCGTTACTTTGCTTGTCTGCTTTTAAACTCATTTTTCCTATTTCTAACTTCTTGCCGTAACGATATAAAACTGACATCTTGTCACAATTTGTCTTCATGTTCAACCGGGCGAACTGAAGGCGAGCAACTTTGTGGCGATCTTCTAAGCGAGGAGCCTTCTTCGATATGAATCTTACAATGTTATCCTCGCGGTGAATAGGACGCAAGACGGTATATCTCGACACATTCAGCGCCATTTCGGAACAAATCGTTGTGGCCGACACCATGGTGTTGAATGCACGTCCAGCAATATGCCTTTCATTTTTAGCGGTGAGTATCTCTGGGCGTCCTGAGCGACAACGGATGCCATGAGTAGTTGGATCACGCAAAAATTTGGAAATACATGCAGGTGACCGTCCAAGTTGCCGAGAAATCTGACGGGCACCGACTCCAGCGACGTTAAAAGCTTTGGCTTGGGCTTGTTCTTCAGATGAGAGGTGAGATCCTCGTGGCATGTTTACAGTTTTAAACATATGGCATGACACTTGTACAATACTTGTGAAACAGGAAGATTAACGAGAAAATTCTCCAGACAAATAAGCGTTTTCAAAGTGTTCGTATACTTATGCAACAAGCAAAAAATGAAGTCTGTCGTACAATGGGGAGCCGGATTGAGGAGCAGACCCAATATGAGGAAATCCGTCGTTTTTGGCGTAGCAGATTACATAGAAACTAATACGGCCACCTAAAATCTCCATTCCGGTCCATCGATTTTGGGGTGTTCGTATACGTATGCAACGCAGTGTATTACCCTCGTCTACTCTTTCCTTCCACGGAACTCAAGGGGAGTTCTTTCTGGAAAAGGGGAAAATTGTATGTTTCTGTTGTTCTCTTTTTCGTTCGTGATTCGTTCGATTCGTTTTTAGTTTTTTTTGTAATAGCGACTAGATGAGCTTGTTTGTTCGGCCTGTATTTTTGCTTCGTAGGCCCTCTTTTGCACAGAAAAAAATTCAAAATTGTGGGAATTCAATGCACTCTTTCGTTACAAAATAGTCCCCACTTTCAATTCGGGTTCCAAAACACAACTTTATTTAAAATTGTTCAACACTTCCTCTTCCAGATGCCCAACGATCAAACTTTACCAGCATTTCCAGGCAGGTTTTGTGAGAAAAAAAACACGACAGGGAAGGGTTTAAGAGACGCGAATCACAGCAGAAAAGGGGCTAGGAGTCTAAAAACGCACTAAATGAGTAATTTCACCTATTTTTTACTACGAAATGCAAGAAACAGAAATAATAAAGATTTAAAAGAAGAGAACGAAGAAGAAAAGAACAAAAGCCCCTGTCTACCTCCTCACTAAGGCAGGATTAACCTAACGTATGGCTACCAATACTTCACAGATGATTGATTATTCGAAACACTACGTGACAAGAGCTCACCTCCAATCCTGGATAAGGGTATAGATTGCGAAAATAACAGATATTCACGGCTGCAGTCGGCTATTCCCCACCGGGTGGCAATCGTTCAAAAATGCTCGACGCGACTGCCGCAGGGTCAAGCGAGCCGCTGTGTAGGACATCTGCGGAGCTACAATCCTACTAATCTTCTTTGCGGCCGATATTTAGGGACCTCTCCAAATTCTCATCGTTGTCTTAGATTCCTAGGTTCCCAATCCAAAACCGCTATTTTTGAGCTCAAATCTTAGAGGCAGGGTCCCAGCAGAATTTAAATTCTGAGATTTTCCACTTAATCGCAGCGCAGGTCACAGACTAACCTAGGAAACCGGCGCAAACCGCAGATAAAGCGTTCCCTGTTCATTTCAGCCATTTGACTGTGATACTAATTTGCAAAAGTGCGCTCGTCGTCTATGTTTTCAGCAATTGTAGGCACTTTCTTCACCACGGGCGGTGGTGTTCGTTTCCAGCAGCGTCATGAAAGAAACGATTCCCCGCCGTCACGGTGAGATATTTACCCACATGCCGTAGAAACATCGATATCCTGACGGTCTACTCATGCTGTGAACGCCGCGATTTTTAACTTACAGACCATTTTCTCCATAAGCAACGGCTCATAGCGTTCAAAACATATACGTTGGCAAGATCGACATCAGCATCTCCGATGTGCGCTTGAAATGACCTTGCCTTGGTCATGATACCGCACACTTGTTTAAAGTTAGCATACACGCTTGTAAACGTAGTTCAGCTACGGAATTAGAATGGTTTGGCTCAGAACACAACACCTACGCATTTTGAAGCGTCAAAACCACCCACAATGATGACGCCACATAAGTAAGAAGTTGAGTAAGAGGTACCCTGTATTTGCGTCCTCCTCCAAAACAGGGGTGCCGGGCTATTTCCACCGCCGTCGATATGTCTGGTTTACCTATTGTACTCATTCCTTTTATCCATAAACATCGCCGACGATGGAAATGGCCCAGCACCCCTGTTTTGAAAGAGAACAGCAAATACAGGGGGCGGGCAGATACAGGAGCGGGGCCAACTTTTCACCCGTGAAGCGGCATTGTGGGCCATTTTGACGCTTCGAAATGCATAGGTGTTTTGATCTGAGCCTTGACCATTCTAATTCCGTAGTTATCTCAATTACGTTTACGAGCGTGTATGGTGCCTTTAATTGCCCGAAGAGACCAACCACGCTGATTACAATCGACCTATATAGAAATTAGACACTTCACACAGTTTCTGAACCTATGATGAGCTCTATCCGTGGCTGCAGAGCACAGGAAGAAGAGTGTCATAAGCTCCGTGATGCCCTTGTGAATATCTCTTTTCAGGATTGCATCGAGGCAACAAATGGGCCTGCACCATTACCGCGGCGCTTTATCAGGGGACGTGTTTCTCCACAACAAAACTATCCATCGGGAAAATCATGTGTATTTTATCTGAATCAGTTTGAGTGAATCAAAACTAAAGTATATCTATCAAAAAGGGGTCTTTCAAGCGAAAGAGGTTAGGTTGGCGTCAGAAACGTCAAGTAGGATGATGAGAGTCTACAAAAAGTGAACAATATTCGCTGAGACTGATTTTCTTGGTCGATACTTCTTAACAGCGAAAACAAACCGATGTGACGTTTCACGAGGAAGAGTTTAGTCTCTTTCGGAAAAAAGACCTCTATTCGTTGACGAGATTATAAGAAAATACTCTTATTCGATCCTGCACTTTGAGTTCGCTTCTCGTAGCAGCTGGAGCTAGCCGTCTGTTTAGGTAAAGTTGAAATCATTTTTTCTTCCAATGATAACGAATATGTGCACACAAATATACATTTTTATCGTTACCCGCATAAACGGAGTCTATTTGGAACCACAAAGTGCTTCCGTGTGGAACACCGCAACGGTTTGTTTTCGCTGTTAAGAAGTATCGGCCGAGAAAATCGGTCTCAGCAAATATTGTTCACTTTTTGTAGACTCTCATCATCCTACAATACCGCTCATAACATGTGTCCTAAAACGCGTCGGCGACGCGAAAGCGCGTCGGAAACGTCGTTTTGGTTCAGAGTGGATGATTTTGGAATCTGAAAACACCGTTCGATTCGTCTCGTAACGCTGATTCCAAAAATGTATTCAGGTTTGAGAAAAACAGAGTCTCGACCTAGTTATGACCTACTTTATCAAAAAGGAGCCAAAATCTTTCAAAGTAGATATTTTCGAAATTTTAAAACGTCAATGCATTCGTATTGTCATGCTGATTTCAAAAATGTATGCATAGCCAAGATCAGTCCGATTCTTGACCTACTTTCAACTTTCTTCAAATTCAATGAATTCAAACTCCTTTCAAAGCGGTTATTTTGAAAATATGATAGCACCGTCATTCCGATTCAAAAAGTTTGTTAAAATGCGAAATAAACTTAATATCAAGCCATATTATAGTCTATTTACGACTGAACTTTCTGGTGACCTCGCTAATTACCCTCTAAACTGGGGCTGCCTACAAAAAGTGCAATATTGGGCAACTCTGCTGGAGACAACCGTGACATTTCGCGCCTTTACCTTTAGTCATTAATAACATATGCATTTGACACAGTTTCGAATGTAATTCAAAACTTCTCGAAGGCTGTTTTTGTCTTCTGGTTCTCATGATGACTCCGTTGACAGCGGACTCAAGTGTTTAAAAAATTGCACAAATCGACTAAAGACATCGAGAAGAACGAAATTCTCTACTTTTCATTGTTTGAGGGACAGTTTCGTCATTTTTCAGTTGCTGAAGTACCTAAGGCGACCAATAAACGGGTGAGTCTCCGCTAATTGTTCAGTCATCGACTAGCGGTGTACTGTAGGGGGCTGCTCACGCACGCGAAATAAAAAACGATTTTGACCGTAGCATTTCAAAAATCTGATTTGAAATCGTATTCACCTCTGAAATAAGGAAATCCGTTTTTTTTTCCAAATTTCAAAAATTTCCACTTTATATAATTTTTTCAAAACTTCCCAATTATTTTAATTGTTGAAAAATCTCTGATATGCACTCGTTTTTATTCTAGGAATTAAGGACTCCGATTTTTTTCCAGACTTCTAAATTTCCAACCTATTTCAAATTTCAAAAATTTTCGGGTCAATTCAATTTTTGAAAAAGTTTTGATTTACTATCGTGTTTACTTCTGTAATCAGGAATTCCTTTCAAACAAAGAATTTGCAGTTTATTTCGAATTTTTCGAAACTTTCCATTTATTTTATTTCCTAAAAATAACTCTGATATCAACTCGTAATTATTCTCGAAATTAAGAACTGATACTTTTTTTCAGGTTTCAAAATTTCCCATTTATTTTAGATCTTAAAAATTTTCAGTTTATTTCAATTTTTAAATAAGTTGTGATCCAAAATCGTATTTACTTCTGAGATTAGGAAATCCGATTTTTTTTCTTACTTAAAAAATTGCCAGTATATTTCGATTTTTCAAAACTTCAAATTTATTTTAATTAAAAAAATAATTTCAACTTGTATTGATTTTTGAAATTGAGAATTCCGATTTTTTGCCAAGTTTCAAAATTTCCAATTTATTCCAAATTCCAAAAATTTTCAGTTTGTTACAATTTTTGAAAAAATCCAATTTATTTAATATTTTGAAAAATAAGAGATCACTGCAATTTTAAGAAAAAAGAAACTTGGGGAATTCTTGTTTTGATTCAAATTCTTTCAACATTTAAACTTTATTCAATTTTTTAAGAATTGAGCCTCTGCCGAGAAATTTCCGTATTTAGGTTTTCCTTCAAAATCATGCTTTTAATGCAATATTGAGATTTGGCCGCTAGCGTCTCGCGTCAGATCACGGGCCCCTCACATGGAGTGGAATTGCTGGCCGCGCAACTCCTCAACTGGGCCATGTCGCCACACACACAGCACCGATCAATCGAGATAGAGTGCCAGCTTTCAATTATTTTATTAAACTCTCTTATCGATTCCAAATGCACCTAGAATTGAAGAAGTTTCAAGATTTCAGAAGTTGAGGCGTTTGTATAAGAGTTTGTCTACAGATTTGAAACCTTGCCAACGCTGGCCCTATGCGTGACCCTGTACCCCTCACATGCCGGCCGATTTATCAACGAGGCTGGCCTTCTCCACCGCCACTGACCATTATCGACTGGAGAGCCCACATGAGACTGAAATATGGAAGAACCACCATTGAATATACGTTCCCACCCACTCAGCGGTCAAAATATTACCGAATGCAGAAAATTGTAATTCTCTTTGGATTAAAAAAAAATAATTCTAATTCTACAGAACTTTTCGTTTTTTTTTATCAAAGTGTATTCCTTATTTAATGTTTTCAGTTTTTTTTCTCTGAATTTCGCATAATTTTGACTTTTAAAAAAATTTTGTTTAGTATATTAACTTCTCTATTCTATTCTTTTCGATTATTAATTGCTATTTTCTTGTATACTTATTTATTATTTCAATAAAGTATCTTATGGGTCCAAAATGAATTCAGAATTGCAGGAATTCCAAGACTTCTGAAGTTCTAGGGCTTTTAGGAAAAGTGGTATACAGATTTGGAACCTTGCCAACGCTGGCCCTATGCGTGACCCTGCACCCCTCACATGTCGGCCGATTTACCAACGCAGGGTGGCCTTCTCAGACGCCACTGACCATCTCATTATAGACTGGAGGGCCCACATGAGACTGAAGTATGGAAGAATCATCATTGAATATACGTTGCCGGAGAACTGGTCCGCGCCTAATTCTTCACCCACAAAAGAATTATCCAACCCGGGGTTTCCTTTTCTTTCTAAAATCAGGAAAGCTTAGGGCCTTAAGAAGTGAATCTTCCACAAAGAGCCAGATTTTCCATTCGAGTTTAATCAAAGGTATCAAAGCTTACAAAGTTGCGGCGGCGGCACGGACCACTTCTCACGTAATCTTGAATATACGTTCCCATCCACTCAGCGGTCAGAATAGAAGCGAATGCAGAAAATTGTAAACCTCGTCGGATTGAAAAAATTATTTCTACAGAACGGTGTGGGAGGTGTACCATACCACGGGCATGGCGTGGGAGGTGTACCACACCACGAGCATCTTTTTGAGAGATACTTGTGTGCGAACAAACTCACACATGATCCTTAAACTCCAGAAACTCTGTGCTGATCCTGAAACAAGGACTGAAATTGTTATTCGTATGAAATTTCGTTATTCATGTTCTGAAAAAATGACGATTTTTAAAAGTTTCATTTCTGCTCGAGACGCTGAGTCTGTTAAGTCTCTAGTGAAGTGTCGATTTCGATTATCACTCGCAGCGGAGCGGTAGGCCTCGGTGGAATATAACTAGTGATAAGAAGGTTTCGACGAAAAAGCCACCGCTCCGCGCTGTGATAATGGAAAACAGGAGCTATTTGAAATGAAACAGAGTCTAATAACTCCTGAATTAGTAGGAAGTTTTCTAAAGCTGAAATAAACTGGAATTTTTTAAAATTTGAAATAAATTGCAAATGTTTGATATTTCAAAAAAATCGTAATTCTCAATTTGAAAAATAGATACGAGTGAATCAGAATTTTTTTAAGTGAATTGAATTCGCAATTTTGAAAAATTTTATTATCCTGGAAATTTTTGAATTTTGAAATAAATGGAAAATGTTTGATATTTTAAAAAATCGAAATTCTCAACTTCTAAAATAGATACGAGCGGAAATCAATTTTTTTTCTCGGAAATTGAATTGAATTCGAAATTTTGAAGAATTATAATCTGGAAATTTTTGAATATTGAAATGAATCGGAAATTTTTGAAATTTGAAAAAAAAATGTTTTTTTTTATTTTCAGAGACAATTATAATTTTAAATCGGAGTTTTTCAAAAATTGAATTAAATTTGAAATTTTTAGGGGTCACTGGCGTATGCACGATGTGCGTGCAAGACCGGGTCAACATGATGGGCTGACGGTTTTCTGCATTCGTTGATAAAAAAAAACTAAAAACTCTGTGAAATTCATTTTTTAATGCGAAGAGGTTTGCAACTTTCTGCATTCGTTTATATTTTGACCGCTGAGTGGGTGGGAACGTATATTCAATGATGGTTCTTCCATATTTCAGTCTCATGTGGGCCCTCCAGTCGATAATGAGATGGTCAGTGGCGGTGGAGAAGGCCAGCCTCGTTGATAAAGGGCTATGCAGAGTTGCGCCGCGGCGAGTCTCGCTGCGGCGGGGCAATGATGGAGAGTGGGGAGCGCCACGCAGCCGGCGAGGGCGGCGACGTGCCGCGCGAGAGCAGCGGCGCGGGTACCTCGCAGAGTGTTTTCGTCGCCGCGGCAGCAGCGGCTCCCGCAGAGACGCCGCCAGCGGGCGGCGGCGAGGAATGATCTGGACCATTTCTATCGTCGGCGAGGAGTGCCGCCATCGATCCTTTCAATGTGCTTTTTCATTGTTTAGTCGTCCATTCGATTTTTCTCTACTTTCACTCTCATTTGAGGTATTGATAGCACCTTTCCATGAACTATTGCGTGGCTTTTTATGTGATCTATTGCAATTCACTCCCCAATGTAATTAATTTCATTACAGTTCTCATTTTTTTTGAGATAATATCGATTCTCATGAGAAATTTGTAATTAACATAGGTTTTTCTAAGTTTTTCCAAAATCACATGGAAGTTTAGCAATATTCTAGATGCTTTTCAGTCCTGGCGCCTCTGAAATTCGAATTTCTGTTCAAATTTGGTTCATGGTGGATCCAATCGATTGCCAAGAGCATGATTAAACACTTATAGTTTCAACACATCGATTCAACATAATGGGAGTCGACCAAAAAATTTTCGGGTCATCTACTACCTTAAGAAAGAATGGAGAAAGTTTCGTCGCTCTTACGTACAATTTTTGACCTGTATTTATGTGTGATTGGGTGCTATGTGGGAAGGGGGGGCACTAAGGCGCGATGGTCTTGGCCGCGCCCATTTTACTGTGCCGCACTAAACTTGAGCACCTACCCGGGGTTTCCCTCCCCTGCCAAAATCAGGAGAGTCAATGCGGCAAGGAAAAATGGGCGTGGCCATGTGCGATACAACAGTGCCCCCCCCCCTTCCCACATAGCACCCAGAAGACTTCTGAATTCTGTTCCAGTTCCCTATTTTGATCAGCTATTACTAGTATCCTAAGAGGAAGACCGGCTCTTTACTTGGTGAGGCTCGGACCGCACGTGCAATGCTTTCAATTTTCATTCAAGTCAACAATTCGCACACAATTTTGATTCCACTTCATAAAAACTTGGATCCTAATTGATTTACCTAGATTCAGGCTTGCAGTCGAAAAATAAGGGAATTTGGGCTATGATAGAAACTTCATTTATACCGGGTGAAGATTGGTCTGAGATGATTGAAAATGTCATGAATGGTACACGAACTCGCTGATTTACCGAAATTTCTAACTTCCGAATGATTGGGATATACTCTACGTTATTTTGTTCTAGAAATGTGTGACTGTCGCGATGATGATGATGAGATTCTAGTACTTCTTGGCTGCCTCGTCGAATTATGTTCGTCTAATGAAAGGAGCTACGTGAATGAAGCCCATATTCCTCATCTGTCGACCCGCTTCCGGATTTTCGACTCTTACTTGGCAAGCCTAGATCCTGGAAGCTTCAACAAGTTCACCAGGTTGTATCCGAATGAGTTCGAATTGTTACACGAGAAGCTAGCGATGCGATTACAACACGGGACGAATCATATCGCGCCTATCAGCTCACGGCATAGACTTTGTATATTCCTCAGGTGAGGTGTTTCATTTATGGCACCCGCTTCCTATTCCTTCACTTGATTTTGTGGTTTAGATTTGTTTCGCATGGTCCTTCCTGCGCCCAATTATCAGGGGAATTTGGCGTGGGTGCTTCTACTGCATGCAGCATAATCAAGGAGGTCTCCCACGCAATCATAGATGGTAGGTAAACCAATCAATTGAACATTTAGACAATGCTAAAGGTTTCCGTTTCAGTTTTGCACAACGACGCCTTCCCAAGGCCAACACCACAGACATGGGCTGCCTCTGCGACGAAGTTCCGAACTGAGCATGGATATCCAGCAGCAGTGGCAGCTATGGACGGCAAGCATGTTGCCTGCGTTGTGAGTTTCTTTCGACTCAATCCTCATGCTATAAATCATGAAGTTTGGTTTTAGTGTCCCCGGAACACTGGTTCGAACTACTACAATTACAAGGGCTTTTATAGCATCGTCATAATAGCAGTGGTCGACGCTAGCTACAAGTGTGTGCTTTATGACGTAGGTAGGTGTGCTTCTACCTTTTCAACCCTTCTTCTTATGCTCAAAACAATAAGCCGAAATTTTAGGCGCAGCGGGTCGTTCAGCTGATGCCGGGATCTACTCAAGCAGTCCGATGCGAACGTACTTAGAAGGCCACTTCGACGATTTTCCGGCTCCTGTGAGACTGGGCACTCTTGGGAAGGTAGGAGGAAGAAACGTGTGTGTAAACCAGCGCTACTTTTATTCAATAGAACATTTCAGGTCCCACATCACATTCTCATAGACCAAGGTTTTCGACAGACGTCTCGATTTATCCGCCCATACGCGAAAGCGGATACCGATAAAGATGCGAAGTGCTGCTACTTCAATCTCGTTTTGTCACGGTAAGACAACGAACTCGATACCTAAGAAACAAAGCTAATGTATGGAGTTCTCCTAATTCCTATTTTTAAGGGCTCGTCGTGTTGTTGAAAACTACTTCGGTATACTGGCTTCACGCTTCCGAGTTCTTTTGCACCCCATTCATGGAGAACCGGATACAGTAAAAGGCATAACACTTGCAATTATGGTACGTGAACCGCAAAGAATAAGTTCGAGCGAGTTAGCTTACATTTAAAAACTTGTATTTCAAGATATTACACAATCTTCTCATCGATGCCGTCAGCAAAGAAGCTGTACAACGTCGATTTGGTATGGAAGGGCAATTCGCACTCGAGTTGGATGATGCACCTCTACAAGGAAACATTGGGAATGATGCCAAGGCAATCCGTGATCTGTTAAAAAGATATGTTTGCTCCAAAGATGGGGTCAGATAAGAAGATAGGAATGAAATCTCCGATCTTTGCATATTTGAAATTCCGATGCTCATATCCACAATTTCAGCCTTTCCGTGAAAGCTTGTTAAAACCATTTTGGAGCAGATGATCTGCATTGTACTGCTATAAGAATTGTATTCGTGTCCAACTTTCCGAAATAAAGAATACTTTTCAATCTTCATCTTTTCAATGTAACTCAACAAGTATCAGCGTAACATGTAACAACAGTATAACAGCATCAGTTCAGGTACTGTGATACAAAACAATGACTTCACATCCTATTATGAGATCGAGTTTTCCGCGTAGTCAGTGCTGTGAGGTCGAGCATTCCGAGTAGATCAGGCGTTCGGCATCGATAAGTGTAGTATTGATGTCGAGTCCGAGCGCGTTTGCGCGCGTAGTATCAACCGCATTTACTTTGCGGAGAACGTCTGCGACATATTGGCCTGAAAAATGAAGAATTGTGAAAATAAATGAATTGAAAACAAAGCCTTATAAAACATACCGAATATGTCGAACTCTTCACGTCCACAGGTTTTCTTCTCTTTTATGGCCTCGAGGTTTCCACAGATCTTCTCCATCACTGAAAATGTTTCCAATTCGAAATTTCAACGGAACGATCGAGAACTTAGAAGAGGCAAAGCCTCGTCAATTATAAGTAGACTAATTTTGAACTAACCGGCGTTTCTGGCTTCAAATGGACGCTTGCGCCTTTTGGGAAAAAGGAGATGGGTGTTGAACTTGAAGAGTAAGGCTCCTCCTAAATCAACACCCTTGTATTCAAGTCACAAAAACGAAACGATTCCATCAAAAAGGGGCTCCTCCAAGCAGAATTGGTTGGTCGTCAGAAACATTTCAATATCGATTAACTTGACAATCAGTAACTAATCAAGTTGCTGGTTACTTCCCCTGTCCTACTCTATCCGGGAGAGCATAGCCTAAGTGTTTCAGCGATTTGACCTACAAGACGACAATATAATTTCGGACACTGGAGGGGCTAGCGCAGCTCTTCAGAGCACCGGCGCTTGCCCCAGTCGGGGGCTACCGACGAAGTGACAATTTGTCTTTATCGGAGCCCCGCCCCCGTCACTGCCCTGAAGCCCCCCTGTCACTGCCCTGAAGCCCCCCCCCCTCCCCCTTACTGCCTCGGAGCCCTGATGTCACGACCCCGGAGGAGCGACGTCGGGCGCACACGGGCGCACGCGACGCACCCCTGACTGCTGAGGTGTCCGCAGCGATCTACCATATTTCGTGGTTATCCCAACTATACTACCCTGCCTGCGTGCTTGCCTACTTACCTGACGGCCCGCCCACTTACCTGCCTACCAGCCTGCTTATCTGCCCACCTACCCCACCGTGAACCGTCCCTCGTTACAATTATGATCACCGGAAAGCACTAAACCAAGCGATAGCGATTTACCTCCTCTAGTAGCACAGGCTCGGAATCGTCGAGTAATGGACTGCTTTCAACGGCTAGAGGACTGGTGGATGCAGGCGTTTCGGGCGCGACGTTGCAAAATCTGGTTCTGAAATAGATAAAGAAGGTGAAATTCTCTACTACTCACTACTAGAAACAAATGTGCTCACCCATCCTCAATAATGCCGAGAAGAAACATCAGTGGGTGAAAAAACTGCCACTTCTCTGGCACTGCGTCAGCACTCGATCCAGTAGTTATAGCCGCAATCGCTTTTTTCTTCTTGAAAAAACTGTCTTTCAGATTCTTGAATTGTCTCTTCACTTCTCCGCCTAAAGTATATTTTGAAATTATGATTTAACTTGATATTGCTCATTTGCACTCACCGTTGAAATTCGTATGGAATTCGGAATTCACGTGGTCAGAGATAGCGTGCGAAGGAAGGTCGTTGTTCTGGCGATCTTTGAAGCGGTGCAGCTTCGTATCCCAAAGATTCGCGAACTGCTTGGTGTGATCGATTAAAGCGTATCTCATCTGGTCTGTCCAGAACTTTCCAGGCTCTACTTTCACCTTCACACCTGAAAACGGACCATTGCAATGTAAACTACCTCGTTAATTGTGCCCTAATAATTAAATAGTTGAGGCTTTCTAGCGCACCGCGGGAGAGGTTCGCTAGCGCACCACGTGTCTGGTCCTAAAGCTCTGCAACGGTGAATAATTTAAAAAATCAGGTGCAAAATCAAAAGAGTGGTCTTCACAAATCAAGGTTAGTTTCCTACTTCGATAATATATGGGTGCAGGGGAGAACAAAGTACAGAGCGGGGGTTATCCCTTGAGGTCCCTGTCAGAGTTGGATGAGAAAATCACCGTGGCCAGCCCGGTCGATACGTATGAGAAACATGGACGACGGAGGTTGAAAAAAACACCCGGTGTACCCTGGTGCGGCTGACGCGGTCAATATGTATGAAATATGTGGAACGGTATCAAGAACGTATATGAAACAGCACGAGAATTCAATTCTTTCAGGTGGGTCGTCTTTTCCAAAAGAGTATCAAAATCGTAAAAATTTTGAGTTTTGACAGAATTTTGGTCAACAGGAAGGGGGTCGTAGCTCCGCCGGAAATCGGCGCAATGGCCTGCTCAATCCTGGGTGTAGGTGACCACTTGCTGGGGGCCGGGAGAGGGACCGTATCTTTGTTAGGAGACCCGCCCAAATTGGAAGGAATAACCCCTATGGTACATGCGGGGCTCCAGACCCGCCGACCACCTTAGGATGACGATAGAAGCACAAGCCGCTATCAGGGGAACGGAAGTGCGGCGGAAGTTGTGTCTCTCTGCTCCACGTAATCCCTTTGAATAGAACACGAGCTCCTCGGAGCAGCACGTGCTGCTGAACATAACTCCTATTGAAACGTACTCCAAAATTTTCGATTTCGCTCCAACATTTCTACGTCCCCAACCCTCAAAGTTTCAATTTCGAAAAGTTTTAAATCCTCACGGTTGTCTCTCAGGACCGCGTGGCCCCGGCTGCTGCAGTCATCCTCGTCCCTATGCTGAGAATCGTTGCGAGACCCACGAGCAGCTATGTTTGGTTTTTTGGCTCATAAAGGTAAGCAGCTCGTTCCCTCACGCAAATGTATCAGTTGAATTCAGGTTACAGTTGTGATCGTCCTTGGCGGAGCTACGACCCCCCTCCTTTGGACTTTCGATGTCGGTTATTATTACAGATCCCTCTCTTACGGGTTAAAATCGGTCTAAATGTTTTATGACTCCACCACTCTAATTTAAGAGCTCTGATTTTTGGCCAGAACTTTACGACCCCCCCCGCGTTGTGTCCGTTCGCAAGCCCGCTGAATCCAGATTGGTTTAATCAGTAGATCACGTGGACAGCTGGTACAGCCAAATAAGCTCCTAGTCTCACTAGAATCCTCATTCTGCATTTAGATGCTGGTCCTGGAAAGGGTCATTCTCCGGGAGCGAGCGTAATTTGAACCGCCCGAAACCTTCCCTGTGATCCGTGGTGAGGGTGAGCTTCACTAGGGCCATGGCGAGGAGAAAGCCCGAGTTGCGAGCAGTGGCAAGAGAATTCGCTATTGCTGGCCCCCGCGAGGGTTCCCTGTTTCAGACTTGGATCAATAATTTTCTGGAAGCTTTCGAACCCCATATTGAGAAATTTAGGACGGCTTTTTGACAAATTCTGAACCGTTTATGGGCAGTTTTTTCACGTATGAACAGGTTCAAGACCGTTGATGCGCTGCTCAGTCGGGTACGAGCGAACTAATTTCCGCAGAGATTACCGGTATGTGCAGCTTTTTGCATCGGAGGCGCCCACCGAACTCTAGTAGGGGCCGTCCCACCCAGTTCCTCAAAGTTAGTGGCGGCAGTGGATAGACCTTCCTCGGACACAAACGGGTAATAAAGTAGGGATTATTTGATAAAATCCTCAAATCACGGCGCAGCCCCAGTCACAAAGGGAAACTTATGAGCGCACATGAGATTTTCACATAACCTATCCTCTGTTTCCGTGTGTGATATATTTCCGTTCGCCGCGTGCGTCTGCGTGCGTACGCTGCGTCTCCTTCTCCCCACAATTTCTCGCTGTCTCTACCCTCGCTCCGCACACGCGCGCGAGGGAACAGAGTAAATTATTCTCTGAACCAGAGGATATGGTTCCAACAAACGTAAATTCTCATGACGGGCACCAGACATCTTTCACCGTGAACAAAACCAGGAAAAAGATTTTTTCCAATCGTAGGCTTCACCAAAAATGGGAAATTACGAGTAAAAGCTTCAGAATAGTATAATCGTCGACAGTTTCGCCATCATTCGAGCGGGGTCAGAGGACAAACCAGTCGGACTAACTATTCTGGGGCTTTTTCTCGTAAATTTCCATGTTTCGTGTCGTTTACGGTCAGAACATTTCGGTTCCAACCCCATCAAGAAAATACGAGTATTTTGCCCCCCCCCCTCTTGAAACATTTGGGGTGTTCGGCATCGACAGCAGCTGAGTACACCCAAGCATTATAGAACAGAACTCATAGCACATTAAAAAAGCAAGCTATTATTTAGAAAAAAATTTGCCGACCTTGAAGATCTGGCTCCTGGTAAAAACTGTTTTCATCGTATCCAGTACTTTCATCGTACATCTCCCAGTCGTTTTGCCTGAAAATAACGATTAAGAACAGTAAAATAGCAACAAAAACGCGAAATACTGCAATACAACAATGAACACATGAGGAAAAGCAAGCGAGGAAAGTGATTACGAAATTTCGAAAACGAAAAATTCTTGAATTGTGGCGTGGAATGAATGAGGTTGTACGTAATGCATGAAAATGAAGAACGACGGAGGAAACGCTGCCACTCTGCGAGGCATCGATGTGCGCCGCCGCGTCAGGTTTTGGCCACGCCCCAATCCTCTCGCTCGGCGGCGTGCCGCCGGGCGGCGCAACTCTGCATAGCCCTTAAATCGGCCGGCATGTGAGGGGTACAGGGTCACGCATAGGGCCAGCGTTGGCAAGGTTTCAAATCTGTAGACAAACTCTTATACAAACGCCTCAACTTCTGAAATCTTGAAACTTCTTCAATTCTAGGTGCATTTGGAATCGATAAGAGAGTTTAATAAAATAATTGAAAGCTGGCACTCTATCTCGATTGATCGGTGCTGTGTGTGTGGCGACATGGCCCAGTTGAGGAGTTGCGCGGCCAGCAATTCCACTCCATGTGAGGGCCCGTGATCTGACGCGAGACGCTAGCGGCCAAATCTCAATATTGCATTAAAAGCATGATTTTGAAGGAAAACCTAAATACGGAAATTTCTCGGCAAAGGCTCAATTCTTAAAAAATTGAATAAAGTTTAAATGTTGAAAGAATTTGAATCAAAACAAGAATTCCCCAAGTTTCTTTTTTCTTAAAATTGCAGTGATCTCTCATTTTTCAAAATATTAAATAAATTGGATTTTTTCAAAAATTGTAACAAACTGAAAATTTTTGGAATTTGGAATAAATTGGAAATTTTGAAACTTGGCAAAAAATCGGAATTCTCAATTTCAAAAATCAATACAAGTTGAAATTATTTTTTTAATTAAAATAAATTTGAAGTTTTGAAAAATCGAAATATACTGGCAATTTTTTAAGTAAGAAGAAAAATCGGATTTCCTAATCTCAGAAGTAAATACGATTTTGGATCACAACTTATTTAAAAATTGAAATAAACTGAAAATTTTAAGATCTAAAATAAATGGGAAATTTTGAAACCTGAAAAAAAGTATCAGTTCTTAATTTCGAGAATAATTACGAGTTGATATCAGAGTTATTTTTAGGAAATAAAATAAATGGAAAGTTTCGAAAAATTCGAAATAAACTGCAAATTCTTTGTTTGAAAAAAAGGAATTCCTGATTACAGAAGTAAATACGATAGTAAATCAAAACTTTTTCAAAAATTGAATTGACCCGAAAATTTTTGAAATTTGAAATAGGTTGGAAATTTAGAAGTCTGGAAAAAAATCGGAGTCCTTAATTCCTAGAATAAAAACGAGTGCATATCAGAGATTTTTCAAAAATTAAAATAATTGGGAAGTTTTGAAAAAATTAAATAAAGTGGAAATTTTTGAAATTTGAAAAAAAACGGATTTCCTTATTTCAGGGGTGAATACGATTTCAAATCAGATTTTTGAAATGCTACGGTCAAAATCGTTTTTTATTTCGCGTGCGTGAGCAGCCCCCTACAGTACACCGCTAGTCGATGACTGAACAATTAGCGGAGACTCACCCGTTTATTGGTCGCCTTAGGTACTTCAGCAACTGAAAAATGACGAAACTGTCCCTCAAACAATGAAAAGTAGAGAATTTCGTTCTTCTCGATGTCTTTAGTCGATTTGTGCAATTTTTTAAACACTTGAGTCCGCTGTCAACGGAGTCATCATGAGAACCAGAAGACAAAAACAGCCTTCGAGAAGTTTTGAATTACATTCGAAACTGTGTCAAATGCATATGTTATTAATGACTAAAGGTAAAGGCGCGAAATGTCACGGTTGTCTCCAGCAGAGTTGCCCAATATTGCACTTTTTGTAGGCAGCCCCAGTTTAGAGGGTAATTAGCGAGGTCACCAGAAAGTTCAGTCGTAAATAGACTATAATATGGCTTGATATTAAGTTTATTTCGCATTTTAACACACTTTTTGAATCGGAATGACGGTGCAAATCCAATGGTGCTATCATATTTTCAAAATAACCGCTTTGAAAGGAGTTTGAATTCATTGAATTTGAAGAAAGTTGAAAGTAGGTCAAGAATCGGACTGATCTTGGCTATGCATACATTTTTGAAATCAGCATGACAATACGAATGCATTGACGTTTTAAAATTTCGAAAATATCTACTTTGAAAGATTTTGGCTCCTTTTTGATAAAGTAGGTCATAACTAGGTCGAGACTCTGTTTTTCTCAAACCTGAATACATTTTTGGAATCAGCGTTACGAGACGAATCGAACGGTGTTTTCAGATTCCAAAATCATCCACTCTGAACCAAAACGACGTTTCCGACGCGCTTTCGCGTCGGCGACGCGTTTTAGGACACATGTTATGAGCGGTATTGTACTTGACGTTTCTGACGCCAACCAAACCTCTTTCGCTTGGAAGACCCCTTTTTGATAGAATTGTTCACTTTTTCTTAATATTACGAAGTAATATCTCTGAAAAATCTTCAATATTTTTCCAATAGGACGGATTGATATGATATTCAGTAAGTAATCAACTTGTTCTGCACGCTACAAGTGACGCGCGACTCACTTTACGACGTCCTGATGACGTCATAAGATGCTCTATGTACTTTACACGACACCCTGATGACGTCATCAGATGCCGTGTGTACTTTACACGACGTCCTGATGACGTCACCAGATGCCCTATGTACTTGGCACGACGTCCTGATGACGTCATCAGATGCCCTATGCACTTGGCAGACCTGGTCATGACGTCCTGATAATGTTATCGGATGCCCCATGTGCTTGGCACGACGTCCTGATGACATCATCAGATGCCCCATGCACTTTGATGACGTCATCAGAAAGTAGCAAACTTGTTAGTCACTTTCCTTAACCCTTCCTATCGAAAAGTACAGCCTACAACGTGTTTTAGCGATTTGATCTACCAACTGATAATATCACTTGATATGATAAGCAGTAATAAGTGAAGCAGTTAATGTTAAACAGTAAGTAATAAACTTGTTAGTCACTTTCCTTGTTCCTTCCCATCGAAAAGTACAGCCTACAGCGTGTTTTAGCGATTTGATCTACCAACTAATAATATCACTTGATATGAGAAGCAGTAAGAAGTGAAGCAGTTAACGTTAAACAGTAAGTAATAAACTTGTTAGTCACTTTCCTTGTCCCTTCCCATCGAAAAGTACAGCCTACAACGTGTTTTAGCGATTTGATCTACCAACTGATAATATCACTTGATATGATAAGCAGTAATAAGTGAAGCAGTTAATGTTAGACAGTAAGTAATTAACTTGTTAGTCACTTTCCTTGTCCCTTCCCATCGAAAAGTACAGCCTACAACGTGTTTTAGCGATTTGATCTACCAACTGATAATATCACATGATATGATAAGCAGTAATAAGTGAAGTAGTTAATGTTAAACAGTAAATACTCATTGTCTACCTACTCACCAGCCTGCTTATCTATCCACATACCAACTTACTTGCCTGTTCAACTGATCGCCTGCGACCATTGGCAGTGACCACTACTAAGGGTGCGTAACGCACGAGGAAGCAGGAAGCAGGAAGCGGGAAGCACGAAGCGCGAAGCAGTAACAGCGCACAACAAGAATTTTTTATAAGGACTCGCCGATCTAACTTTGTTAGTTTTGAACCGATTTGGCTCAAATTTTGTCGGCATGTGCCTCCTGGACCCTCTCACCTATATCCCGATGGAAATCTCTGGAGAATTTGTTTAACATGTTTTATTGACTACTTTACAGAATTCTAAGTGATCACAAGTCCCGGGCAAAACCAAATCTCTCCAGCCGCTTCGCGGCTGGAGAGATTTCTGTTTGTTTGATATGTCAAGGTTACACGTCAAGGTTTTGAAGAGGGTCATTGACGTTAATTCGAGATTCTGAAGAAAATTCAAGCATCATCTCATTTTCTGCCGTGACTACAGTGCGTTCAGGAGGCTCACCCTTGAAAACCAAGGTTTTCCAAAAGCTTCACAGTTTGGCGATCCATACTGTTCACTAATGAATCCAGCAGTGCGAAAAATCTGTAAATACTCAATCTTATGAATACTCCACGATTTTGAACAATTTTAAGATAACTTTTCGGATTTTTCACCGTTCTGAAATGATAGGCTCACCCTGTAAAAATTCAATTTTTTTTTCTTACTTCGAAAAATTTCTGATTACAAGTTCATCATATATTATTGACGTGAGTACATCGTACCATCGGATGTGGTACTGCTCTTACTACTTCTGAAGAAGCCCAGATTCGTGCTCTCGCCTCTGTTGGACTGAGTCAGCGAAGAATAGCAGCCCAAATCGGACGTTCGCAACACTGTGTTGGGCAGTTTCTCAGAGATCCGGCTTCTTATGGAAAGCCGAAATCTATCGAACGCCCTAAGAAGGTCACCAGGCAGGATGCCCGAAGGATCAGTCGCTTATGTTCCAACAGCACATTGTCGCTGAATCATGTCAGGTCTGAATTATCGCTTGATGTTTCGAGAACAACTGTCTGGAACACCTTGAACGGCAATGAAAACATCGTCCGCCTAGTTATGAAGGAGGCCCCGCCAATGTCCGCCAAGTACATATAAAGAAGCTCGACTGGAATTTGCAAAAAAGAACATGGCAACCGACTGGACAAAGTAGGGCGATCTCTCGTAAGCCAAAGAAACTTGAAAAGTGAGCTTAAAACTGTTCAGGTTACTTTCTCGGACGAGAAAAATTTAATCGTGATGGTCGTGATGTAGCTCGGTACTACTGAAGGGTTCTCCGCAAGGATCCGTTGATCTTCAGCTGGAGGGATTTTGGTGGCGGCTCGCTGATGATTGGGGAGCATTTTGCATCGAACGTGTTTTGAAGATGGCCTTCACTTCCCGTCAGATGAACTCGGAGGAATACTAGGAAACTCTGAGGACACATCTACTGCCGTTCTTTTCTGGAATACGACGTCAGCACCTCACTTTCCAGCAGAATAGCGCTGCAGTAGATGTGTCGAGGTCTACAAAATTCTGGTTGGAGCAGCAGCGAATTCAGGTGATGGGATGGCTCGCGTGCAGCCCTGATTGCAACCCCATAGAGAATATCTGGGGCATAATTGTGCGCCAGGTTTATGCGAACAACAAGCAGTATGGCACTATAGATGAGCTTAAAGCTACTGTTCTCGAAGCCTGGACCAACCTTCATAAGAATTTGATACCAAATTTGATCCTTTCTATGCCTAAGAAATTTTTTGAGGTAATGCTAAATGTGGTGGACCTATATCATACTAGATTTTATTGTTTGCTCACGTTTTGTTTAATAAATATTTGTTTTTGTAGGGTGAGCCTATCATTTCTGAACGGTAAAAAAACCGAAAATTTACCTTTAGATTGTTCAAAATCGTAGAGTATTCAAAAGATTGAGTAAGCACAGGTTTTTCGCACTACTGAATCCAATGGTAAACAGTATGGATCGCCAAATTGTAAAGCATTTGAAAACCTTAATTTTCAAGGGTGAGCCTATCATTTCTGAACGCACTGTATATATCCAATCATGTCCACGTGCGACTCTCCATAAATCTTGGCATGTTGATTGGCACTTTTGGTATTCGGTGGTCGAAGCGAGACCAAGATTGTTGAAACCTCTTTATTTGGCTGACGTTTTGGCGATTTTCGCCTTCTTCGGAGCCTGGAAAAACCGAATTAAGATCCAAGAAACTACCCTCCCAAACCCCATTTCATTCTACAGAGAAGGATTCACACGGAAGTGAACCAAAAGAACGTAAGTCACAGATTATACCAACCTTTGAAGGGGACCAAGAGGTCCGGCAGCCTTGGATGGAAGTTGTTAGGCGACTGACTAGTAAGAACCCTCAGAATCACCCTCGAAGACCTGGGACCGCCCACGCTCAGACCCGCCCTCAGTTTATGACCGGCTGGTCAGAATCCGCACAGGTCAACGAATGGCGCCAACTCCTGGGTCACCGCAACACATTCGTCCTTTCGGTTTATTTTGGGTGTTTTTGCGGCAATCCAAAAGGCCTCAAGAGTTCTGCGCGCTGAGATTTCGCTTTCACGTGCCAAGATCGTAACAGCAACTGAAATGCAAATGTTATCGTGACTGCGCACCCTGTGTTCCCCAGGCGGAGTAGACAATTTAGACTTGTTCTGTCCGTCCATGTGCTCCTTAATCCTGTCATGTAGCGGTCTCCCAGTCTCCCCTATATAATCCTCCTCACACAGACGACAATTTATGCGATATACAACTCCAGAGGCCATGCAGTCACCCTCCTTACCAAATGGGCAAATAACACAGGAGGGAGTAAGGCAGACGCGGTCATACAAGCAATTGCGAACTAATCGCCCCCTAAGGTTGGCAGGAGGGATTTCGACAACGGAGACCAGTTCTTGAAGATCAGCCCTACGGATACAGGCCCTGATCGCTGAACTGAGGTGGTCCGAGACGAAAGGAACGCGGAACGCTACTTTTGTCCTTTCCTCCTCGTGAACAGCTGAGAGGGCGGTCCGCCATGGACGTCCCGTATGGCGGCCATCTATCGATGGATAACCGTTCTCGAATGCTATGCGGTGGGCTAGATTTGCAGAAACACTCTTCTGCTCGCTATCCGAAGAGACTGCAAGAGCAGTACGAAACATATTGCCAACAACTGCATGCTTAGTTTTGGATGGGTGGGCCGAGGTAACCTCTACAAAACGTCGAAATTCACATCATTCGAGGCGCGAGCGGCGCGCGCGTCGCCTCGGTCTCCGTCTGCCCTACGCTCTCTCACATCTCTAGACTCCTCTCCGCACCAGCACGCGTAGTAACCAAGTGGATTTCGCCGTTTTATAGCCTATAAAATGAATTATGATGTTTTTATTTGTTGGTTTCCTGTACCACCTATGTTTTACTAACCCTTGGGAAAGTTGAACCCGAACGTTCAGGAAAGAGAGCCAACTATCTGTAGGTACTTCACGAGTTAACTTTATGTTTTCGGATTGCTGATTGAGCAATTCGAAACAAGTGTCAATCTGTAATTGAGTAGAACACACAATAAAGCAGTCGTCAATGTACCTGCAGTAGATCAGCGGCCTGCGACCCAGTACGGGCTCCTCGATAGAAAAAAAGTCTCCCCTATCCAATCATGATTTGTAAAGTCTGTCCGAATGAGTCTGTTCGCCCACGTGGGCGCGCCGGGCGGCTATGATGAATACATTTTTCAGACCTGTAAATCGATGAGCATTATTCTAAGACGAATACTGAATTATATTCCAGTCAGTGGTCTGAATTGGTAGAAAGGCTCACCCGAAAATGTCTACGCGATGGCCGTTCGACACGCACGCTGACCGCGTGCGTGAACAATCTCATTTGGACAAACTTTACCGCATGCTTGACTTAATATTATTAAAGTCTTGATCGGATCGCGACACTACTGTATCAATTCGCTCAATCATCTGCTCTCTAAACTTTGATTCTTTCTTTTTTGATCCCCTTGTTGTGAAGTGTTTCACAAGTTACCAAAAAAAGGGCTTCCAGGTATGAAGAGGTTTATGCTTCTCACCGGTCAGAGAAGGTACCAGCAGAGTACCGTAGGTTGGTGCACTGTCTTCAATCCTGTTTGCGTGGTACTGTGATGAGCCACCCACATTTTCGGAAAGAAGCGAAGGTAAATACAATCAATTTGCAGATGATGTCGAGATCTATAGTTCAGTTGAAGATCCTGATGACCATCTCCTGGGCACTGGCAATATTCAAACGATCAGACAATTTAATCTTTTGCAGCAGTCTCAGAATGTACTCTAACTTTTCCTGTTTTCTCGAGTTTATCTAGTGTTTCCGCTCCCACAATTGATGATAGACCGGATTTCTGGTCATTCATTAAATTGCAATTATCAATTATTCGAAGTTATTCAAATATTAGAATAATTTTGGACCAACCGATAATTTCAGTTCTATGAAATGGTATAATTCCACTTTCTCATAAATTGAGGGAGCCTCGTTCCCTGAAGTAATGCTTGGACACTAAAACGGTTTAAATAAATTCTGGTATTAAGGCAAAAATGCAAATTAAAATATTCCAATATTCTGTGTGCCCAAGTATACATCCCATGGTTCAACAGCTGGTCGCTCGATAGGGACCTTCATCTCGTCAAAATAAGTTATACAACGATAGGGGGTTCAAGTTTCTCATGCTCTAAACACTTGCTGACCACGTTTTGAATTCAGGGGCTTGTGCCTGGGGTTTTCACTCTGATGATAAACTCAGTTTCCTGAATTATTATAGGTATTTGTACAAAAAGACTCCTTGCACTTTCATCATGTTTCAAGCACTCTCAAGGTGTGATAAAAAATTTCTTATGTGATCGCATGAAACCTTCATCAGATCAATCATGTACATAGTTTAGGTTATCGGTGCTTTTAAACATAAATTGAGGCATTTAATTTCTAGAGAAAATACAAGATGATTCGCAACGCAAATTATTCCCAAGGGAATTCCACTTCCCCACAGTAGCATACCTAATTAAAACAACCGAAACAGGGAGATTTGTTTGACCCCTGGTATCTTGATGGAAGGTTCTCAGGCAAACCATCGCTCCGACCGGTACCGGAGAGCTACTCAAGCGGCGCTGTCTCCCGCAGGCCAAATGTCACACGTAATATGTTTTTGATAGTGAAAACATAATACTTGTAACATAGGAGACGATTACAATATACTTGTAATACATCTCCGTCAATGTAAGTTACATGTGAATTATCTCTACTCAAGTAAATTACATGTAGTATAAGTGTAACATGATTCAAATATCTTCAAAAACTGAGGGCCTATGCTGAATACCTTCTGCAAACCTGCACAGCATACGGGCCGACTCATAGGTTAGCCATGAGCGCAGGCCCATTGCATTGACTTTCGACAGGGAGGTCACTCGCCCTGGCCGATTCGTTGATCTCTCGCTCCTCATGATCCGTTTTAATCGTGTGGAGGATTAGAGGGAGGGACATACAATAATTTTCGAGCACAATTAAGCCCACTGCTTCTTGTATGAAGCTGTGGGATCCAAGCTTGCTGCTTCAATCATGAAGCAGCAAGCTTTAAGCTCCTGGGATGTTCAAAAGAGCTTGAAGCTCGCTGATTCGTACCTGAAGCGGTGGCCTGGAACTTGCAGCTCCAACCCTTAAAGTATCGAGCTTCAACTTGCAGCTCTAATTAAGCTACATGAAATATAAGTGTATGGTACATGTAATATAAGTGTATGTTACATGTAATATAAGTGTAGGTTACATGCGATATAAAGGTAATATACTTGAATGTCTCAAGTATCTTACACTTTATATTACATGTAACATGTTTTCATTTTTCTGAGCGAGGGACCGATATATTACAAGTAACATACATCGGTCGAGATAATTCGCAAGTAATATACATTGGCCAATTTATATTACATGTATATTAATTCAGGCCTTTTATATTACATGTAATATGTTTTCATTTTTCTGAAAATGGCTAGCGCACACTGGGATTCTTTCAAATATTGGACTAGAGATCATGCGACCCTAGATGAGAAGACTACCCAATGCAAGATTGGAACATGTTGAGAACTAGCATTGCAAGTAGGAAGTCGCTAAAATAGCAGTACTTGGGTTCTGGTGTGCTGTGCGTGCCTGGCCTCTATCAAAACGTGTCTTTCTCAATACTTGTGTGAGCGTGAATAAAACTTACAAAATAGGCGATTGAACGAGATGAGCAAAGAACGCTCCGCACCACCATCACGCTGCCTATAGAGCGCTACTCATTTTCCATGACGCGGCGCACGCTTCTCATGGTGCGCAATTGAATTTCCATGTTACGGCGACGCTCATCATAATGCGCGACTCATTTTCCATGACGCGGCGAACACTTCTCATGGTGCGCGATTCATTTTCTATGACACGGCGCACTCTTTTCATAATGCGACACTGATTTTCCATGACGCGGCACACGCTTATCATGGTGCGCGATACATTTTTCCATGATGCGGCGCATCATGGTGCGCGATTCAGTTTCATGGCTTATCATGGTGCGCGATTCAGTTTACATGACGCGGAGCACACTTCTCATGGTGCACGACTCATTTTTCATCACGCGACGCACGCTTCTCACATGGTGCGACTCATATTCTATGGTGCGGCTCACGCTTCATATAATGCGTGACTCAGTGTCCATGACGCGGTTTACGCTTCTCATGAAGGGCGACTCATTTTCTATAACGCGGGGCATGCTTTTCGTGAAGCGTGACTCAGTTTCCATGATACGAAGCACGCTCCTAATAATGCGGGACCCACTTCCCATGACGCGGCGCACGCTTCTCGTAGAGCGCGGTTCTTTTTTCCATGACGTGTAGCACGCTTCTCATGAAGCGTTTGCCATTTTCAATGACGCGGCACACGTTCCGCATTAATGGCTACTCATTTTCCGTGCAGGTTTCCCATAAAACGCTCTCTACCTCTCCACAATGCTACACGCACCACGAACCCCGCCCACATTTTGCAACGCGGAGATTCGGTCACGGAGGATAAGGAAGGAGGATAGCTGAAGCTTTCGAAAGCGTAAGTACTGCAATTAGCAGTGGAATTCCATGCTTGGTCCGTGATTGCAGTGTACAAAGTAACGGTCTGGCTAACACTGCTAGCACTGCAGTCGCCCCGAGAGCGACCGGACAGCGGCCGAGGGGAGAACTGGCACCGGACAGAAACCGCGGTGCCAGTTGGTCCCTCAGCCGCTGCCCGGGCGATGACGTCATAATTGGGAGGAGCCAGTCCCGCTCGGAGCGATGGTTAGCCTGAGTTTGTGATGTCGTCATAGCCGTAAAAGTTTCATGAGGTAGCGTAAGAGAATCTTTTCATCTCTGAATTTTATCGTTTAAATCATTCTAGAACTAAGGGTGGTTTAGAGAAAATTGAACATGCGGTCTCAAAAAGTAGGCTAAGATCCTACTAGTTTATGTCCAAGGCTCGATCATTTTGTTTCATTCAGAGAAGGGGTATCTGCCATACGCTACTATGTATGTCAGATCAAACGTATAGTGTGATAAGAGTTACAATGTTTTTGACGCCAATTTCGGTGGTGTTCCCTTTTTGTAGCAGTATTGATACTTACGCTCAACCTGTGTTTACTAACGTGATGTCTTTTTATAGCGTGTGCTTCACGCCTCGTATGCAATGAATAAATAAATTAAAAAAATACTTAAGTAAATAAATAAATGAATGAAAAAAAATAAAATTGAATAAATAAATAGATAAATAAATAAATAAATAAATAAATAAATAAATAAATAAATAAATAAATAAATAAATAAAAAATAAATAAATAAATAAATAAAAATAAATAAATAAATAAATAAATAAATAAAATGAATAAACAATTATTTGAATAAATGAATAATCAAATAGATAAATGAGTAAATAAATACAGTACATTTAGTAGTGGAATAACTTTTTCTTCGTATAGAGTTGAGAAATGTGCATAGTGAAAATGCAAAAAAGAGCAAATAAATGACAGGAACAGATAAGAAGAAACATTCTCTAGAATCCGGAAATGTAAACCCAAAGTTGCCAAAGTGAGCGGGCAAGAGGATGAGCCCACGCGCTGGTGGACGAGCAACAGCGCCAATGGCTTAGAGTTCGATTAAAAATTCTTCAAATGAGCTACATAAGATCCATCTTCACCCAACACTCTTATCCTTTTAACTTGAACGTGTCAGGGGCAGGGCTGGGCACACGTCCCGGCTTGGCGAATCTGAATATGCACCCCCCTTAGCTCGGTAATTTTCAGGCACCCCCTTATGGGAAATCGAAATTGGCTGTTTTCCGAAAAGTTGGACAGCCATGATCTTGACCTCCTGATTTTGATGAACAAGAATATAAAAAAAGCACTGAATAGAGAATATTCCGAAAATGGCAACAAAAAAGGTAGTGTAATTTCTGAACTTCAAAACAACCCCATGAGGAAGATTTGTAAGTAAGACGGTAAGTTATGACAAAAGATAAAACAATTTTCAATACAAAACAATTGAACAATTACCAACAACAGAACTACTACTATTGCAATAATTAATGTTTCCTGTCGAATATTTTCATAAACCTATGAAGGATTAGTTAATCTGTGTTTGATTGTTCTGATGTGGAAATCAGGACTATTTTGTGTTGTGGAACAATGTTAGGATTCATGTGATTAGTAGGGAGTAGAAAACCCGAATTTTACCCTCCTAGAATGCCGCAATCCCTTAAAAATCGCCTTGCCGTGCGATACGGTGTTTGTACGCAGCCACACAGCGCACACGGGAATGGACGCGCACACAATATTAATAAAAAATGTATTTTATCACAGAACGGGGAGGAGAAAAGGATTGAAACTGAAGGAAATGGAAGATGGTAAATGTAGTCTATTCTGGATGTACCCATTTTAGAAATTTAATGTAAATAAACAAAGTTAGAGCTGGTGTAAATATTTAGCCGTGACAAGGTTCATTCAAACGAACCTAGTTGATCAAAACTAGCATTAAACTGAGAGCAAAGGATATTGTTAGAAAGAGGAGAATCTGGCAAACATTTTAGTTTCTATAGGACTGATTTTCACGTGATTTAAGGACCTTAAATTCCCGTCCCGGTTTTACCCCGAAAACCGGGACAAAACCGGGACAAAACCGGGACGAGGTTTAAGGTCCTTATATCACATCAAATATCAAACTTATTGAAACCAAGGTGTTTGTCAGATTCTCCTCTTTCTTTCAATGCTCTTAGTTCTCATGTTTATGGGTGTTTTTAATCAACTAGGTTCATTTGAATGAACCTTGTCGAATCCAAAAAACTCACCCCGCTCCAACTTAGTTTATTTACATTAAATTTCTATAATGGATACATTGAAAGTATCGTACCTCTGCCTTCTTCCATTTACTCCAGTTTCAGCCCTTTTCTCCTTCCCGTTCTGCAATAAATTACATTTTTAAATTAATATTGTGTGCGCGTCCACTCCAGTGTGCGCTGTGTTGCTGCGGACAAGCACCAGATCGCACGGCGAGCCGAATTTCAAGGGATTCCGGCACTCCAGATGGCTACAACTCGGGTTTTTATAGTTCCAAAGCCCTATTCAGTGCACTTCTGCTCTGCAGGGTACTGATAGCAGTTTTTTTTTACCATGATGAGAGACGTGGTACTTCTCAAGGAGGAGGACACGATCATTAACTTCTCTCACAAGACCTTGCAAAGTCCTCAATCTTCACAATCGGATCTCTTCATAAGTCACATTCCCATGAGCTACAATTAGTTGGCTAGTCGTGATACTAAATGTGCTACCTGTAATTTCAATCTGTACTAATACAACAGTTCGCTGATTCTTTTTTGAACGTGAACGATAGCGCTTCTGAGCGCTCTCTTTGTATATTTGCCTCTAATCGGTTACCACCCGTGTAATAAATGAACGTTGCACCAGAGAAACATGACATCACACCAATCCTTACTTGCTGCTAGATAACGGAGTAGTGTTTATTTCTTCATCAAAGTAATCAAACAAATTATAGATAATACGTAATTCATAGAGTTATTGAAAAGAAACCTCGAAAGCAACTATTAATTTTTGCGAACGCAACCTGCATATCTATCCATAATTGGAATTCTGTTAATGTTTTTTTTTCGAAAAGCGGAGAAGAAGAGTTGACAAATCAAAGAAAAGCGTGTACTATTTTTTTTCTGAAATTCGGCAGAACAGGCATTTTGTTTCTATCTGGGTGTTCGGGTTAGGCACCCCCCTTTGCCCTCTCCGCAGCGTCCAATATGCACCCCTCTAAGGTCAGCCGGGACGCGTGCCCAGCCCTGGTCAGGGGATAGAAAGGCTGTGTGGGGCTGCTAGTGGCGGACCTCGATTAATCTTTAATTTGGGGGGGGGGAGGCATAAGAAAGTAATATGTAAAGATATCTAGAGTACTCAGCACTGAGACCACTCACTAAGTTCGAATGTGAAATATGGAAATTTACGATTTTCATCGGAAGCGACAAGGGCAGAGAAAAAAAGAAAATTCAATACATTTCTATAACAAAACGTAAACTGAAAGAATAAAAGCGAATGCTAACAGCGATTCGGTTTTATTCTAAATCCGATACATGTTAAGGCGATAAAATAATAGCCAAGAATAGCCAAGGACAAGGAACAATTTAAAAGAAGTTCCTTACTTCCGTCAATGTTTGTTATGCGCGTTTTGCAAGGCTGATTGAGATCTTAGTGTTTGAGGCCGACAGCACTCGAAAGTTGTCTGATGCGAGATGTATCTGGTTGATCTGTGACTTTTTGAGGTCAGCAGCTCTCGAAAATTGCCTGTGACGATAATTATCTACTCGATCGGAGACATGCCGAATTGGTTTCTCTACGTTTGGATGACCACAAATAGTTTTTACAGAAAGTTTTCTTTTCAATTTTCGAAAAAAAAAGTTCATGAACTGTTTTCCTAAAGAGTCGTTCAAAAATCAGAGGCAAAACATTCTGCTAATCTTCTCTATGACCGGGATCATACTCCCAGCGACCACCGACGCGACGCAATGTTTACCATCCATATCGACCGAAAATCGATATGTTTGATACGCACTGTCGCCGTCGCTGGTCGCGGGGAGTATGATCCCGGTCTATCACTCTCCACCCTGTATTTAAGAACGTATTTCTCCAATATTTATTCCATTATTTGGCACCTGGAAAATTACAGTGGAGAGGAACTTAGCCTTGTTGTTAGATATGGGCTTCAATTATGAGAGTACCCAAACAGAACTTTGAAAAATCGGGCATTTCAGGTGCCTCGGAAATCATTGGCAACATTTTTTTAGCAGCTTTGGAAGTTTGTGAGCATATGCTTGTTTTCTGACCAATGATGATCTTTTCTGTCACGGTCCACATAAACTACATGAAAATAAGCAGAACTATTCGAAAATCTTGATCAGGAATATAGAGCATGGATTGGAAGTTAAATAAAAACGGGGACAAAAACGGAAGAGGACCGGAAATGCTCTAAAGAGTCTGACTGATACTCTGGGTCACCGATGGTAGACCCGAGAGGAAAGGAAGGCACAATAATAAACGGTACTGGATTTTGGTTCTGGATAAGCATGACAGGTCATGCCAAAGTGGGTCTCGCATGGATCGTCTCAGGTTTGAAAGGAACGGTTGGACTGAGAAGCTTGTAAAATCCGAGCCCTCGTCTGTCACTACTTATCAATAGTTCATCTATGCTGGACAGCCAAAACGTATTCAACTCATTCCACTGCATTTCCCAGTTTTTTCTTTACTTCCAGTTATTCTGCGCCAAATCACATTCTTTAATATTTAGAGTTTTTTTTTTCATTTTTCCGACTTCTACTTTCATTACATCTGCCAGAATGCTGAAATTTCGAAAACGTTTCACGTACGCTTTGCTTGAGGAGGTTATATGAGGTGCTCGACTGGGCTATCGTTCGCCAGGAGCTATCTCGGCTGATCGTTTCAGCCCCTAAGCCCCTTTCACAGTTATTTCGCCGTCCGACGTCCGGCAATCTATACATTGGATCCGACTCACTCATTTTCGGATATCCATCCGAATGAACCGAATTTTTCATGACTCAAAATCCGACTCACCGAAAAAATTTAAAAATCCGAATGATCCAGAATCCGAATCACCGAAAAAACGTCAAAATCCGAGTGATCCAAAATCCGATTCACCGAAAAAACGTCAAAACTCGAGTGATCCAAAATCCGATTCACCGAAAAAACCCCAAAATCGGTTTGATTCAAAATCTGAATTACCGAAATGTGCTGTGAGTCGGATAATGATTCGGATACCGAATATCCGAAATATATGATGATTCGCATCGGATAATGAGTCGGATATCGGTAGATTCGGCTGATATGCTGTTACCCAAAAAAGTGTATCTGATGTCACGACTCGATATTTCGTTCTACTGTAGCCATGCGGATTTCGATCTACTGTAGCCCTTTAAGTTGTTGACAGACCGCTCCCTGTTGACCACTCAAATCGCGCACATCGTCACCTGCCCGTTGCCCCCTGTTGTCCTTGCTGCCGGGCTGTTGACATTCCGATGTTGTCGGGCTGATAACCTTGTCTTCGGGCTGGTGACGTGACATTTGTCGCGTTTAGCAGTCTATTTAGCAGCAGTTCACATCCTGCAGGACTGTTTCATCCAGGAACTACTTTACACCGACACGCATCGCGGTCGGCACACCAATACGCGTCGCGGTCGGCACACCGGCACGCGTCGCGGTCAGCACACTGACACGCGTCGCGGCTGGGTCGCCCAGCCTCCACTGCGGCCGCCACCGGATGGGCACGACCTCCAGATGCAGGGCGGGGCCTATACCCCAAACCTGAGTAATTGAACCGGCTGCCCTGCCGTATACTTTCCTTTTATCTAGAGCGCAAATCGCTAGCTGTACAACAGCTCGACCAGACCATAACTAGCGGCCACGGCCCTACCAAATATCGGCGCTCTGGCCAGCGGTGGCTCATGGTGGGCGGATCAACCTGTTGTCGACGCCCCAGTTTGCATGAGACACTACAGACATACGATTGGCGCACAGTGTGAAATTTCCGGCGTATTTCTACGCATCGTCAGCGTAGATTTTGCGCATATAAGGCATTGTTCCTCTTCGTTTGATTTGTTCTTGCGAGTATGGCGCATTGATGGTACGGTTGTCTCCCAAAAACCATGTGTATTGATCGAACGGGCAGGTTCAGACAGGAATTCACGGGTGTTTACAAAATTGATGAACACATTTTCAAAAATAGAATTGGTTTGCAAATATTTCGATATAAAGATGATTATCAATGAATTTTTCTTTCATGGTACGGTAGAAAACCTTTTTTTCTGAAAATCAGAGTGCATTATACCCACTTGTATCCGACCGGATATCCGACTCGGATATTCGGATTCCGACTCACCGAAAAAAGGTCAAAATCCGAATGATCCAAATTCCGAATCACCGAAAAAACGTAGTTTTCGGATTGATCCGAGATCCGAATATCCGTTTAGCCTCTCTATCCGAATGACTCGGATTATCCGATGTTGTTATTTTGACTCTATCCATTTGAGTCGGATATCTAAGACCTTTGATTTTGAGTTATCCGAAATCCGAGTATCCGAAATTTTTTGATTCGGATCCAATGTATACGGCAATCCTATCCGACGTCGCGCGCGGCGCCCACTAGGCCTGTGGTAGAGCAACCGATAATATCGACCATCCCACCATCAATGGAGAAATTTCGCACCGACGTCGAGCGCCGCATTGCGACGTCGGTCATCCGGCGTCGCACTGCGGCACTCCACGACGCCGCAGTCCTATCATATAACGTGCCGAACGGCGTCGTCTGGAAGACTGGAAGACGCATTACGCTTTTTATTTCGCAGTCTATAGGTCCGGCGCAACCGTGTGCCAAGAAGTCTCGGCGCACTTTTTCCAGTCTTAACAAGTTTCAGTGCTTATTCGACATGGGCGGCCGGGAATCGTACGCCAGGGGCTTTCGGCTAAAATTTTTAGCGCTCACAGTCTTTACTGCACCATCTAGAGGCCCAACCGGGAGCTGTGTGGCATAGGGTCTCGGCTCAATTTTTCAACCATCTCCTTCGACTCTCGATGAGCCTCGGAATCAGAATTTCTCAAGATGTTCCATGGGCGCGTAGGTGCCAAAGTGTTTTCCGAACACTAAATCGAAATTCAACTATAACAAATATGGATAGGTCTGCAGATAGTGTTGTTGACCAGGGGTAAACGGAAAAATGTTTTTGGAAACAGAAAACAGAAAATCTAAATTGACAGAAAACAGAAAAAAAGAAAAAATCTCCAAAAATGGTCAGAAAACAGAAAATTTTCAAAAATCAATAAAACGTTCTCAGCGTGCACTAGACAAAATTTTTCAAAATATTGAACTTTTTTATACATTTTTCGAGTGATCTATGCTTCATTCATTAAATTTTCGAAACCTTACAGTTGGCCAGAGCAAAAAGTATAGACGCTCAAGAATAGCAGATTATGAGTGCGATGAGATGACAAATGTTCATCGAACCTTCCTTTTCCCAGGCAATAAAAGCTCGATTACTTTATTAGAAGCTCGATACATATGTCTGTGCAAGGATTAGGTGTTGATGTCGGAGCGTGCTTTCCGTTCCTGAGCGTACATATGTTGACACTTATTGCGGGATAACTGCTGGTTTGAACACTGTTTTACTCTCAGAGCTGTATGTCACGCCTGTACCACGCGCCTGCGCCGTTAGAGTATAAATGACCAGACGCGCCGTTTGCTCCACCGTTGAGAGCCTCTCGTACCTCTGTGGCAGAATTATCATCTGCCCCATAGGCTCACCATCAATTTCTTGGCTCTTCATCTTAACTGAATTCTGTGCCATCTGCGTTGCAGTCAATGAAAACACGTATTAAGAGTTTTGCGTGCACCCCGCTCTACTAAACCGGTTACGCTGGGGAGCGGGTATTCGTAGAGGCTTGACTCTGAGAGAAATTGCCGCTGCGGCTCCGCGGTAGTGCCGCTGGTAGTACAGGCACCGAAGCGGCACAATCGCGGAGCCGCGGCGGCACTACCGCGGAGCCATGCTAACACCTCCCTAGTGCGAGCTCTCGATTTCTCCCAATAAGCGAGATTTAGGACTCAGGTAAAACTAGTTGTCGAGAATCGGACGAAAAGTTGTCCTGCAGGCGTACGAATGCAGGACAACTTTCGCAGACTCTTGAGAATTCTGGACAACTTTTCGCCCAAATCTCGATAATGTCCGACAACTTCTCGACCAATTCCCGAGAACTCCTTGCCCGATTCTCGTCAGTTAACACACATGTTTACACATGTACGACTGTGTGTACTTACCTAAAAGTCGGGCTCCTGCCCAGCCGTTGATTACAACGGTCGGTCAAGCCCACGTAAACTCTGGTACCGCCGTAGTGACCTGTTGATTTCGATTATCACAGCGCGGAGCGGTGGCTTTTTCGTCGGAACCTCCTTATCACTAGTTATATTTCACCGAGGCCCACCGCGCCGCTGCTGGTATTGATCGAAATCAACAGGTCACTACGGCGGTACCAGAGTTTACATGGCTTCGCACCACTCTGTTTGCCGAATCCAACTTGGCTCGCTTCTCCGACGTTTGGCAGAGGCAAACTGCGCATTGTATATGGTGTGGGTCTACAAAATCGTTCAACATCTCGAAAAAATGAAAACATAATACATGTAATATAAAAGGCCAGAATTAATATACATGTAATATAAATTGGCCAATGTACATTACTTGCAAATTATGTCAAACGATGTATGGTTTCCGTTTTCATTCTAGTCTGACGCATGGAGCAGGCGGTTGGCCGTGCGGGGTTGGCGGCCTCAGTGGGGAATGGGACTTCGATTTGCGCGAGGTGATCTACCGTCGCAGCCCCGTCCATTCATCAGACTAAAATGATTGCGCGAACTCTATGTTACATGTAATATATCGGTCTCTCGCTGTCCCGAATTTCGCAAGTAATATGCTTTCGATGGTGAAAACATAATACGTGTAGCATAAGAGACGATTACAATACACTTGTAAAACATCTCCGTGAATGTAAGTTACATGTAAATTATCTCTACTCAAGTAAATTACATGTAGTGTAAGTGTAACATAATCCAAATATCTCCTGCAACTGAGGGCCCATGCTGGACACTTTCTGCAAACCTGCTTAGCATACGGGCCGCCTCATACCTTACCGATGAGAGCAGACGCATGGGAAGGAGATTTTGCGAGTGGGTGCGCATCTGCGTGCGAGAACGCGCATTATCGAATGCTCGCACGCAAGGAGTTTCCCAATTGTCATCGCAGCCATGTTTTTGTCAGAATGTAACATTTCAAGGGCGGTGAGTAATTGCGCGCTGTGGCACGCACTTGCGCGTTCACGTGCACTAGCCAGGAGTTGCGTGCCGAAACACGCAAATGCGTACCCAAAAGTAACTTTTCGCAAAAAGTGAGTACTTGCGCGCTGTAGCCCGCAGTTGCGTGAATTCGTGCACAAGAACAAACTTGCGTGCCCAAAAACGCACGTGTATACCCAAAAGTAATACCTTGTCGGAAATGAGTAATTACGTGCTGTGACTTAAAAAAATTATGGATGGTTCCCAAATTTTCCAATAGTAATCGGAGTATTATCGCGGCCTAATTTTGTGCTTTAATGCACTTATTTTCTCCTAAAAAAATCACAATTTGTCTTTTTTTCATTGTGTGAGTGTCTTCTGCGCATAGCAATAACTGAATTCTGGTTAGATTTGAGCCATTTCGCTCTGAAAACTAACTGAAAGCACGGGGCTAAAAATACCTATTTCCAATCATTAATTTAGTTTTCCTTTGCTTCGGCGCGTTTATTAGGATGCGTCAAATTCCGCGGTTAGGATGTCGACTGCGGACGGTATTTTTCGACGCCTAATTTACTCGCGGACAGTCCGCGAGTTGTGCGTTGTTATCCAACGGACCATTCGCGGACAGGCAGCGCCGACTAGTAAGGGGTTTTTGCGCAAATCCGTCGATTACGGAGCTCAGAGGCGACAGATTGCCAAACCATTTGAACATTTTAATACACTCATAGCTCGAAGTCTAACATATAGGTTTCTTAGAAAACAAGTGGATTTTTAGGAAATTCGCAAATCGCCCGTTAGGAGGAAGGACATTTTGGCTGTGGGTGGGGAAAATTGACCGCCATGGATTAGGGAGCGGCGCTAAGATTCTGAAAAAAGTATGGGTGATGTTCTAGTAATGATGGGGATAATATCAAGTGAAAGTTTTGAATTTTGATGAAAATTGTTTTCTTCTCAAGTTTCTTGATTAGCTTTGTTATTAAATTTGTGTAGGGTGTCCGGTTTGAATGGCGATAAAAACGTTCATAGTGGACGAATCGCGGCGTGCGAGGGCATGAATGAAAGAGAAGAGAGAGGGGAATAATATGGGCGGAGAGTGGTGTAGATCGCGCCATGCATTTGTTCGAAATTAAGAGTTTTAGGCTCAATTTATTGTGCACAGTTGATATGCCTTGTCCATTTTGGCTTGAAATTCGGCAGAATGGTGTCTGATTGAGCATTTTTGAAAGGGTAAACATTTTCTGGTTCCATGGTAAACTTCCAGGTGAGGTGTGAGGGTTCAGCGATGCCATTGTGTGCAGGTAGACCTGTTCAACGTGGGAGGAAAACGTATACATATTTCACTTCTATAATAGGCACGTTTGTGAAAAAAATGCTTGATTGCGGTTTTACTATTGTTCTGCTGTATATGGATCCTATCTGTGGGCGACACGGAATCGTTGACCTAGCTGGGGAATGTGGTGCCTCGGCAAGTTAAGCGGCAACACCTGGGGACATGCAGGCCTATGCAGAGGTGTGGAGGTAATGGGCTGGGCTAGCCAATTATCGTTCTGTCGATCAACCTTCGTCTACAGTTGCTCTCTTCCTGAACACTCTGATCAATCTTTCTTTTCTCTCTTCCTTCCATTCTCCCTTGTTATTCCTTCGTGTTTTTATAGTGGAGACGTTAGATTATTGCTTGTGGGTTCAAACGTGGCGTTTTTTATGTTTTCTGTGCTATTTTCATCAAAATTCCGACGAAAATGTTTGCCGTCGATCATGGCAGGACATTCGCGGCTGCGTTGAGTCCTTGTCGACGGAAAAAATTCCTTAGCTTAATTTTAGAGGAAAAAACTGAAACCGCCTTCTACGTTGCAGTAGGCAGTTAAAAAGTAGACAGTTAAAGTTCGCGCATTGTGAATTCTATTTTTGTTGCAAATTTACGAAGGTATTTTCGAGTGAAATCGGAAAATCAGGGAAGCGGATTATCGGATTTAGAAATTATTCGACAACCCGAATAGTCGAAAAGTGCCGAATTTTGAATTCTTTTTCAAAAAAAAAATACAAAAAAAACGAATTACAATTTGATTTTTTTCTGAGTGTGCGTGTGTTTTGTGCGTAGATATTGCTCAATTCTGGTGATGTCTGAGAAGTTTCGCCCTGAAAACCAAAGAAAGTATTAAACGAGCCTCAAAATTCTTAATTCGGCTATTAAAGTCGTTTTCCTTTTTTTTCAAATCGTAATAACGGCACGTTTATTGGGATCTGCGCATTTAAATCGCTGTTTCGTGGTGCCGACTGCAGACAGTATTTTTGACGCCTAGTTCACTCACGGACAAATGCGATGTGCCCGTTATTATGGTTTTTTTCTGCTTTCTGACTTTTTGCTTTTCTTGTTCCTTTCATTTTCCGTGTAATTTCTGCATAGTGGAGAGTTGAGGTTCATTGGCAGTGTGTTTGGGAGGAAAACACGGCGCTTTTAAACGTCTCTGGTGCTCTCTTAGCGAAAACTGTGGTAAAAAGTAGAAAACTGCCGTCGATTATGGCGGAACCCCGGCAGAGACGTAGAGTACTGTAGTCGAAGACAAAGTGTTTTTTACTTTAAATTTGGAGGGAAAACATTGAAAGCATTGAAGAACGGAAAAATTTGTCGAACGAGATTTTTTTTTCAGATTTCGTTCGTTTGAGATGTGATTCTTAAATTTTTTTTTGAAAATTTCTTCGATATTCAGAACGCTTCTCACACCATAGGTCACGTTGTTCCGTTAGTCTTCAGGCCGAGGTGTCGTGGGTAGCACTAACGAATTTCCAAACTAATCGTAACTTCGATTTTTTTCGAAAATTTGAGTTTTTTCTGAATTCGTTCGAAATCTTGGATTAAAAACGAGTTTTGAAAAAAATCTGAAATTTGCTCTGTGGCGCGCAACTGCGTGCCACAGCGCGCAATTACTCACTTTTCACGAAATATCACTTCTGGGTATGCATGTGCGTGTGTCGGCACGTAGTCTACTACTTCTGCCTTTTCTTCTATTTTTCAGACACTTTTTTTTCTTATCGTTCTGATTCATGTAGCTACTTTCACGTGCTCATGGTAGAGCTTTCTGCCCTCAAAATTTGAACCTCCTAGTTTCAAGGACTCGTGAGTTACAGCTCAATGAAGCTTAAAATCTAGCACTTCTTCGATTTCGTGGTCCCTAGAATCACAAACACTGAAGAAGGGTAGCCCAACCTGCATCAGAATTAGCTGGCGAGGTTACATCTTGATTACGATTAAAAAAAAACAAGGCTATTTGATTTGTTTTCCCATTGCTAGAACGCTTTTTCGTGGAAAAAGGGGGTGCCGAAAGCTCAAAGTGGCAAATTTCAATTTTTTTATTGAAAATCGAAGAAGTAGCTAAACTAAGTGAACTTTCCATGATCAGCTCAACGAGTCAAAGCGAATCATGCCAATGACGTCATTGATCTGCAACATTTGGAATTTGACTTGCTCAACGTTGGGTAGCTCAGTGGTATGAATCTAGCTTTCGGTCGAAGCGACAGAGGTACGATTCCGGGCACCCTGGACTTTTGCCACAGGAGAGAAGTTTCTTTACTGGTCTCTTGTCCGAGGAGGGATATCATTGAGCGATTGTCGCATAACTGACATGAGTGGTATAGCAGAGCGGTAAGTGGATTGGACTGTGCCATAAAGTTCACAGGTTCGAATCCTGGGAATGTCAGTAGTTTTGCAACGTTTAAAGATGACTAATAGCGACAATTCGATGGGAAGGCAGGCTAATGTTGAACACCAATTGCAAACCCATCCCATATACGATGAACGCTGATGTAATGAAGTAATGCTGAGCAAGAATGCGAACCCGCCTCAGATACGAAGAGTCCTTTAGTTTGAGTTAAGATATTTGGGACGGTTGGTTGGGTGGGATGTAGCTCCTCAAACACTCCACCGATGGGCAGGGGGACCGAGGGGCAAGGGGACAACCACGAGCCCGCAACATCCCGTAGAGGCCCGCAAGTCCACCGAAGGACTGCAATAGCAAACCCGTCCCACTTACGAGTACTTGTTGAGCTAGGCATGTAATGAGAAAGTTTGTGTATGCCAGTTGAGCGCAGGTAAACATGGGACGGGTGGCTCAGTGCTATGAGTCTCACTTTGGATCAACGCGACGGAGATTGGAATAAAGAGAGTGTAGCTCTTTCACCACAAAAAAAGAGGTTTTTTTAATGGTCTCTTTATTGAGAAGGGATATCATCTAGTGATTGTCGCACAACCAACATGAGTGGTATAGCAGAGTGGTAAGTGGATTGGACTGTGCCATAAAGTTCACAGGTTCAAATCCTGGGCATGTTAGTAGTTTTGCACCGTTCAAAGATGTTTAATGGCGACAATTCGATAGGGGAGGCCGGCTAGTGTTTAACAGCAATTGCACGCCCCTCCCTCATACGATGAACGCTGATGTAATGAAGTGATGTTGAGCACGAATGCAAACCCGGCTCAGATACGAGGAGTGCTTTGGTTAGGGTTAAGATATTTGGGACGGTGGGTTGGGTGGGATGTAGCTCCTCAAATACTCCACCGATGGGCAGGGGGACCGAGGGGCACCGTTTAAAGATGTTTAATAGCGACAATTCGATAGGGGAGGCCGGCTAGTGTTTAACAGCAATTGCGGGACCGAGGGGCACCGTTTAAAGATGTTCAATAGCGACAATTCGATAGGGGAGGCCGGCTAGTGTTTAACAGCAATTGCACACCCGTCCCTCATACGATGAACGCTGATGTAATGAAGTGATGTTGAGCACGAATGCAAACCCGGCTCAGATACGAGGAGTGTTTTGGTTGGGGTTAAGATATTTGGGACGGTGGGTTGGGTGGGATGTAGCTCCTCAAACACTCCACCGATGGGCAGGGGGACCGAGGGGCAAGGGGACAACCACGAGCCCGGAACATCCCGTAGAGGCCCGCAAGTCCACCGAAGGTTCGTTCAAGGCTCCGGCCGCCACGCGGAGCCGAGGGGGAGGGGGAGACCATCGGTGGAGTTGGGGGCCTTTACGGGACGTTGTGACTCGTGGTTGTCCTCTGCCCTCGGCTCCACGTGGCAGACAGAGCCTTGAACGAAACTCCTCAAACACTCCACCGATGGGCAGGGGGACCGAGGGGCAAGGGGACAACCACGAGCCCGCAACATCCCGTAGAGGCCCGCAAGTTCAACGCAAGTGTAGCTCCTCAAACACTCCACCGATGGGCAGGGGGACCGAGGGGCAAGGGGACAACCACGAGCCCGGAACATCCCGTAGAGGCCCGCAAGTCCACCGAAGGTTCGTTCAAGGCTCCGGCTGCCACGTGGAGCCGAGGGGCAAGGTGACACCTTCGGTGGACTTGTGGGCCTCTACGGGACGTTGCGGACTCGTGGTTGTCCCCTAGCCCCTCGGCTCCACGTGGCAGACGGGGCCTTGAACGAAACTCCTCAAACACTCCACCGATGGGCGGGGGGACCGAGGGGCAAGGGGCCACCCACGAGCCCGCACCATCCCGTAGAGACCCGCAAGTTCAACGCAAGTGTAGCTCCTCAAACACTCCACCGATGGGCAGGGGGACCGAGGGGCAAGGGGACAACCACGAGCCCGGAACATCCTGCAGAGGCCCGCAAGTCCACCGAAGGTTCGTTCAAGGCTCCGGCTGCCACGTGGAGCCGAGGGGCAAGGTGACACCTTCGGTGGACTTGTGGGCCTCTACGGGACGTTGCGGACTCGTGGGTCCCTTGCCCCTCGGCTCCACGTGGCAGACGGAGCCTTGAACGAAACTCCTCAAACACTCCACCGATGGGCAGGGGACCGAGGGGCAAGGGACAACCACGAGCCCGGAACATCCCGTAGAGGCCCGCAAGTCCACCGAAGGTTCGTTCAAGGCTCCGGCTGCCACGTGGAGCCGAGGGCAAGGTGACACCTTCGGTGGACTTGTGGGCCTCCACGGGACGTTGCGGACTCGTGGTTGTCCCCTTGCCCCTCGGCTCCACGTGGCAGACGGGGCCTTGAACGAAACTCCTCAAACACTCCACCGATGGGCAGGGGACCGAGGGCAAGGGGACAACCACGAGCCCGCAACATCCCGTAGAGGCCCGCAAAGTTCCAACGCAGCTCAAGTGCCAGCTCCTCAAACACTCCACCGATGGGCAGGGGACCGAGGGGCAAGGGGACAACCACGAGCCCGAAACATCCCGTAGAGGCCCGCAAGTCCACCGAAGGTTCGTTCAAGGCTCCGGCTGCCACGTGGAGCCGAGGGGCAAGGTGACACCTTCGGTGGACTTGTGGGCCTCTACGGGACGTTGCGGACTCGTGGTTGTCCCCTTGCCCTTTAGCTCCTCAAACACTCCACCGATGGGCAGGGGGACCGAGGGGCAAGGGGACAGCCACGAGCCCGGAACATCCCGTAGAGGCCCGCAAGTCCACCGAAGGTTCGTTCAAGGCTCCGGCTGCTACGTGGAGCCGAGGGGCAAGGTGACACCTTCGGTGGACTTGTGGGCCTCTACGGGACGTTGCGGACTCGTGGTTGTCCCCCCCCCTCGGCTCCACGTGGCAGACGGAGCCTTGAACGAAACTCCTCAAACACTCCACCGATGGGCAGGGGGACCGAGGGGCAAGGGGACAACCACGAGCTCGCAACATCCCGTAGAGGCCCGCAAGTCCAACGCAAGTGTAGCTCCTCAAACACTCCACCGATGGGCAGGGGGACCGAGGGGCAAGGGGACAACCACGAGCCCGGAACATCCCGTAGAGGCCCGCAAGTCCACCGAAGGTTCGTTCAAGGCTCCGGCTGCCACGTGGAGCCGAGGGGCAAGGTGACACCTTCGGTGGACTTGTGGGCCTCTACGGGACGTTGCGGACTCGTGGTTGTCCCCTTGCCCCTCGGCTCCACGTGGCAGACGGAGCCTTGAACGAAACTCCTCAAACACTCCACCGATGGGCAGGGGGACCGAGGGGCAAGGGGACAACCACGAGCCCGCAACATCCCGTAGAGGCCCGCAAGTCCAACGCAAGTGTAGCTCCTCAAACACTCCACCGATGGGCAGGGGGACCGAGGGGCAAGGGGACAACCACGAGCCCGCAACATCCCGTAGAGGCCCGCAAGTCCACCGAAGGTTCGTTCAAGGCTCCGGCTGCCACGTGGAGCCGAGGGGCAAGGGGACACCTTCGGTGGACTCGTGGGCCTCTACGGGACGTTGCGGACTCGTGGTTGTCCCCTTGCCCCTCGGCTCCACGTGGCAGACGGAGCCTTGAACGAAACTCCTCAAACACTCCACCGATGGGCAGGGGGACCGAGGGGCAAGGGGACAACCACGAGCCCGCAACATCCCGTAGAGGCCCGCAAGTCCAACGCAAGTGTAGCTCCTCAAACACTCCACCGATGGGCAGGGGGACCGAGGGGCAAGGGGACAACCACGAGCCCGCAACATCCCGTAGAGGCCCGCAAGTCCACCGAAGGTTCGTTCAAGGCTCCGGCTGCCACGTGGAGCCGAGGGGCAAGGTGACACCTTCGGTGGACTTGTGGGCCTCTACGGGACGTTGCGGACTCGTGGTTGTCCCCTTGCCCCTCGGCTCCACGTGGCAGACGGAGCCTTGAACGAAACTCCTCAAACACTCCACCGATGGGCAGGGGGACCGAGGGGCAAGGGGACAACCACGAGCCCGCAACATCCCGTAGAGGCCCGCAAGTCCAACGCAAGTGTAGCTCCTCAAACACTCCACCGATGGGCAGGGGGACCGAGGGGCAAGGGGACAACCACGAGCCCGGAACATCCCGTAGAGGCCCGCAAGTCCACCGAAGGTTCGTTCAAGGCCGCAAGTCCACCGAAGGTTCGTTCAAGGCTCCGGCTGCCACGTGGAGCCGAGGGGCAAGGTGACACCTTCGGTGGACTTGTGGGCCTCTACGGACGTTGCGGACTCGTGGTTGTCCCTTGCCCTCGGCTCCACGTGGCAGACGGAGCCTTGAACGAAACTCCTCAAACACTCCACCGATGGGCAGGGGGACCGAGGGCAAGGACAACCACGAGCCCGCAACATCCCGTAGAGGCCCGCAAGTCCAACGCAAGTGTAGCTCCTCAAACACTCCACCGATGGGCAGGGGGACCGAGGGCAAGGGGACAACCACGAGCCCGCAACATCCCGTAGAGGCCCGCAAGTCCACCGAAGGTTCGTTCAAGGCTCCAGCTGCCACGTGGAGCCGAGGGCAGCGTGACACCTTCGGTGGACTTCAGGGCCTCTACGGGACGTTGCGGACTCGTGGTTGTCCCCTTGCCCCTCGGCTCCACGTGGCAGACGGAGCCTTGAACGAAACTCCTCAAACACTCCACCGATGGGCAGGGGGGACCGAGGGGGCAAGGGACAACCACGAGCCCGCAACATCCCGTAGAGGCCCGCAAGTCCAACGCAAGTGTAGCTCCTCAAACACTCCACCGATGGGCAGGGGGACCGAGGGGCAAGGGACAACCACGAGCCCGCAACATCCCGTAGAGGCCCGCAAGTCCACCGAAGGTTCGTTCAAGGCTCCCGGCTGCCACGTGGAGCCGAGGGCAAGGTGACACCTTCGGTGGACTTGTGAGCCTCTACGGGACGTTGCGGACTCGTGGTTGTCCTGCCCCTCGGCTCCACGTGGCAGACGGAGCCTTGAACGAAACTCCTCAAACACTCCACCGATGGGCAGGGGACCGAGGGCAAGGGGACAACCACGAGCCCGCAACATCCCGTAGAGGCCCGCAAGTCCAACGCAAGTGTAGCTTCTCAAACACTCCACCGATGGGCAGGGGGACCGAGGGGCAAGGGGACAACCACGAGCCCGCAACATCCCGTAGAGGCCCGCAAGTCCACCGAAGGTTCGTTCAAGGCTCCAGCTGCCACGTGGAGCCGAGGGGGAAGGTGACACCTTCGGTGGAGTTGGGGGCCTCTACGGGACGGTGCGGACTCGTGGGTGGCCCCTGCCCCTCGGCTCCACGTGGCAGACGGAGCCTTGAACGAAACTCCTCAAAGCACTCCACCGATGGGCAGGGGACCGAGGGGCAAGGGACAACCACGAGCCCGCAACATCCCGTAGAGGCCCGCAAGTCCAACGCAAGTGTAGCTCCTCAAACACTCCACCGATGGGCAGGGGACCGAGGGCAAGGGGACAACCACGAGCCCGCAACATCCCGTAGAGGCCCGCAAGTCCACCGAAGGTTCGTTCAAGGCTCCGGCTGCCACGTGGAGCCGAGGGGCAGGTGACACCTTCGGTGGACTTGTGGGCCTCTACGGGACGTTGCGGACTCGTGGTTGTTCCCTTGCCCCTCGGCTCCACGTGGCAGACGGAGCCTTGAACGAAACTCCTCAAACACTCCATCGATGGACAGGGGGACCGAGGGGCAAGGGGACAACCACGAGCCCGCAACATCCCGGAGAGGCCCGCAAGTCCAACGCAAGTGTAGCTCCTCAAACACTCCACCGATGGGCAGGGGGACCGAGGGGCAAGGGGACAACCACGAGCCCGCAACATCCCGTAGAGGCCCGCAAGTCCACCGAAGGGGAGGGGCAAGGGGACAACCACGAGCCCGCAACATCCCGTAGAGGCCCGCAAGTCGTGTAGCTCCTCATGTAGCTCCTCAAACACTCCACCGATGGGCAGGGGGACCGAGGGGCAAGGGGACAACCACGAGCCCGCAACATCCCGTAGAGGCCCGCAAGTCCACCGAAGGTTCGTTCAAGGCTCCGGCTGCCACGTGGAGCCGAGGGGCAAGGTGACACCTTCGGTGGACTTGTGGGCCTCTACGGGACGTTGCCGCCTCGTGGTTTTCCCCTTGCCCTCGGCTCCACGTGGCAGACGGGGCCTTGAGCGAAACTCCTCAAACACTCCACCGATAAGCAGGGGGACCGAGGGGCAAGGGGACAACCACGAGCCCGCAACATCCCGTAGAGGCCCGCAAGCCCAACGCAAGTGTAGCTCCTCAAACGCATCACCGATGGGCAGGGGACCGAGGGCAAGGGGACAACCACGAGCCCGCAACATCCGTAGAGGCCCGCAAGTCCACCGAAGGTTCGTTCAAGGCTCCGGCTGCCACGTGGAGCCGAGGGCAAGGAAAACTCCTCAAGTCCTCAAACACTCCACCGATTCCTCAAACACTCCACCGATGGGCAGGGGGACCGAGGGGCAAGGGACAACCACGAGCCCGCAACATCCCGTAGAGGCCCGCAAGTCCACCGAAGGTTCGTTCAAGGCTCCGGCTGCCACGTGGAGCCGAGGGGCGGAAGTGACACCTTCGGTGGACTTGTGGGCCTCTACGGGACGTTGCGGACTCGTGGTTGTCCCCTTGCCCCTCGGCTCCACGTGGCAGACGGAGCCTTGAACGAAACTCCTCAACCACCCCACCGATGGGCAGGGGGACCGGGGGGCAAGGGGACAACCACGAGCCCGCAACATCCCGTAGAGGCCCGCAAGTCCAACGCAAGTGTAGCTCCTCAAACACTCCACCGATGGGCAGGGGGACCGAGGGCAAAGGGGACAACCACAGGCCTGCAACATCCGTAGAGGCCCGCAAGTCCACCGAAGGTTCGTTCAAGGCTCCGGCTGCCACGTGGAGCCGAGGCAGGGGACACCTTCGGTGGACTCGTGGGCCTCTACGGGACGTTGCGGACTCGTGGTTGTCCCCGCCCCTCGGCTCCACGTGGCAGACGGAGCCTTGAACGAAACTCCTCAAACACTCCACCGATGGGCAGGGGACCGAGGGGCAAGGGGACAACCACGAGCCCGCAACATCCCGTAGAGGCCCGCAAGTCCACCGAAGGTGTTCAAGGCTCCGGCTGCCACGTGGAGCCGAGGGCAAGGGACACCTTCGGTGGACTTGTGGGCCTCTACGAACGAAACTCCTCAAACACTCCACCGATGGGCAGGGGACCGAGGGGCAAGGGGACAACCACGAGCCCGCAACATCCCGTAGAGGCCCGCAAGTCCACCGAAGGTTCGTTCAAGGCTCCGGCTGCCACGTGGAGCCGAGGGCAAGGGACACCTTCGGTGGACTTGTGGGCCTCTACGGGATGTTGCGGACTGGTTGTCCTTTGCTCCACTCCACCGATGGGCAGGGACCGAGGGAAAGGGACTGACCCGGATGAAATGTTCGTCTCCGGCTGCCACGTCCGAGGCAGGGACACCTTCAGGTGGACTTGTGAAACCACGAGCCCGTGGTGTCCCCTTACCCCTCGGCTCACGGCGAACGGAGGCCCGCAAGACAGAAACTCCTCAAACCTCCACCGATGGGCAGGGGACCGAGGAAAGGGACGGGGACAACCACGAGCCCGCAACATCCCGTAGAGGCCCGCAAGTCCACCGAAGGTTCGTTCAAGGCTCCGGCTGCCTTTACGTGGAGCCGAGGCAACGAGGACACCTTCGGTGGACTTGTGGGCCTCTACGGGATGTTGCGGACTTGTGCGTTGTCCCTTTGCCCCTCGGCTCCACGTGGCAGACGGAGCCTTGGGCAAACTCCTCAAACACTCCACCGATGGGCAGGGGACCGAGGGGAAGGGACAACCACGAAGCCCGCAACATCCGTAGAGGCCCGCAAGTCCACCGAAGGTTCGTTCAAGGCTCCGGCTGCCACGTGGAGCCGAGGGCAAGATGACACCTTCGGTGGACTTGTGGGCCTCTAGCAGGATGTTGCGGACTCGTGGTTGTCATCCTTGCCCCCTCAGCTCCACGTGGCAGACGGAGCGGAACAAAACTCCTCAAACACTCCACCCGATGGGCAGGGGGACCGAGGGCAAAGGGGACAACCACGAGCCGCAACATCCGTAGGCCCGCAAGTCCACCGGAGGTTTGTTCAAGGCTCCGGCTGCCACGTGGAGCCGAGGGGATGGCAAGTGGACACCTTCGGTGGACTTGCAGGCCTCTACAGGATGTTGCGGACTCGTGGTTGTCCCTTGCCCCTCGGCTCCACGTGGCAGACGGAGCCTTGAACGAAACTCCTCAAACACTCCATCGATGGGCAGGGGGGCCGAGGGGCAAGGGGACAACCACGAGCCCGCAACATCCCGTAGAGGCCCGCAAGTCCACCGAAGGTTCGTTCAAGGCTCGGCTGCACCACGTGAACCGAGGGCAAGGGACACCTTCGATGGGCCTTGGGGCCTCGGGACAACCATGTTGCCCCCAACATCCGTAGAGGCCCGCAAGTCCACCGAAGGTTCGTTCAAGGCTCCGGCTGCCACGTGGAGCCGAGGGCAAGGTGACACCTTCCCGGTGGACTTGTGGGCCTCTACGGGATGTTGCGGACTCGTGGTTGTTCCCCTGCCCTCGGCTCCACGTGCCAGGCTGAGCCTTGAACGAAACTCCTCAAACACTCCACCGATGGGCAGGGGGACCGAGGGGCAAGGGGACAACCACGAGCCCGCAACATCCCGTAGAGGCCCGCAAGTCCACCGAAGGTTCGTTCAAGGCTCCGGCTGCCACGTGGAGCCGAGGGGCAAGGGGACACCTTCGGTGGACTTGTGGGCCTCTACGGGATGTTGCTCTACATCCCGTAGAGGCCCGCAAGTCCAACGCAAGTGTAGCTCCTCAAACACTCCACCGATGGGCAGGGGGACCGAGGGGCAAGGGTACAACCACGAGCCCGCAACATCCCGTAGAGGCCCGCAAGTCCACCGAAGGTTCGTTCAAGGCTCCGGCTGCCACGTGGAGCCGAGGAGCAAGGGGACACCTTCGGTGGACTTGTGGGCCTCTACGGGATGTTGCGGACTCGTGGTTGTCCCCTTGCCCCTCGGCTCCACGTGGCAGACGGAGCCTTGAACGAAACTACGCTCAAATTTTATCAGGAATTTTCTTGTCGCACTGGCTTGAAAAAAGAAAACTTGAAGAAATAAAAAGGCTTTTGCCCGAATTTCTCCAAATTAGAGATGATTTTTGCTATAAACTTTGCCAAAAGGAGATGAGCTTGCTCTTTTTCCGAATAAATTGATGAACTTTCTTTGGGAAATGGCAAATTTTTAGCTCTTTTCGACAAATTTAGTATCAAAAATCAACTCTGATTTGGCGAAGTTCGAGCGGAAATTCTTCTACTTCATAAAATTTTCTTTTTTTTCGAGTGCGACAGGAAATTTTTGCTAAAATTTGATCATACTCCCGTTTAAGGCTCCAGCAGCCATAAGCCGACCACCGACGGTTGAAACCAGTGCCGTATTTATCAATCTATTGTCAAGCACCTGGCGTTTTCGTACCCATTGGACTCGACGTCACCCGGCAGGTAGCTGAAGCTCTCTTCTCCATGAAGGATTTCCATACTGCTGTCGTTCTTCTCTTGGAAAAATGTTGGTTGGATGGAGTGCCAATCGATATTCGTCTTGTGAGGTAGATGGTAGATAGAGAAGTCCTCCATCTGAATCAGATTTTTCTGAAAATGTGATGAACTAGACATTTAGCTATCCAGGTTGATGTACGGAGTAGCTAGCAACCAATCGCCAACCGCGAAAAAATATATCATGCGAAACACGCCTGTGGGCAAAGGCTGTAAAAGGTTCAAATCCCAGGCACTCCGTTAGTTTTGCAACGTTTAAAGATCACGAATGGCGACGATTTGATAGGAAGGCAGGCTAATGTTGAACAGCATTCGCAAACCCGTCCCTCATACGATGGCTGCTTGAGTTATGAAGTAATGTTGAATAGGAATGCACACCCGCGTGATGTAAGAAGACTGCCAGAGCTAGGCTTTGGATAATTCGGACTGAGGGTGGGTGGGAAAGGTAAAGAAAAAAAACAGTGAAGAACCAGGGGTGAACGGGCCCGCCGGACAACCCAGGATCTGGGAAACATGGCACGGAGAGCAGTGACCAGCTCACCCATCCACCACAGGCTGGTGGTCTCCAAGTAGCAGCTAGAGCCTTGGACGAAACTATGCTCAAAGCTCAACACAGTTCTTTTCTCACTTTCAGCCCAAAAGCTATAGAGTTGATCCTGAAATTTGAATAGTTAGACGAGAATAGAATTTGAATAGTTATATATAGACGGAATATGACTCAATATATACCTTCGAAAGCTTGAAATTTCACCAAAACATTGTGAAAAGGGGGGCACGGCGGAAACCTTGCCGGGAATGATCCCTCGGCACAGTGGGAGGGCTTCTGTGAGCAAATTCGCTCCCAATAGCTAGAGGCTATAGCTGCAAACTTCCTCGTATCAGCACAAGTATTGTAAATCTGATCCAATTTTTGGAGTTTATCAAAAAATCAATGCAAAGTGCAACAAAAGATTTCCGAGATGGAAGATTTTGCAGAAATTGTGGAAAACTAAAAAAACTGGGCGATTCTGTTCCCTCTGCCTGTCATGCGCTCTCTCACTGTCTCTAACCGCCGCTATGCACCAGCATGCGTGGAAACCATGAGAATTTCGCGGTTTTACAGCCTTTGCCCACAGGCGTGTTTCGCATGTTATATTTTTTCACGGTTGGCGATTCGTTGCTAGCTACTCCGTACATCAACCTGGATAGCTAAATGTCTAGTTCATCACATTTTCAGAAAAATCTGATTCAGATGGAGGACTTCTCTATCTACCATCTACCTCACACGACGAATATCGATTGGCACTCCATCCAACCAACATTTTTCCAAGAGAAGAACGAAAGCAGTATGGAAATCCTTTATGGAGAAGAGAGCTTCAGCTACCTGCCGGGTGACGACGAGTCCAATGAGTACGAAAACGCCAGGTACTTGACAATAGATTTCTGAAAATTTAGCTTCCTGGCAAAAGTAACGATTTGGTAATGGTCAAAAAAGCTTTAAAAATATTTTGGAATATCTTAAAAATGATTTGGCGTAAAATGGCTTGGAAATATAAAAAAGCTAGGAAATGAAGTGAAATAACCAAAAATGCGATTTGGTGGTCGATCATTCCACAAGCTTCTCCGTTAAACTTATCAAAACGAAATCAAGCACGAAATGGAATGGAGTTAGCCTAGCTTGACCTTGCTGATTCCCTTATTACAGCTTTCAAAATTGGCTTAATGTTATCGTTGCGCGCTTGATTTCGTTTTGATACGTTTAACGGAGAAGCTTGTGAAATGATCGACCACCAAATTGCATTTTTGGTTATTTCACTTCATTTCCTAGCTTTTTTATATTTCCAAGCCATATTACGCCAAATCATTTTTAAGATATTTCAAGATATTTTTGAAGCTTTTTTGACCATTACCAAATCGTTACTTTTGCCAGGAAGCTAAATTCTCAGAAATTTCACATATTTTTCCCGAAGGTTCCCTTTCTGACTTCAATTTTGTCAACGATTTCCATTTCGGAATAATGAAACATCTAACAGACGACATTGTCTTATGAGTAACTTTTAAAACTTAAAACAAAACAGTGAAAAATACCACTCATTGCCGCATTTTGTGCAACATGTGCGAACTCGATATTATTGATCATTAATATTTGATCTTGCATGATGAGAAGAATTTCCCAAACAAGTGACTTAGAGCCATCAACAATCAAAAATCATTGCGGCATTTTGTGAAACAGGCGAAAAAATCAATATTATTGATTGGTATTTATCGATAATGTCTGATGAGCAAAATTCTCCAACCAAGAAAACCAATCCCATCAGCAATCACCAATCCTTGCCGCGTTTTGTGCAAAAAGTGTGAAAATCGATAATATTGATTATCGATTGATGACGTGTCATGAGTACGAAATCTGACAAGTTCAGTACTTATCTCCGACGACCTGTGTTGATTGGCTGCAGATTCACCCACACACTCCGGTCTCCACAGCAGTAGCAGAAAAAAAGCAGTTTTCGTGCTCCACGGCTAATTTAGTATATAAACCCACGATTTTGAGGTACCCTTCAAAGTTAAGGTATCAAGTTCAAATTGGAATGGGAGCGACCTGCATCCATTTCCAGCCTCCTGTCCAAAAATGAGCTCCCTAGCTCAATTTTAAGTATACCCGCAAGATCGTGAACGCCGTCTGAAAAAAAAGGAGATTAACAACAAAAACGCGCGGTCTTTCAATTTTTACTCGAAAACCAGTGAACCGTACTAAACCATTTTTGGCATCATACACCAACTTTTTGCGCTCTTTTTAGTGCAATGTAGCTCTAAATCCTACGTTCACTCTGAACTGAAATTTCGAGAAAGGGGTTGCGCGCGTGGCCAATTCAAAACCAAATCTGGTGCGCGCTTCGCGCGCACCACAATTGATAAATACGGCACTGGTTTCAACCGTCGGTGGTCGGCACATGGCAGCTGGAGCCTTAAACGGGAATATAATCAAATTTTAGCAAAAATTTCCTGTCGTACTCGAAAAAAAAGAAAATTTTATGAAGTAGAAGAATTTCCGCTCGAACTTCGACAAATCAGAGTTGATTTTTGATACTAAATTTGTCGAAAAGAGCTAAAAATTTGCCATTTCCCAGAAGAAGTTCATCAATTTATTCGGAAAAAGGGCGAGCTCATCTCCTTTTGGCAAAGTTTATAGCAAAAATCATCTCTAAATTGGAGAAATTCGGGCAAAAGCCTTTTTATTTCTTCAAGTTTTCTTTTTTCAAGCCAGTGCGACAAGAAAATTCCTGAAAAATTTGAGCATAGTTTCGTTCAAGGCTCCGGCTGCCACGTGGAGCCGAGGGAGCAAGGGGACAACCACGAGCCCGCAACATCCCGTAGAGGCCCGCAAGTCCACGGAGGGTGCCCCCTTGCCCCTCGGCTCCACGTGGCAGCCGGAGCCTTGAACGAACCTTCGGTGGACTTGCGGGCCTCTACGGGATGTTGCGGGCTCGTGGTTGTCTTCTTGCCCCTCGGTCCACCTGCCCATCGCTGGAGTGTTTGAGGAGCTACATGCTCCACGTGGCAGCCGGAGCCTTGAACGAAAATATCTTAACCCTAACCAAAGCACTCCTCGTATCTGAGGCGGGTTTGCATTCGTGCTCAACATCACTTCATTACATCAGCGTTCATCGTATGAGGGACGGGTGTGCAATTGCTGGTAAACACTAGCCGGCCTCCCCTATCGAATTGTCGCCATTAAACATCTTTAAACGGTACAAAACTACTAACATGCCCAGGATTTGAACCTGTGAACTTTATGGCACAGTCCCATCCACTTACCACTCTGCTATACCACTCATGTTACTGGAATTTCAACAGGGTCTACATACCAGTTACATCAGGGATGCGGCCCAAGAACACTTAAATGGCAATTAGCAGCTATAGCCTCTAGGCATTGGAAGCGAATTTGCTCACAGACGCCCTCCCACTGTGCCGAGGGATCATTGCCGGCAAGATTTTCGCCGTGTGTTTAGCCAAGTTTTGTCAAAAGTTCGTCATTATTTGTGTCAGTTTTGCTTAACCCGGCCGAATTCTGGCCGGGTTTGATTGAACTAGATAATCTAGTTCTGGCTGCCTTCAGGTAAATGCTGCAATAATGTAGAAAAAACCGTATTTCCTGTCCGTCTTGTAGTCGGAACCCAAAATCACAAAGAGGCCAAGTAGATTTCTTTGATCTTTTTGAAAAATCGGCCCAAATGTTATTCAATTGATCCTTTAAATTGGCGCGCTTTGAACAAAAAACCGGAAATCGACTCGAACTGTATCTTCGAGAGGGTAAAATTTGGTCAAAGCAACATACTCCTTCATCGAACAGCCATTATTTGGCTCGAAAATGACAAAAATGTTGCGGAAATCGGCAAAAGTGGGCCTGACCCTCCTGCGCGCACATTCGCTTCCCATGGCTAAGGATTGTATGTAGCTGCTAATTGCTATGGAAATCTTTTTGCTCTGGCTGCTACATGACCACCAGCCTGTGGTAGATGGGTGAGCTGGTCTCCCAGGTCCTTGGTTGTCCGACGGGCCCGTTGACCACCGGTTCTTCACTGGTTTTTTTTTTCTTTACCTTTCCCACAGGGATCATTCCCGGCAAGGTTTCCGTCGTGCCCCCCCCCCTTTTCGCAACGTTTTGGTGAAATTTCAAGCTTTCGAATGTGTATTTTGAGTCATATTACGTCTATATTCGGTCAAACTGGACAAATTTCAGGATCAACTCTATAGCTTTTGGGCTGAAATTGAGATAAGTAGCAACCGGTTTGAGGCTGAGTTTCCATTTTGAGGCTGAGGAAAAAAAGTGTTTTTTATTGTGATTGCCTCATCTAACCCGATGAAAGTGGGTTAGATGAGGCAATCACAATAAAAAAACACTTCTTTTAGGAAGACAGAACAAGGCTATTATCTAGTTTAATCAAACCCGGCCAAAATTCGGCCGATTTTAGCGAAACTGACACAAAAAATGACGAACTTTCGACTGAACTAGGATAAACACACGGCAAAAACCTTGCCGGGAATGATCCCTCAACACAGAGGTAGGACTCCTGCGCACAAATTCGCTTCCCATGGCTAAGGATTGTATGTAGCTGCTAATTGCTATGGAAATCTTCTTGGAACGCATCCCTGATGCAACTGAAATGTAGGAACTCTTGAAATTTGAGCATAGTTTCGTCTTAAGCCTAGTTTTGACTGCAGGTGGTCGCTGCGGCCATGCGAGGGACAACTGTTCCTTTTTCATCGCGCGTAATGGAAAGCCGCTCCAATTGTGATCGCTTCGTGGCAAACGTCCTACATCGCTGGGTCGCGGCGACGAAATCCTATGTTTTACTGCATCGCTGCTTGAAGAGCGATTCTCAATGGTCGCTGACCATCGCTCCATCGCTGCCATCATGGCAGCGATGGAGCGATAGTCACGTTTCTTCTAATGAACGTTGACCCTTTCACATGACAAGATCAGGGTTTTCGAGTCGAAATGCGTTATTGATAAATACCGGCCATTAATTTCACTGATTGATTGAATTTCATTTATCATCCGTGGGCCTATGCACTATGAACAGAATCGCTGCCGCTGCTACATCGCTGCAGCAGCGGGTGCAAAATCGCTGCGATGAAAAACAGCAGCGATACAGTCAAAACTAGGCTTAAGGCTCTAGCTGCTACATGGAGACCACCAGCCTGTGGTCGATGGGTGATGTGGTCACTGCCCTCCGTGCCATGTTTCCAGGGTCCTGGGTTGTCCGGCGAGCCCATTGACCCTGGCTCTTCACTGGGGTTTTTTTCTTTACCTTTACCACCAGGGGTGTGCGGCAAAGGAATTACAAATTTCGGCAAACGGCAACGGCAACGGCAAACCCCAAAAATGACCGGCAAACGGCAAACGGCAAAACGGCAAACGGCAAAATCTGTTTATGCTATAATACACCAACATTTGCGTAGAAGGAAGGGCTGCCAACTTCAGATGGAGTTTCGGGTTGCAATTTTAATATGTTCTAGGGGAAGCACAGTGTTCCAGTATACCAAGCTCAGAGTCTGCTGAACCCTCAGGCAGTCACTAAAAAGGTGAAAATCTGATCAAGGCCAAAACGGTTCGGCCGAAGAGAGTAGAGCCGATTTAACGATTGAATTACCTTTAGATGTGTTCAAAATAGATGTAGAAAATTTTGATGTATTGATTCTGATTAGATCAGAAACTATGCATTGTTGCCCAATTTCTGATCTGTTCTGAACATACACAAAGGTATGATTACACAAGGTGCTGAGTTGATCGCAAAACGCTTGGCTCCGGGCGAGATTGAACCAGCATATTCCCTTTCCGGGGGAGCGCCTTATCGCACTGCACCACCGTAGCCCCAGCGCCGCTCTCACTCAACTGCTCGGTAAATCTTCACCGGAGCAATCATCCTTTCACCCATCCTTACACAAAGGTAATTCAATCGTTAAATCAGCTCTACTCACTTCGGCCGAGCCGTTCTGGCCTTGTTCCAATTTGGACCTTTTAGGGTCTGCCTGAGGCATTTAGTAGATTTTTATGTATGGGATATTGGGAAACTGCCCTCCCCCTAGAACATATTAAAAAACATTCCGAAACTCTATCTGATGTAGGCAACCCTTTCTTGTTAGTCGTGTCGTATTCCATGCAATATCTGCCAGTTACTATGAGCCTGACGTTTCAATGGCCTTCACAGGAAGAAAAGTCCTATTAATCAGAAGCTGCTTGAAAGCCTCAGGTTAACAGGAGTCACTACCAAGACCAACACGGCTGTAAGCTTCTCCATCGCCGGCGATAATTCTGTTAATTCCTCTCCATTTGAAGTTTGCGTACAAATCAATGCTAGAGATTCAAAAGATGGGCGTCTTCTTGAGCAGCGCAAAGTGTTACTGGTCCGCAAAGGATTTTCTGAAAGGAGCCTGCGGCCAGCGCGTCCCAGCCTAGTCGATCCGGGGAAGATCAGCAAACCGTAAGCAAGCTTGTTGCGATGGGAGTGGGCGCCGACCGAAAGAGTGTGGATGATACAGGTACCACAATCAGGTGCGAATAGAAGGGTTAATACGAGATGATTGGTCGGAATTGATGGCCAGACAGTTCACACCGCGATCAACAGCGCGCGGTTTAGGTTACAACCGGAGTCACAAATTTTACTGTTAGTAGCAAGTAGTAGACTCAAGGATTTCAATTTCGCTCATTTTAAACTACGATTGAATGGTTACCCTTGCGAAGCTACAGGGATGGAGTGAGACAAGTTTAGTTGAACGCAGCGCTCACGATAAAAGCAGCCTTCGAATTTTCAAATCAAGAGCTCTGAGGGGCATGTTGATGGAATGCAAAGAATGAGGGGCGTTTTACTGGTATGTACATGCGACGAGCGCGACGGTAAGTCTGCTGCGCTGACTTCGTCGCTGGAGCGCCGCGTGCAGTAGCCAGCTGGACTGCTCTTGGGCTCTTTCCTTTCTACGTATTCGGCCCACAAGCTGGCACGTGGCCAATTACAGCCACAATGTCGGCTAGACACAAGCAATAAATTTGTCCCAAAACGTGAGTGTGGTTTACTCGCCCCACTCACCTCCTGTGGCTACCGAGGAAAAGGGTGGAGCGAGTACACCACGTTCAAGTTTCGGGCCGTATATTAGTGGTTGCTCGTTTTGAGCCGGTTTCCCACACTGTTGTTGCAATGGGCCTGTAACCCTTGGATTTCTGGTGAAAAATTGAATGCGGTTTTAATCGTTGCCTTCGAAGATTTTAAATTTTTTCATCTCTACACCATTTCCTAGCAAACCCAGGTCTGCCATTAAGTCAACCTTTCATTTCAGCTAATGATCTCAAAATCGAAGATATCATTGACCACTGCCTTTAATGACCGCCTTGAATATTGTTCAACTTTTAAAAAGCCGGACAAAGTGTTTGCAGAACTGATAATTTTCCTGTCCCAATTATTACCATCAGCCAACCAACCGACGAAAAGTGGGCCTATATACACAAATTCTCCACTGGTTCATATGTCTAAATAAGGCTACTTTTTCGCTACAGCTTTGATATGACTTGGTTTTGTAATCTTAGAACTTGCAGTGATCGGTATGCCTCTGAAAAAGGTTTTTTTTTTGCAGTTTTGGCACTCCTAAAGACACAGTACACCCTCAGATATGAATTTTGAGATTTTCATGTAATTGTGTAGAAGACCCCTCCTGTATAACACGTGCCAAGTGCGAGATCTCAATTCCTCCAGATAAGTGAGATATAAGCGACCACCACAGGCCCGTCCCGCTAACAGACCTTCGAACTCGATAGCGGCTCGATGGATGGATGAATTCAAACAAGTCGTCGTTCTTCAGATCATTGCTGGATTGTCTCCATATCCTGGCTCGCTCTCGCGCAACGATTGCAAATGAAGAAAAATACAGACCTGAGACAACTCGTCCACCAATTTTTCACCCTCAAAAATCAGGCATCTTTAGGGAGCCATAATTCTGTTCAGAGGGGTCTTGGACGATTCCAGAGATATCACTGTGATCAGTGAGTGACTCTCTCCAAGACAAGCATGAAATCCGAGAATTAATTTCTTGGGTGTCCTGTGCCTTTAAAGGACTAAGAATTTGATGATTAAAAAAAGACATCTGGAAGCTCCCAAACATTTTAGAACTCAAACGAACTCCTCTGATTACCCAGTCAAGATGTTTTCATAAGCTACCTACTAAAAGGGTACAATTATACATTGAATGAGCCGGAACCAGGAGCTGGAACTAGTCAAAATAATTAATTGTAGCAGCTCCGAATCGCTGACCAACACAGAGGCTGCGGTGAGGGCGAATCCTGTTGTTTCAACGAATTTTTGCCGAAAATTTGCCGTTTAAGACGAAAATTTCGGCAAACGGCAACGGCAAACCCCCAAAAAGGCCGGCAAACGGCAAACGGCAATCGGCAAACGGCAGCTGCCGCACACCCCTGTTTACCACCCACCCTACGTCCGAATTATCCAAAGCCTAACTCTGGCAGTCTTCGTACATGACGCGGGTGTGCATTCTTATTCAACATTACTTCATTACTCAAGCAGCCATCGTATGTGGGACGGGTGTGCAATTGCTGTTAAACACTAGCCTTTCCACCGCATGATCGTCCTTTGTTACTTTTCGGGAGTTGCAAAACGTACGAGGTATCTGGGATTCGAACTTCAGACGTTTGCGTCAGAGTCCACTGCGCACGCCACTCTGCCATGCTGTGGACAGGCACCGCCTCAAAATGGCTCCCCTATTAACCCATGGCGGCCAAGCGACCATTCAGGAAACGTTAACTATTTGCTGCAATTTGTGACTTGTGTGAGGGATTCAGGACAAAGCTACGGATTCTTAGGGTGAACCTAGGTGTAGTTTCCGACCACATTTTTCTAAATATAGAGTTTTTTCTTGATGAGCTTATTGTGAGTTCTCAGTTGTTTATCGAATACTGCGGAATGCTCGCTATATATGTCGTAGTTCGGGTTCAACTTTGTTAGTTTTCGGCCAATTTTAACTGTTTTTTTTTGAATTTTAGAATCTTGGGTTCGCGCTTCCAAATTCGAGCGCTATTCGTAAGGTCTTGGACTGATTTGCATCGTAAGTTTAAGCCATTTTTATGTATATGACAGACGAGTTTCCATGCATCCGTCTTGGGTGGCTCAGTAGTCTCCTAAAGGGTGGCTTAGCCGTGATGGGTTAGCAGGGGAGCCATTGTGATCGGATGGATGCACACAGCATGGCAGAGTGGTATGTAAAATGGATTATGACACAAACGTCTGGGGTTCGAAAACCTTAAAAGTTGTAAGTTTTGCACTGCTTTGAAAATTAATAAGGGACAATTGTGCAGTCGAAGGGGTGATGCTAAACAGCAATCGCAAACCCGCCTCACATACGAGGACTTGTTGACTTAGGCATGTAATGATAATGCTTGTGGATGCCAGTAGAGCGTTCCTGTGTCAGCTATAGGATTGACATTCCATAGAGTGTTCACTCGCCCTGGTCGAGTCACTGACCTCTCACTCCTCATGATTCGTTTTAATCGTGAGGGAGGATTAGAGGGAGCTACAAGCAATACTTTCGAAGCAAGCTTATGCCCACTGGTTCTTGTATGAAGCTGTGGGATCCAAGCTTGCTGCTTGGGTCATGAAGCATCGAGCTTTAAGCTCCTTGGATGTCCAAGAGAGCTTGAAGCTTGCTGGTACGTACCTGAAGCAGTAGCCAGGAACCTGCCGCTCCGACCCTTAAAGCATCGAGCTTCAACTTGCAGCTCCAATTAACGGCAGTGGTGACGATGAGAAACGTTATCGGAAATACTACAAAAATCAGCTCAGATCAAAAGCAGCTGAAAAACTATGAAGGTAGCGCGGTGAAAAACGGGCTAGGATCAGAGTTTCTAAGGCCCGAAGATGTCAGTTCGTGCACATGTGCACAGCGCCGACGAAAACGATCGCAGTCTCATGCCGAGCAGTCAAAAATCATCGACATTCCTAGGAAGAAATAAGTGCAAGTTTAACTAATAGAAACAGTTGAGCAATGAAAGAAACCACTCCAGTCAATGTTTTAACTAGGTGTGTACATAAATCCGAAGGTTCATTGATTGAAATTCAATTTCAAGTCAGCTGATGTTCTTGATATAAGGGGTCATCGATGCCAATGAAGGGGAGTAGTCTCGTCCACCATCAAAAGACAAGAATGTTCAGGCTTCGAATTTGGCCCAAAACAGTGGTTTTTTCGCGATTTTTTCTTATACTGTGCTTCTCTGGGCCAAATTCCGGTCCGCAAATGCGTCTCGACACGCTTTGCGGCTGCACGCGCTTTAGTCAGTCAAGTTTCCAGCGCTAAAGCCGACTCGATATGGCTTTTTTATAGAATTTTCTCCAATTTTTTTAGTTTCCAGTTTCTAAAACCCATCTTAAGTCAACAGATCGGCGGCTGCGGCGCTGGAAACTCTTCCGAATCGAAAGCGCGCGGCCGCAAAGCGTGTCGAGACGCGATTGCGGACCGAAATTTGGCCCAGAGATGCACAGTATGTCCTACTACTCGAGACTCAGAAAAGGGTAAAGAGAGAAAAAGACGACAAGCATATTTTATCGCGACCTCTGCGTTTAAGTTACATGAAATATAAGTGTATGTTACATGAAATATAAGTGTAGGTTACATGCGATATAAAGGTAATATACTTGAATGTCTCAAGTATCTTACACTTTATACTACATGTAACATGTTTTCATTTTTCTGAGATGGGCCGCTATTGACCTTGCCCAGCACCAGTGCGCTAACAGTGTATTGGTCTTCGAAATTACTCTAGCATAAGAAGGTTAATGTTCGAGTAGAGAGTAAATCGATCACGCCAAACTCAAATATCCTACATTTACCGGTAAACACACACACAGGTATTACAACAACGAAAATTTTAAAAAACCACAAAACAGTGCGCGGAGATCAGGTGGCAGCCTAGAGCTGTCCACAGTCGGCGATGACACAATCCTTCGATGGTTTTCCAGACTGCAATCCTTGACCTTCTACCGCCTTTACGACATCCATACCTTCAACGACGCGGCCGAACACTACGTGCTTACCATCCAGCCATTCCGTCTTGACGGTACACAGGAAGAACTGCGATCCGTTCGTGTTGGGACCAGCATTGGCCATGGAAAGAATTCCTGGTCCAGTGTGACGCTCCTTGAAGTTCTCGTCAGGGAACTTCTCGCCGTAGATCGATTCACCGCCGGTTCCGTTGCCACGGTTGAAGTCACCTCCTTGGATCATGAAGTTGGGGATGATACGAAGGAACTTGCATCCCTTGAAGTGCAGCGGCTTGCCATATTTACCCATACCCTTCTCGCCAGTGCACAACGAGCGGAAGCTCTCGGCCGTCTTCGGCACGATGTTGAAGTAGAGCTCCATGACAATTCGGCCTGAAGCCTTTCCACCGATGGTGATGTCGAAGAAAACCTGTGGACGAGCCATGTTCTCCGGTGCAACTACTCAAACTTGGGTAATTAAACCTATATAATATAGGGCAAATAGACCCCGATAGACTCAAATATGCTACTCTCGGGACCCATACTTTGCAAAATGTTGACTTCTGGCTGGCTAGCGGCTAAACCGCTGTGTGCAAGTGTGGACGCGCCGGAAGTCCACATATTCTACATTAATATAATGTTAAACAATCATTGAAAGGTTAAGAGTTGCGAATTCCGGTCAGAACTGAATCATTCGAGATTTATTCAAATCAACAATCTTAATTTCAAACGTTGTTCTGATACTTCTAAGGTAACTTCTTGAATAATATATTTTAAATCTGACAGCTGCAACTGCCTATCACCAAAAAAAAAGAGATTAGTACTTGAGCGCTCGAAAACTTTCAAAATTCACTAACTCGGAAATCCCATGTTTTGGTATGTTCGCTATTTTGAGAAGAGGAAATTTAAAAAAAAAACGAGTTTGATATTCAAGAAATCGGTGAAATACATCAAATTGATAACCAGCTAGAAGAATGGAGAAAAAAGAAAAAACCACAGAGGACCCACACGAAAAGAAAAGAACAAAAATAGCAGTCGCAGCATTTGAAGAATGTGGTGTAAAGAGGGTCCCGAAGTGATGTCTTGAATTCCTGGGAAACTTTCGACATATTCGAAACACGTTCTCAATTCCGGAAGAAGTTGTCCAGAAATCTGTCCGAATTCTCGGCAGACACTCATTCCCCCGAATTTGCGGCAACTTTCTCCGAAATTCTGAACAAATCGGCTACAATTCTCGTCAAATACTGCGAATCTCGGAATTCTCGACAACTTCTATCAACTTTCTGGACAGCTGCTCGATTGTCGACCGATTCTCGACAATTATTCGTCCGTTTCTGGACAACTAGTTTTACCTGAGGAGGAGGCCACCCTAGATCGCCCACCTCGAGAAGCCACTTTGGCACTCCCCTTTTACGACCTTCCGAGCTAAACAGTGTCAAGATGAGCGATGGTTTTTGACCAATACGCCGGTTCTTCCCTTCATTCTTAGCCACTCTCTTTACTCAGGTCGGCTCGCATACATCGGTGGCAAGTGATGGAAGTTACGAGCCGCGGACAACTCTTCAAGATGGCCAGAAAAAACAGAAAAACGAATGTGAGGTTGGACTGTGCCTTCAACAATACACGAGATTAAGTGCCGTATAGCCTATCTTGCTCAAATTAGCTCGGGCGTAGCCAGTAGTGGCAAAATATGACAGTGATTGAGAGATTTTGACATGGTAAGTCCCGTAAGACTTACCTTGACCGGCTTAGGTAAATGACTCCAGAAGCAATATAGTTTTCATCTCTGTCCGCTGGGCAAGTGACGCACTGTAGAGTGACACACGTGTGGACATATTGGAGCTTTCAAACTTATTGACGTTTTGAATTATTGGGCGGTATAGCCAACAAAGATACGGTATTCCCCTAGTCCGCTCTACAGAGGCTTTTTCTGACAGATCTGCTCACATCATCGATGAATGGCATTATTAAATAAGCTTTGTCGCTTCGCGGGACAGTATGTCCTTGCTGGCTCTCTTGGGCTCTCCGCCATATGTGCGCGTGTGGCCTATAGCCATTAGGGGTCGCTATTTGGCGAGCCAGCGTCTTGGACGTCTTGCGCTAGTAATTCAAAATCAACAAAGCCGAACATACCCCACCATACACACAAAAGCACTTTTTCTAGGGTGTAAACATGGATTAGCAGTACTGCGAGGAATTTCATTCGAAGAGAGCCACTGCCCTTCGCGTTTCGGCTTATCATACAGAACCCATTTCTCATCTCCTATGATCGAGCGATTGAAAAACGCTTCTGTGCTGTGTAGTTTAGGCAATAAGTTGCATTTGATAGATCCGTCATCCTTTTTCCGTTCGAACAGATTATGCGGGAATGGGGCACCTCACTTTCCCAATCTGCTTCAGAGGATTTTGACTGGGTACTCTGACCCTCACAATCCTCGCGGTTTTCACTGCACGGTTTATAGGCCTGGACAGGAACTGTGTGCCAAAGGGTCTAGGGTTGACTTCTTAGCCCTAACGATTTGGACAACACATTCTAGAGACCCAAGAACAGTGTGCTAGGGTTCATAGGAATAACTTTCCAGCCTTTCCAATTTTCACTGATCTTTCTAGCTGCGGTCTCTGCATTTACAAAACATATTCAGTATGGTTTGCTAGATTTAATCGGCCGGCTTCTGCATGACGCGGTCATTCTTCATCTTGACCGAGGTGTGTCGTCATAGTAGTTAGCCCGGTATATTTGCCAGTCAATGGTCTTCGGCCACAAACTGAAAACATTCCATACATCAGTCACTATTTGTTTTTTTCGCAAAGTGCATCTCCGCGACTGAACTTTTTTTTGATGCAGAGAGACTCCTAACCTCTTCTACCCCACCCGCCCAAAACTTTTGTCTTGGTACACTTGGCCCTCTCCTGACAGGGTTTGTAAGCATTTTCAGAGCGTGTTGGACAGGACAATCTAAAGCTTATTTATGAGTTCGCACAATTAGAGGAAGTCGAATTTCCGTCGCCACTCAAAAATGCGCTGGGGGGTAAGCAGGCACCTTCCTCGCGTCAAGCTAGGGCGGATAGCGTATAGGTAGACACGCCACATGACTTCCTGCGCACGGGGTAAACCGCAGACATTTGGTTGGAGAAGTGAATGTAGATTCAACTTTTGCACATCGTTGCGAAAATCTGCGTCATGACTACAATCGTTCTCAAGCAGACAGCCTAGGCTTATCAACAGAAATCGTGCCCAACTTCGGCATCTTGTCCATCTTCTCAAACTCTCAATGAGTGTTTCTTAGAGATCCAAATTTGCTTGAAGTTCCGAGACAAAAACAAAATTCATAGGCTGCGGCGTACGCCGGAACGAGGTTCATGATCCTTCGCGGTTTCGTGTTGTTTTAGCGAATAGCACTTATAGCGTACTCTAGGTCGACGAGAAAGCGTCCCGATTGTGCTAGTATCATGTCCGCCGAAAACTGTTCTGCAACTCTATGAATGATGTCATTGACTGCGAAATTGAATATAAACGCCCTGTTACGGCTCTTTGTCTTACTTGTGTTCTCACATTAGGAGCCGACGTAAATTTGTCAGGTGTACGTACTGCTGTTGTTCCTTTGTTCATGTCTCCGACCTGACAAACATGCATTTCCGGGACTCCATCGGCGCAATCGCAAACGATTAGAAGAGTAGAATGCGGATCTAAATATCAAGAAAGCAAGCTGTAGGGCTGAGATCGTACTTCTAGCGATGAGCGACGCAAATCAATTTTTACCATAAATATCGACTAGAAATCGATCTGCCGATGCAACCTGCTCATCATACGCTTTTTGTTCACAGAGGTTGTGCAGTCCGGAGAGTACAAGTTTTATTGTGAGAAGATGCCGTTTCCGCTTAGACGTAAGCGTACTTCTTCTACGGCTGCACAACCGGTAGTGCCTATTTCGAAGCGTCTATGGTGCACCTGACGAGAGAATCCGCCTCTTGAATTTTCTTGTTTATGAGTGCTCCAATAAAAATAGAAACGCCTTGTCGGAATTTCCGTCTCCAGTCTTTATCTCTGAGACTTCGTCAATCCTATGGAGAGGTGGAGCCACTCGCTCCTTCTCATGGATTCTTGGGGTGAATTTCAATACAACATGATGGCGATCCAAATCGAATGCAAAATCCAATACAGCTCTAGATCTTGGGATGTCCGACACTGGAGTATTTATAGTGAGAAGGTGGTCGAGCAGCAATTTAAAAATTGTCGTCTCCCGCTTTTGCTGCTTGTTGGGAGATATTTGAGTTGATCCGTGCAACGTCAGTTGATGGCAGCGTTGAGTCCTCTTGTAGATTGCTGCAATAATCGGGCCACTGCGCTCACACACTCAGAAAAATGAAGACATGTTACATGTAATATAAAGTGTAAGATACTTGAGACATTCAAGTATATTACCTTTATATCGCATGTAACCTACACTTATATTACATGTAACATACACTGATATTTCATGTAACTTAATTAGAGCTGCAAGTTGAAGCTCAATGCTTCAAGGATTAGAGCTGCAAGCTCCAGGCTACTGCTTCAGGTACGAATCAGCAAGCTTCGGTTCTTTTGAACATCCCAGGAGCTTAAAACTTGCTGCTTCATGACTGAAGCAGCAAGCTTGGATTCCACAGCTTCTTACAAGAAGCAGTGAGCTTAAGCTTGCTTCAAAAATATTGCTTATCGCTCCCTCTATTCCTCCCTCACGACTAAACCGAATCATGAGGAGCGAGAGATCAACGACTCGGCCAGGACGAATGAAGACCCTCACGAATGTCAATCCCATGGGCCTGCGCTCATCGGTAAGGTATGAGACGGCCCGTATGCTAAGCAGGTTTGCAGAAAGTGTTCAGCATGGGCCCTCAGTTGCTAGAGATATTTGAATTATGTTACACTTATACTACATGTAATTTACTTGAGTAGAGATAATTCACATGTAACTTACATTGACGGAGGTGTATTACAAGTATATTGTAAACGTCTCTTATGTTAGAAGTATTATGTTTTCACTATCGAAAACATATTACTTACGACATTTGGCCTGCGAGCGATGGACCGATATATTACATGTAACATACATCTGTCCAGATAATTTGCAAGTAATATACATTGGCCAATTTATATTACATGTATATTAATTCAGACCTTCTATGTTACATGTAATATGTTTTCATTTTTCTGAGCAGGTCTACGAGGTCCAAATTCGCTGCACTGAGTAGAACCATTAGCCCACTGCTGTTGATTTTTGATCAAGTCCCATCTTCGCACTGACGTCAATCTCCACAACACCAGCACATACTCAGGCAAACCATCGCTCCGAGCGGTGCCGGAGAGCTACTCGAGCGGCGCTGCCTCTCCGCTCCGAGCGAAAATTAGCCATCTACTCGGGCCACAGCAGCCGCTCTCCGGGCCACAGCAGTATCGCTCGGAGCGATCTTCGGTCCCAACTGGCACTGCGGTCTCTGTTCGGGCGATTTTCAAAAATTTCCTAATTGCTATTTTTTCTTTATTTCCGCCTCTTCTGGAGAGGATTAAGCCTTTAGGAGGATAAGGTACCTGTTACAGCCTGCGGGCCAGGAGGTTAATCCTGCCACAGCCCGCAACAAGGATCACCATCCCAGCATGGTCCGCAATGAGAGGAAGCCTTCCGCACCGCGGGCCATGAGGGATCCCTCGGCCGCCAAAAATTGTCATCCTGAGAGTGATCCGAGGTCACCTCTTAAGAGTGGCCTCGAAAGGCCAACTACCCGTCTACACGAGGCGAGCTGCCTTTTATACCCGCAGGATTGGTTGTTCTTTGAGTGATAACGTGGCTCGCACGGTATCACTCAAAGAACAACCAATCCCCCGTCTCTCAATCTCTGGCGATGGCACCGCTGTGGCTCCGAGAGCGACCGAGGGGCGAACTGGCACCGGACAGGGACCGCGGTGCCAGTTGGCCCCTCGGCCGCTGTCCGGGCGATGACGTCATAATTGGGAGGAGCCGGTCCCGCTCGGAGCGATGGTTTGCCTGAGTATGCAAGGTATTCTGGCTAGAAAGTATTCAGTTCCTCATGGAACGCTTGTTTCCCTTTGTCTTCGGTGGATTAAAAGGACGCATATAGCGCTCACTATCCACTATACTTAGTATTCAAATCACTCCTTTTCGGATATCCGACCGGATATCCGAGATTCGGATAATCCGATATCCGAAAGTTCGAAAATACGTATTATCTGAAACGAACCAATATCCGGGAAATTAAACTTCGGCGTTATCTGAATCGAACCATTATCCGAAGGGTAAAATTTCGGATAAAATCGGATAAGTTTTGGATAAAATCGGATAAAACTCGGCCACGCCCATTTTTGCTTACCGCCTTCTATTTAGTACATTAACCCAGGATTTTCCTCCTCCTTCCGAAATTGGAAGAGTCGTTGCGGCGCCGAAAGGTGGGCGTGGCCAAGTGATATGACCAAGTGGCTAGTTATTCAGTGTGGAAGTATTTTTAATAGTCTTCGCATAATTTTTACTTGCTAGTTGCCCTGAAGAACCTGTGTATTAGATAATACTGTGCCTCCCAACGACGATGAAGTAGTTGAGGATATGTTGTCATATTTTTATTAATATACATATATAAAGCATGAATTTTGTATGTTAAAATGCTGCAAATGCAATGAGGTATTACTGTTTGCTCAATTATGGATGTTTTCAAGAGCTTGACATGAATACCTGATTTATTTTTCACCGTTTTGCCTCAACTTTGTTCCGAAAATATCCGAAGTTATCCGAAATTATCCGACCGGATATCCGTATCCGGATCATTGGAAAAATGGCATTATCTGAATCGATCCATTATCCAAAAATTTGAAAAAGCGCATTATCTGAGTCAAACCAATATCCGGAAAATTTGAATCGGCATTATCCGAATCGATCCATTATCCGAAAAATTATCTTCGAATAACAAGTATACTATCCACAGTTTGAGTCCTTTACGATCCAGTAGTCGTGAAGATGAAATCCTATTCGACGTTGAGCCAAACTCCTCGATCATACCATTCAAGTCCACATTTGCATCTATCGCGCAACCTCCCACTCTTCTTTCATCAGCTTATCCGCAATAGGTAATATACTCTTCGAGGTCAAATACGGGTCTAATCCTGAGGCGAGTTAAATGGAAAGCACCAAAGGGTCTGGATAGTGCAGTCTGCCATGAGAACGGGAAAACATCTACACTGGCTCGACCTGGGCTTGTGCTCGGCTCATCAACGGCTTTTCCGTTGCTCCACATACTTTCATTGATCAAATTTTGTAGTAAACAGTTCAATTTTTCAGTGATCGCAATACGTAGCTATCCATACACAACTGACAAGACTACGTAGTCTGATTGGTTGTGTCTATTCGTTCCATTATGCTGAGGTATTTGCAACGGAGTAACGGAGGTTATTCCTATAGGCGAGCATGATTTTTGATACTGCGCTGTTTCAAACCTCTATACAGCGGTGTTATGTATCTTTGTGTGATCCGCTGTTGTTCGACTAGCATTCAGTTTGTATCCTTGCCTGTGCAGTTAAACTACATTTTTTCTAAATTTTAGATGTTTCGAATCATTCTCAAAACACACCTTCGTTTGCTTTCAGTCGACTTCTAGGAATATTTTTATTCTTTTGCAATTTAATCGTAGTACAACTTCATGGCAGCGAACCGATTTATCGATTCTCTCGAAGTGCTACATTTTTTTTTGTGGGCACTCAGCCTGAGCGGTCATCTCCAATCGCCTCGCAGTCTTTTTCTCTAGCAGATTACTCAATACCGATGTAATAAACGCCGGTTGCTTGCTTTCCGCGGTTTTGCCATCCCCTCGAAAACGAGTACAGCCACAATGGTGTAAACTAAAAAACGAGAGCCTTACTGGTGAAGCACAAGTCAGACATTGACAGGGAGTCTTACCGTTCTTGAATATTATTCTCCCATAAAGCTATAGCGGATACCTTGTTCATTTTAGAGACGATAAATGGGTTAATCCATTTAATGAAAGGACATGGGAAATCCTGGGACACCCAGGATTCTCTCATGTCTTGAAGACAGTATTCGCGATGAATTTTGTTTGCGTGTTTTAACAGTGAAATGCTACGCTGGGAGGAGATTAGCGGGGTAGCGTAGAAGTAAGCACCCAAAACGGGTCAGCATTCTCCAAAATTGAATGCGAAGTGGCCAGTCCGAAAAGCCGACCTGCCCTTCTTGATACGAGTTTCCGAGGACGTGAACGGTTGGGATGACAACTGGCTAAGACGGCCGCTCCGCCCATTTGGATCAATATCAGGGGCAATCATGACCTCCTTCACAGGCGGCTGGCTGCACGCTTCATCCTTGTCCTCTGCTTCTTTGGTTCTGGTTCACATTATTTTTGGGGTCGCTCTCGAGAGTTGTCATCATTCTCGTTTGTTTCACGAGCCATGACAGCAATCTCAGCTGATGAAGCTTACGTTTCAACTTGTCCATACTGCTTCCCTTGCGTCTCATCTCGTCCTGCCCTAAAAATCCTTCGCAACGACTGGAAACACAAGCTCAACCATTTCGAGCGTTTCTTGTTGTTTCTCCCACTGCATGTTCCAACCTTTGGTTTTCGGTGGAAACTCGGGAACGGAAATTCACGTGCACACTGCCTGTAAGTCATTGTGTTCTTAACTATGCCACAAAAGCCGAAATCCGGCAATAACGATATCGCTGCACTTTGGGCAGCGTTGGCGATTCCATCGGAGAGGGTTCGCAGTTTTCTTCTGAGAGCTGATAAGCGCGCACTCTCTATGACTACATATACGACTACATATAAGCTCTGATACATCCCTAGTGACCTGTTGATTTCGATTATCACCAGCAGCGGAGCGGTGGGCCTCGGTGAAATATAACTAGTGATAATGAGGTTTCGACGAGAAAGCCACCGCTCCGCGCTGTGAGAGCCGAAAACATGAGTTCACTTAGGATGAAACAGAGTATACATGTGAGAGTGGACTCTCCGCGCAGCTCCAAAGATTACGATAAGTAACTTTTTTTCTTGCTGGTAGGGAACCTTTAACAATTACCGCTCTTATCGAAGAAGATTCTCTTTTACCTTACAGGAGAATACGGCCATAAAGGCACGGAATATTTTTACTGTGATGAATAGACGGGACTGCGACGGCATATCGCCGCCCGCTATTGAAACCCCGTTGGTGTGCGATGTCGTCAAGACCACACGGCCAGCGGCCTGATATATGCGTCAGACTAAATCAAATGCTAGTTTTTCGCTTACGTCAAAAATGTTCGGCGCCCGGAGTGAAAGCCTTAGCATGTGGCTACTGAAAACTCGGGTAATCCCTCGCTAGCGTTGGCGTTTGCCGAACAGCTACTGGCTAACCCACGACACGCTATCCATCCGCTCCCTCAACTTTTCAGACCGCCTATATTGCAGTCTCTATGTACGATTATCTTCAATCTTGTACATTTAGCGTTTCTACCCTAACAACCTGTTCGACAGAGCAGGATTGTTTCTTTCCTGTCGAAATAGGTTGTCGGGGTAGAAGCTTTGTTGCGGTCGACGTTTTGACATCGTCATCCTTAGGGCCTAGTCTTCTATCACAGGCAATCTGCCCTGTTCTATGCCCCCGATCAGACAATATTTTTCTGGCTTCTTCTGTGCCGTTTCAGTGCGCGGATCAACCACTTGTGATGCTTAAGCCTCCAAGACGGCAATTCCGTGCAAGGCCGGTCACAATAAGGATTCCACCCTAACGGCCTATTAAGCACAAAAGTAAGAACGGCCCATATGATATGCATTTTCGCGATATACGACGTTAGCTCGAGGGGGTGGCTGAGCTGCTAGCCGAGCGTAATGTAGTGGCTCACCGCCATTGTATCGGGCAGCCCTGACGTTTGCGTTTTCGAATCCCGAATCATCGGGCGATGAATTTCAATTGATCGAATCTTCAGGGAGCTAGTGTCTTCCAGGAGAGAGCTTCGAAGTAAGACTTGAGTGAAGGACTAGCGTCTAGGCGATAAATGTCATTTTTTGCTGGACTATTTGGACGTTCCTCAACCAGCTGTTACCGTTCGTCGCACAGATATTATAGATTTTCGCGAAAATTCTCTTCGCCCAATGGGTTCGGCGGGAAGAATTGTAGCGACCTGGGCGAAAAACTCAATTTTGACATATAAACACCAGACTAGCCGATAGTTGGTTCTGGAAAATTACCGCATGACCAAAAAGGAAATTAAATCTTTAAGGTTATACTTCTGCGGTCTGGAAGAAATCTGCCAAGGGGTACATTGACATGTTACTGAATATTTCTTCTGGTACCTTTGCAGTCTTCTTAGAACCACCACATGCCGACTCTCCACTTGCGCCATGCACCGAGATGAAGAATTAGATATACAAGATTACCACTTTGTCTACGTCAGTCAACATCAATCCACGTGTGCGCGCACGCGGACCGTTCATTGACCATATTACACAAAATTTGTACAGGCCATAAAACGGCCAATGTCTCACCGTCGACTGCGTACCAGGCGCTGCGCGACCGCACGCGCGTTGGATGGAGAAGGGTTTTGACCGCCACGCGGCGGTCAAAACCCGTCTGCTTCCAACGCGCGTGCGGTCGCGCAGCGCGTGGTACGCAGTCGACGGTGAGACATTGGCCGTTTTATGGCCTGTAACTGACTATGAGTGTGCCAACCTGACTCCTCGGAAATGAACTGAATCTTTTGATGAATATATTCCAGCTACAGTCATTCAAAGAAGGAGAAGAATGTAACGCCACGCTGCCATAGAAACTATTCTTGCAAATGGAATGGTTTATCATCTACGGTGGAGACGCGGAGAATGTTCTCTATTACGATTGCAAGTGAGTACTACAGAAAACCCGACGGTAATACCGGCGCAGGTTATTTGACGTGTGCTTGGTTCACAAATTACTACATAACCGATAGCAATCGAAATCAACAACGTATTCGAGATAGTTCTATCACGAACAAGAGGAGGTTGCTTTGGAATTGCATTCAAAGGTAGGCTTTGCGATTAAACCGCTTTTCGAGCTCTTTTTATGAGAATGTAGATTTGATCATCACAAAAGTAAAAATAAGTGAAAAAACCAAACAATGAATACCGGCTAGTCACTGGTGTCGGCCAGATCCCTAACTAAGAAGATTTTCTTAAATGCTTGTTTATCTGCCTTTTATTTTGCTGTTGAACGCAGTGGTCGCAATGAAAAAAAGGTGTGGAACAAACCAGGGAAATCAGTTAGATGCGCAAAAGGCTAAAAGACCGCGAAGATTACGCGCCTGGAAATTAGCTATAATTAGAGTTACAGGCCATAAAACGGCCAAAGTCTCACCGTCGACTGCGTACCACGCGCTGCGCGCCCGCACGCGCGTTGGAAGCAGGAGAGTTTTGGCCGCCGCGCTACGAGTTCCGGCCGCCGCGCGACGTTTCGGCCTCCGCGCGGCGGCCGAAACTCGTCGCGCGGCGGCCAAAACTTGTCTGCTTCCGACGCGCGTGCGGTCGCGCAGCGCGTGGTACGCAGTCGAGACTTTGGCCGTTTTATGGCCTGTAGTAGGATAATATAGGATAATAAGTTTCCTATTCGTGCGCACGTGCTCAGACCCACCCAAAAAGATGGCAGTCTCATGCTGAGCAGTCAAAAATCATAGTTGTCACAGCCAGAAATAAGTGCAAACTTAACCAATAAAAACAACTGAAAAATGGAAACAAGGCCTTCACTCAATGCTTAACTCGACGAGGACAGAAACATTCGAGCAGCTCCTAGCGAAGTGTGTTGTTCATTGATTGAATTCCGATTTCAAGACAGCCGATGTTATTGATCATTCATGCCGATGGTGTGGAGTAGGTTCGTTCACCATCGAAAGACAAGAATGTTTTTCCGAATTTTTCTTATAGGGCCCACTACTCCGAATCCAGAAAAAGGCTTAGAGCAGAAAAGAAGACAATCATATTTTATTCCGACCACCGTCGTTATTAACTTTGTCAGTATTCTTCATAGTCAGTATTTGTCCCGGAACGTTTCTTCTGTAACTTTTCACTTATTTTCGCATTTGTGAAGGTCCAATCCACGTTCTCATGAGGATAGTACAACAACTATCTTTATCGCGAAACCTGCCTTTTATTGCCCAAAACCAGGGGTCATATTCGCCAATAACCCGCCGGGTACCCGCCGGGTAGTCGAAGGGTAAATGAGGTGAAATTTCAGTACAAAACGCGCGCTCCACGGCCACCTCTCGCCTCCCTTGGCTTCCCTCGCGACTGCCGGAATTTTTCGAATAGCATAGCTGAAAAATGGCCGCTTCGCGATGGAATCTTTATCTTTTTGCAGTGATATCGATACGTAACACAGTTTGCATTTCCATCTTACATGGTGTAAGATGGGTTGATCTGCTCGTTTGCCGCGCGCGGTATCATCCCTTCCGCTTCCCTTCGACTACCCTCGACGGGTTGTTGGCGAATACGACCCCAGTATGCGTGCTAGATTTTTTACTTATCGTGCAGGAAGTGCTTATCTAAAGCTCACAAACAGTATATCAGCACAGAAGACACAAAGCCAGTTTGAGCTGCATGCTGGGAAATCATTACTCACCAGTGAGACGTCAAAGTAGTTCATTATGGTTCCTATATCTTCTTTTTATCTACTTTTTGACCTTTTTTGACACAGTTCATACAGTATGCATGTTTGCTTCTTCATTTCTATTCATAGTAGTATGCCATTTCGACCATTGTTATTTACGTTTGCCTTATGTAGACGTACATAAATATAAACATACCGAAAATTTTGGAAATTTTTCAACTCAACTATACGGAAATCCTATTATCCAAATGTTGGGGATGATCGAATGAAGGTCGCTTATAATTAGGCTGGGCCGCCTGAGAAGCTTCAATCGCCCATTATTCCACTGTCCAACCCAGCCGCCCACCCAAATAGCGGTTTCTTCAAACTTTGCACGAACAGGCACTTAGACGAGACGAAGCTCCTCTCTTTGACGTGACTGTGCTTCACAAACATCTATTGCGGCCGTTGGAGAGGAAAATTATGGAGGCGAGGAAAATTCAACGCGTTCAACCACAGATGAACGTTAAGGAGGAATTGAATGAGCATTTAGGACTGATAATGTGACAGCGCGTCGCCCGCTCTTGACCCTTTCCATCTCTGGGGTACTTCTTAGCTTACTTGCACATACAAGGCGTGGGTTTTCTACTCTTCCGCTCCTTATCATCCATTCACCTCAAATCGCTCTAGGTTTCGTTCGCCTTATCTGGAGTCCGGCCAGTCACTTCATCAGTTTATGGTATGTGCTTGAGATTCTGCTATTCTGACTTCCTAGATAGCGCCATCTATTGTAATATATTTTTAAGGTCTGAAGATGGCATTATTGCCGAAAGCTCGTCAATAAGGAGTGAAGGGAAGAGTCTCAAAACAACATTCGAAATCTGTAGAGAATGAGGTTCAGGGACAGCAGAATTTTGACCCATTATTCAGCTACACTTTTCTTCAAAACTTTTACTATCTATCAGACCAACAAAGTGATTCAATTAATGCTAGTCAGAGAATTTTCCTCTGTCTATCTCTAACATTTCGATAAAGTGTGGTATGAGAATTTTTTTTTCGGAAAAGCAACTCTACTCCTATCCAAGGCCGTTCATAGCTACTCGAAAAACTCTACCTGTTCCGATTTTGGTATCAAAATGTAGAGAGTGTTTTGGGCACAGGAGATCTTGAATGCCTCTCTTCGTCTTCCTATCTATCGAGGCTTTTCAAATTCATAGAACATTATAACCGCCTGAAGGCCAGGTTATAGCTCCAAAGAGGCTCACGGAACTGTCATTGGGACGAATTTTGCTATTTTTGTTTTTTTTTAGAAATCACACTTTCTATCATATCCTCACTATCCAAAGACCTAAGGGCAGCAAACTTTATAGTTACATAAGCTCCATAAGCACTATGCTGCCTAATGATTATCTGTTCGTCAATATTGACCTTTTTCTTCGGGAACTGTTTGTTCGAGGGTCGCTCCCGGGTGGCCCTAATCTACCCCAGGTATACAAATGTCTCCCGGGTGACCCAAGTCTACCTCGGGTGACGCGATTCTCATCCGAGCAAGCTCAATCAACTCTGGGTGACCCCAGTTCTTTTCTCGTGACCAGAGTTTGCTCCGAATGATCCTTCTATCTCCAGTGACGTTTCAGAGTCCAAAAAACCTGCAGAATGATCTAATGGAATCACTGTAGAAACCCGATTTGGCGCCTGCTGGTGCCCACTCCGGAGTCAGTTAGATACCTATTGTTACCGAACGATACAAAAAAGGAATCAACACTACACTCGTCATTAACCTCCAATAAGTAACAATAGTTCGTTCATATTTGACGTTATACAAAAATGATAATAATTCATGTTGAACAAAAAGGACAATAACTACCGGTGGCAAGCACTCGTCATTGCCAGCAATAACTGAGAATTTAACAACAAACAACCTATCATGACCTCACAATGAGCAACACCACCGGCCGCAGACACACATAAGTGACAGGAAATATTCTTTGAAAAACTGATCGGGAGCTATCAATTCTTTTCTTCACTTACACACCATTAAAAACTTTTCTGTCAGACTGTAGTAGCTGGGTGCTGCTGCGGACACGATTGATCAAGTAAGGTTCATTTCTAACAGACAGTCTTATTTATACTCGACTTTATCCTTTATCATTATACTCTGATCTGGATCACTTCTTCCTTTCGCTGTTGATAGTGCGGTTGAGGCACTATACTCCGGGCCGAGCAGGTTGACCTTCTTCTTCTTCTTCGACGTCTTGTCTTCTTGTTGGATGACATGTGATGTTTTCTTGATCGATAGTGCAAGAGCAGTGGAAACCGTGTTGATATGGTGGATCTCCGTTGACGAAGCCAACGCGTGAGTTTGAGTTGGGTCGTTTTCTGATGTGGAGACTGTTCGACACGAAGGGAACGTGTGAGCTTGGATTTCCTCGCCGGTGGAGGTGGACGTAAGGCTTGAATGGGTGAGGAACGTGCGAGTTGGGTTTTGCTCGCCGTTGGAGGTAGGGAAAGGGTTTGGGTGGGAGAGGAGTGTTTGAGCTGGAATTCGCTTGTCGTTGGAAGTGGCGAAGGGTGTTTCGATTGGGGAGGAACGTGCGAGTTGGGGTTCGCTCGCTGTTGGAGGTGGGTGAGGTGCAGGGGAGGTGAATAGGCGTGAGATGTCCAACGCTGTTGGGGCTCCGACCTCCTCAGAACTTAATTTGCGTTGAATCTGTTTATGACCGTGGACTGTGTCCAGTTGAAGACGAGGCTGAATCACTGTTGCCTTTGCATGACTGTTGACTGTCTGATTTCCATAATTAAGATTTCCATTTTTGTTCAAGCGAGGGCGCAGATTATAACGTGGCCCCTGTGATCCTTCTTTATTTTCGTTATTGCAAGTTTCTTTTGGAAAGTTTCTATCGGTGGCATCCGTATTCAAGTCTCCTAGTTCCAACGGAATTAGTAGATTCACTGGACGGCGGATGGTGCGACCACTGGGTATTTTCAGTTCGACTTCGCGTATCATTTCATTATGTGAATAAAATACTTTGGTGATCCTTCCTAATTTCCAGGAATTGCGGGGCATCACTGCTTTGGATACTAGCACTACTGTACCTTCAGTAGGAAATTTGTTGGTACCGCGTTTATTGTTAATATCAAGTTTGTGTTTCTCTCTTAGACTGGTCAAATAGTCTTCGTGCCAAATATTCCAGAAGCGTACCGTCAGTTGGTGACTTGTCTTGAGAGCGTCTTCTGCTTGTTTTCGATTTCTTATCACAGCAACTTCGTTTGGTGGGTAGTAATCTGAGTCACGTTCAGCTTCATCGGAACTGATATTCTCGAATGGATACGTGATGATTATGTCGCGTTGCATGAAGTCTATTGGGCGTAGAATAGGCGTGTCTTTCCATTTTTCTTCCTGATATGTGAGCGGCCTACTCTTAAGACTTCCCTCAATTTCCACCGAGAGTGTTTCCAAAGCTTCTTGTGTCGGCACGGTGCGGTGTATTGTCTTGTATAGGCTGTGTTTGATTTACTTGATCAGTCTTTCATAAAGAGCTGCCTGCCACGGAGCGTAGGGCGTGATTGTTTTCCAAGTAATGCCTTTCGTGGCCATTGCTTGCTTTAGCGAAATGTCGTGAATCACATGAGAAACTGCGTCTTGAAGGATTTGGTCTCCTAACATGAAGTTCGGTGCATTATCTGACGTTATGCTGGATGGCATCCCACTTCTAGCAAAAAATCGACGAAGTGTGAGTAGAAGATGATACGTCGTCATGTCCTGGACCAGTTCTATGTGAGTGAGTCTTGTTGTTGCGCAGGTGATGATGATGCCGTAGACCTTCGTTGTTTCCTCATTTGTTTCCTCATTTTTGCTGATAGAGGTCCGAAGTAGTCTATCCCGACATGTTTAAATGGATTCGATCTTTGCACTCGTCGGCTTGGAAGGTCGTCCATTTCTGGGTATTTGTAAGGACGATTGTTCATTCTTTGGCACGACACGCATCGTGCGATGAGGTTACGAACCATCTTTCTTAGTTTTGGGATCCAAAACCGTTCTCTTACACGTGACATTGTTTGCCTGGTTCCGCAGTGCAGTGCAGAATGTGCGTATTTCACAATCATATGTGCCAGGTGTGACTTGGATGCGATCAGGAATGGATGCTTAGCATTGATTGGAAGACTGGCATTTCCCAGACGGCCTTGACACCGAAGAAGTCTTTTTTTATCTTCCTTGAGCTTCAGTTGCTTGAGTGAAGCCTGTCTTGCTGTTCAAAGGTAGATCTTCTGGTGATTTCGAACTATTACATGCAAAGCCATTTCAAGTTCTGTTGCCGTTATGTATGGAAAAGAAGTTCCATAGAGTGTAGTTCGGGAATGCCTTCTTCGACGTTCTTGAATCGTGGCCATTGCTTGCGCTTTAGCGAAATGTCGTGAATCACATGAGAAACTGCGTCTTGAAGTTGATTTGGTCTCCTTAACATGAAGTTCGGTGCATTACTCTGGACGTTATGCTGGATGGTGCATCCCTCTTCTGGCAAAAAATCGACGAAGTCCCGAGTAGAAGATGATACGTCGTCATGTCCTGGACCAGTTCTATGTGAGAGTGAGTCTTGTTGTTGCGCAGGTGATGATGATGCCGTAGACCTTCGTTGTTTCCTCTAACTTTCGTTTTGCTGATAGAGGTCCGAAGTAGTCTATCCCGACATGTTTTAAATGGATTCGATCTTTTGCACTCGTCGGCTTGGAAGGTCTCGTCCATTTCTGGGTATTTGTCAAGGACGATTGTTCATTCTTTGGCACGACACGCATCGTGCGATGAGGTTACAGAACCATCTTTCTTAGTTTTGGGATCCGAAAACCGTTCTCTTACACGTGACATTGTTTGCCTGGTTCCGCAGTGCAGTGCCCAGAATGTGCGTATTTCACAATCATATGTGCTTACAGGTGTGACTTTGGATGCGATCAGGAATGGATGCTTAGCATTGATTGGAAGACTGGCATTTCCCAGACGGCCTTGACACCGAAGAAGTCTTTTTTTATCTTCCTTGAGCTTCAGTTGCTTGAGTGAAGCCTGTCTTGCTGTTCAAAGGTAGATCTTTTCTGGTTGATTACTCGAACTATTACATGCCAAAGCCATTTCAAGTTCTGTTGCCGTTATGTATGGAAAAGAAGTTCCATAGAGTGTAGTTCGGGAATGCCTTCTTCGACGTTCTTGAATCGTGGCCATTGCTTGCTTTAGCGAAATGTCGTGAATCACATGAGAAACTGCGTCTTGAAGGATTTGGTCTCCTAACATGAAGTTCGGTGCATTATCTGACGTTATGCTGGATGGTATCCCTCTTCTAGCAAAAAATCGACGAAGTGCGAGTAGAAGATGATACGTCGTCATGTCCTGGACCAGTTCTATGTGAGTGAGTCTTGTTGTTGCGCAGGTGATGATGATGCCGTAGACCTTCGTTGTTTCCTCATTTCGTTTAGCTGATAGAGGTCCGAAGTAGTCTATCCCGACATGTTTAAATGGATTCGATCTTTGCACTCGTCGGCTTGGAAGGTCGTCCATTTCTGGGTATTTGTAAGGACGATTGTTCATTCTTTGGCACGGCACGCATCGTGCGATGAGGTTACGAACCATCTTTCTTAGTTTTGGGATCCAAAACCGTTCTCTTACACGTGACATTGTTTGCCTGGTTCCGCAGTGCAGTGCAGAATGTGCGTATTTCACAATCATATGTGCCAGGTGTGACTTGGATGCGATCAGGAATGGATGCTTAGCATTGATTGGAAGACTGGCATTTCCCAGACGGCCTTGACACCGAAGAAGTCTTTTTTTATCTTCCTTGAGCTTCAGTTGCTTGAGTGAAGTCTGTCTTGCTGTTCAAAGGTAGATCTTCTGGTGATTTCGAACTATTACATGCAAAGCCATTTCAAGTTCTGTTGCCGTTATGTATGGAAAAGAAGTTCCATAAAGTGTAGTTCGGGAAGGCCTTCTTCGACGTTCTTGAATTTCTTTTCTCGGTCGTAGAGTTAGCTGTTTGATGAAGCGTAGAACATATGCCACAACTTTTTGGCAAAGTATTAGGTCGTTGTGACGGTTCCAGTCAAGTAGCTCGGACGGGATGCTCTTCGATGTAGTTGTTAGGATGTATGCTTGTTCACTACATTCTGGCGGAAGGGCGAACAGTCGACAATTCCTTTGGACAATTTTCTTTAGCTCCTCGTATGAAAGACGCTCCGGTCCACCAGAAGTGGTTTTTGAAGCCCGTTTTGTTTAATCCCTTTGTGGCACAGTCCGCGGGATTATCGGTGGCGTTGACATAACCAAATAGAACGGGTGTTTCGATTTCATCTACAAGCTTCCTTATTTCTCGAACTCGGTTCTTCACTAGGACTCCGACAGTCCTGTCCACGGAATTGGTCGATATTCATTTTAGTGTAATTTCGGAATCCGAAAGAACGATAATTTCTTCCAGCTTTGCTTGATCCTGTACCGCTTTGTACACCGAATATGCTAATCGCATTGCCATGGTGAGTGCGTTTAGTTCAAGTTTGGGTATTGTTGGGTTTAGCTTTATCGACGGCAACTTGGATTTTCCGATTATCAAGTGTGATCCGTGTTCGGAAACCATATAAGCACAGGCTGCCATTGCGTTTTGGCTAGCGTCGGAGAATAGCACGAGTCGTGTGGAGGTGTTGATCTGTGTGACTTTTCTGGATATCTGACATTGGAACTCGTCAGAACTTTCTATGATATTTCTCCATTGTGTTTCGTGTTCCTGTGATAGCTTCATGTCCCAGTCGTACTTGCACTTCCACAACTGTTATAGGAATTGTTTCCCTATCAGCGTGATTGGAGTGAGCCATCCCAGTGGATCGTAAATGGCCGCTACTTGTTCGGAAACAGAACGCTTGGTGATTTCCTTCTTCAATGGATACTTGCATGTCAAGAAGAACTTGTCTTTATTGGAATCCCACGTAATCCCTAGGATTTTCTGGGTGGGGTTTTTGCTCAAATCCTTTTCAGCTATTTGTGCTTGTAGATGTTTGTCGTTGGTGAGAAATTCTCTGAGGTTCATATTCATGTTGTCGAAAATTGCCTTCGATTCCTTATATAGTTTAATCGCCTCTTCCGTTGATTCGGAGGTTATCGCTAAGTTGTCCACATATGTATTGCTGTCGATTTTGTGAGCGATTCGTGGATTAGAAGAGTGGTGTTGTAGGTGGTACTTGATCGTTCCTGCCAGTAGGAATGGCGAGCAGATGAGACCAAATGTTACTCTGTTGAAGCGGTAGACCACCATGTTGTTGGGCACAAGTGGTTGTTCAGGATCTCGTAACCATAGAAAACGAGTTGCGTCTCTGTCCTTCTGGTGAAGTCTGATATGCAAGAAGGCCTTTTCCACATCGCTAGTTATGGTAACATTGCCAATTCTAATTCGAAGTAGGATGTCACACAATTTGGGAATCATGACTGGTCCACGGTATAGCACTTCGTTGAGCGACGGTAAACTCTTCAGATGGGCTGACGCGTCAAATACGATTCTTAGTTTGGTCGTGTGCTTGTGTGGCGTTTAAACGGCGTGGTGTGATAGGTAATGGACGACATCGCCATCCGGGGCCTTGGTTTCGTCTACTTCTTCTATGACACCTTGATCACGTTAATTCTGTATCGTTTCCATATATTGTTGAAGCACTGCTGGATTATTTCTCAGCTTTGTAATCGTTGCCTTAAGACGACGTACGGCAAGTCCTTTGTTATCCGGTATTTTCTCGCATCACTTTTTCCATGTTAGTCGCACGTGATAACCGTCAGCTTTCCTCTCGACCGTTTGTTCGAACGATTTCCAAACTGCGATATCGGCTAAACGACGTTCTTCGGCTATTGGACCTGAGAATTCTTCAACTCCGGATGTTTCGAACCTGCGGAAGTCTTCCCATGTCTGTGGGTTCTCTTCTGAATGTGACAGTACGCTTGTGATTTGAGGTTTGTTGTTTTGGTTGCTATTGCTTACGTGATTTGTGTTGAGCCCTGCAACCAAGTATCCTAGTTTTGAAGCAATGAGTTTCAATCCTGATGGAAGTGTGTGTTGAGGTGCGAGTCCGCAATTAAGCAGTGAGAACAAATCGGTGCATCCTAGAAGAATTTGGGGACGAATATCCTTTGATGTGTGTTTTATAGACAGTTGAATGTCATTGTCACAGATAAAGCGTTTGTCCTCGATGCAGAGGCCGCTGCGCTCCAGTGATTCCGTGAGTTCGTCGATTCTTGTCACTGTGAAATGGTGAGGTGCACCGTTGGCATCCCACATTTGAAGGGAAGTTATTCCACATTTCTTCACCATTGGCGTGTGCGAGCCGAATGTGGTGATTGTTAGGTGACAGGATTCGATGTCCTTTAGCTGTAGTCTCTCAGCTAAATCGTTGCTGATGAACGAACGGTCAGCTCCTGTGTCGAGCATCACGTAGTCTGGCTCCAGTATTTGGGACTTTGGGTTAAAGGCAGTGGTCGCGATCAAATATGCTTGTCGTCTTTTTCTCTCCAAATCCTTTCCTGGGTCTCGAGTAGTAGGACCTATAAGAGAAAATCGCGAAAAAACCACTGTTTTGGGCCGAATTTGAAGCCTGAACTTTCTTGTCTTTTGATGGTGGACGAGCCCTCTCCACATCATCGGCATCGATGACCTCTTATATTAAAAACATCAGCTAGCTTGAAATTGAATGTCAATCAATGAACCTTCGAATTTATGTGTGTATCTAGTCAAAAACATTGACTGAAGTGATGCTTTCATTATTCAACCGTTTTTACTCGTTAAATTCGCATTTATTTCGTCCTCTGAATGTCGATGATTTTTGACTGCTCGGCATGAGACTGCGATCTGTTTCGTCATCGCTGTGCACGTGTGCACGAACTAGCTTCTTTGGGCCCTAGAAACTCTATTTGTAGACCGTTTTTCACCGCGCTACCTTCATAGTTTTTCAGCTGTTTTTGATCTAAGCTGATTTTTGTAGTTTTTTCGATAACGTTTTTCATCGTGACCACTGCCTTTAAGCACTTGGGCTTGCCCTGCTAGGATGAAAACGTTGGTGTTGTTGACGGACTGCAAGATTGTTTCACTGTCTGCCTCATTGCAATTTCTGTTCGAGGAAGTAGTGTTTATCTTCACATACTTTGTTGGTGTTGGCTGCGTAGTTTTTGTGTCCTTATTCGCTGCCGTTGCTTGAGTTGGCAGTTCTGATGTATTTCCTGAGTCGAAAAGTTTTTTGCAAATCGATGTGTGATGGCCAACTTGTTTGCAAATTCGACAAGCTCCTTTGGAACACTGCATTGAAATGTGGTCGCTGTTTCCACAATTTTGACATAGTTTCTTGCGTTTCATAGTGTTGATTCGTTGTTCGAGTGTGGATACTGCTCTGCAGTACTTTGGTTGATGCCCTTGTCTCTCGCAGTAGAAGCATGGTCGATGGACTGTTTGTGCTTTTATGGAGTCATTGTTTTCCGGAGGTTTCATTTGTTCTTGCCTTCGAATATTGCTGGTTGGGTATTGTTATAGCTGGTGGGTTATCCTTAGTTCGGATTTCACGTACTCCTTTGCTGCTGATAGCAATGTTGAAGTGTTCCAGTTGTTTTCTTCTTCAAGTCTTGCCTTCTGCCGTAGGATATGCCTCTGGACGTCCACTGCAAATTTGCTCAAAAGCTGTCTTTGAAGAAACGCATTGTCAACATGTTCTCCCTTGAGCTTCAATTGCGACACTATGGAGCAGAGTTGTTCACCGAGAGTTTCTTGATCTTCCAAGTGACTACTGCGTGCTCGTATCATGCGAAGTTTGCTAAGAAGACGATCCAGTAATGCCTGCTTGTCTCCGTATTTCTCCTTTAGATGGGCGATTACTAGATCATACGTGTGTCCCGATATTTCGAATTGTTTCACTGATTCCTTTCCTTCTCCTTGAAGAGAGTCAAGATGATAGTTGAGCTTGTAGATATTGTCGATGGTTTTTGAATGGACAGTATGATCGTAGGCTGTCCAAAACGCTTCGCATTCCGCTGATTTACCAGTGAACTTGGGAATTGGTATTGGTGCCAGTTTCGCTATCATGGGTTCCGAACCAAGAGAGCTACCACTGTTCCCTACATAATCGTTTTCTTCACTAATTTTCATCAATGCCGATAGTGCTTTCTGAGCTTCATCCAGGACTCCTTGTGCCATTTCCAAGGTAGATTCCACTTGCGACAGAATCTCATCTCGACCTGGTGTATCCTTTTCTAGTTCATCGGCAGCCTTGTTGTATTTCACCATGGATTTCTTGAGCTTCTCTGCGTCGTTTTGGAGGGCGAGCTTCGCTTTCCTTAGCCGCTTGCGAAGATCTGCTGTCTCCGCTTCTTCGCGTGGGACTGCTTGGAAATTAAGAAGTGAAGATTCTTCCTCCAGTGTTGACGAGAGACGGTTCCTCGCTTTGGTTAAAATTCCTTGGCGCATACTTAGAAACGATGACATTTTGAGCGAAATCAAGGTTTTGGTTGAATCTGTGTGATTTCTTCGAAATTACTTACGCAGATGATTCTTGGGGATCGTGAATGTTGACGTCGAGATATAAAGTATAGTCGTCGTATATAAGTAGTATGAGTCGTCGTATACGTATACTATACGTGCTATATACAGAACCACTATATAGTCGCCGTCGAGAGCTGGACCGTCGGAGATAGTTGATATTTGATCGTGGTCGGGCTTCTTCAGCTGTTGTCGAAATTGCCGGGTAGATCTTTTTCCACGCGGGTCTTGATTCCTCTTTGAAACCGCCGATGCACCAGTGTAGTAGCTGGGTGCTGCTGCGAACACGATTGATCAAGTAAGGTTCATTTCGAACAGACAGTCTTATTTATACTCGACTTTATCCTTTATCATTATACTCTGATCTGGATCACTTCCTTTCGCTGTTGATAGTGCGGTTGAGGCACTATACAGACAATTTACTCACATATTGCCAGATCCATTTACCACCAGTAGTGGGTAATGCCTCAACAAACCAGCTCCGGCTCTCACAACATTTTATAAGCCGCTCGAATGGTTTTTGAATGACGGAACATTCCTCAAAGAGCAACATCGCACCGCGGTCGTCCTGAGGACAACCGTTTCAAGCGGAGGCCTCTGTTGCAAACTGGGGCGGCATGCACGTACGCGGCGGGTTAGGTTGGGGTTGGGCAGGTTTTGAGGCGTCGGTGCGTTCGATGACTGCTATGAGAGTGCTGGAGACAATCAATAGTCCGTGTCTCGTCAAGGCTTCCGCTGGCCCACCCTGCTTAGGTAGGGTTGGCGAGGAAATGGCTTCATAGTGCTACCCCAACCCTTTTTCAGCCCTCGCGCTGCTCTCATCAAACCCGCCGACGCTCCAAGCCCTGCCCGACCCCAACCTAACCCGCCGCGAACGTGCATGCCGCCCCTGACGAGTGTTGCAGTTGTCCAGGCGGTGACGTCATAGCTGGAGGTGGACGGTTCCGCTCAAGGCAATGCTTTGCTTGGTATGCGAATTTCCTGCGAATCAGCACTGTTTTTCAGGTAAAACAGCGGAACGTCAGAAAATGAGACGCAGTTGATACTCCTACGATGAAGAGTCCTAACGATAGCATCCACAATGCTTTTTTGGTCTCGCTGGACTCCATAAAGCCCTCTTTGACTATTGGCATAAACACAGTAACAATGTGCTGCATTTCTCGAAGTTTTGGTGGTGGGTTGAAGGGGCTTCGTGAATCATCCTGAAACTGCTCAAAATTCTAATTGCGCTTGTGCTGGCTAATTCACTGAAGACGTTGGTATGACATGAAGCTATGTAAGATAAGGTTTTCAGCAGCTACTATTCTGATAATAAACAGCAGAATATATTATTTCATTTGACTTTGTGTGTAAATCATTTAAGAAGAGGGTCTATCAATTTCAGTCATCTGTATTTGTACCACGCCGCAACGGAGCGGTGATGACAAGGCAACTGTATTTTTTGTACAACCGCACTATGCGAGCTCTCCGCAGAATGGCGGCCGTTCGCTCTTCTGTTGCGCCCCAGCTTAGTATGGAACACGGCAGCGCTGCAATGAGAGGAAGATTAAAAGGAAAAGAGTTTGCAGCAGTATATGTGCGATAAAGAAGCAAAACACCGGCAAAATAGGTCTGGATGTGCATGTTTTCCTATCTGCAGTAAGCCAGCGTTGTACGCGTACCGGATTCGCCCTGAAAGCTGTGACAATTTCAGCGCAGGAGGTTCTTATCGAACAGGACAGGAATATGACCAGGGCTAAGTAGAGTTAATTTCAATACATTTGCAGATTTACAACCCTTGCTATCTGATGCATTTTATGCGTCGCACCACCACACGAAAGTTCATCTTTGTTGCGCACCCATATCCAGACCTATCCGAACGCGAGGATGCACTCGGGTCAGGGGCTCTCTAAACACATAGTAGGAGTTGTCTTTTTTTGCAGTTCGACATTTCACGCTACTCAACGCAAGCAAAATGGTCCCGAGTGGAATTGGAGTCGCCAAAAGCGATACAACTCCTCTCTCGGTGTGTAGAGAGTCCCTGACCCGATGCACTCCAGGGTTATATCAATGCGAGTGTCAGGAGAAAGGCTAGAATTTTTTCAAAGTTCTATAGTCGTTTCAGAAGGTCACCAAGAAAGCCTGGACTAGTCAACTACGTGCTTGGACTTTCGTTTATTATCTATGGAATCGTCATCGAGGTAAGGAATTGTTAACCGAAAATAGATTATCAAACAAGACCAGATGTTTTAAAAGCGACTTCGCAATATGGAAAACGTAATTCTGAATCGGGGCGGTTTAACCGATGGATTACGAGAAGACAATTTCTTTCTCACTTAGTGTATCCTACTGCTCCTTCACCATATTTTGTGAACGGTGCTTCCTGATTTGCAAGAAAGTACGAGTGCCCCCATTCTAGTCCGGCGAATGGAGGGGATCTACCGCCGCGGTACCGTTCATTCAGCAGACTGAATTTCCCGAGGAGATGATACATAGAAAATGAACATTCTCTCCAGGGCGGACTATGTTCGATGCAAAGAAAGTTGTAGGTGTTTCTAAAGCTTTGAGAAAGGATAAGGGTAACCAATACGCAACTTCAAGGTAGCTACGAAAATGCTGCTCCAAATCTGGATCAAAACTTTCATTTCGTCCCTAGTCTGTTTATATCCTGAAAAATACTGACAATCAGCTACAGCGGGCGTCAAACGTATAGAAAAGTGTCAAATTTCCGGGTCTCGTATCAGTTTCAACATTGCGATCGAAATTGGAAGCGAAACTCGGAAATGAGCGAAATTAAAAGCGAGTGAGGGAAATTAAAAGCCTTAAACGTTTCGTCCATCATGCTACAGCCGCGCAAATTTAGGCGCTCCCCAAAGGAGCTCACCCTGTCTGCAGAGGGTTTCATACGATTTCGGGTTGGACTGTGCCTTTGAAAGCAGCGTACACACTCTAAAACGATATCAGTTTTATTGCATGAATCGAACACCTTTACCTTAAACTGTTGTCATTGAGAAATGACAAGAAAACCTAAAACACCGACTAGAATGAGGAATGAACAGTTCTTTATGTATTGGCGTGCTATTAGACGAGTTACATCGCATTGGTCGAGATAGAGAAGGTAGCGGCGAATTCCGCCATTGCCGGTCCCAAACCCGGATGAGAAAGGAGGAGGGTTGGCCCCCCATACTACCGACGGGCTGAAGAACTTAGGTGGTAACCATAAAGAGTCTCTTAAGAAACAACAAATAAGCTACCGCATCAGGGGCAGCCGATGCCCCGACACTAGAGAACCCGGGTGTTGGTGAGAAGAATGCTACTGGCCAAAATGGAGGACGACTGGTGACACCTAAGGAGGAGCTGAAGATTGGAGCGTGGAATGTGCGAACGGGACACTGCGTCGGTCAAAAAGAGATAATAGCAAAAGAGTTGTCAAGGTCCAACATATCGATTGCTGCACTTCCCGAACTAAGGACGAGCGGATGGGGAAAGTGACCATTCAGGTGCCGGAGAGTAGCGAAAAGATGGTGCTGTACTATTCCGGGGATGACGGCCATCGCAATGGTGTTGGATTTATGCTAGGCAGTCGCGCAGCTGGAAGCGTTGTTTCATTCGAGCCGATTTCTGGCAGGATCGCTGTTCTTGTTTTGAGCGGAACAATCAAGACCCATTTCGTGTCCATCTATGCACCAACGGAGCCAAGTTCTGACGCTGACAAGGACGAGTTCTACACCCAACTTCAGGACGTGCTGAATACTATCCTGAAAACCGATGTCACCATTGTAGCGGGTGACTTCAACGCAAGAGTCGGTAGTGACAGTACAGGATGGGAAGAAGTGTTGGGCAGGTTCAGCGTGGGCGAAATAAACGATAATGGACTACGCCTACTTTCGTTCGCTGCGTTCAACGAGCTTGCCATCGGTAACAGTGAATTCCGGCACCCCAGGAAGCATCAGTTAACATGGAGGAATCCAACTGGACGAGATGTGGCCACCTTGAACTACGTGCTGATAAACTCACGTTTTAGAACATCACTTAAAGATGGCGAGCAATGAGAGGGCCTGATTGTGGATCCGACCGTTATCTCTTGCGTGCAGTAATGCAGCTTCGTTTACGGCGACCTAGGCGTGAGGAGCCCCCTAGAAAGAAACTTGACTGGTCACACTTGATGGCGCCAGGAACCAAAGAAACATTTCAACTCGCCCTGTCGAATCGGTTCGCAGTTCTGGAAGATGCCTTGTCTGTAGACGAGCACGAGAAGCAGAGAGTTGAAGTAGTTTTTGAATGCGCAGAGCCTCTCTGCCCTATTATTCGCCGGCGAACGCAGCCTTGGATATCGGACGATTCTCTCCGTATCGTGGAGGAACGGAAGCGAGTGAAACTAACGGACTTTGGACGGTCTCGGCAATTGTGTCAGGAGCTTCGTCGATAGTTGAAAGAAGAACGGGAGTCGTACTGGAATAAGGTAGCAGACGAAGTGGAGGAGGCAGTTGGAAGGAACGACTATCGCACATTGTACAGCACACTCAACCGTCTCGGGAAGAAGACTAAACCCATGTGCGATTCCATCAGGAATACGGATGGGTCTCTTGTGCGATCAGCAAATGAGCGTCTGTTGCGATGGAGGCAGTTCTTCAGTGAACTCTATATTCACGATGCGCCACAAGGTCCACTTGTTGAACCGATACTAGTTGAGGTACCAAAGGAGACAGCGATTGACTCGGAACCCACCGCGGAAGAAGTGAAGGCGGCAATCAAGTCGCTAAAGAATGGAAAGGCGTCCGGTGGTGACAATATCACTGCTGAGGTCATCAAGGCAGGAGGAGATGCTCTACTGCGTCAGTCGCGTCAGTTAATCACGCGCATATGGCGGACAGAGAGCGTGCCATCTACCTGGAAAAAGGCTATTGTCGTGCCTATCCATGAGAAGAGCGGTGCCGAAGACTGTAAAAACTATCGCGGGATCAGCCTGTTGTCGATTGTTGGTAAAGCCTTTACGAGAACTATCCGCAAGAGCGAAAGGTAGTGGCCACATCGGAGATACTGTGCAGGAGCGGGCATGCGTCGGCTGCTTCCGCTTCGCTGGGCTGGTGTCTATGGAAGAAGGGTAATGTGTCAATTAAGACAAAGATTCGAATGTTTCGCGCGCTCATAGTGCCAATCCTACTGTACGGGAGTCGTGGACGTTGCTGAAGTCGGATCACAGCAGGCTGGAGGTCTTCCAAACGTGTTGTTTGCAGCAAATTCTCCGGATAACTCTAAGAGATCGAATACGGAACGACTCTATCCGGAACACTTGCGCCCACGATCGAAGAACAAATTCAAACGAGAAGATTGCGCTGTTTCGGGCATGTATGCAGAATGGGAACCAACAGACTTCCGCGTAGATTGTAACGGAGGGAGCGCTCTACACTGTGGATGGTTGAGAGAGCAGCCCCGAAAAAGACGTGGTTGAAGCAAGTCGAGGCGGATCTGAAGTCCCAACGGTGCAGTGTCCTCAATGCTAAGTTAATTGCTGCGAACCGTACTGAATGGAAGCGTATCGTTCAGGCCACAAGAGCTCCTATGGCACCTACAGCAGTGTACTGGTTGAGAGGTCATCCCGCTCCGCCAGCCGCCAGATAACGGGATGAGTGAGTGAGTGAGTGAGTGAGTGAGTGAGTGGTGGTGAGTGAGTGAGTGGTGAGTGGTGAGTGAGTGGTGGTGAGTGAGTGAGTGGTGGTGGTGAGTGAGTGAGTGGTGAGTGAGTGGAGTGAGTGAGTGAGTGAGGAGTGAGTGGTGAGTGAGTGAGTGGTGGTGGTGGTGGTGGTGAGTGGTGAGTGAGTGGTGAGTGAGTGAGTGAGTGAGTGAGTGAGTGAGTGAGTGAGTGAGTGAGTGAGTGAGTGGCGAATTGGTCGGTATAACGACACTAATAAAATCGCACGGCCGGTAGCTTGCCACTGTTGAGCTTGAAGTGTCGTCGAAAGAGGCATGCTCAGCGGCTTCTTGCTGTGGGGCGCTATAGGGACTTCTCCAGATATCTCTCTTTTAAGAAGGACTTGAGAGCTGGCACTTGGCAGGTGTTACAAGGGGGCGGTCCACTCCAAAACTGTGCTCAAATCTCAGATTTCTTCCCTTTGGTTGGACTGTGCCTTTAAATACTGAGAGAGATTTGTACTGAGGGACGTATGGTTTCTGTTTCGATTTAGTCTGACGCATGGACCAGGCGGCTTGCGGTGCGGTATTGGCGGCCTCACATGAGAATGGGGTTTTGCGCGGCGCGGGGTCATTTACCGTCGCAGCCCCGTCCTTTCATCAGACTAATGTTGACGCGTGATCTCTACCCTGTATTGCGTTAGCGTAGAAAGGACGGTTTGGTGACTCATTACGGCTCAAATATGGTCATTGCTTTTGTTTCTTAGTTTAGCTTGTTTTGCTTATCACGTCACTTGAAGGCAGCACACACGCTCAAAAGTGATATCGATTTTGTGATGTAAATGGAAGGTTCGAAAGTGGTAGCATGCGGAACTAACGAAAAAAAGAACGAAAACTGTACGCAAAGGAAGAAGGGTTGTTTTGTGATTGGGTGAAACTGGACGAGTTTCGCCGCGCGCGGTTGAAACATCGAATATTAGCGACAAAACGGTTGAGGTTGCTAAACCAATAGAATCTTACAGCTTGTACTAGAACGCTCACCTCGTTGGAAGCAAGAAAATCCGGCCAAAGCGACCGTATTCGAACAATTAAATTTAACGAATTTGGATTTGGGTTGACGAAGCTCAAGGGGGGGATGAATGAAATTTGTCGACAAGCACTGCTCAATTTTAGTAGTTTCAAATCGTTTTTGACACTTCAAATGGCGCGAGCCTTCTACTAGAGACCATACTACCCCAGTAACTCAGTTATCTCAACAACATATGAAGAACTTATGAAGAAAACCGGACTTGAAGATTATCTCAACAACTTTTTCGAGTGCGTCTGCTGCCTCAAAGGTAGTGTCCACGACGAAAATCGTTTTTCTGTTTTACAGCCTATCTTGAAAACGGTCCCATGCTGATTCCAACGATATCTATGAAATCGCACATGATCCTCTGGGAACGGAGTTATGGTCCCTCAAAAATTGAGGTAGGGAAGCATGGTGGACGAGTTTTCCGAGGCTTGTAACTTCCGTCATTTGCAGCCGATGTATGCGAGCTGACCTGAGTAAAGAGAGAAGTTGAGAGTGAAGGTGAGAACGGGGCTTTAGATCGGAATCCATAGCTCATCTCACGATTTCAAGCTTTGATTTGTTCCCGTCGGCGGGCTTGTGTCGCGCTTTTGGGGCTTGCCTTGCGCTCAAAGTGGCAACTTCGGGCTCTTTTGAGGCTCTTCCTGGCTCGTTTTCATGCGTTCTTTTGACGTTAACGTTATAGAGTGTCCCTCCACTACCCATTCCTAGTGAAATTTCAAACACTTTTTTCATCGTGTACACATAAATATACACATAAATATACACATAAATACACATAAACACACATTAATATAAGTAATACAGTGCGTTGCAAAATTATACGACATACCCCAATTTCCGCGGTTCCAAACTTCGCGTCAACTAAGGGGGCAAACGGTAAACCCCAATCGACGCAGCACCTTCGAAAACCCCTGGGTACGAATCTTCATGAAATTATAGCAACTAGCAGGAAACTGGCAACGGAAATTGTCAAAAATGGCCGTTGCAAAATTATACGACATAGCTGATGTTCTCGCAGAAATTTCTATTCTACGCCATCTGTATCAGTTTGGTCATGGTAAGAACCGCTAGAAACATCGAGTTATTAGTCTTCAGAAATGTCTTGGCGCTGAACCACTTCGAAAACTCTGTTAGGTATGTTTCAACCCAGCTTTTTGTGAACGCCCCTTCCAATCTGCGCCCATTCGCTTATAACGGCTAGTTTCAGCGGAGCCACACGCTCTTATTGTCTGCTCTGGATATAGATTCAACGCCCAAGAATACCCCACACGTTTTCCACAGGGTTGAGGTCCTGGAAACCGGCCGGTCATTCTAGCAAATCGGCAGGATCGGCATAATCCAAGCTTGCGTTGTCCTACTGACAAGAAGTGAAGGCGGAAACGGACTAGAAAGAACTCCGGCACATTCTTATAATCTGTGGAGTTCATAGTTCATGTCGCTATTGGCCTGTCCAGCTTGAAACCCCACCTGAATCCGGGTCAATGCATTATTCTTTTTCCTCCGAAATTCCTACTCAAGGATGAGTTCGGGTCCTTTTGTAGATCTCTCCAATGCTTGGAATGCTTAGTCAGAAATACATAAATGTAATATTGCACTTGCTTTCGACTGATAAAGAAGTATTTCGAAGGATCCACACAAGGACCCGAACTTATCCTTGAGTAGGAACTTTGGAGGAGAAAGAATAGTGCATGGACGCGGGAACAGGTAGGGTTTTAAGCTGGACCAGCTTTTTGCTACATGACCTATGAATTCCGCAGATTATCAGAAAATGCCATAAAATCCTTCCCAGTTCTTTCTAGTCCGTTTCCGCCTTCACTTCTTGACAGTAGGACAAGGCAGGCTTGGTTTCAGGCCGATCCTGCCAATTCGCTAGAATGGCCGGCCGGTTCGCAGGACCTCAACCCTGTGAAAAACGTGTGAGGTATTCTTGGGCGTTGAATATACATCCAGAACAGACAATACGATCATGTGGCTCCGCTGAAACTATCCGTTATAAGCGAATGGGCGCAGATTGACAGGGGCGTTCACAAAAAGCTGGGTTGAAACATACCAAACATAGTTTTCGAAGTGGTTCAGCGCCAAGACATTTCTTAAGACTGATAACACGATGTTTTTAGCTGTTCTCACCATGACCGAACTGGTACAGATGGCGTATAATAAAAATTTCTGCGAGAACATCAGCTATGTCGTATAATTTTGCAACGGCCATTTTTGACAATTTTCGTTGCCAGTTTCCTACTAGTGGCTCTAATTTCATTAAGATTCTTACCCAGAGGTTTTCGAGGGTGCTGCATCCATTGGCGTTTACCGTTTGTCTAATCATATCACGCAAAGTTTGGAATCGCGAAAATCGGGGTATGTCGTATAATTTCGCAACGCACTGTAGGAGTACAACAGGAGCCATACAAATTGGTGCAATAGGAGATGATGATTTTTGAGACATGAGTGACTCTGAGAGAATCCCCCGCGATCGTTCACGGATAGAATATTCTCGGTTTCTGGTAGGATACTAGCATGGGGCTAACGCGGAACGATCGCTAGATTCTGCCAGTCTCGAACCAAGAGCGTACCGCGTTCGTTCATCGATGCACCCACGGTGCTCCATTGCGGAACCTCGAGGAATCGAGCCTGGAGCTATCACGGAACGATCTCGAAACTCTACCACTTCCAACCTGAGGGCAGATCGTGTCTATACATTGATCTATTCGAGGTGTTACATCGCGGCACTGCGATGAACCGAGCCCGCAACTATCGAGGGACGCTTGCGAGATTTCACCAGCCTCTACCCCTGATTGTACTGAATCCATGCCCGCTCGGTGTTTTGCCCGTACGGGTGTTGCCTATCAGATCAACACGAAGCAATAAGGCATTGCCCTTGCCGTATTTCGCGCTGCTTTACAAATCTGCACATCATGAGAGCGCGGGACCGGGCAAAAGGATCACGGTACCATCGCGGATCGCTAGTGCACCACGGTACTAACGCGGTAAACATGGTAACGCTCGCGGTACCATCACACGGTACGAGAATCAGAATGTCTACGGATGAGTCAATGGAGTAACAATCGCGGGATGGACGCGGATCACTGGACTAGGGGGAGACGAACACGGTGCTATCGCGGGAGCATCACGGCACTAGCGCGAAAGATACTCTCAGAGGAGTAGAAAAAGTAAGTATATGGCGTACTCTAACTTCAATAACTTGGTTTCGATTTTGCGTTTGAGACATTTGAATGAAATCGGCGATATCTCACACATCGTGAGCTTTGAGTATACCGAGCCTGCGCGGTTTGTAAAGAATCTTGATTGCAAAGAGGTTCTAGTTTATAAAAAGGTGATCTTATTTCTCCCATCACGAGTGATTAATGAAAGCCAGGTGAAAAAGTTTTTCTATTTCACTTGACCTACTTCATTGATATTTGAACTCGTCTTTGGCGCTTGCAAAGGAGTGAGGCTGCTGCTAGAAGCCGTGCGACCCTATTACCAAAGCTATCCTAGCAACTTTTGCGAGCTCGCATGCTGTTTTCGATTGCCCCGAAGTTTACGGCTAATTAAATCGACGTTTCATCTCTAGAGTGGTGCAATTCTCGAACCCAAACAATGCCGCTGGGTTCGATAAAGGAGGTTCCTGCGCATATGACAGCTTTACGCAAGATATACCGCTTTGATGGTCTATTCTTATCATATCTGGAACATTGAATTTTAGAGTGTGTATTTTTTCGTGCTGCAAGTTCTTCTCCAGAAGAAGCAACGTCAACTGCCCTGTTACAAAATCATGATTTCATTGGGTGAGTGTTATCGTATATATTCGTTGCAAGGGGTTCCTTATGTTCTGGCTAACATGGACTACGCCTGAGGCACTGATTTCGAAAGGAGTCTAACTATATGTACGTATCGGAGTGGACCATCCCCAGTCGTGAACCGGTGTAGACTTAGGTGACTGTTTTGCAATAATGTTACATCACTAAACCATACGGTTTTATGTCTAAATAGAATTATGTAGGCTAACACCACAACGTCATGACCACGAGTGTGAAACAAACTTTTCTGACCATTTTTTCGCAGAAACTTTTACCAGGTTATTCACTAGGTTTTGCCGTTCGACGAGAAAAACAGAATTTCATCTTTCAAAATACACTATATTACTCAGTATAATTTCCCTAAATACTAATACACTTGCTTCAACGATCTCCCAATCTGGGGATCATATCCCTGAAAAAAAAAGAATCCGGAAGGTCAGCAAAATACTCTTCAACAGCCGGTATGACCTCTTCATTCGATGAAAAACGCTGCCCACGAATGAATTTTTTGAGTTCTGGAAACGAATGGAAGTCGCCGGGGGCCAAATCTGGTGAATACGGTGGACGCTCCGACAGTTCGAGCTTTAACTCATGGATTTTAGCCATTGTCAAAATGCTCTGTGACACGGTGCATTGTCCTGATGAAAAAAGATTTTTTCGTCTGCAAATCGGGTCTTTTTTTCACGAATTTTTTCTTTCAACTGGTCCAAAAGGTTGCAATAATATCCAGAATTAATTATTTACCACAATTATTTACCACTTTGCAAGTAATCCAAAAACAAAATTCCTTTCGCATCCCAAAAAACTGATGCCATAACTTGGCCGATTTCCGTACACGAACTCGTTTCGAAGCCGCACAACCAGGTTCACACCACTCTCTAGTCTGTTGTTTTAATTCAGGATTATGGTGATAGACCCAAGTCTCATCCACAGTGATGAATCGACGCACAAATTCCACTTTATCCTCTTTAAAACGCTTAAAATGTTGTTGAGAAGGTCGCATTCGAATGTGTTTTTGTTCCATTGTTAGCGAATGCCGCACCCATTGTGCACACAGCTTTCTAGAACCCAAAATTTTACTTAAAATATGGCTAACACTGCCTAATGAGATGTGTAGAGCCTCTAGGTAATCTCTCCCTGTCAATCGACGATCTTCCAAAACCATATCCTGTAATTTGGCTATGATTTCTGGTGTTGACCCGCTTTTTGGACGGCCTTCACGTGGATCGTCTTCAAGGCTTGTACGACCACGTTTAAATTCAGCAACCCATCTTTCACCAGTTCTAATTGTAAGTGAACAATCATTATACACTTCTAACTTTCGTTCGTCAATTTATTTTGGTGATACACCTTCCAAAAATAGGAATTTTATCACTGCACGATGTTCAATTTTTTTCCATTGCTGTTACACGGCAACACTAAATGGCTTGTAAACAAAGAATGAATTGACAGATTGAAATGAAACTTTACATGCGCTCATATGAAGAGAGCACCAACAAAACAAAAAAACTGGGCTATTAGCAACGCCCTCTCTAATCGAACGACAAAACTTATTGAACAACCTGGTAACCGTTAATTGTCAAATGGATTGGGAACTGTTAATTGAGTTGGTTACAGCTACAAATTCTTTGCAATAATGCTAATTGCAAGAATTCTTGAAGCACAGTACACCCTCAGACATGAATTTTGCGATTTTCATTTGATTGTGTAGTAGACCCCTCCTGTAGACAGGATTATAATTTGCCACCGGCACAAAATTCTCACGAAAGTGAAGTAGTTATTCTTACCAGAGTTTTCCATGAGTAGGCCCCAATATCGTGTTATCTCTATCACCGGTGAGGCTGCTTCCCTAATTCCTAGTGTGTTCAGCTTCAGTCGCTCACCTCCGGAGAAAGATGGTGTGTGAATGAAAACACACCGCTCTCAAATTCTTTTATACCCTACCCTTTATCAACTGGTTATCATCAAAGTTGTTTACAGTGAGAATTTTGTGCCGGTGGCAATTTATAATCGTCTCTCCTGTAGAACAGGTGCCAAGTGCGAGATCTCAATTCCTCCAAATAAGCGAAATATAAGCGACCACCACAGGCCCGACCTCATTCGCTCACCACCACGGACCACACCCCCTACCAAATTTTCTAACTCGATAGCGGCTTAATCGATGGATGAATACCGACGAGTCTCCTTTCTTCATCTTATTGCCGGACTGGCTCATTATGCTGGCTCGCTTTCGTGTAACGGTTGCGAATGAAGATACTACAGACCTGAGACAACTCGTTCACTAAATTTTCACCCTGAGAGTATAACCCTTTTTAGGGTTCCATAACTCTGTTCGTAGGGGGTCTTGAACAACTCCAGAGACACCATTGTGATCAGCGTGTGACCCTCTCCAAGAAAACCTAAATATCTACAAAATATCCTTCTGGGTGTTCTGTGCCTTTCAAGGCACAGGACACCCAAAAAAAACATTTTTCAGATTTTTTCAGATCGCTCTAGGTAAGACTATAGAGTTTCTCACACTGGAGGGATAAAAGACGGTTGGGCTTGTGCAAGGATCAATCATTCGACCATGAGCGTGACACTCTCAGACATTGGGATTGGCGGACAGCCGGCTTTGCCTGGCGAGCAAAATCCATTCGCGTTGTGGGACAGCCATTTGACAGCGGTCCGCCAAAACCCTGCCAGCGGTCCGCCAAAACCCTGCCAGCGGTCCGCCAGGAAGTTGGCCGACCGCTGGAAGTCTCTTGGCTATTACCTGGCAGCCCGCTGTTGAGCAATCATTTGACTGCAGCAGACCGATGAAGACCGATGTGGGTCACTCACCGCAGATCGTTGTGTGGGAGATCGTCTACGCAACGGTCTGAGGGGTGGCACCCACCTTTGAGCCGTGGGGACCTTCCCCTCAGCTGTCCAAAAATATGCTGGCCTCAGCAGAGTGCCTTCAGGTCACCTTCCAGGGCCGGCAACAAAGTGCCGAGTGAGCATTCGTTGAACTCAAATACTTTATATACCGGCTGGGCCTATTAATCACATCAGTGATCAAACTATAACTTGCTGAAAGGGAGAGAGGAATATTAACTCTCTCGAGTGCCAGCCATGTTACGATTCGGCGTCAAGTGAATGTCACTGGGCGGTCAGGTGCCAACCGATTGCCGATTGGTGGATAACTGCGATTTCATGCTCAACGTAAATTCGAGGGCGCATTTCTACCAGCCGTCCGCCGCTTGCAATAATTGAGATGTCAATGATGAGCCAGCTGTCTCGTAAATGCCATTAGCCAGCTAAATGCCAGTTATCACCCAGCTGTTAGGCAACTGGCAAATAATCGCCAATCGTCCGCCGATAGCGTTAATTGACATGACGAGTGTATGCCAACTGTTGGCCCCGTGATTGCCAGTGGCCAGCTAAATGCCAGCTGTCACCCAGCTATTGAGCAACTGGCGAAATTTCGCCAGCTCTCCGCTGCTCCCAATATCTGAGACTAGTTTTTTTCCACTGGTCCAAACAAAAACAGAGAGATAAGTCGAGAAACCTCCACTTCTTCGAGAAAAGAAAATGCATGTTGACAGGGAGACAGAGAGAGCAGGGTATGATGCACCAGAATTGGGGGAAAGGACGATAGGGTCTGCACAGAGTGCTCACACCATCAGGGGTGGTAGTAAATTGGGTGTTAAACGCGAATAAACCGCCACCTTCAAGCCGCCAACACACCGCGACATAAATGCAGTATGTAGAGCCGCCAAATTAACGCGAACAAACCGCCACCTCCTGGCCGGCAACGAACCGCGACATAGGTGCCACGGTTTATTGCCGGTTTAACGAAAGCTGCCCTCTGCTTACACATACATTATGCGTGACATTCGTCCGCATAAGTATTTTCTACACTTGGACACGAACGACGTTTACGGTGGAAAGACGAGGGATCGGAAAGATCATACAAGTAATGCTATTTACTTTATTCATTAGGAAGAGCGTTCAAATGGAACTTCGTAATATTTCGCTTGTTCGAAACACGATCAGAACGAATTTTTTGAAATATTCCTTGGAAATCCTAATTCTCGTATTTTTTTGAGCTCTGTGGGTTTTCAGGACCACTCTCGAAAAGACATGTTAGGTTAATCATTAGCCTCAATCAATCAAATGCGTGTGATCTGACAAAAGTTTGCATTTGTAGTTACTTTGTTAACGTGTTTTTTTTTTAATTTTTTCAAACAAAAGTTTTTTTTGAAAAACAAAAATTTTCTCCAAAGGAAATTTCGAGCGATTGAAAATTTGAAAATTTATAGATGAATTATTTACAAGGTGTTCTTGGGAAGGTAACGCTAGGTGCGGAAAAGACATTCCGAAACTCGTCGAGTAATGCATAATTTCAAAGAATGTCCTGTATTCAACTGAAATGGATAGTCGGAACGACGTTATCCGAAACACTTGCGACCATCAGCCCACGATCGAAGAACAAGTTTGATTGAGAAGATTGCGCTGGTTCGGGCATGTATGCAGAATGGGAACCAACCGACTTCCGCGCAGATGGTGATGGAGAGAGCGCTCTGCGCTGTGGAGGGGACCTTCCCCTCAGCTGTCCAAAAATATGTTGGCCTCAGCAGAGTGCCTTCAGGTCACCTTCCAGGGCCGGCAACAAAGTGCCGAGTGAGCATTCGTTGAACTAAAATACTTTATATACCGGCTGGGCTATCAATCACACCAGTGATCAAACTATAACTTGCTGAAAGGGAGAGAGGAATATTAACTCTCTCGAGTGCCAGCCATGTTGCGATTCGGCGCCAAGTGAATGTCACTGGGCGGTCAGGTGCCAACCGACTGATAACTGCGTTTTCATGCTCAACGTAAATTCGAGGGCGCATTTCTACCAGCCGTCCGCCGCTTGCAATAATTGAGATGTCAATGATGAGCCAGCTGTCTCGTAGTTGCCAATAGCCAGCTAAATGCCAGTTATCACCCAGCTGTTAGGCAACTGGCAAATAATCGCCAATCGTCCGCCGATGGCATTAATTGACATGACGAGTGTATGCCAACTGTTGGCCCCGTGATTGCCAGTGGCCAGCTAAATGCCAGCTGTCACCCAGCTATTGAGCAACTGGCGAAATTTCGCCAGCTCTCCACTGCTCCCAATATCTGAGACTAGTTTTTTTTCACTGGTCCAAACAAAAACAGAGAGATAAGTCGAGAAACCTCCACTTCTTTGAGAAAAGAAAATGCATGTTGACAGGGAGACAGAGAGAGCAGGGAATGATGCACCAGAATTGGGGGAAAGGACGATAGGGTCTGCACAGAGTGCTCACACCATCAGGGGTGGTAGTAAATTGGGTGTTAAACGCGAATAAACCGCCACCTTCAAGCCGCCAACACACCGCGACATAAATGCAGTATGTAGAGCCGCCAAATTAACGCGAACGAACCGCCACCTCCTGGCCGGCAACGAACCGCGACGTAGGTGCCACGGTTCATTGCCGGTTTAACGAAAGCTGCCCTCTGCTTACACATACATTATGCGTGACCTTCGTCCGCATAAGTATTTTCTACACTTGGACACGAACGACGTTTACGGTGGAAAGAGGAGGGATCGGAAAGATCATACAAGTATTGCTATTTATTTTATTCATTAGGAAGAGCATTCAAAGGGAACTTCGTAATATTTCGCTTGTTCGAAACACGATCAGAACGAATTTTTTAAAATTTTCCTTGGAAATCCTAATTCTCGTATTTTTTCGAGCTCCGTGGGTTTTCAGGACCACTCTCGAAAAGACATGTCAGGTTAATCATTAGCCTCAATCAATCAAATGCGTGTGATCTGACAAAAGTTTGCAGTTATAGTTACTTTGTTAACGTGTTTTCTAAATTTTTTTCAAACAAAAGTTTTTTTTGAAAAACAAAAATTTTCTCCAAAGGAAATTTCCAGCGATTGAAAATGGGAAAATTTCTAGATGAATTATCTACGAGGTGTTCTTGGGAAGCTAACGCTAGGTGCGGAAAAGGCATTCCGAAACTCGTCGAGTAATGCATAATTTCAAAGAATGTCCTGTATTCGAATGAAATGGATAGTTAGAAAGTCTTAAGAATGATGATAAACTAGAAAGTCTATTTTCGTTCTTGAAAAAGAATTCAAGTGTTTTTTTGGAAGCGTGCTACTAAAGTCTGGCGTCCGAGATTGTGGTAATGGTTTGGTTTCGGTCATTGATGCAGTTGAATTTGTGCTTGCCGTCTTCTCAAAATGAAATTTATCCCCCGCCCGCAGTTAGTGCTGAAAATATATAGAAACACTGTTACACTCTCATATGCGCATCATGCAAGGAAAAGATTTTGTGCACATATTTCAAGGTAAGAATTTGAACACTTTGAGGGCTCTACCAATGCACCGAAGCAAGTGCGTCGCGAACCCTCAAAAAAAAAGAGGCCACGATGACACTGATTTGGCAATGAAAAAGGAGTATTCGAATCTTGCAGAAAGAGGAGAACAACCACAGTTGGTTTTAAAAACAAGTTGGCATTTCTTTTCCACAAAACTCGCCCGATACGCCCCGACTAATGCTGATTAAACAGTACTAAAGCATCAAATCACTTGAGAATCAGTGGCTTGGAAAAAATTTCACTTTTTTGCACTAAAAAGTTGTGGAAACAACTTCGAAACGCGAGCAAACAAATAATTTACTACATACTCCTCATAGCCTGTGCTATGCAATGAATTATGAAAATGAAACTAACCTGATAATAGCAAAGCGAATGAATTCCGGAAGAAAATAAACAAAAGCGGGAGAAGTGTCGGCGCTCGAAAAAAAATTAACAGCTGATTGGGGGGATTGATTAGTGCCGCCAAAGAAGACGGCCAACGTGTTTCAGCAATGATCCTTGCTTTGTTTTTGATCCCTCATCGCCCGTTTCCCTGGCGGTAGCCGTTAAAAGACTATCCCTTGAAACACCTTCCGGTTTTGAAGATAGGCTGACGTCTTGAATCAAAATGGCTAACAGTGCTATCACACTTCCTTAACCCTCTGCATTAATTAAACTCGCACTTGCCCTCAATATAGATGGTCAAAACTGTTTCTACTGTATCTTGCTAACCGCATCCAAAAACTCCTCGGGAGGAGTTTTTCGTTAACCGCCAGTTCCTCTCGCATTTCAGCACTATTTCCGTGCTGTCTGCGAGAGTATGGTGAACGCGAACTTGCAGCGAGGATGCCACATGTCGGAATTTTAGAGAAAAAACAGCCCTGAAAACGTTTTGAAATCACTATTTCTCGTAACAAAGGTTACAATTGTTGCTTTCTCGAGGTGTTTTCGATGAAAGTGTAACAAATCCCTACTACTGAGGGGTTCTAGGGTGAAACTAGACCAAATTCTCTCCCAACTATTGGGAGTTCTGCTCAGATTCTGTTGTGGTTAAACTCGTGTTTAACGCGAACTTAACGTCTGTTAATTCGCGTTTAACACCCCCAATTACTACCACCCCATGTGTGTGCATGAACCATGATATAGAGAGATAAAGAAAGAAAGAGGAGACGAAATCTCTTAAAAAAAGCTGAAGTCGAGCAAGAGATACAGCACTAAAATGGTTCTAAAATGGAAACTACCATTAGTCAGCCTATCCATCCTGGATAAAATGTATTTCTCTAGAACCGCTTTCGAAGTAGAATCCGATTATGATCTACGCGGATGCCTAAACCCACTCTGAAAAAAGATATAGGCGTTTGTCGCCAGATTGTCGTCATTATTGTACTTTCCGAAACGCGCAGTAGTCTTCGGAAAAGGCAGAAGCGGACATCTTAATTGTTTTCAGCGCCCAAAACAACATCCCTGAGCAAGGTTTGAGTCAAGGCACATTTTCCAAACTTTGCCAGGCTGTGAGCGTTTTGGACTTAGTATTTATACCAAATAAAAGGGTCTGGTAGTGTTTCAGAAAAAAAAACAGATTTGAAATAAAATCCTCCTGGGTGGGTTATTTTGCGTGGCTGATCACGAATCTGTTTCTAATACCGGAGTTTTCGACTTGATTTGTTCAAAGCTTACCATCGGGGGAAAATATGATGGCAAATCTCGACTTTTGACGATTTGCTACGATAGATATGGCTCAAATTGTTGCTCTGGCGGTTGTTTGGAGCGCAGAGCGTGAATCTGCAACCCCTCAGACAGTCGGGGCTTAGTACGTCGGCACAATACCGTTAGTACGCCAAGGCAAACCTGGAGTACTAACGCTCGTTATGTGCAGGAGCTGCTGGTTGCAGCAGCTTATCCTGCCAACGTATGCTGGCGTACTAACGCTCATTATCGACAGAATTTAGACTGCCACCCTCCTTACCGGTATTGTACTTTCCGAAAGTGTTAGGTGTAATTCTTGTCACGGCCAGCAGCAAGGAGGCCATCCTCGCCGCGGTCCGCTACAAGGGCATCATCTTGGCCATGGTCCACTACGAGGAGGCTTCCCTCGCAATGGGCCATGGGGATGATCCTTTCAACTTTCAAAATTAACGTCCGAAAAGTGACACGAGATCACCTCCTCGGACTGGCCTCAATCGGCCAACTACCCCCTCGGCGAGACTGGCCGCCTTATATACCCGCCGCCGTCGTACAAGAGATTGCTGCAGTTCTCATTCGTATCAGACAAATCAATGGAGGAGAGTGGCAGCAGACACTAGGAGAGAGGGGCTGGCAATAGCACGCGTGTCACGATAAACAAAGCGTTAGTACGCCAGCACAAGCAGCAGGAGCTCCTGGTCGTTGCCAGCATATCCTGCTGTTACCAGCAGCTACAGCACAGGTGCTGCCGATCCCTTTGTGCCGGCGTACTAACGGATTGTGCCGACATACTAAGCCCCGACTGTCCGAGCATTTATCAATTTTCGATAGATCAAGGTAGATTACGGTGGGTATATGGGAGTTTTGTTAAGGTCTCAGATTTGACTCAAAATTCATGTATGGGGTTATTCGGGATGGTAAATAAGAATTTAACGTGCATCTGTCGATTTCCGAACAACCGAGGTAGGTTTCGCCCCCCCCCCCACCCAAAGGCATGGTACGTACCTTAGAATACAGTAGACCTCAAATTTTCGACAAACGGACTGCAGATTCGTGTCCACCACCTTAGTAGATTATCTTTACATACAAGTTCTGAGCCGAATCCGAAATTTTTTCAAAACACCTTAAAAGTTTGGTAAGGGGTACCCTTGCCTTGCCGCCAGGGTTTGAAAAACACGTATAACCTCTTTCAGAGTGGTTTTAGGCAGCTGCGAAGATCGTTGTCGGATTCTACGCCAAAAACGGTTCTACAAAAGTACATTTTCCGGAATGGCCAAGCCGACTAAAAGTAGTTCTCTAGTTAGAGGAGATGAAATAAAACCGGTTATCAGGACAGTGCTGAAGAATTCGCGAGAAAAAAGCAAGAAGTCAGAAAGTGGGAACATACGCTGAGAGCGTTGAGAAGGTACACGTACTGGGAAGAAATAGAGCCTTCATCACTAAACTTAAAGGCAGTGGTCGCGATCAAATATGTTTGTCGTCTTTTCCACTCTAAACCCTTTTCTGGATTCTGAGTAGTAGGACCTCAAAGAAAAAATCGCGAAAAACCCGCTGTTTCAGGTCAAAATTCAACCATGAACTTTCTTGTCTTTTGAAGGTGGACGAGCCCACTCCACATCATCGGCATCGATGATCTCTAGTATCGAGAACATCAGCTGGCTTCAAAAAAAAATTGAATTTCAATATCTTTATGTATTCATCTAGTCAAAAACATTGACCGAAGTGCTTTCTTTCCTTGTTCAACTGTTTTTATCAGGTAAATCTGCATTTATTTCGTCCTCTGAATGTCGATGATTTTTGACTGCTCGGCATGAGACTGCGATCTTTTTGAGCGGCGCTGTGCACGTGTGCACGAATTGACATATTTGGGCCTTTGAACTCCAATCCTAGCCCGTTTTTCACCGCGCTACCTTCATAGCTTTCAGCTGTTTTTCACTTAAGCTTATTTTTGTAGTTTCTTCGATAACGTTTTTCAGCGTGACCACTGCCTTGAAAGCCAGAGCGTTTCGCCCCGAATAGCGAACCAAAATCTTTGTGAAGGGTAAAGTTAGTTTGTGTGCTCAAAGACAAAATGTACCATAGCAGGGCTCTTGGTTCCCATTCTGGAGCAGTGCACGTGGTTAGGCTTTTCAGGTGTTGTAGTCGGGGCGACTTTTTCTCTCCAGTTTCTCACTTATTTGATCGAATTGAGATCTCGCGCTTGGCAGGGTTGCTATTCACGTACGGCGGACTATAATATCAAATTTTACCCCTAAGGCTGGACTGTGCCTGTAGGGAAATCTCAGAACAGTATCTACGCGAAATCTCACCAAAGTGTCTTGTGTTGCCTACTTTATGTTGCCTACTTTGAACTAGCCACCTTATCCTCAGAATTCATTTTGGTGAGTCACTTTCAGCAATATACGACGTGATTGGTGTTTTCATAACATCAATACAAACGGGAGTGTTTTGGATCATTGGGGCAAACTACTGTAGATACCCAAATCTGCAGTTCATCACAGGATCAATAGGTATGGGTGAGTAGCTTGCAAATAACCATGTGAATGAGACAAAGATAGCTTGCTTCTTCCTAACTCCATGTGGATGCCTTCCGTGAACCTACTTGATTCAGGCTCCTGGACCGGCTCATGTCTGTGCAGTTTCCTTCTTGCTCTGAATCGCTTACTAGACATCTCATACAATGACGTCATGAAAATGGTAAGGTTCGTAAGCTACTTTCTTCTAAACCATTCTCCAGAAATGTGTTTTCCAGCTTTTTAAAGGCCATCGAACCTATGTTATGCTTACATTTCCCTTTCTCTATTTTCTCTATTTCGCTTGTTTCACACCACCTGTTTTGTTCAATTCCGATGCTATGGGCTGGTTCTACACACCGTTCACTGGTAATCACAATCCAACCCTTGTGAGTTACACGTCTTCACTCTTTCATTCATATCCTTTCATTCATACTCAGGAGAGCTGAATACTATAGAAGCCAAGGATACAAGAAATTTAGGTTACCCAGTGAGAAGAATTGATTATTTTAAAAGAAAACGCCATTCTCAAGCGGTGCAAAATTATACTTCATCATCTCGCTGTAGAGTTCACGTAATAATTATAGTCTGATGAATGGACGAGGCCGCGCGTGCGATCGATGCCCCATTGACCTATGTAGCGGCCAACACCGCACGGCCAGCCGCCTGGTCCATGCTTCAGACTAAAATGAATACGGATATCATAGATGTTGATTCAAGGTCGGTGGTGTCGCGAACGCCGCAGCACCAGTAGCATTGATCACGCCTCCTTCATCCACGGACCAAGCTAGCCTTCACGACACAGTTCAATTCTAGATTCTCGCAAATTTCAAGAGAATCACAGTCTTGAAAACCATATGCGCTGACCTAACCTTCGAAAATATATGGGAAGCCACATTTTAGCCCATAGTAGGTCCACTGTTCCCTCTGACATTGAGATTGGAGTATCTAGCATTTACCTTAAAGGCAGGGTTCTCGATAAAATCGGTTGTTGTACTATTCTCATGGAAAGCTAGATCTGGTCATTACAAAAGGGAAAATTAGTGAAGAATTGGAAAAAAAGGCTCAGAAACAAGTTCTTGCTTGTTGTCCTCCCAAACCCAATTTTCGGGATTAACGTAAATGCCTTTTTTCATGCTTTATTTTCCTTCTAAACTAATTGCTAAGCACTTCTTTTTTTTGCTAAGCAAATTTTGCTAAGCAGAGAATACTGGCTACTTTAAAAGCAAAACGAAAGGCGGATAAGCAATAATTCAAAAAAAATCTCGTTGTTGGGGGGGGGGCTGGCCGCCACAGGTAATTATCCGTCCGAGCTAGTTTTTGGGCTCTTTTCCAGTAAGTTTTCACTTTTTTCACTTTTTTTACCTTTGTAGTTATCAGACATATAGTTTCATCATGAGAGATCAAAAAATGTTTTTATCGCAAACCCTGCCTTTCACCCTACCTTATCAGCATTTAAACTGTGGGGAATCTCTAATAAGCTTCCGATTCCGATTATCGCGAAGCGGGGCTCCTCGAAATGCAGCTGGTATAAGATAATCTTTACAGTACATCAGCTACGGTCATCTCGTCAACAATATTCTAATTGTGTCGTTGTGCTGCATTCTTTACATACAGTATTCTCGGATACTTTTCCGGCATTCAACTTCGATTGAATGGGTAATGAAAACCCATAAGTCGGTAAGATCGATTTTGAGAGGCTATCGTTGGTCGACATAGTATCTCCACCAATCAGAGAATCGAATCCTTCTCATTGGCAATAATCCGCTCTAATGTCCGCAGCTAATCTTTTGTGGTCAGTAATCCTATGAAAGGGCTAAGAAACGTTGTTTTGGCAAAAAAATCAACCTCTGAATTCCCTTAGAGTCCCACAGGGGCCCTTGTGGATTTTTCGGAAACAGATTTTCTTCGCCTGAAGCGCTGAACACGATTTTGTTTCGAGAATTCGTGAAGGATTGAGGTAGATTACGCTAAGCATACCAACATTTAACTATGCTTACTCACCAATAAACGCCTTTTATCCGTAAAGAGAAACGAAGCGCAGCCATGGAGGTCGAATTTTAATTTAATGACAGAGACTGATTTCAAAAAGTTGCATTCGCATAAGAGAAATTCCTCCAAGCGACCCTCCTCTGCGGGATGCTTTCAGTCCTAACGGGAATATTTCACAAGAACGTAAGTTAAGTGCGCCAGAACTGGGCTACCGTAATCTCACTCGAGTTGGCCCTAAATTTTTCTAAGTTTAGACTCCACTTTCGCTACATCTTAACAACCGGTGGTGCTGTTTTCCTGCTTTGTAGTCCAGGCAGATCCTCAACTGCTGGCTCCTGGAGAAGAACGGTGTGTGAATGAAGACACACCGCTCTCCACTTGTTTTATATCCTACCCTTTATCAATTGGGTATCATCAATTTTGTTTACGAGAGCCGAATGGGGGCTGTATAACATCATTCCTGAAATTACGGTAGTCCCATTCTGGCGCACTTAACTTACGTTCTTGTGAACCTTTTGGGTAGACAACTGGTCCATAACTACAGACTGTGGAAAGCGATTCTGATTGTCTGCGTTAACTTATCTTTTAGTACCTTCTTCAAACGTCAGTGATCTGTGGCGTGAATCTCATAGCTGCTTTGCTATACGTCGTTATGGATGCATTCCAAACAACATCATACTATGCAGTAATTGGTCACACATTTTGGATGTTTGGACACGGTGGGTTTTTATTTAGCAAAGAACTGTAGACTCTCCAGAGAGGCATTTTCACAGTTTACTTCTAAGTCGTTTGACGATATCTAGATCGAAAAGGAGAAACGGATTGACATTGCTTAAAAGCAGAGTTCACGACGATTTTCGTTCCCAAGTCTTTAACATGAAACAATGCGTTAGCCGCCAAGTGTTACCAAAACCCGAAGAAACGGCGAGAAACGCATTAAAGGCAGTGTTCACGATAAAAATTGTTTTTCTGTTTTCCCGCCTATCTTGAAAACGGCCGCATGCTGATTCCAATGATGTCTCTGAAATCGTACAAGACCTTCTGAGAACGGAGTTATGGTCCCTCAAAAGTTGAGCTAAGGAAACATGGTGGACGAGTTGTCCAAGGCTTGTAACTTCCGTCTTTTGCAGCCGATGTATGCGAGCTGGCCTGAGTAAAGAAAGAAGCTGAGAATGAAGGGAAGAACTGGTCGAATGATTGGAAGTCATCGCTCATCTCACGATCTCGAGCATTCATTTGTTCACGTCGGTGGGCGTGTAATGCGCTTTTGAGGTTTGCCTTGCGCTCGAAATGGCAACTTCAAGCTCTTTTGGAGCTTTTCCTGGCTCGTTTTCATGCGTTCTTTCGACGTCAACGTTACATTGTGCCCTTCCACTACCCATTCCTAGTGGAAACTGAAACACAAATTTTATCGTGAACACTGCCTTTAAAACGTTGTATTTCAGGGACATTACTCTATAACATGGACGAGCTGCCCGGTTTGATGAACATGTTTATGGTGGTTGTCACCGGAGTAAAATTGGGTCACTCAAAAAAACAAGAATATTTTATGCAAATCAGAATTAGTTAGGGCCCTAAGGAAAGAACGGATCAATAGAGAGTAGAGAATTGCAAAGGATAGGTCCAGAAAAGATTTCATTGTCACAACAAACACTTCCTGTGTACTCAAGAGGCAGGGTGATACTTAAGGATTCTGTAGCGGAGTGTGAGAGAAGGGTCAGGTTTGGTTGGAAGCTTATTGGTTTGTCTGCGTACTTATCTCACAATCTCTCTAGCGGCAAACAGGGCATGACCCATGACCGACTTGCCTAAGGAGTTGGCGCGATCTGCTAAGGTGTTTCTGGTTCTTGACACTGGCATTGGGGACTTCCTGGCCCCAATGCCAGTGGGTAGACGCGCAAATTGACTTCCTTCGCGACGGGGTAGACCACAAACATTTGGTTAGAGGTTTTGAATGCAGACGTAGTTTTCGCACATCGTCGTCGGATATCCGCTGCATAACTACCAGCGTTCTTCAGCAAACAGCCCAAATAACAGAAATCATCCATCAGTTCAATACGTAGTCCGTCCACCCAAACTCCCGTTGAAGGCCTCTGAGAGACCCACATCTGCTTTCATTTGTCGGAACGGAGAGGAACTTCATAGGCTGCGGCATACTTCGAAACGAGAGGGAGCGTCATGATGGTGTTAAGCCCCTTTCATAGTTTGCCGGCCGACGTCGGACGACTCGTTATCAAATTTGATAAGTTAAGATAGATAAGATGGGTAGGGTAGGGTAGATAGATATTACACATTTGATAACGAGTCGTCCGACGTCGGTCGGGCAAGTGTGAAAGAGGCTTTAGAATCACATCCGCAGGAAAATGTTCTGCAACTCTACGCATTATGTCATCAACGGCGAAGTTGAAAAGAAAAGGTCCTGCTACGGCTACTAGCCTTACTCCTGTTTTCACCTCGAAAGCTGACGTAAATCCGACAGGTGTACGAACTGCTGCTGTTGTTCCTCTGTTGATGTCCTCGATTAACCGAACATACTTTCCGGGACTCCGTCTGCTCGCAGAGCGTTGATCCGTGACGGATAGCTTCTTGTGAAGAGGTACTATGATTGCATGTCTCCACGAATCGGGTATCCTTTCGCTCATCCATATGGCACGGGTTGTGTTGGTCATTTCACGAATCCCAGACGGAGGAAGAGCTTTCAGAATTTTAGCAGTGATGTTGTCATCTTCACCTGCCTTTCCATTCTTCATTTTCCGGACAGAATCCAAAACTTCAGGCTCAGTCAAAGGTACCTAAATGACATCGTAATGTGCTCTCTGAACATGTGGGAGCCCAGATACTGATGGCGCTGGACGATTCAGTAATGAACTGAAGTAGTCCTTTCATATTAGCAGCGTCGCATCACCAGCAGCAACTCTATTGGTAGTGTTCAAGACAGGAGAACCTCTCTTCATTTTCCCGCCATACTGTCGCAGCAGCGTGTAGGCTTTCCTCGGATTCTTCTCCTCCCAAGCCTTCTCTCACTTCTTAGCTCTAAACGTGTACTCTCTATGCGGTCATTTTGAAGCTGCCGACGCAACTTCCTCCTGAGACGCTTCTCCTCCACAAAGTTTCCTGCAGTTTGGAAAGCACATACCTTGTTGGAAGTAGACGTCGTATCCTCTGAGACATAGGCAAACTTCTTCTTAAGCTGTACAACCGGGAGTGCCTCTTTCGAAGCGTCCTGAATGCACTTGGCAAAAGAATCCGCGTCGCATTATTTCTTCTTCGTCCGTGTTCCGATGTGGATAGAAACGCGTTGTCGAAAATTCCTTCTGCATTCTTCACCTCTGAGACTTGTCATGTCAACTCTGAGACTTGTTATGTCAATCCTCTGAAGAGGCGGAGCCCCTCGCTTCTTCTCATGAATCCTCGCAGTGTAGTTCAACAGAACAGGACGGTGATCCGAATCGAATGCGACATCCCACACAGCTCTAGATCTTCTAATGTCCGATACTGGAATATTCCTCGTCAGACATAGTCGAACTGTAGTTTCAAAGTTCTCATCTTCCGCTTCCGCTGCTCTTCTGGAGATAGCTGGGTTGGTCCCTGCCACGTAAGCTGATGGCGGCGATGATTCCCCTTGAATGTCGATGCAATAATCAGACCAGTGCGTTCACAAAAGTCGACAAGGCGGTAGCCATTGTCCGATGTTTGCTCCTCTGGGTAGAACCATTTACCGATTACTTCGGATTCCTGATCAAGTCCCATCTTCGCGTTTGCGTCAATCCCCACGACAACAGCATGTTGACAAGGTATCCTTGCCAGCAACGTATTGAGTTCCTCATAGAACGCATCCTTCGAATTGTCTTCGGCGGTTTCAGTAGGCGCATGAGCACTCACTATCCACAGATTGAATCCTCTGTGATACCGCACTCGTGCGAATGCATTTCGTCACGACGTTGAGCCAAACTTCTTGGCCATACCATTAAAATCCTTCCTTGCAGCGATTGCACAGCCTCCCACTCTCTTATCGTCAGCGTTACCGCAATAGATGATGTTCTCTCCGACGTTGAAGACGGGTCTATCCTTTAGGCGGGTTTCCTGCAAAGCAGCAAACGGTGCATGGAAATAGCTAAGAAGTCTGAATAGCGCAGTTTTTTTGGATATCACTCGACAGCGATCGACAGTTCAGTGTGGCGAAATCGTGGCTTGTGGCCAAAGACCCCATGAACTCCCTAGGTACGGATCTTGAGGTGTTATGGACCGGAGGCCTTAGTGTGCCGGACGGCGACACCTTTATGCAATGTATGGCATAGTATTGCGATACTTATGCAGTTTATGGGATACTTACGCGATATAGTTGTGCAAGCTATATCGTTCGAACGTTTCCTGTGTACACTCAAACGTTTGCTTGGTTCAGAAGAAGCAGGGCACCAACGAGCAGGTACCAACACCCTTGTATGCACACCCCCTCTGAGCTCACTGCAGCATTCAATATGCGCCATCCCCCAATGGGGTCGTTTACACTACTGCCTCCGATCAGGGCGGCGCAGTGCATTTCTGTAATATTTATCACGCTTTTATCGATATTATAGGATTTCACTCCGCCGCGCCACTCGGCGGTGGAGTACAAACGTCGCCTTATGCCCTTTTCACACCTTTGCTGCCGCGTCACATGCTGCTTTTTGAGAAAAATGATAAAACGCTGCTAAGGCGGCGGTGGCTGAGAAAACGTTGGGCGCATGAGCACTCACTATGCACAGATTGAATCCTCTGTGATCCCGCAGTCGTACAAATGCATTCCGGCACGACGTTGAGCCAAACTCCTTGACCATACCCTTGAAATCCTTCCTTACAGCTATCGCACAGTCTCCCACTCTCCTATAGTCAGCGTTACCGCAGTAGATGGTGTACTCTCCGACGTTGATGACGGGTCCATCCTTGAGGCGGGCAAAGCAACAAACGGTGCATGGAAATAGTCTGGATAGCGCAGTTTTTTTGGATATCACTCGACAGCGATCGACAGTCCAGGGTGGCGAAATTCTGGCTTGTGGCCAAAGACTCCATCAACTCCTTAGGCGCGGATCCTAAGGTGTTATGGGCCAGAGGCCTTAGTGTGCCGGAAGGCGACACCTTTATGCAATGTATGGGATACTTTCGCGATATAGTTGAGCACGCTATATCGCTCGAACGTTCCCTGTGTACACTCAAACGTTTGCTGGGTTCAGTTGAAGCAGGGGCACCAACGGGCAGGTACCAACAGACTTGTATACACACCCCCTAGATAGGAGATACTGATATGTTCATTATGAAATGAGAGGAACATGGTGTTGGTCGGTCAGTTTCTATGTGATTGTTGTAATATACACCAATTTACCGGCCAACATCATTCGATAAGTTCATATTCGTTAATAAGCACGACTGTTGAAGTTTAGTAGAAAGAAGCAACTAAACGCTCGATATGAGTGAGCTGTGGGGTATGGGATGAGAGCAGGGAAGGGTGGGAGGTACCATCTCCGAGTTAATTGGAGGGTTGTATGCCGTTTTAGCACAAGATTTCATTCTGATAACCGCTAGCTGATCACGGTTCTTAACTCCGAGTTTGGGTTAGTATACTAGCACCCATGGTTTTTTGAGACGTCGGAGGCCGGATTCATCAAAGCATGTTCAATGGTAAGGTAGCGTTGGCGGCTAACCGCGATCGTTATCAGTGAGTTAGCAAGCCTGTGAATTGCTGATAACCCTAACTTACCATGTAAAATTCTTCAATGAATCCGGCCTCGTGGGGTGAGTAAAGAAGCCCTTGTCAGTATATATGAGCAACTCGAAATTTTTCCCAAATAATCCTCCTCCTTCCATCCAGAACAGGGATGAGCGAAATTCCGATTTCCGAATTCCGATTTCCGATGGTTTTTGGCCTTCCGATTTCCGAATTCCGATTTCCGAAAAAAGTCTAAAATTGCGGAAAAAAATCGGAAATATCGGAGTTTAGATTTTTGAACCCTTTTCCTTTGCCAAATTCTTAGGGATATCTGGGGCGCTGAATTCGAATTCGAGGTCCGCCTTCACTTCTCAGAAAGCTAGGGTTGAGTGCATCTACAGAAAAATTATTCAATAACTATCCTACTATCTACATATATTTGCTTAACTCTGTGTGTGTCTGTGTGTGTGTTTGTGAGAATGAACGGAAATTCGGTAGTTTTTTTTTCAAAAATGAAGCGATCAGGTTTGTTGTTATTATGATGTGATGGCGTGCACTGATAACACGATATAATCAGTTCCCTATATAAAAGCTTGCTGAAGGGGTTCATGAACGGTTGCATGTGAGATTTAGGGCCCGCTGTGAGTTTTCCGAGGGAAGGGTGCGGGACTCCACAGGTAAGGAATTCCTGGCAGAGTTACATGCGAATTAAGGGCTCTAGAAATGTTGTCGGTAACCTGTCTTATCAACTTTAAGTTACATTTGACCTTAAACATAGGATATATGTTCTACGGTGCGAGTTGAGTTATACGTGACATAAAGCACTGGCGTATAACTTAAATGTATTATTTTATCGCACATGTAACCTATCTACGCGACATGCCGTTTCCTTGGGAGGTATACGATGTACTCTGGAGGCAGGACTCAAATGTAGACAGTGTCGTCCATTCAGTTACCCGAGAGTTGAGGTACTTGGCCCCACACAACGGCTGGAGGCGACCGCTATCGGCTCAGTCGTGCTTGCCGCGCTGGCCTTGTCGTGTGACGGTGTGCTGGCCTCGTCGCTTGTCAATGTGCCGTCCACGTCTCGTGTACGTGTCAAGTAACATAAACCAACAGTGCAAGTTACTCGCAATGTTGTGTGTTTATTACTAGTGCATGTTACTTTGATCAAAAATCTCGTCAAATTACACGTAACATCGCTTCAAGTTACTTGCGAACTCAAAGCAAGTTGCGTGAGGCCATCATGGAACTTGCGTTGAAGTCTCAGGTAACTTGCTCAGAAATTTCTGAGGGGAAGTGCGTCAAGCGCCAAAACAGTGCGCTGGGCTTCACTTGGAGTGCGCCGAGCGCTGGAAAAAAGTGTGCTGGACCCTACTGGGAGTGCGCCAAGCGCTGGAGGAACTGTCTGTGTTGCATTCAACTCGGAGTGCGTCGAGCTCCGGGGGGACTGTGTTGGGCACAACTTGGAGGGCACCAAGCACCGGCAAAAATGTGTGGCACCCCAAAAAGGAGTGCGCCAAGTACCGGGAAGGTAAGTTTGCGGGACTCTACTGGGAGTGTGCCGTTCGCCGAGGAAACTGTGTTGGACCGCCTTGAAGTGCTGCAGGCGCCTGGAAAAGTGTGTGGGACCTAACGGATTCTGCAATGACTCTAAGCGTCACGATACTTGCCTACAAGTACGCGTGGGTGTACACCTTGTTCAATAAAATAGGATAAGCCCAAGTTTTTTGCAGGATTAATCACCAGGGGAGTTAAAAATTTTGCGGATCATTTCCGATTTCCGAATTCCGATTTCCGATGGTTTTTGGCGTTCCGATTTCCAAATTCCGATTTCCGAATTTGAGAAGGTCGTTCCGATTTCCGATTTCCGCAATTCAGAAAAAAATTTCCGCTCATCCCTGATCCAGAACCGTAAGAGAGTTGTCGCGAAACTCACCTTGGCAGTTTCACCATTTGTATCAATATTCGATCCTCACTTTATGTCGACTCCATCACGTATATTTCTAGCAGTATCCCACGCTACCAGACGTGTGCAGCCTATCCTGCAGAAAGTAAGCCAGGCTAATTGCGTTCAACGCGCCACGCGCTTGAAGCAAAAGTGTTTTCCTAGTCTCGCCGACGACTTTTCTCCAATTGTTTGGATTTCTTCGACCAGTATACAGTTTGATATGCTATGAAAATTCGAATGAAAAACAAGAAAATAGTCGCCCTCCTGGCTTACATTTGGAAAGATGGGCTGTAAAGGCAATACTAGAATTTCTCTGCTTGGCGCAATCAAATCCCAACTCAGCTCCGAAGCGCCAGAGTGGTGCTTTCGGAGATTTTATGATTGCTTCCCATGCATCACACAGGAGAAAAGTTCTCAAAGTGTACCGCTTGTCCTGCGCGTCACGAGCCTGTCGTGTCTGCTGTAGAAACAATTAAAGATACCTGACAAGCTACTGGAACCTCCTCAGTAGAACTACGCGATTTATTCGTGACGACATTTTGTTCTGCAAGCGAAGTCGATGACAAAATACTCTCAGGTTGAAAGGTACTTTCTGACGGGTTATTGCAAAATATGTGGTTTGGCATCTCGAAAATCCAAAGAACGGGGGGAAATCGCATAAGCCCTGATGCGGGTCGGAACGCGGGAGCCAAATCAGATAATTAGATGAGAGGCTAGTTTCTCCCTACGAAATATGCGAATTCAGTAGCCGATCCGCTTACGCTCGATCTCGACACGACCCGCTAGAAAAATAGGAGGAGCGCCGTGTCTTTCACATTTTCTTGGAAGTACCGAATTCTCTAGAAAAGAATTTTGGGAGTTATTTTGCAGAAAGTAGAAGATCTTATCTTTTCTGATTTCACGGAAGCATTTAAAAGAACCCCTTATCAGTAATCGAACACCACTCGCCTTCTAGTACACGATGATTCACTATTTTTTGAGAATTTTTTGAAGAATAAAGTAATCGCCGCTAAGTACGCAGTCCTCGAGGTGCACCTGTGCCACCTAAATGGACGTCTGTTCAATCGGATTCCGGCGGTTGGTACGCATTATCAGAAATCGAACACCTGTCGTGCACAGCCGATCAATTAGGTCTATCCCAGAGCTTTTTTAAAATACAACTTCTAAATCGTGTTCACGGAGTATCATTGTACTTGGGCAATTCCAGTATTCGAATAATCAGATAATTGAATTTTTCGCAGCCATCTCAGAACTTTCTCTTACTTGCCCTCTTTCCTTACGTTCTTCTAGGGTCAACGCTTCCATAATCAATGACAGAGCAGATTTCTTGCCATTCAACCAACTGTTATTCGAAACTATTCAAATATTCGAGTAATTTAGGAATAACCAAGGGTTACAGGTTTATAGAAAGGTGTAGTTTCGCCTTATCATGAACTGAGGGAGCCTTGCCCCTGAAGTAGTACTTGAAAACAGAAGCGGTTTGAACACATACTGATGTTGAGGCGAAATTCCTGATTATTCGAAATCCTTACATATAGCAATCGGCGTGGTGGTGTGTCTGACCGGTGTCCGACCGACGGATGTCTGTCTGTCCGGTCGTTTGAATTTCCCGCAATTTTTGACTCCATCAGTCAGAGCGCGTTATTGTTCCAACAATACATGACGAATGTCGCGGAAGGTGAGTTAGGCTTAGAAGGAGGGCGCACAGCATTAAGATCGTGGTGGGACCATACTAGCTGTTGCGTATTATGTTTTCTGAGTTTCCTTCGCTACAAATCGGGGTGTGACCACACTAGCTGTTAAAGTGACCCCTAGCATGTGCATGGAGCTCAGGGACCACCACGAGGTACTTTGTAAAGGTGGGCTTCGGGTTTACCGCAAGGTTCGCGCTATTAGTAATGGAACGTGGCCACGGTCTGACTTGTTTTAACGAAAGCGAACCCGAATCCAGCAAATCCTCATTTTTATCCTCATCCTCATACATTATGATGGGCATGATCATGTGTCTAAACACTGAAGCTGTTGCATATGAAGTTTTTAGCTTTCCATTGGAGTAGGTCGTATTAGGGAGTATTGAGAGGAGTTTCATAGACTTTATAAATCCACCTTTATGTCACATAGCGGTGCACAGCCCTATATCTATCCTCGCAGAGCATGTTTCGCCATGATGTGTGTCTGAGCAACTATCTGTACGTATGCAGGCATGCACGGGTGAATAAATGGCACTCGAAAATTCCAGAATTTTTTGTCATAAAGTAGAACACGATAATGTTCTGCCAATTTGGAGAACGTTATAGAAAACGAGTAGAGGTTCAGAAGGAGCACGCACAGTGCCGTGGAAAGTGAATAAGTGGTCTATGAACAGCGCGCACAACGTCATGGAAGGTGAATAGGGGTCCACAAAGTGCGCGCAGTGTCGTTGGTAGGGAGAAGGGTACAAGAGGAGCGCGTCTAGCGTCGTGGAAGTAAATAGGGTTTCAGGAGGCGCACAGAAGTCTTGGGAAATTATTAGGAGACTATGAAAAGCGCGCACAATGGATTTTATAGTGAGTGGAGGTATTGTCGCGAGAAACGATTTGAGGTTGAAGAGGAACGAGCCCAAACTTGAAGAGAACTTGAAGAGATTTCTCAGGAGATGCCTACCCAGGGTCACGGAAGGTTAGTGGGATCTCAGGAGGTTCGCGCTGTGTCGCTGGAGGGAGTAAGGTTATAGGAGGAGTGCGCTCAAGGAATTTGATGGTGGATAGGTTTATGGAGCGCCCGTACGGGTTAAGATATAGCGCGCGCAGTGTCGTGAGGTGACCGCAAGTAGGAGAGGAGCGTGCACGAAAAGTCTAGAAAGTGAGTAGTGGCTTTGAAAGGCACACATAATGTTTCGGAAAGTGAGTGAGGTTATAGGAAGAGCGCTGGCAGAGTCGTCGGAAGTGATGAGAGATTGAAGAGGAGCGGGCAAAACGCCGTCTAAGATGAGTAGTGGTAGAACCCGAAACGTGTAACAGATTCGGAGTAGGGATTTAGTAGGAGCGCGTACTATGTTATGAAAAAGAGGTTTAGGTTTTGAGCTTGCACAGTGTAGTGATTGGGGGGCGTGCAGTAGGAGCTCGCACAGTGGTACAGTTTTTTTAAGAGCAAACCGTGATTCATGAAAAGCCCGTACAGTGTGCTGTATTGTGAACAGAGTTTGGGAACAGCGCGCAGTGTCTTGGGAAGTAAGCAGGGTTCGGATAGGAGCTCACGTCTAGGACAGTGATTACGCAATGGAGACGGTGCGCACACCACTGTGGGAGGTGTAAGAGAGTTCATAAGGAGCGCGCACAGCGCCGGAGAAAAGGACTAGACTTTTCAGGGATGTGCGCACACTATTGTTGAAGAGGTATACAGGTTCAAGGGGAGCGCGCTTCACGTTTGGAATTGATTAGATTTTGAGCGGGTGTACGCACACCATTGTAAAACGTTCACAGAGGTTTAAGAGGAGCGCACACTATCGTGAAAGGTGTATAGGGTTCAAAAGGAGCGCGCACAAAATCGACGAAAATGATTGTGGTTCAAAGGGGTGTGCGCATACCATTAGAAAAGGTGTGTAGGGGTTTAGGAGGAGCCCGCACGACGTCAGGAAGAGTGTTTTGAGCTTGGAAGGAAACGCACATCCTAATTTTTGAAGGTGTATAGGAGTTGAGGATGAGCGAATGGTTGAGGAAAGTTACTTGAGTTTGAAGAGGTGTGCGTACTTCACTCAGGAAGGTGTATCCTTACATATAACATTCGGCGTGGTGGTGCGTCTGACCGAGTGTCTGGCATGTACGACCGACGTCTGTTTGACCGGGTTTCAAATTTACCTAAATTTTCAACCACATCACTTAGAGCACGTTATTATTTCAGTACACCGAGAAAATGGCAGGAGGTGCGTGGGATTTAGGAGCGAGCACAGCATTGCGATCGTGGCGGGACCACCGTAGCTGTTGTGTACTGATTCTTTTAAATTTTCCTAATTATGGATCGTGGTGGGACCACCGTAACTGTTGCATATTGAGTCCTTTAAACTTTCATCGTTATCGATCGTGGTGGGACCACCCTGCCTGCTGCATATTGCATTCTTTAAGCTTCTCCGTTACGATTCTTGGTGGGACCATCGTACCTGATGCATATTGACTTCTTTAAACTTTCACCGTTATGGATCGTGGTGGAACCACCCTGCCTGTTGCATATTGCACTCCTTAAGCTTCTCCGTTATGATTCTTGGTGGGATCATCGTACCTGTTGCATATTGAATCCTTTAAACTTTCATCGTTATCGATCGTGGTGGGACCACCCTGCCTGTTGCATATTGCACTCCTTAAGCTTCTCCGTTATGATTCTTGGTGGGATCATCGTACCTGTTGCATATTGAATCCTTTAAACTTTCATAGTTATGAATCGAGGAGGGATCACCGTACCTGTTGCATATTGAGTTCTCTAAACTTTCACCGTTATGGATCGTGGTGGAACCACCCTACGTGTTGCATATTGCATTCTTTAAGCTTCTTCGTTACGATTCTTGGTGTGACCATCGTAGCTGTTAAATATTTGCTCCTTTAAAATTTCAGCGTTGTGGATCGTGGTGGGACCACCTTCATGTTTAATATTGAATTCTTTTAGACTAATTGTTACGAATCGTGGTGAGACCACCGTAGCTGTTGCGCATCAGGTTCTTTAGACTTTTGCCGTCATCGATCGTGGTTGGACCATTACAGCTGTAGCATTTTGCGTTCTTTCAGCTTCTTCGTTGTGAATCGTTTTGAGACTACCGTAGATGAAGCGTATCGGGCTCTTCGAACTCTTTTCGTTTCGGACGGTAGTGGGACCGCCATGACTTTTGCGTATTGAGTGCTATAAACTTTCTCTGTTTGGGATCGAGTTGGGATCACCCTAAATGTTGCCCATTGTGTCCTTACCGCCTATCGTTTGACGGAGCCACACGAATGATACTTATAGTTAATGGAGATCAGGGTAAAAAGCTGTTGTTTGAATTCCCATTAAGTGCGTTCCCATTGATCCCAGATGTTCCCATTGATCCTTAAAATGTTAGCCTAGAATTGAAAGCCTGGGATGGTGACCGTAAATACTTTTGTTCATCAGTGGGAGGGGATCATAGCTTTGCTGAGGTCTCACAGGATGGTATGCTTAAGTTTGATGGAGGGATGCCGGAAGAAGCCAGCCCATCATTTGGTCAAGTCAACGAATGCTACACATACTCGATACAGGGAAGCCGTAGGAAGACGGTCTACCGTTCGGCGAAGACAAATGCATGCTAAACATAGGTAATGGAAGCAGGCCGGGTGAAGCCAGCTCATAGCTAGGCGAAGCCAAACCAGTGCTACACATGCTTAGTAAGGGGAGACCAGAGGAAACCGGTCCACTGTTTGGCGGAGCTAAATAATATGTTACACACAGCTGATGGAGGGAGGCACGGAGAAGCCGGTCCACCATTTGGAGAAGTCAAAGGAATTCTACACATGCTTAATAATGGGAGGCCGAACGAAAGCAGAGGAGATCGGCGGAGCCGTGAAGGCTAATCTTCGAAGCCGAGATGTTTTGAATAAAAACATTCTTATCATAGGATTTACCAGCAGTATCGTTTTCCATTAACAGATTCGTTACTTTTTTATTAGAGCTGAACGGGCTTTCTGGAAGTGGGATGGCAAAGCCGGCCACCGAACCGGCGAAGCCGGTTCGCCAGCGGCGCTGGGCGGCGTCGGCCGCCTGGCGCAGCTGGTATTCAAATATTTGCTGCGCCCAAGTTTACTACGCATGCTTCCGCAGTTAGAATGAAATCAGTGGTCCGCTCGGAGCCTCTCGCGGTTGTCCACCAGATAGAGGGGTTTGGTTTAGCTTGAGTCATATCAGCGAATTCGAGTTTCGAATTATCGAATATATTTGAAAATCAAATTTTTCGAATTTAAAATTTTCGGATCAAATCGAAAGTGGTATTTTTCGATTTCCGGATTTTCGAATATATTCGTGAAACAGATTTTTCGAATTTCAAATTTTCGAATATATTCGAAAATCAAATTTCTCGAATTTTCGAATAATCTGATTGTATTTTCCGGAAATTCTTCCTCGATATCATCAATGATAGCTTCGATTTTAAGAATTAGTTTTGAGCTGTCATTTACTATGACTATTACTGTGTATAAATACTTCGGTTACACTTACTCTTTATCTCAAACCTTTTTTTAATCAGGATGGCCGCAGAATCTGTCCCTGGGGTTGAATTGTGTCGGAACTGGTTAAGAGAACCTATCATAATGTTAGCTCTAGACGCTTGGCTTCGAGCGAGATTTGATCCCTTTCTGGGGAAGCGCCTCACACACAAGCGCCGAGACCTTAGCGCCGCTCTCAAGACCTACCACTACGCCACGGCACGGCCTAGATAAATTCGCTGCTGCCGAGCTTGCACGACTTTAGGAGCCGGATGCATCAACGTACACGGCGGGGCAAGGTCAACGGCAGGGCAGGCGCCCCGAGAGTCGGTGCCCTGCCTCGTATGCACATGAGCTCGATGGCGTTGGGGCAGCTAGCCCCAGCGCAGCGTACAAAATTACGCACGGCGCGCGCCATTTCACGGCTTAAACGTACGATCGATTAGCCGAGTACAGCTGAGATGACACGAAAATATCGGAGTCAAGCTTCTGAAATTTTTGACTTTGGTGCGAACGTGACTAAACACTAGCATTTTTCGACGGTGGCAAAACAGTTATCTTAAAAACTTGTTATCGAGTGATGGGAACACCAATGGCGAACAATTACAAAATAGTTCAATATGTCAAACCAGTCCAGCTCAGATGCAGCTGTGTTTCTTACGATAGCAGTGCGACTACGCATAATGGAGGGTAAAATTAATGCTAGTCTGATTGTCCTCGTGCTCGAGATTTTGGCTTACGAGCAGAAACTGTCAGTTAGCAGAATTGTATCCATGCGCACTGAAAATGCCACAGCATGAGTAACACTCGCGATCAGGCGAAAGATATTTATCACGTATCTTTTTTTTTGAAAAAATCATAAATTACTAGAAAAATTATCGATATGCAATTTAAATGTGCAAACAACGGCAGTTTTGGCGCTCACGTTTTTCTAGAGATTTTCAAAAAATGCCCTCTATTCAATTGAAGGGTTGCCGGACGCGAACATATATTCTCGCCTAAATTTTTTCATCAGACCAACACATAAAACACTGAATTGGCTACACCTATCTTTCGAACTTCAAAGGATCTGCCGGATGAATTTGGACAAAAAGAATAACGAAATTTAGCTCTAAATACGGATGGTTTCCCGAAACACTGGACTTTAGGTGTGTCGAGATTCCCTCCTACAAAGACAAAGTAGTGAAATCAATTCTTTCATAGGCGAGAGCTCTAAGCATGTAACTGTTAATAAGAAGTGGAAATAGAAAAACAATGCCTGAGGAATAGGAAAATTCTTGCAGCGTCGCCGCATTCTTGCCCAAGCCGGGGCAGCCTCTGCCCCGGCTTCCTAGTTGGGGCATTTAGGGGCACAACCCCTAACTGCCCTTGTCCCTGACCTGACAGCTTAGCATGCCGGTTTGGCTGCCCTGCGTGCACCGCGCCTGCCCAAACCCCGACATTCGCGTTGATGCACCCGGCCATTAGGTGGGAGGAGCAAGGCTGAGAACGCGCGTTCGAAACCTTTACGCCTGTTCACGCCTATGCCGGAAAAATGCCGCTTTTTGAGTGGCAACCAGCTTCTTTGAACATGAGAATGCTGGTGAAATTCCCAGTTCGGCAATCGATTCGCGATCGAGACTAATAGGGAGACAGTAAAGTGCGGCCGCTACAGCGGTAATAACAATCAAGAACGTTTTCTCAGCCACCGCCGCCTTAGCAGCGTTTTATCATTTTTCTCAAAAAGCAGCATGTGACGCGGCAGCAAAGGTGTGAAAAGGGCATAAGGCGACGTTTGTACTCCACCGCCGAGTGGCGCGGCGGAGTGAAATCCTATAATATCGATAAAAGCGTGATAAATATTACAGAAATGCACTGCGCCGCCCCGATCGGAGGCAGTAGTGTAAACGACCCCATTGGGGGATGGCGCATATTGAATGCTGCAGTGAGCTCAGAGGGGGTGTGCATACAAGGGTGTTGGTACCTGCTCGTTGGTGCCCTGCTTCTTCTGAACCAAGCAAACGTTTGAGTGTACACAGGAAACGTTCGAACGATATAGCTTGCACAACTATATCGCGAAAGTATCCCATACACTGCATAAGTATCGCAATACTATGCCATACATTGCATAAAGGTGTCGCCGTCCGGCACACTAAGGCCTCCGGTCCATAACACCTCAAGATCCGTACCTAGGGAGTTCATGGGGTCTTTGGCCACAAGCCACGATTTCGCCACACTGAACTGTCGATCGCTGTCGAGTGATATCCAAAAAAACTGCGCTATTCAGACTTCTTAGCTATTTCCATGCACCGTTTGCTGCTTTGCAGGAAACCCGCCTCAAGGATAGACCCGTCTTCAACGTCGGAGAGAACATCATCTATTGCGGTAACGCTGACGATAAGAGAGTGGGAGGCTGTGCAATTGCTGCAAGGAAGGATTTTAATGGTATGGCCAAGAAGTTTGGCTCAGCGTCGTGACGAAATGCATTCGCACGAGTGCGGTATCACAGAGGATTCAATCTGTGGATAGTGAGTGCTCATGCGCCTACTGAAACCGCCGAAGACAATTCGAAGGATGCGTTTTATGAGGAACTCAATACGTTGCTGGCCAGGATACCTTGTCAACATGCTGTTGTCGTGGGGATTGACGCAAATGCGAAGATGGGACTTGATCAGGAATCCGAAGTACTCGGTAAATGGTTCTACCCATTGCAGCAAACATTGGACAATGGCTACCGCCTTGTCGACTTTTGTGAACGCAGTGGTCTGATTATTGCATCGACATTCAAGAGGAATCATCGCCGCCATCAGCTTACGTGGCAGGGACCAACCCAGCTATCTCCAGAAGAGCAGCGGAAGCGGAAGATGAGAACTTTGAAACTACAGTTCGACTATGTCTGACGAGGAATATTCCAGTATCGGACATTAGAAGGTCTAGAGCTGTGTGGGATGTCGCATTCGAATCGGATCACCGTCCTGTTCTGTTGAACTTCACTGCGAGGATTCATAAGAGGAAGCGAGGGGCTCAGCCTCACCAGAGGATTGACATGACAAGTCTCAGAGATGAAGAGTGCAGAAAGAATTTTTGACAACGCGTTTCTATTCACATCGGAGTACGGACGAAGAAGAAACTTTGCGACGCGGATTCTTTTGTCAAGTGCATCCAGGACGCTTCGAAAGAGGCACTTCCGGTTGTACAGCCTAAGAAGAAGTTTGCCTACGTCTCAGAGGAAACGACGTCTACTCGCAACAAGGTACGTGCTCTCCGAACTGCAGGAAACTTCGCGGAGGAGAAGGGTCTGAGGAGCAAGTTGCGTCGGCAGCTTCAAAATGACCGCGAACGAGAGTGGACGTGTAGAGCTAAGAAGCTTGAGAAGGCTTGGGAGGATAAGAATCCGAGAAAAGCCTATACCTTGTTGCGACGGTATAGTGGGAAGATGAAGAGATGTTCTCTAGTGTTGAACACTTCCAATGGAGTTGCAGTTGCTGATGCGACGCTGCCAATATGGAAGTATTACTTCAGTTCATTACTAAATCGTCCAGCGCCATCAGTACCTAAGCTCCCGCATGTTCAGAGAGCTCATTTCGGTGCCAGTGAGGAACCGCCGATTAAGTATGAAATTTTGGATTGTGTAAGGAAAATGAAGAATCTTAAGGCAGGTGAGATGACAAAATCACGGCTGAAATGCTGAAAGCTCTTTCTCTGTCTGGGATTCGTGAAATGACCAACACCATCCGTGTCATATGGATGAGCGGAAGGATACCCGATTCGTGGAGACATGCGATCATCGTACCTCTTCACAAGAAGCTATCCGTCACGGATCCTAAAAACTACAGAGGAATCTCTCTACTTCGTGTCATGTACAATGTTTTAGAACGCATTATTCTCGAGCGACTTACCAAACATCGTGAAGGAACGACCAGAGATGAGCAAGCCTATTTTCGACCTGGAAGATCGACCATCGACCAAGTGTTCGTCGTGAGAAAAGTAATTGAATCGTGACAGCGGTATTCGAAGCCATTACAGCTGGCTTTTTTGGACTTTGAAGCCGCGTTCGACTCTCCTCATTGTGATCGATTGCTCAATGCTCTGCGAGCAGATGGAGTCCCAGAAAAGTATGTTCGGTTAATCGAGGACATGAACAAAGCAGCAACAGCAGCAGTTCGTACACCTGTGGAATTTACGTCAGCTTTCGAGGTGAAAACAGGAGTAAGGCAAGGAGCCGTTGCATGACCTTTTCTTTTCAACTTTGCCGTTGATGACATCATGCGTAGAGTTGCAGAACAGTTTTCTGCGGATGTGATCATAAGACCATCAGTACGCTCCCTTGTCGACCTGGAGTACGCCGACGAAATTGTATTCTTCGCAGAAAACAACGCAAAACTGCAAAGGATTGTGAACCTCGTTTCGAAGTATGCCGCAGCGTATTGTCTTCTTCTTCGTCCCGACAAATGCAAGCAGATGTGGGTCTCTCAGAGACCTTCAACGGGAGTTTGTGTGGACGGACTACGGATCGAACTAACGGATAATTTCTACTATTTGGGCTGTTTGCTGAAGAATGATGGTAGTTATGCAGCGGATATTCGACAAAGATGTGCGAAAGCTACGTCTGCATTCAATTCTCTAACCAAGTGTTTGTGGTCTACCCCGTCGCGAAGGAAGTCAAATCGCGCTTCTACCTATCCGCTATTTGTCCTATCATGATGTACGGATCGGAGACGTGGGCAGCACCGAAGACGCAGATGGAAAGGTTAGATTGCACGGAGAGGAAGCTTTTTAGGCAATTGCTTGGATATTTCTGGATGCGTGCATGCCATAACAAAGATCTTTACAAGGAAATCGACGCAGTACATCAACGCTTGAGACTAGGGTGGTCCCAGCATCTCCAAACGCCATCTCAAGCAGCAATGGAAATTCGACTTCGACCGCTCGGGCATATACTAAGGAGAACGCCGGATCTTCTCGTACAACACGCTTTAAGAATGCTACCAAATCCTTTCTGGAGACGGCCACCTGATCGTAGGCGAAAGTTCTGGTTAAAGAGGATTTGAGGTCGCTCGGCATCGAAAGACAGTCCAGGCGCGATGTTTCGCTTCGCGAGAAATGAAATAGTGACAGCTGGATGGAATGTGTTCAAATTGTGGCTGAGAACCGTGAAAAATGAACACGGCTGACTACTAGGACGGCACACTTCGGTGAAGATGCGGATAACCGCATCAGGCTGAGGCTAACCGATTAAGTCAAGTAAGTCAAGTGAGGTCAGTTTTGTCATTAACGTTGTGTTTCTTTCAAAGTGGTTATGATAAGAATGTTTCTAACCCACTAACGACTTCTTGTCCACCTGGTGGGACACGTTAATCAAAAATCAGATTCCTCTTCATAACAGGCAAAATCCGTGGTCACCCATGTCATGATACATGACGCGCGCGTGACCTTTTCCATCTGCTCCCCACACCATCTCTTGTCGCCTCTTCACCTTTCCTCTCTCAGATTCACTATGGATCGAGACTTTTCTGCTCAGAAATGTAGAATATTTTAACCTTTTTGCAAACACCGCCTCTTGTAGAAATCGCCGCGATAGTGCGTCGTCGGCTGTTGCGAGCACCGAGGCGGCAGTAAAGCGGATCCGCAGCGGCGACGTGGTAGCTGCTTTGTGATCTATCAGTAAGCCGTTGCAAAAATAGGACAGACTGCGAGTAAATCGAATAAAATTAATTATGAGTTATAATAGAGCTAGGCGATGCCTACGAGTGGGGCCGGCGCGCTTCTGGAACTGAAACTTAGCGGTACTATCACGGTCAAACCGCGGAGTTGTCGAGGCTCAAGACTTTGCAACTAAATCACCTCAACGCAGTGATGATCGTGGACCCGTCGTAGTACTATCGAGGAGCTATCGCGGCACAGTCGAGGGTAGCTGTAATTTTCAGGGAATGTAGGTTTCCTCAGAGGCTGGCTGAATCGGAAAGAATCGGATTTCTCATATTTTTCATTTTTCAAGCACCTTATGTTTTTTTCTGCAGTTGATTTTCTGGTTTTCAATAAAGAAACTATCACTCGGATTGTAATCTATTAGTTCTAAAATGCATTACTGCATCAGAATATCGACGTTTTGGCCAAATTCGCTCATATGTCGAAACAGAATCTGTATAAGCTCAGGAAGTCCAGAAAATGACGTCAATTCGCTGAACACAATCCATAGTAGTCCCTCGAAGCTGACGTTTCTAAAGTAGTCTTTGTAGATCAGTGAGCTCAGTTGCTCCCGTCCGTATTTCAAGTAACTGTTACCCCGGAAAGGGAGTGTTTCGTAAGCTAAAACCCTGGTACTACCTATATCTGGCTGGCGGCTACATAATGAATGCGAAAAAGAGAGAAAAACGGTTTGCATTGGCTGGCAGTTCAAGCCAGCCTATCCCACCGATGGAGCGCTTTGTACGGTGACGCAATGTTTCGCACGATTCAAGCGTGTGGGAACTCCAATTTGGCGTTTGTTGAATAGGTCAGAATAATGCTCTAATAGAGTGTTCTTTCAAAGGTTGATCAGAGAAATTTTTCTAATGAAATGATTATTGTGCATTTCGATTATTCGAATTTCAGAAATTCGAATACGCTCTTAGAAGTATTCTAACTCCAAATATTAATCGAGTCTGTTTTTGAAATATTCGAATTTCGAATACTATTCGGAAGTCTGTTTTTGAAAATTCGATTAGTATTCGAAAACCAAAATTGTTGAGTTTCGAATTTTTTAATGGTTCGAAACTCGGAAAATCATTCGAGTATTTTTCGAATAATAAAAATCGGTCCAGAGTAAAACGGCTATTGATCAAATGATTTCGCTCCCGATTGCTGAGCGTGACTTCCTGCTTGATAGACACTAACGAAACAGCTCCTGGATCTGAAACAACTGTGTGGGTTTGCACACTAACAGGTTGCGTTTGCTCGAAATGCTATCTGGTCAGAAAGTAGCGTTTTCAAACTCTACATTTAGGCTGGCCGAATCCTCGGACGACCAGTCGTGGGTAATGATCGCTGAAAATCGTTGGTGAAGAAATATGTGAGAATGATGAGGGTCCATTTTTTTGTCGAAACTAGTGAAGTCGTGAATACGCACTCCGCCGACATGACTTTGAGCTTCAAATTAGCTGCCACGGGCATATGGGTAGCCGATCAAGTTGTTATTCTTGGTTATAGATACTATAGTTGTGCCATTCAAATAGATTATAATCGATATATTCGAATAATTGCCATTCGAATACGAGTTCATTATCGGAATTTCTAAAATCGCACTATTCGAATACTATTGAAAAATCGGATTTCAAAAAAGGGGGTATTCGAATCTATCCAATAATCGGACCTCTGAAAAAGGGGGTATTCGAACCTATTCAATAATCGAAGCCTACTATTCAAATGTTCATCCGAAGAGTCATAATTTCTAATGGTTTCGATTAAGTCTGCCCCGTCGCCGCTATTTGTGGTGTACGCTAGATGACCGTGTGTTCCATTGGTGGGTATGAACACGCCGAATCCTCAGACATTTGAGTTCAGCAGGCCAGGAACCCGCCGGATAGCAGACGCGGGCACTCCGGCCGCGCCTGCCGGCAGTGATGCCCCGGCCTGCCACTTCCGCGCTATAGCGATCAAATCGGGGCGCAATCACAGCACGCCGAGAAATTTCCTCAGCACCATCGATTATATTATTGATTCATCCCATGACAATGTCCTTGATCCTCTCCTACACTACGGGTGCTACATCACTTTTTCTAAAATTTGCTGTTAGGAGAAACCGTAGCTGATGTACCCTTCCAGTCTATTCAGTAGACGTGGGATCGATCTGAACTTCCGCTCGTACGGAGTGCGCGATGGTAGTTTAACTTGGCTACTAATGCCAGCCGTGGAGTTGTCAAAAAATCGCTTATCGTATGTAGCGCGGGTTTAGATATGACGTTCAACGTCTTATGCAATTTGTCAAAGCTGGCATAATTTTCCTTTCAAAGCGGCACGTATATGCGCACCGGCCGAACTGCTCCGCCCCAGGGATGAGCGGAATTTCGGTTTCCGCACTTCCGCGGGTGCGGAAACAGGAACAGGTTGACTGCGGAAACCGTAGCAATGTGCACAAATACGATATTTTACATAAGATGTTCTATTTCCGCATTAAGCTCATAATGCAAAAGTGATTTTTTCATTGCGGGTCTACGCGCTTTTCTACGCCCCCGGCCTGCCGTTCACCACGGAAATTCCCCGGTCTGACGATGCCGAGTGTGCGAGAGGAATTCCAAATCACTTGCCACCTCTCTGCGTGCGCCGCAATTCAAAAATTGGCGACTCCATCGTAGCATGGCGGCTCGAATTCGAAACATTTCCTCATCTCGGTTTGAGATGTTGATCCGATTGATGTCGCTCGGAATTTCTCATGTGGCCATCCTCTGTTTCGGAGGCAAATCAAGATCTCACTGTGTGTTTGTGCGGAGCGAGGATAGAGGCAGCGGGAAAGTGTTAGGTAATGGGACGTAGCATACACGCATACGCACACACGATCAGTGGTAGTAAGTTTCACTTCGAACTAGGCCATCCACTGACAGCTCACCTGGCCTGTTTTCAGTCTGTCGCTTTGGAGTTTTTTAAAAATTATTCGAATAAATTTGAACTGAATTCATTCCAATCTATTCGAAATTCTCGGAAAATATGGGTCATTCGAATATATTCAAAAATTTTATCTCAAAAAAGAGGCCATCCGAATATATTCAAAAATCGGACTTCAAAAAGAGGGTATTCGAATCTATTGAAAAATGAGAGGGTAAAAAAGGGGGTCATTAGAATCTATTCGATATTCAGTCTTTTCATCCAGGGCACAACTATAATAGATACGTTTGGGAATATGCTGGTTCAATCTCGCCCGGAGCCAAGCGTTTTGCGATCAACTCAGCACCTTGTGTAAACATACCATAACGTGCACTGCGACGTTAAACTGCAGTTACGGCAAAAAACATCCAAAAATCGTATAAGACTTAACTAGGGCATCATCTTGACAGGTCTACGACTGTTAGATAGTCTCTGACGGTATTCCTGTTTCATCCCGTTATTCGGGTGAAAGGATGATTGCTTCGGTGAAGATTTACCGAGCAGTTGAGTGAGAGCGGCGCTGGGGCTACGGTGGTGCAGTGCGATAAGGCGCTCCCCCGGAAAGGGAATATGCTGGTTCAATCTCGCCCGGAGCCAAGCGTTTTGCGATCAACTCAGCACCTTGTGTAAACATACCATAACGTGCACTGCGACGTTAAACTGCAGTTACGGCAAAAAACATCCAAAAATCGTATAATAGATACCTTTAACTACTAAGTAGGAATTTGTTCGATAACGTTCATTCAATCGCAACAGACCATATCGAAGGTTTGGTAGTATCTGAAAACATCTAAGCATTATACGGTCCCTACTTCACCACTGACGAGGTCCACGAAGAAGCAAACCTTTTTGCCTTTTTCTTTACGATTTCCTCTCTCGCGTACCGTACAGGAAGACCCATCTATGCTTGCCATTTTCAGGAACTCCAGCTCTTGTTTATCTGTTTCTGAATAAAACAATACGCGATGGTGTGCTGAAGAGCCTGAGAATTGGAGCATCAACAAATGCGATTCATGCATCCTCTACGAAATAGTGTGAAAATAAATATTTACACGTCCGACCAAACCGAGGTTTGCTGAGAGCTGATACTGACGAAAAAGCAGTAGCTTGTTCATAGCCCGTTGTAGGTTGAGCGAAAAATTTTCGTCTAATTATTGCAACTGGTTGGTACTGAGTAGCACTTAGCATTTTGTGAAATCTGAAGAGATCGTCGCGTATTTCTATGCATGACTGCAAATAGGACTCATTACAATGAGCAATAATCGAAATTAGCCTTCTGGAAAAGCGCGGGCCATGTCCACACAGAAATGCTATCTGCACTCTGATGCATTCAGACTACATACTGCGTTTTCCACTTTGAGTGTTATCGAAGTTACTAGTACTGATGATTTTACCTATGTTATGGTCGTTGACTGGATGGGGGTAGCCGCGACGAAAACACGTGGCACATACGGAAACGGGGAGGAAATGGTGGTCATTAACATGAATCAAGTGATGTCACGTTCGAACGCTGCGCCGCGGCTACCTCCCATCCAGTGATCGATGATACCTGTCCTACCGCTCATTATCGTTACGGTTGAGTGGGCGTCAGTAAACTGTGAATTTGTGTCTCTCGCAAGCCATATCTGACCATGGAATCCTGTCCGTTCTAGAAACTTGAAGACTTCTGTCAAAGTCCCGGAAATTCGCATGAAAAAATGCTAAAAAACAAAGTGTAACGGCTAATTACCGGTGTCGGCTGGCCCCTAATTAACGCGATTTTCATTATGCTTGTTTATCCGCCTTTTATTTTGCTCCTAAAATAGTCTCCAGAAATGTTCAGAAATTACTTTAGAAGCAAAATAAATGTTGACAAAACAGGCTTTTACACAAATCTCGACAATTGGGGCGGGAGGACACCAAGCCATAATTTATTCTTGAGCGTTTTTCTCCAATTTTCTACCTATTTTCACTTTTGTGGTGGCCAGATCCACCAAACCATGGGGATAGCGCAACAACCGATTTCATCGAGAACCCTGCATATAAGAATTCTGACTAGTGTGTTGGAGGACGACTAGATGCGCGCGTTAGCTCTGAAGTATCCATTTGAATACAGTTTTCATGAGGCGGTTGTCCTCAATGAGCTTCACTTCTCCGAATCGCTTTGTTTTCAAGGACATAGCATCTTCCATTGCATCTCACATGTTCGTTTGCCTCCAATGTTTGGAAGACTGAATTTTCTCTTCCCTTGTTGTAAAACGTGACGTACCGCACACCGTCCTCTAAACCTGAGACTTGCATTCTGCTTGCATAATGTCCATACATATCTCCAAGGCACACGCTGAAGGAGCAAAAATCGCGGATTTAAGACAGAAGTGTCCCGTCTTCATCACGGCTGCTCGGGAAGCTGTCTATGCAGTTTATTACTCTGCTTTATTCAACTTCGGCACTACGTTGGAATTGAAACTGCCCATACACATAAGTTTTTCCGATAGACTACCTTCTGGATGACAGTAACAACTTACCAGCTGCCCGAGTAATTGTGGAAGAACAGTTCTGAACCATTTTTTTAATGAGGTCAAAGCGGGGAGAATGGCGAGTGCCGGTCCTTTCAATCAAGCTGACCAAGTGGTCCAAGGCTGCGGATTAAGGAGTCGGAGACTAACGGGTTCGATCCCCTTTGCTGGTAAAAAATTATTTATACGATGTTTTAAGATTTCAGCAACTGTACGTGGTATTTCTGTGGCAGTTTATAGTTAGTTACATACCGTCATAGGGAAAAAGAACAACCTCTCTGAATAGAAAAACAATCTATAGATAATAACCGTCATAGGAGAAAAGAATAACCATTCAGAAGAGCAAAACACGAAAACAGAATTTCCGTACTCTGATTTATGTCTGGGGAAAAATTAAAGCGGGAAACTTCCATATGTTCTTTATTTGTCGTATTGTATTTCTCATTAACCGAACCACTTTCTCTTGGAGCCTCCCTTTTCAGTGATTATAGAATCAGGTTTTACCGAAGTCGTCTGTGAAACGAGCTACAGCCCATCAGACTCTGTATCTTGCAAAGAGGAGTCTTAAGTCACGTTTTCTTTTCCTTGATAGACTCAACCTAAAACTGCTCGCAAGGTCTGTATGACATGATGGTTATAGGTGTGAGGGTCTTCAAAATACACGCTAGTGATTGAGTGAATAGAACTCAAAGCTCCCCACTGAAAACAAATTTTGGAGGACAAATAATCCTTTTCACGATTCCAAAAACGAAACGAGAAATCTAGATCAAGGCTGTACGGTAAGGGTTGTTCACACGAATACGATGCCCATGTAACGATCTCAATCTTGGCCTAAAACTTCATTGAGGAGGTCACTCGGTGTGCTGAGCACAATTTTATAGTATATATGTCATTCTTGGAAACAGTTACATCAATACGCACCGTAAGTGGCATGATACCTACCGTAAAACCGTAGCACTTGGTCGATATGCAAAAGGAGAGCGGAAAACGGGAGAAAAGTGTCCTCCGATAGGCTGCCCTAGGTCGCTCGTAGTCCCAACCGGGCAATACGTATAGTCTTGGCCGCTCATTTTGAGCCGGTCGAAGTGAGGCTCATTGGGCTTATCGTGTCAACATCTCCTTATCACTGTTGTATTTTCCCATGAGCGACCGCTGCTTTCTACGCCCGGACTCATCCCAGCGGCCTTGGCTTTACATATGTTCAACATTTAATCTAGGGCGGAAATTTGTATTTCGATAGACCGCCTTGGTTCGCACGCAATCCCCCACTGTTTTGGTCTGTGAAGCCGAGCGAAAGTAAAGGGAACATTGGGCAGTTTTTCCCAAATGATAACCGTCTGAGAACGGCTGTCAAGCGGGGATATGAGCCGTTCACACAAGAATCGAGATGAAATGGGGGCCCTCAGTCGAACAGGAAAAAATACGTTCAAATAAACGCGCCAACCTAAAAAATCAAACAATGAGAAGCCATCCAGCAAGGACGCCTAAACACAAAAAGAAAAAAGTAGTAGAAAGAGAACTCAGTGCGAGGATTTAACCCATTCACGACCACGTGTCCAACCTGTGGGGCACCCTTTCGGAAAATTTATTTCTCTGCCACAAGGACGAATTTTCAAACGTTCTCATGTTCAATGTATTGACCCATCCTAGTCTCGGCTACGGACGACGTGGCCTGTCAGCAGCTCCACTATAGCACAAGTTTCAAACTTTTGTGAAAATAGCTGAGGCTCAATCCAAAAACAATCGTTGCAAAAAACAATTTTTCGAGCGAATTATGAATTCTTTTCCTTCTACAGTTTCTTAGCCTTATCGACAGGAAACCCTAATTGTAAACACATTCTGTTCACCTGAAATCGTGCCACTACCATGACTACACTACCATGACCTCTAGACATCGAGTTTCTTCAATTTAAACATTTTCACCCACCAAGACCAGGCCTAGACGATACAGAATTTGAAATTAGATTCAAAAGATTCAAAATTAGATCGCAGATTTCTGAATCACATCCAAAAGAACTTTTTTGGGTGAATATCACCAGAGATGTGGTGGCAAAACAATATTCCCGCTTGACCTCGCCGTGACTTCAAGCAGTTGTTTCTCATGATGGAAAGAGTTCCATGAGCGGAAATCCTGGTACAATGCTTACTTAATTGATAGCTTCACGATGAACATGAAAAACGAAAATCGATTCTCGGTGACGTGCCATTCGAGCTCGCGTGTCCCACCGGTGGGACACTGTGTACTGTAGCGCAATATTGCACGCGGTCCGAACGTGCGGTCACCTAAAATTAGGCGTGGTCGTGAATGGGTTAAACAAATTAAGATTGCAAAAGGGAGAAAGGGCAGGGATTTCGACGTATTAGTTAGCAATGGTTTGGGATGAGTGTGCGTATCAAGGATTTAATCACCGATAACTCGCAAGGTTTCGCGTAGTCCGTGCTCTGAGGCCTTCGTCATTGTCGGGCGGAATCCGGCCGTCCTAGTCCCACCCGTTCGATACGTATGAGAAACACGCAAAACGACAAGAAATGAAGTGTGAAAACCATCCCCAACCGTTAAAAGTCCATAAAAGTCCTCCTCAAATGACAAAAATCACCCTATGATCTGATAAAAGTCGAACTCAACTGATAGAAATTGTCTCGAAGGATAAAAATCCGGCTGATACGACCTACAAAAGATTGACTTTTCCAGTTGAGGATGGTTTTTATCACTTCATTTCTTCCCGTTTGGAGTGTTTCTCACACATATCGACCGGGTAGGACTAAGACTGCCGGTCTTCAGCCGACTATGACGGGGGCCTAAACACATACCAACAAAGCTGGTCTCATTGTCGGCCGTGGCAGCACGCTATTGCACATGGATTAATACCTAAACTTAAGAGCGTGGGTTGACTGGCTATCCTCATGGGACCGGTGAATCGCAAAGTGGCTTGTGGAGCGCAGAAAAATAATCTAGTGCCAGAATTTGAAAAAAAAAGAACTCGATAATGCAAACACGCTTTTGTTCAATACTCTTACAGGAAACACCTTTCAGAACTCCTTTGCTCGGCAAACACCATTCCCAAACAGATCAACACCGAGAATTACAAAAGGCTAGACAACATACTAAATGCGAGAGATCCACCTGTAGCAGCTGCTTATTCTTTACTTGTGCCATTATCAAAACATATAGTGCCGGTACCATCGTTTTAGAAAAAAGAAACAGGCATTAGATCAACCAAAGCTGGGAGTTCTTTGAGAGTTCTCTCATTATGGCAATTTCACGTGCTACTAACAAGTGCAGAGATATCGAGCTTTCTTATTTGATTTTCGAAAAAGGGCGCTAGTTTGAACTCCGAAACTCTCTGAAAGAAGGTGCTCGAACCATCTAGCAGAGCGATGAAGAACAGAATTTCGCACAAGTGAGGGTCTTCTTCTGAATACTTTTGACTAATGTTTGCTAAATCCACCTTACGTACAGGGTCTAAAAATCCAAAACTTACTAGAACAAAAGTTCAGTTCTCCTATAAGCATTCGAAACGAGAAAGCTGAATCAAATATCACACGCCTGCACTGGAGGGACTTTGGACCGAAAAGTTTCATACAATCGCCATAATTGGGCAAATCGACCCGTCTGAATTTTGAGTGGACCTATACCAGACAAGGCGTGTGGAAGCCTGTTGTGCTCTCTCAATTCTGATTATATCTTTCTTCAAGCTAGGGCTCCACAATTGGGACCAATATTCGAGAAGCGGTAATACGAACGCGTTATAGAGACGCGCTAGTATTGTTGCATCTGCACCCCATCAAGGGTGGTGGTCATTGTGTATTCCAACCCGTGAAGAGGCGGGAGAAACGGGGGGCGAGGTTCTTAAACGCAACACAGGGCTAGCGACAGTCCTTTCGCTGCGTCTCTCCCGTCTCTTCCGCCTCTTCAGGGGTTGGAATACACGACGGCTACCACCCCTGCATCTTAGCATCGGTTATCGCGAAATAACAAGTGGACGGCAGCATAGGTGTCGTGAACGCGATGGGATTCATGGTCACCTATGTGCAATGCTGAGGCATCGCACAAGGACCGACCACGGGTAAGATAAGCCTGGACAGTGGTGTGGCCGACAACTAGAAGGATCTCACTAGATCACTGGTTTCGCGGCCCACTATCGCGACGCTTTGGTGGCTACTATGCATCCACCAGATTGCCCCGTTCCCGCGGGGTTATCTCGCAACCTGCTCCCTAAAGCAGGTGGAGTCCTCGCGTTCACTGGGGATCACCTTGTCCACTGACCTGACAAAGCCGCACTAGCAAGCCACTAACCCATCTAACAGGTATAGGGATAATCCCGCGTAATATGTACCAGCGTAATGGCACAACAATACAAGCCAACCATATTGTCACCAATATAGCAGTGCTATACGAACACCAATACAGATACAACAGATACACGGTACACAGCAGTAAGTTTAAACTCTTTATCCTTGAGGCACTAATACCTAAAGGCATCTACTGGGTTCGCCTCACAGTTATGGTTGAATATAGGCTCATATCCCACAGCGCGTAGTAGGTAGCGTAGTCTACCACGGCGTAATATATGTAGCGTAGTATCTCACCTCTCCCATATCGTAGTCTGCCAGTCAACCGCCAATTCCTAGCAGTTACTAATACCAGCCTATAAGTCTCGACCAACCTCCAGGTCGCTCGAACCAGGTCGAGCTAGCACCCGAATGCCGGTTTCCCAAGCAGCAACGGTTGCTGGTGACGGAACCCATGGTTCCGGGATCAACCGGTAGGCTATCGCTGCCAGAGAAGCGCAGTACCAACGGTACTGCAGGCCAACACCATCCGGCGCCGGGTAGACCGCCCTTATATTGGCAGCGCAGAAGAGCGAGGTGGGGTAGCGCGGGCATGCCCCGCCTCCAATCGGCTGGCGTAGAGGAAGCAGGCTGGGGCCTAACCGTGCGCCCCAGCCACCGTCGCATCCGCGACAATGGGCTCTCTTAACAGAAGCCTTAATGTGATTGGAAAACTCGAGACTTGACCCAAAAATCATGCTTAAGTCTCTCGCAGGACTGCATCTTGACACGGTCTACTTGAAAATCAATCATGGCATGGTGATCACCGATATACGATTCGTCAAGTTTGGGAGAGATGTCGCAGAGCTCTGCCCACTTGCTCATTTTCTGTATCAAATTTGTTGAAGCTATACGCACCTTATCGCAATTACCACCATCATAACTTCCACAAATCGTATTGTCATCGGCGAAGAATTGAACCATGATGGCAGACGAGTTTTTGAGAAGGGTAGGTTGTGAATCAGTTTCGAGTGACACACACTATCAAAAGCTTTTGACAAATCAATGTAAACTACCTGTTGCCTACCCTTATAGGCAGTGTTCACGATAAAAATCGTTTTTCTGTTTCCCCGCCTATCTTGAAAACGGCCCCATGCTGATTCCAATGATGTCTCTAGAATCGTACAAGACTTTCTGGGAACGGAGTTATGGTCCCTCAAAAATTGAGCTAAGAAAGCATGGTGGACGAGTTGTCCGAGGCTTGTAAATTCCGCCTTTTGCAGCCGATGTACCGATGTATAGCAACGAAGGGAAGAACGGGGCTAATGATTGGAAATCATCGCTCATCTCACGATCCCGAGCATTCATTTGTTCACGTCTGTGGGCGTGTGTTGCGCTTTTGGGGTTTGCCTTGCGTTCGAATTGGCATCTTCGGACTCTTTTGGAGCTTTTCCTGGCTCGTTTTTATGCGTTCTCTCGACGTCAACATTACAGTGTGCCCCTCCACTACCCATTCCTAGTGGAAACTGAAACACGTTTTTTTTCGTGAACACTGCCTTTAAACCAGCGCACGGGACCAGTCGCGAAGCCAGACTGTAAGGCTGGTAGAGGTGGAAGCTCCAGGGAGAAAGCCATGTTGCTCTTGAGGTAGTACACCAAACTTTCTGAGTCATACCAAACTTTTGTCTATTATGATTTTCTCCATGGCATAACCGGTGTGCAAAAAAGGCTAATTGTGATACGATTGTAATAAAGATCAATGTTTTTCTCTCGTATTAATTTCGAGGTCAATATAAGGACTACCCAAGAGGTGTGATCTCATTTTTGTAGTGTTTTCCTAAGTACAACCGGTAGTGAGCAGCTTGACGGATGCTGCAACGATGGACAAAAAGAACAAGGACATTTTTGAATTCCCTGACAGGTTAGCTCATTGAACCATGGCCCTTCTACAGCTCCGATTTTCACCTTTCAGCACTGTGAATAATCAGGTGAAGTTCTCAGCTCGTGAACTCGCCTGTCTTGACCTAACTGAGGCATCAGAAACGTGAGTACGCTCGTAAGTTTGTGTCGTATGCAACAGAAACTATTTAGTTCAAACGCATTACATGCTCAGAGTAAGTAGCGTCTTTTTGCACACTTTGGTTACTCTAAGTGCGCTTCCGGAATACTTTTTGCGGCGTTCCGCCTGTCGCAGGTTAGCGATGGGAGATGTTATATTGACTGTGTCGGTCGTAGGGTCACAAACTTGGCTTCAGTGGTGATGAAAGTCGATCACAGCTCAAGAAGTCAAAGCTCCTGCACTTCCAGTGTGGCCGTGGAGGAGTCAACCGCATTGACGTGAATGATAAATGCTGCGCAAATTATGAACTGCGTAACTTTGTGCAATATTTGATCGGAGCAAAATAGATAATTTAGTGGAGGAGAAATGCCGGACCCGACATATTGCCAGTGCGGTATGATACCATGATATTAGCCATTGATCCCACGTGATCAACGGGCGGGTTGGTCATGTCAACGTGTATCGGGTATTTCGGGGGTGGAAATCAGTCTTAACCCATTTGACAAGTGGGGGGGGTCTGATTCCACGATACGGCCGCGTACTTTTTGAGCGTCACGTGGCCTATTCATCGCCGAAGTGAGAAGTACAATACCGCCGCTATCCAAGGGAAAAAATGGGCGGAGTGGGCAAAGTGGGCAGCTCAGGGGAAGAAATCCTCTGCGTGGAGGCTAGATCTGTCGTGTATCGGGTATTTTGGGGGGGGGGGGGTGGAAATCAGTTTTAACGTGGAGGCTAAATCTGTCGTGTACATATAGTTTATTTTGGTGGTGATCAGTTTTAACCCTATTTGGCATCTGCACCGTCCCTAAAGGAAGGAACACCCCGAGCTGTCGGCTGCTGGTTGATATGATACCAACCCACCCCTTGATCACGCCGAGTCAATGGCTAGTGCCATGGTATCATACCGCACTGGCAGTATGTTCGGGTCGGCATTTCGCATTTTCAAGATAATTTGGTTCATAATAGCGAATTTTCAGGTCTCACTTCTCCTTGTCGCCAGGCATAAGTGCTAAGTTCAAACCGACAGTTTTCGCGCACTCGTCTGCTGGATTCTTCATGTAAATTTTTCACTTCCCCATCTCAGACAAGTGGGGGGGTCTGATTCGGTCACGATAGGCTTTCGATTCGACTACGAAGCGCTGTGGACCACGATACGGCCGCGTACTTTTTGAGCGTCACGTGGCCTAATCATCGTCGAAGTGAGAAGTACAATACCGCCGCTATCCAAGGGAAAAAACGGGCGGAATGGGCAAAGTGAGCAACTAAAGCGTCTTTCAACCGCAACTCGCCTTAAAAAGCTCCATTTTCAATTTCGAAAACACCAAGATGTGCAGCGTGTCGCGATCTAGTAGATCGTGCAAAAATATTTTGCGAAATTCGAGAGCAACATCATTTCTCAAGGCGGAATACATTTGCATTTCGACCACGATATCGCGTTCGGTTGTTTTTGACCGAATGGGCTCGTTATCTTGTGATAACATTATCGAATTCATACCTAACTCAATCTTGAAAAACGTTTTCAGGATTGAATTCCAATTCTGTCTTTTAGCGTAAGATAGATTGTGGGACGGTGAACATTTTGATCCCTTCGAAATTGAAAATGGAGCACTTTGAGGCGAGTTGTGGTGGAAAGGCGCTTTAGTTCACCACTTTGCCCGTTTTTTCCCTTGAATATCGGCGGTATTGTACATGCCACATTACATAGGCGTTCCGCTCGGCCACGGCACGCTTTTGATTCGACTACGATGCAGTTTGGACGACGAGCGAGCCACGATGCCCGTGATTGAACACGTTGAGCGATCGCTCCGCAATAAACCAGCCACATAACAGTAGCACAGCACGTGTATGAGGCGCCTCATCCCAAAGACAGCGCAGACGGCCTTTCGGGGCCGCTCCGGGTCGGTGACTACGGGTCATTTTCTGGACGATGTTTGAACGCTGAGATGTCTCTCCCAAGGGAACTTCCCTCACTGCCGACCGTGGCGAGGATATGTCCTTGTCGCGAACTGCGGTATGGGCGACCCCCCTGCAGCGGGGCGTGACATGAACCGTACCCTTGTTGGAGAGACCCGCTTCCATCGAAGGGGTGACACCCCGTCCCCAACGCCACGTGCTTCTATTATGGGACGACGTGCTGCCGCGTGGGAAACGGAATGCAGCAAAACTTATGCCTTTTAGCCACGTGCTCCTATTATAAGACGACATGCTTCAGCGTGGAAAATAGGGGCGGCAAAAGTTTTGCCTCTCTGCGCCACGTAGTTGTATCGAACGAATGTAGGTATGGAGCTTCGGTAAGGATGTCTCATTCTCGTCACGGCTCTTCAAATTTCTGAGTTTTTACTTCGATTTTGTCATATCTGCACAACCGGTGGTGCTGTTTTCCTACATTCTAGTCTAGGCAGATCCTCAACTGCTGACCCCTGGAGAAGAGCGGTGTGTTAATGAAGACACGCCGCTCTCCTTTTTTTTAGGCCCCCGTCATAGTCGGTGGATCTACTGAGTCCCACCGGATCGATACGCACCGAATTCGTGGGAAACGGGTGCAAAAAAAAAGAACCCACTGAGTACGACTGCGACCGTCTGATGCCCACCGCAATCCTCCCGGTCGATACTGATGGTTCTCATGCGTACAAGGGCGGGGCCGGCTGAGTCCGACTGACTCCCACCGAAATCATTCTCACCCCCCCCCCCCCGGTCGATATAGGTGTTTCTCCGGTGATTTGGGTGCATTTTTTTTCGGCCGACTGCGACCTGCCGAGTCCCGCCGCATCTTGACTTTCGTAGTCTGCGCTCTGCCCCACATACTGCTGCCGCTGACTATCGATTGCGTGTTTCGCAGAGGAACTGGTTGGCGCTGGAGGCAACCGGACTCAGTCGGACTCAGCAGGTTTTTCCACACTGGACTCTGTCGGACTCAGCAGGTTTTTCGACGAAGTCTGACGGGGTCCTTATACCCCTCCTCTTTATAAATTTGTTATCAAAAATTTTGTTTATGATAGCCATCCTTTCCGAAGCTCCATACCTACATTCGTATCGAACAGGCCACGTGCTTCCTGGAGCATTACGTGCTACTGCTGCAGAAGTTCCATTCAACGCAACTAGGTATCCGATTAGAAAGCCTATCGTTGCTGAATTGGGCCTCCCCAGTCGTGAGATTTTTCGTCTCTCACTAGGGGAAGAAGAATGGTCAAAAAAGCTGTTTCCAATGGAACTCATACCAGTTAAAGGCAGTGTTCACGATAAAAATCGTTTTCTCTTTTGCAGCCTATCTTGAAAACGGTCCCATGCTGATTCCACAGATGTCTCTGAAATCGCAGATGACCTTCTGGCAGCGGAGTTATGGTCCCTCAAGAATTGAGCTAGGGAAGCATGGTGGACGTGTTGTCCGAGGCTTATAACTTCCGTCTTTGCAGCCAATGTATGCGAGCTGGCCCGAGTAAAGAGAGAAGTTGAGAATGAAGGGAAGAACGGAGATCTGATCGGAAACCATCGCTCATCACACGATCTCGAGTTTTCCATTGTTTACGTCGAGGGGCGGAAAGGGGCCAAACTTACAAAAAGCGGCGAGGGTCGCCCACTTTCCTAAGCCGTTTTGTGGCTCCTGGGAAGCTTTTCGTCCCGTTTCTTCGACTCTGTTCAGCTTATAAGAGCCACGAAAAGCGTTGGTCATAAAAAGTTCAACGATGAAATTTATCATGAACAGTGCCTTTAATGTACTTCCAATGGCATTTTCAATTTTAATTTGTAGCTGCTGAAAAGCTCTCTGGACAGAGTACGAGCTGGGATCGGTAGCCTGAAACTATTTGGAGGGGGGGGGAGTCACTTGAGAAAATGCAATGATCCATCTATTAAAATGAAAATTTGGGCTGTCATATGCCTGATAGCGTTATCAGTCATTGTTCTCGTGGAGACTCCATGAAAATATTCTTCATTTCCGAGCTATTCGCAGTCGTATTATCACTATCTTAGATGCGAAGCGGTTGTTTTACGAAAAAAGCAACTATGAAAATAAAGAAATCAGTCTCAAAACCGCACCGCTTCAACCCTGCGAAGAGCAGGGAAATGGAGGCTACTTCAATTTCTGAAAGCTGTATTTGGCATGAGAGTCGTACATGGTATGAAACTACGTATTTGGGGGGCCACTCAGGATTCAGTTGGAGAATTAATTATACCGCTTCAGAAATCTAAGTATTTCCATGGAGTCTCCACGAAAACAATGACTGATTACGTTATCAGGCATATGATAACAGCCCAAATTTTCATTTTCATAGATGAATCAATCCATTTTCTCGGATGGCCCCCGCAAGCAGTTACAAGCCGCTGTATCATTCATTCTCCGATTGAATCCTGAGTGCCCCCCCCCGCAAATAGTTTCATACCGGACAGGTTCCGTGAGTACTGTAGCGCACCGTAATCTTCCACAAAATTGAAAACGGATTCAATTTGGCTGTGTCCTAGACGGGGGAGGGAAGAAGATTTGCTCATAGAATTGAAGCAAAACTCTGTTGCAAGATGGTTGATACTGCTGTCAGCCGTTCTTGTTATAGAAACAGTCTAGAGATACTACGATTGATAACGCTTCAGTCGATGGTTGATTTGATTTCTCTCTTGAACCCTGAGTGCTTTTCCCCTCTATGAATAAGAACGTAAAGTCCAACCGAAGGTACTCTCTCGGAACAGACGACCCACTTTTGCCCGAAAAAAAAAGTTAATCAAATCCCCTAGAACCTTAAATAAATCTACATGGATCCACTCATAGAAACATGCATAGATTCTCGTTCGGGACGCAAAGAACGTAAGAGGTGAAAGCGGAGCAAAAGTCTTGTCTCAATATTTTCTTTTTAGTTTTCTGTTT